>CM064910.1:45629841-46229841 GCA_032727855.1 Quercus ilex subsp. ballota
AGCTGAAACACGCCTTAGGCCAGCTTGTGCGCAAGTTGGGCCATCCCCGTACAAGTGCATTCTGGCAAGAACCTTGAACATACCACGTGCTCCAGGCAGGAAAGCCTGTTACGGATATTATAGTAGGAAACACAATGCACCAGGATAACTAAAACATTTTCTACTAATAACAATAATACACGAATAACACCACAAAGGAAGATATATAGTAATAAGATTACAAGTGACAGGGCAGCGGCAAAAAAGAAGAAGAGGAAATTAGCAGTAAGATAACAAATTAGTCATTCATAAAAAAATACGATTCATTTACCAAAAGAATTGGCTTAGTTGTTTAGCAGATAGAAGCCCAAAAAGGAGCCAATCTCTAATGTGGGTAACCTCAAAGGGATTTCTGTTGTGGAGATCACACACTTTGGAAAAAGGACATAGATGGCTAAAACATGAGTTCTTAACTTATCAGAGAGTAGGTCTATTGAGAGGGAAAGAAGTGGGTAACCTATTGATGCATGCCTCTATTCCTAGTACTCACGTTTCTTCCATGTCTTTGGGATTTTTGTATTTTTCCCTTTTCTTCTTTATTTACTATGTTTTCTTTATTTTCTTTCTATCTCTCAGTTTTCTGTTTTCCAACGTTCCATTTTTCACTAATCACAACTATAGCCTTTTATACTGTTTGCCCTGACAGGATTTACCATTTTTACCCTTCAACCACTTTTGGCTTGTTATAGGTGTCCTTCTAAGACTGACCACTAGCCTGCCGAATGCCCAGCCCCCCCCCCCCCCCCCACTACACTGTGTTAGCTGCACCATACCTCATTCTCAGACTAAAATGGTTTTGTTTTGTCTCTTAACTCCCTTAACACTCTCATCCAGATAAAGGTTAAATCTTTCCTTACCACCTTTATGGCATGCATCTAGTGATTCCAACTCATATTTACTTCTTTTGGGTGAGATGTCATCCTAGTAGAACATTTCTCTCAAAAGAGTTTGAGCGGGAATCCTAAAATAGGCTCCCCTTTCTCCCCACCGCTAGACCACACCCTCTCATACCTCTGACTCGTGGCCCAGCTCCCCTGTATTGGCTGGGTACAGATAGGTGGTGCCTGAGCCTTGTGTGCATGCTCAACTTCCATCTGAATCCATTACTTTTCTGGACTTCACACATTTGCCATTGCTTCCGTGTTTGTCTGATTTTGCTACACGTTTTGGTATTTGTTTAACTTTCTTGGCGTGAATGATACATGGGCCTTTGAGTTTTCATTCTCTGCATTCCATCTTCTCTTCGGACTGGGCCTTGTTTGGATGTGGGCTCTCTCCCTCTTACCTGGCCCGTGTCCCCTTTTGTCTTATGTTCGTGGGTTGGCTAGTGCTCCTGCCATGCCACTACACTACTCCTTCTATTATATCACTTATCCTTTTACCTCGTTGTTACCTCTGGGCTTACAGGCTGAAGCTCTAGCCAGTCCATTTCTTACACTCCTTTCTTCTTTTAGGCTTTGCTTGCTAGCATTCCTGCTAGGCTAGCCCATTCTATGCCTTGGGCTTCCTCAGCCCATTTCATTCTATGGGCATCTTCGGCCCATTTCATTCCTTAGGCATCCTCGACCCATTTGATTCTTCCTTACCTCTTTCACTCCCATGGGTTTTTGCTAAATCCTTTGGGTTTCCCCGACCCAATTGCCATATCCTTACCTGTCGAGCTTATTAGCCTTTGTGCCAACCATATGAATTTACTAATTCTTTTCTCGGGCATCCCTGGCCCATTTTACTTTCTCTCCATCTCTTACATCTCCCATGGGTTTACTACTTCATTCCTTGGGCTTGCTCGGCCCATTTGCTTTCTTCCTAGGCACTTATTATTTTTATGGGCCTATTGACCATTATTCCTGCCATTCTGGCCTAATGTTTTTTATTTTACTATTTTCCTTCTCCGTTTATTTCATATTGTTGGGCTTCTTCTACCATTAGGCCCTTTTGTCAAAAGTAGGCATCAACATTCAGCCCCCTGAGTCCTGCAATTCATATGCGAATGCTAAAAAAAATTCTTCTCTTTCTTTTCCTTTTTCACGGGTTTTTTGAATAGTAGGCCCGCCTTATTTTGCCTTTCTTGCCATAAACAAGGTTGTCCCTTCGAATTCCCCAATTTAGTAGTTATTCTAAAACACAACTTCTACTTTATTAATTCGATGCTTCTTTTGACGGCTGACTTGTTGCCTCCCTTCATGTCACTTTTATTATGTTTTGCCCTTGGACTTTTCCTTTTCCTATCATTCTCCTAGAACTCTTTTCTTCTTTCTTTCACTTCACCGCATCATCTTTCCCAAAACTTCACTACCGATTTACTCCGTTCAAACCATCCATTATGTTACCGGCGAAAGATGAAGGTTCTTCTCACTGTAAGGGGAAAGCGGTCACCGTCAACGATCATTCTGCCAAAACTGTAGGTGAAGAGACTTCCCTCTCCGAATCGAACCATTCTGAGGAGGAGAAAGGGGGTTGTGACCCAAATAATGAGTGCCCTCCCCTCATCGACCCATGGTATGATGCTCACATCCACTTCCGTATGGTGCCTAGTGACTATTCGCCTCCACCATCGGGCCGTGTGTGGCTTTCTATTTGCCACCGTGACACGGAAGTTTCTTGGGCCCCTTTGGCTTCCACCATTCCTAGTCTTGATATACGCTAAGGGACATCGCTTCCCATGCCCATTCTCTTTAAGTTTGGGTCAGGTACTTCTTTGGGTTGGAAGGAGTAGATGGACAAGGAGTTGTCTGACACGGGTTTCATTGCAGCGTTACAGCAGGCTGAAGTGTTAAAGGCCATTGTTTCATCTCGATGCTTATCCAACTACAAAGACTTATTCAATCTTTTTCATTTGGTCTCCTGATGGTGCAGCGCCACCCATACCCTCTTCCTTTCGTACAGCGAGATCACCATGACTTTGGAGGATGTTACAAACCAACTATTGCTGCCTATTCTCGGTGATGTGGACCCGAGTGATATTGAGCTTTCCACTGAGGGGGAGGTTGTGGAGGCCGAGTTGAAGAAAGGGATGAATGGGAACACGAAGTTGTCCTATTGGCTTGGGGCTTTCTTCAAGGCTTCTAACGCTGTCCGCCGCGCGGCCTTCATCTTTGGCTCTCACCCATATTATGCTATGAAACCTCTTTACTTTCGATTAGCCATAAAGATTTATGCTGGGGTGAATCTGCCATTGGCCCCTATGTTTCTAGATTATTTGTATTCTCCATCCATCATGGAAAGTGGGGCATACATGAACACTAGAGGGTCCATCGGAACTTGTGGGGCATCCTCACCCACCAGCTGGCAATGTACTCTCTCTGCTAGATAAAGCACCCTCAAGCCAGCACCCTCAAAGGGCTAAGTGATCCCGAAGAGGACAATGGAAGCTACCTCCAAGTTCGGGTCTACAACAGCAAGGGCACCTACCTAAGGACTCTAGTTGACTTGTAAAATCACATAGGGTTAAAGAAGAAAAACCTTAAGAGACATATAAAAGAAATGGAGAAAGACACCAAAATCCCAACTCACCTCATCAAAAGATAGCCCATCAAGATGAGCCTTGACCAAAGAGGATCTACATTTGCACCACGAGCAATGAGACCATATTGAATAGCCCAATGCTAAAAAGAGAATGGATGCAGTTTAAAAAATGGCAGTTACCAAATGACATTTGCAAGATGACAGTTTGAAAGATGAATGGGTACTGTTTGCAAGATAAATGGGTACAATTTGCAAGATACAGGCATGAGCAGGTATGAACAGTTTGCATGATGACAATTTGTAAAATGACAGTTTGTAAGATGGCAGTTTGCATGATGAAAGGGTATAGTTTACATATGCAAGATGCAGGTATGAGCAGGATGACAGTTTTCAAGATGAATACAGTTTGTAAGAGCATGATGCACAGTTTAGAAGTACAAGAGCTACGAAAGAAAGGGAAAATAAACTAACCTCAAGGAGCTTCCAAGGCCTCACTAGTTAGCCCAAAGACCCTCGGCTGAGTGTGTCCAGGGAGGAGTACAAATAGGTAAGACACGCTTGCCCCCAGTTGGCATCCCGAGCCCTTTCAAAGTCATGAAAAAGGGCCAACCACCTCAAGGACACCACCTACACTCTGTTGGTGAAAAGATATGCCCCTAGGAGGTACAGTAAGAAGGCCCTAGCCATCTTGGCATAGTCATCGGCCGTCAATTGTGGGAAAGGCCTATAGTTCGACTCCATGTCAAAGTAGTGGATGTTATCGAACGAGTACCGCCTCCTAAGCAAGTCTATGCCCAGCTACATGCCCAACTCACCCTCCAAGTTTATGAGGGCCCCATCACACCTAAGACGGATCATGCGATGAAAGTCATGGGGAGTCACAGTTATTACCCTGTCAGTAATGTGGAAGGTGTGGGTAGTGTCCCACCACCTTTCAGCCAAAGTCTGCACCAGAATGGCACTAGCAGACCTCTCCGGTAATAAGCAGATAATCGGCTCGAAAGCCGATGCACGAATGTAGGAACTCGTTTCTACAGTAAGGACCCTATGCCACACCGCCATACAATTAGTGCTTCCCCTGCCTGAAAATGGGGACAAAGCCTACAAAAGGATGAAAAATGGTGTTGGATTGGCATTTGGATAAGAAACAGATGAAACAGGAGTTAAAAATAGGGTTCCTGGCTAGAGAAAATGCGCACGTAGCCTTGTGTTTGCCTACATAGGCACCAGGCGCGTGTACGCCGGTTGGAAATCACGTACACATGGACTCAAGAACAGATACACGTACACATGAACAGGTCAGCGCATGCATAAATGCTGGCCACACACACGTGAATATAAGTTGCGCATGTAGGCTCGAGTCTGTGTATGCATGAACAAAGACAGTGGGTCGTTCTTCGACATTTTCGAGTATGCTTCAATCAAAACTCATCCTAAATATGTTCCTACCCCTCCTAAGGTATCAGGTTTTCATCTAAACCTGTCCCACAGCAAAACCCAAGCATTTACATGTCCAAAAACATATTAAAATGGAAGATCAAAGGAAAGCTCGAAAATGAGAAAAGTTTGAAAAAGTTACTGATCCGGTCCTTACGCCCTCCGAAAGATGATCTTATGGCCTATATGTCAACGGAGGTGACTCATTCAGCCTCATCACTTCATTCCAACACGTGTGGTTGAAGGCATCACTAAAGAGCACGTAGGAAGTTTTCTTGGACTTGGGTGCCATGGAGAAGATGAAAGAGCTTGGAGAGGGAGAGATTTTCAGATGAGGAGATTTGAGAGAGAGGAATCTGACTGTGGAAAAGAATGAGAGAGAGGTAGGGTTTTGTAGAGAGAAAAGATGGAAGTTAGAGAGATGGAAAGAATTTGAAGAGATGAGGGAGATGAAGATAATGAAAAGAAAAAAGAAATGGTTAATAACCATTGAAGAAAAATGAAGGGGCAGGAACACACCTGGTGGCTAAACTACGTGTAGTTTAGTATTAAATAAATAAATAAATTTTCCCAAAATCCCCAGTGGATTTCCAGAAGGTATGAAGTGCAAAAGAAAATTCAAAAATATATCAAGAATGACAAAAATACCCTCAGTTGGGTAAAGGACACAAAGACCCTTAAAGCATCCCTAATGAATGGAAAGTATGCAAAGCATCCCTCAGCGGATCAGAAGTTACCAAGGAAGCTCCCCCGTGAGTTTAGATCATCAACCAAATCCCTAGTAAAGTATAGTATCATGGAAGGACTCGCCCGCGAGTCCAAGACACAAAAGCAACCCCCTCGTGAGTTGTGAAGAAATTTCCCCATGGAGCAGACAAGACCCCCATCGTGGGTAGAATCAACACGAGTTCCCTAGTGAGCCACGAAGAAAAAGAAGAATTTTCCCTAGTGGACCACACATTACCAAAGTCTTCCTTGTAGGTTTTAATCACCAACACGCATCACAACAAGTTACTATCCCCAGTAAGCTACATATCAAGGAGGCTTTCCCGTGAGTCACCAAAACTTCTTAGCAGATCATACTCCCCTGTGAGTTTTTCATCATCCCTATTAGATTCTACACTCGAGACTCCCTCGTGGGTTAGAATGCCAAGGCCACTTGCGCACATATCCTAGGGGAATTGAATATGCAAGCATAGGCCACACACCAGTCAAGCAAAGTCGGAATACAGAACTTATGCACATATCTTCCGTGAATTGAACATACAGGCACATTATACAGAAATTGTGCACATATCCTAAGGGAATTGAATATGTAGGCACAGTGGAAGAGGTAGAGATAGAGACAGAGACCAAGGTCACCCCGAGGCAAGAACCTCACCAGAATAGGTAGAGATAGAGATGAAGAAGACAAGTGTTACCTAGAGGCGCAAGCCACCCAGAGAAGTTTGAGGTAAGAGCCCCAGATGAACACCACAAATATATGTCCTTTTAAGCTCGTAAGAGCACCTTATTTGTTTAGTTGATGGTTGCAGCCGTTGGCCTTATTTGTTTTTCTTTTAAGTGACTCTAGGATAGTAAGTCACTCACCTTTTGCTTGCAAATGGCAAAACAGGTTCTAGGATAGTGAACCTGTCATTGTTTATTTCCCGAGCAACAAATGTGGGAATTCGGACATAAGAATCCCATGTGACTCTGCGAAGTTGCATCCCGCCCATGTATGTGTGTTATGTGTCATGTGCGTGGGTTGGGCTAAAGCCGTACGTCAAAACAAAATATTTTGTCTCTTATTCTTTTGATTCCATTAGTGAAGCTCATGAATCAAAAGATGGACATCTATAGACACTGCATTTTGTACCCCTTACGACTCAGGCCCCCTTTCCCCAATGATGTTGAAATTCTAAGGCTCAAGGTTGGTTTAGGGCCCAATCAGATAACAAATTGACTTGAAAGGTGTTAAAATAGAAAATATAGTTTTTTATGAGCAAACAAATCTATTTTTGGAAAATAAAAGGCCAAGAAAACCCTAGGCCTACATACACAGGCTAGAACCTGTGTACGCAAGTCTGATTTATGCATACGCAGGCACGGACAAGCGCACACAGCTAGGGTTTCAGAAACCTATGAAAGGCAAGTTTTCTGCATAAATGTTGAGGTTTGGAACGAATTCCACATTTTCTAGGAGCCGTTCCAAACCCCTATTTTCTCACTATATAAATCCATACATGACACCTTTTCAAAACATACAGAAAATCCTAAAGGAAAACCTAAGATTCACTAGAAATAGTGAATCAAAGAGGGAGTTTTTCACAAAACATCCTCAAGTCAATTTTATTTGATTGAGACCTTTACTGGTCATGATATTTTGAGTTTAAGATTACTAATCACTTTTATATTTGATTGTTAATAGATTGACAGAGGGGAATAGTCAAAATCAAGCTTGAAAAGCTTCTTGTTTGAGGTATTGAGTTCTAAGCTTTTCATTTTAATTTCTTTACTTTTCTTGCTTTAATCCTTCTGTTTTCCCTACTCCTTTGTTTCTTTATATTATAACATGTTTATTTAGCCTAGGTTTTCTTTGCTTTATAATCTCATGCATGTAGGTTGTTAGATTTAAGTTTTGTCTTGTTTTTTCTATGTTTCTATGTTTCTGGATTAGCATTTAGAGCGTGTCTGCGTACGCATGCTTCTGCATGCATACGCAAGCTTGAAGTATGCGTACACATAAAACTAACCTGCATACGCAGGCCTATGTAGGCGCACGCATACTCGTGCCCAGAAACCCTAATCTGAGTATTTTTGCTTCTGTTTCTTTGTTCCTTTTACATAATATGCCTCTATTTTTATCTTCTTGTATGTTTTTGAACCTCTATTCCTTTGTTTATTTGTTTGTTTTTCCTTTAACATATTAGATTAAGGTTTCTTTTCATTTCATGCTTTAATGCCATAAACATGCATTCATATAATCATGCATTGATGCCATAGGTGTTGTGATGCAGTAAGGTAAGGTAAGTCATGCATTTATATGAAACATGCATTTTGTGATGAACATGTTGTTTGTTGTGTGGATGCTAGGCTTACATGATTAGGTCATATTTGATGATTGATACTATGATACCATGCCTACTTTTTAGCCATGATTCATTTTGTACCTTGGATGAGATAATGTGAGATGCCATGTATGATAGATGTGTGCTAAGGTTGGTTCATTGCCATGATAGATGTATGTTAGGTTTTGGAATGAAATGCCATGTTGTATACTTAGATGTATGCTAACATGTGTGTGTGTGTGTTAAGATGCAATGTTGAATTTGCCTTTAATAGGATTAAGACGTAGGACACAATGAATGGAAGCTGACCTACAGGTCGAGCGGTTATGGGTGCCTAACAACTTCCCAAGACCGTATCTAAACTCTGAACCCATATTCTAGTAGTAAAACTAGTCCTTCCACGTAAAGGCACTATATTCATGGTTCCTAGACCATAAAACTAGGTGGCGATTCCTTGTTTCTCTGCCTCTATCCATTCGGCCGAGGCATACTCCACCAAAAGCAATTGCGCATTGCGCCCATAGCCTTCATATTCAATTCTCGAAGGATATGTGCACAAGTATAATAGTGGTCATGATCTTGGGGGAAAACTCACTCGAGGGGCTTTCCAAACATGCATGGGGGTTATTTTGGTAATTCTGTCTCACGAGGGAGTTTTCTTGGTAATTTTTAACTTACGGGGAAATCTTCTTGGTGATTTTGACTCACAGGATAGTTCTCTTGGATTTTCATGTCTTTTAGCCCACTGAGGGTTATTTTTGTCATTTTAGGGTAACTTGGTTATTTCTGATGTCCCATGATCCACTGGGATGGTTTTGGATTTTCCTTCCATTTCTTACCTTCTAGGAGTCCACTGGGGATGTCTTAAGAAAAAAAGAAAAAAATGTTTTACTAAACTAGATGTAGTTTAATGGGGGTCTAAACTACACATCGTTTAGCTACCGGGCGTTTTTCCTACCTCTTCATTTCTCAACGGTTACCAACTGCTTCTTATTCTCTTCATCTTCCTCATGTTTTTATTTTCTCTCTAATTCTTCAATTGCTTCTCTCTCCCTACAAAAGCCTTTGCCTTCCTCTCACTTCTTCATCCTTTCACAACTAAAATCTCTTTCTCTCTCAAATTCTATCATTCTCTCCAATGACACCCAAGACGAAGAAAGTTTCTTACTTGATCACCGGTGACATCTTCAACCTCACCCGCTGGATTGGAGCCACAAAGCTAAACAAGACTTCTCCATTGTCCTATAGACCAAACGATCATCTCTTAGACAATGCGTCAGCCGGATTGGTAAGTTTTTCAAACTTTTCTCATTTTCAAGTTTTGCTCTAATCTTCCATTTTAATATTTTTTTAGACTTGTAAATGCTTGGGTTTTGTTATGAGATGGGGTAGATGAAAAACTGGTTGCACCTATACGTACGCATGTGTCATGTATACATGTGCAGCTAATCTGTATGCGTGCGTGTATACTCTGTATGCGTACGCATAGATGTTCATAAAAACCACGTGGATGCATGCTTTAGTATGCACACTCGTACACGAGGTATGTGTACCTATACATGCAACATGCACACGAATACTGAGACTCAAAGTCACAGTTTATGCCCAGTCTTGACTTTCTTTCCCTTACTTCTATCCAAACCAATTCTTATGCTCTTGTTCTTGTCTTCTATAGGGTTTCAGCCTTACTCGAGTAGGGGTAGTGCTAGTCATTTGTTCACATGGTATTATGCCCTAACAGCTAAGACAAAGGCTTTGGTGAATGCGGTCGGCTTTAGGCCACTCATACTTCTCCTTTCTTAGGGTGCAACTAGCGATATACTAGTCCAAGCCTTGGTCGAGAGGTGGTGGGATACTACCCACACCTTCCATATTGTTGAGCGGTAGATCATTATGACTCCTCATGATTTCCATCGGATGACCAATTTGAGGTCCCATGGGCCTATCATCAACTTGGAGGGCGAGTTAGGCATTCAGCTAGGTATAGACTTACTGGGGTGTACCTAACCTAGTAAGCATGTTTGTTATTTCGATTTAGAGAGGGCCTAAAAGCTTCTTTCTCAAGCAACTCCCGACAACCTCTTTCGAATGGCCAAGGCATTTTTGCTATTTGTTCTAGAGGCATATCTTTTTGCCAATAGGGGTCAGACGGTATCTTTAAGTTGGCTAGCTCTCTTCCACGCTTTCGAGGATGCTTAGAAGGCAAATTGGGGACATGTTTGTCTTGCCTACTTCTACTCAATCATGGCCATGCTGAGCCGGAGGACTCTACGCTAGCTAACGGGGCCTTGGAAGCTCGTTGAGGTTAGATTCTTTTCCTTTGTCTATATAGCTTTACAAATTGTACTTCGTACTCTTGCAAACTACACTTACTTTCTTGCAAACTATTATCTTGCAAACTATATCTTTGTTCTTTTCTTGCAAATTGCCATCTTGCAAACTGTATCTTTGTTCTTTTCTTACAAACTGTCATCTTGCAAACTGAACTTACTTTCTTGCAAACTATCATCTTGCAAATAGTATCTCTGTTCTTTTCTTGCAAACTGTATCCCTGTTCTTTTCTTGCAGCATTAGGCCTTATACTACGGTCTCATCTCTCGTGGTGTGGATATAAATCTGAAGATCCTTCTTTCAGTGCAGGCTCATCTCAACAACTTCACCTCTAAGTAACATTTCTTTCTCTCAGTTATCATCGCATGCCTTTAAGGTTCCTTTCTAATAAAAAATTTCTTTGCAGATTGTTTAAGGACCTTAGGTAGGTGTTCCTCCTGTTGCTAACCCAGATCTAGAGGCGATTTCCATTTAAGGTGCTGGCCTGAAGGCCTTAAATCTTACTGAACGAGCTTCTTGCCAGCTGGTGGGAGAGGACATGCCTCAGGTGCCTATGGATCCTCCCACATTCATACTTGCCCCACTTTCTATGTCCAACGCTAAGTACCAACTATGGAAGGGAGGCATTGCCTATGCTTAGCGCTTCTTGGGTGACTAGAACTATGATGAGTTCAGTGAAGGTCGGCCTTTTTTTCCCATCTTTTCTCTCTCTTTGTCATGCATATCATGTATGTGGTAACACTCAAATGTGGTGAATGCTCCAGGGTGCGGCTGGTCCAGTTACTGGTGGTCCTTTCGATCCTCCTCACTTGCCTTAGACGGTTTATGCCTATGGTCCAGATGGGGTTGCCCGAGAGCGTCTTATGGGGCATAACCCCAATGTCATGGTTTATCCTTTTCCTCAAGGAACATAAGCTATGAGTTCTCTTCTCTTTATTCTTTGTACTTTCTTCTTTGCATTCCTTAGGTTTGTCCTAACACTGTCTTCTTTTAAAATTTAGCCTACTATAGTGGAGCATGAAAAGCTAGTCTTGCTTGCTAGGAACCTCAAGCTGGAGGTGACTGAGTATGCCAGGCAGATTTATGGGCCCGGTGGGTATGCCCAAGGTCAAGGTGGTGGTGGTGGTGGTGATGATGATGATGATGATCTGGAGGTGACCCCAAGGACTCAGCCAAGGAAGAGGCATTACCAGTGGTGATTCCTACAGACACACAGACACATAGACATATCTCCAGTTTCCTCTTTTTTTTTTCTTTTTTTTTTCTTTTTTTATCCTTTTAGCATTTATATTTTGCACTTAGATTTCATTTGAGACATTGGGTTGTATTTAAGAACACCTTTATATTTCTGCTTTTGCCTTTGCATTCTCATAAGGTTCTTCTTGGTGCATGAAACACCTCGTGTGGATCCTGGAATTCTTCATCTAGTTAAGCGCTTAGGGAGTAGGAGCCCAATAGCCATTATCTTGGCTGAAATCCTCAATGGTTTAGATGCCGTTCATAGGGAGGAAGCAAACATTCTTTGAGGGGAGTCCTTTTCTTTTTCAGGTATAATCCCTAATTTTTGCCTAGGTTTCCTCAATCTAGTGGGATTCCTCTAATTTTGCATAAATTGCCTTTCGGTTTTCAACCTATCGAGGCTCCTTACATTGTCTTTGAATACGTTTTGATAGGTCAAGAATGTATTGACCCCTTGTGATGAATTAGCCAATTAGTTAATTCAATTAGCGTGCAATAAGCATGGTAGTACAAACAAATCACCAACTAAGTTAATGTGTAGCGGAAAATAAATTGACACAGTGATTTGTTTACAAATGGGGAAAACATATATGGCAAAAACCCTACCGGGTGATTTTAAGGTCACCACTCCCAAGAATCCATTATTATCACAACAAGCAGTTACAAGTAAAGGAATCCTAGTACCTTATACCAACCTACAGTTGAACCCTTACCCCAATACCTAATTGGACTTGTTCTGTAGTGACAATCTCTCCTTTCAATGCACGGCTCCCAGTACGTGACTAACCAATTCGATGCGTGGATCCTAGAGGGGGAAGAAAAAGAAGATGCCTCGGAATGAAGAGGGTTCCAGGACGGAGTAGATTTTCGTTTAGGTGCCATAGAGCAACTAACGAAAGAAAGAGAGAGAGAGAGAAAGGGACAAACAGAAAAGCACCAAAAGTTCAATATAAGAATATAAAGAAATGAAGGTATGTATGCATGAGCATGTGATATGCTCAATCCAAACCTACCAGCACACATCATTTCAACATAATAATCACACATCTAAAATGCATGAATCATAGTTAAAATGCACATGTGATGCAATGCATGATGATTTAAAATCATTTACACAAAAACCCATCCCAAAGATTTTGCAAAAACCTCATTAAACTTGAAAAACCCCAAAAACTTTTCAAAAACCCAAAACTTAGGACAGAAAATATGAAATGCATGATAGAATAGAGAAAAAGGATCATACCAGATGAAGAAAACTTGATTTAGGCTGAAGTTCAAGTGGGGTAAGTGAAAAGGTTTAGTTTGAGGTGTTTGGGAGAGAGGGGAGAGAGTTTCTATCGAGAGAAATTGGAGAAAATGAGAAAAAAAATCGCGCTGACCCTTTTTATAGAAATCTCAATTTCTCGATGGATCGAGAGGTATTATAGCTGTGGAGAATTAAAAAAAAAAAAAACGAGATAGAGCTATCAAGAAGCTATCAAGGAGCTATCGAGAGGTGTCCATAGCAATGTGACCTTAATGGATCAATAAGCTATCGAGCATCTATCGAGCATACAGAAACTTCCTCGATGGATCGAGTAGCTGTTGAGAAGCTATTAAGATTGAATCTCAAGAATCTCGATGGATCGAGATTGCAATAATAGCTATCGAGAAAGGAAGCTCAAGAGGCTCGATAGATAGCCTAGCTGTCGAGAGGTATCGAGAAGCTGTCGAGATTGCTTAAAAATAGTTTTTCAAAGAAGAGAAAAACACAGACATGAATGCAATTCAACATGCTACTCAACCAAAAATCCAAACAACATTTTAAGCTCTCAAAAACATCTCTCATCAAGAAAAATGTCAAGCATTTGAATCCAAAACACATATACACACTAAACAAATCTAACCAGTTTTTATTTCAAAAACAAATCTAGACAGTTTAGTGAGCATACATTAACACATGTATTCCTTGTGATGGCCAAATCACATTATACTTGCACATGTATCAAGAGTAGCAAAGAATATTGCGTGTTGTGTGTGAAAAACATCGCAAAATTGCATAAGTGTCTACATGTTATAACGATTTAAGATAAGATAAAATCACTTTAACTCACACACAATCATAACTACTTGATAGGGACTATCACCTTCGAGGTACATCATATAACTCCCATATCTCTTAGAAGACATGCTTGCAATCATATATAAAGCATTTTGATTCTTTTTGCTTTTAATTTTCTTTGCATATTTTTCTTTTGTTAAGCATATCATGCATGGGCATATAAGAGAAAGAAAAGAAATACCCAATGATGTTAAGCTTTTGACATTGCACTTTTGCTATACCAAAGCATACATATGTCATTTAATAATTGGCAAACAACAATGGTGAGATGGTTATATATGCATTTCTCTTAGGATTTTCTAGTCCTTCTCATCAAAAAGAGTGATACAAGTATTAAGTACAAGAGATTACTTAATCTTATGAATCACAAACATAAGCCACAATGCTCACTTGCTTAGTTGTGCATAGAGATGCTCATTTAAGCTACAAAAGATACAAAGTTTAGAAAACTTTGTTTCAATGGCCATCCAAGGTACACAAGTACCAATATACACAAAATACACATTGTTTTTGTATTTTTCTGATTTTTCAAAAAAAAAATTTATTTTTATGAAAAGCAAAATAAACAAACAAAAACATGTTAAACAAAGCAAAGCATAAATTAGACTGACTCAAAACAAGAAAGGGAGAGAGAGAAAAAGTGACTAAATCACTTGGAGCCTTTTTCCTTCAACACCTTGGAAGAACCTTTCCATTTTGCAAACCCTTGATCCGGTGATGAAAGGGAAGAATTGAAACCGTTCAAGTTTGAAAGGAACATGAAGGCTTTGAGTAGATCTCCAAGAGGAGCAAAGAAGGATGGAAACCGATTTTGGTTTCCTGATGAGATCATACTGTTGCTATGCTGAGTGGCTAACCATTTATAGCAATTAGGTCGAGTATGTCTTGTTGCTCCATAGTGATGACAGAGATGCTGCTTCTTCTGTTTAGGCTTTTGAGAGTTTCCCTTCTTAGCCCTAGGGTTTTTAATCTCTTTCTTATCAAGCTTAAGGGGTACTCCTAAGATAGATTTACCCTTGTCTATGTTCTCACTAGCTAAAACTATTTTAACATCATTGTTTTCAAAATCAACATTATTAGCAGGTGAAACAAAAAAGTAGTACTAGTAGAAGCAATATTAGAAGAAGAGAAATCATACCCTAAATCAATTCGATTGGAAGCAGATTTCTGAAGACTAAGCATCCCGTCAAGCTTTGCACTTAAAGTCCTCTCTAGCTGAGCACTGACTTGAAACAATTCTGCCTCAAGCTTCTTGGTCTTCTCAGCCAAGAAATTATTCTCAAATCTCAATGCTCCAATGGTCTGATTGGCTTCATCAAACTTCGTGGAAATTTCTTCTCGTTCAAGCTCCACTTCACTGAACTTCTTGGTGGCCAACCTATACAACTTCTCATGTTTTTTTGAGACCTTGTATAATTTTGCATAGGCTGTATGGATGTCATCTTGTTCATCCATCTTCTCAAATTTAGACTCCACTAAGTCCTCTTCGTCATCCACATCTTCAACAATCTCCTCAGTAGGATTTACAGTGGCAATGAAGGCATTTAGGATTCCATCATCCTCATTATCAAAATCATCTTCAAGCTCGGTGTTGTTCAAAGTAGCAACAAATGCCTCGCTCTTCCCAATGGTCTTGAGATACGTAGGGCACTCTTGTTTCATGTGACTGAAGCCTTGACACCCAAAGCACTTTGGTCCTGAGGGAACAGTGTACTGACCGCCATCCTTAGCATCCTTCTTTCCTTAGTCTTGATTCTTGAACTGAGACGAACTGGAATGCTTGCGGTCTTTATCAAATCCTTTAGTAATTGGCATTCTTCATAAACATTTTGAATTTCCTAGTGATATAGGATTTCATCTTAGAATCTTCATCGTCTGAAGACTCATCAATGTCACTACTCTTGGCCTTCAATGCCATGCTTTTTCCCTTATTAGGTTTCCCTATCCTTATCAAACCCAACTCATAGGTCTGCAGATTGCCAACCAGCTTTGTCAAAGGAATTTTATCAATATCCTTTGATTCCTCAATCATAGTGATCTTGGCATGAAATCTCTCGGGTAGAGATCTAAACACCTTTTAACAATCTTGGGTTTGAGAATGGTTTCCCCAAGATTAAAGGCTAAGTTCATTATGTCCTTGAGCTTGGCATAGAACTCATCGAATGACTCATCCTCCTCCATCTTAATCTCTTCGAAGCTTATGGTAAGCCTTTAAAGCTTCGAATCCTTGACAGCCTTAATTCCTTCATAGGTTGTCTAGAGGATGGTCCATGATTCCTTAGCAGTTTTAGTAAAGGATATTTTCTTGAACTCCTCATTCGTGACCGCACTGAATAAAGTATTCAATGCCCTGCTGTTGAAATTTTCCATCTTGATCTTAGCATCATCCCAATCGGCCGGCACTTCCTTCGGCTTGGTCCAGCCTATCTCCATAGCTTGCCGCACCTTTTCATCTAATGACTACAAGAAAGCTCTCATGCGTACTTTCTAGTATGCATAGTTAGTGACATCAAATAAATGAGGTATAATAAGAGACTGTCCTCTATCCATGACAAATAGGGGTCAATGGATCACACAGCAAAGATTAACACTGATCAAAGTATGCCTGCTCTAATACCACTTGATAGGCCAAGAATGTATTAACCCCTTGTGATGAATTAACCAATTAATTAGCCAAGTTAATTAATTAATTCAATTATCATGCAATAAGCGTGGTAGTAGAAACAAATCATCAACTAAATTAATATGCAGTGGAAAATAAATTAACACGGTGATTTGTTTACGAATGGAGAAAACTTAAATGGGAAAAATCCCACCGGGTGATTTTAAGATCACCACTCTCGAGAATCCACTATTATCACAATAAGTGGTTACAAGTAAACGAATCCCAATACCTTATACCAATCTACAGTTGAACCCTTACCCCAATACCCAATTGGACTTGTTCTGTAATGACAATCTCTCCTTTCAATGCACGGCTCCCAGTACATGACTAACCAATTCGATACACGGATCCTAGTATGCAGCTTACACACCAACTTGAGAAGGATGTTGGCTGCAAAGTTCTTCAGTTCATCAACACGATGAAGATCACGAAACTCCTTGGTTACAAAACCCTACAGTGTACAAACACAGCAGCTTCTTAAAAAGAAAGATGAACTAGGGCATATGTCTTCGGTTCACAATATGCTTGTGAAATTTTTTGGACGACCCTTAAAACAATCCTTATATATGTTTAGGATTGTGAGAAAAGAAAGCCTAAAAATCTATATACGGATTTGAGTGAAATCAGATCTGAAAAACTGGTTTTCTTAAATCTCGATAAATACCCTATCTATCGAGCAACTGTCGAGCATCGGGCTTAAATAGCCTTTTAAACCTCGATAGATACTAGCTGTCGAGCTTTAAAATCTAGCACTTCTTCACTTGATTCTTAGACAGACTTGTATGGCTTTAACACTTGAACTTGAAACCTTGTTCCTTGAAGCATTAAACACATCATAGATCTACCCAATTATAAGTAAAGTACGTTTTGTTAAAGGATTAGTCAATTTTATATTGACATATGTTCCTAACATGATTCACATATGTACTAACACGTTTCCCTCTCCTTTTTCCACTTCACACTTATGTATTCCTTTTTTCTCCCTCAGATGTGGTTGTATGAGAAACTCAAACTGATTTATCCCCCCTCGTTCCATTTAATTGGTACCAACCGAAGCATTATCGTGATCACAAGCTCAAGGACAAAGAGATGGATCTTGTCAAGCTTACTGAACTTTTAAAGCATCTTACTTCTGTAGACATCCAATGGGAAGTGAAATGGTGGCGCATCGAGGCCATGAATAGCAATGGTTTCAAGGAAAACTATGTACCTTTGGTTGGGCTTCACCATTGCCTTATTATCCTCAATGTCGCATTGCACAACAATTTGGTGACCGTTAAGGGGTACCTTGTGGCAATTGTTCTTATCATACCTTAGCATTCACTAAGAGAGTCTTGGGTAGAATAAAGGAGACTTAGCCTCAAAGGGCAATGAATAGGGACATTTGTTTTCCTCAGTTTCTCAATCCAACTTTAGGATACAAGAATTGGCTCTCCACAGATTGAAGAGCAGTCCATAAGGAAGAAAACAACCACAAGAAGTCCAACAAAAGGAAGAGGACTGAGTGACTACCTTGATATGCCCCAGATTTTACTTTTTATGCATTTTATGATTCTGTCTTTTTATTTGAGTTTAATAAAGGATTGGAATGTTCCAGATCTCCTATGAAACAATTTATCATCTTTTAATTTGAGCAATGAGAGAACCAACCATTTTATTATCTTTGCTTATTGTCTTTATTTTTCTTTTTCTTTCTTCTACGCCATGTAATTTTTACCCATGATGTCCTTGTGAGAATTTTCACCACACCCATGGTCTTTTCCCCTAACTTTTGCCTAGATCGCCCTTTCGAGTTTTCAACCTAACAAGGTTTCTTTGCCTTAATTTTTGCTTGGGCCGCCCTTTTGGGTTTTCAACCTAACATGCTTTTTTCCCCTATTTTTCTTTTTGTAGGTTATATTTCCAAAGTTTGTCAATATTGATTGGGTGGAGCATCTCTTCTCCATCCAAGTCTGTAATTCTTGTAGCACCTCCTACCATGATCTTTTTAATAGTAAAAGGGTCCAACCACCTTGGCTTCATTTTTCCTTAAGGATTAGAAGCTTCATCCCTAAGTACCTTTAGGACTAGATCCCCTTCCTTATTGTTTCTTGGCTTTACCTTCTTGTTGAATGCCCTCACAATTCTCTTTTGATAACCTTGTGCATAGTATTGGGCTCTCATCCTCTTCTTATCTATCAAGGCTAATTGCTCATATCTTTCCCTTATCCATTCCTCTTCTCGGACTTTGGTCTCCACCAATACTCTCGAAGATTGTATCTCTACTTCAATAGGAAGTGCTGCTTCACTCCCGTATAGTAAAGAGTAGGGAGTTGCCCCAGTTGACGCATGGATAGAAGTCCTATAACCCTATAAAGCAAATGGAAGTTTCTCAGCCCAATCCTTGTATGTTACCACCATCTTAGCTTGGATGTTCTTGACATTCTTGTTGGCTGCTTCTATAGCCCCATTAGTCTGTGGTCGATATTGTGAAGACTTGTGATGCTCAATGCTATACAATTCCATGATCCTTCCGACTTCTCCTTTAAAGTAGGAACCATTGTCAGAGATGATCTATTGTGGCACTTTAAATCAACAAATGATGTTGTTCTTTATGAATCGGGCCACATACTTGGCTTTCAACACGGAGTAGGAGGCTACTTCCACCCATTTTGTGAACTAGTCAATTGTGACTCAGATGTACTCGTGCCCATTTGAGGCCTCAGAAGATATCCTTCCGATCACATCTATGCCCCACACAGAGAAGGGCCATGGAAAGGTCATGCTATATAGCTGACTAGGTGGCACATGGTTCAGATTTGCATGAGTTTGGCAGTCATGGCAACTTTTCATAAAGCTTATGTAGTTAGTTTCCATTGTATTCCAGTAGTATCCTATCCTCATAATCTTCTTTGCCAACATCTTCCCATTTATATGAGGACCACAAATTCCTTGGTGGACTTTGTCCATGATTCTTTTAGCTTCTTCTTTCTTCAAACAACGAAGATGTACCCCATCATAGGATTTCCTATAGAGCTGACTCTATATAGGATGTACTGCATTACCATCATTCTTACTGAGCAATGTTCCTTCTTCCCGGCTCCATCAGGGTAGATTCCTAATTCTAGAAACTTCATGATGTCGTAAAACCAAGGGACTTCTTCCTTCTTTATGGCCAAGATGGCCAAATCTTCTTTCGCTTTATGTACCAATTGATATTTCTGTTCAATCTCCAAAGGTCGTGTCCACACTCCCTCGAGTATCTCAACTATGGAAGCCAAGGTAGCCAAAGCATCCTTAAACTAATTCTGAGCTCTAGGGATGATAGTGTATTCAATTCTATCGAAGGTTTTTGTCAACTCCTCCAAGTATTGTTGGTAAGACTTTAGGTGTTCTTCCTTCACCTTCCACAACTTTTGTGCCTATGCTATGACCAAGGTCAAATCCCTAAAGACTTTGGCTTCCTTTGCTCCTATCTCTCTAGGGCTTCCATTCCGGTGATACAAGCCTCGTATTCTGCAATGTTATTGGTTGCTTTGAAATTCAACTTGACGGCTAAAGGTATGTGAGATCCATTGGGGGTCATCAAAAGTACTTCTATCCCATTTTCATATTGATCCACTGCTCCATCGAAATACATCTTCCATGCTCCTAGTTCTATGTTTAATATATCCTTATTGGGGAAATCTTTCCCACCACTTTCTCCTTCTATAGGGTTCTCGGTACAAAAGTCTAATACGACACTTCCTTTGATGGTCTTTCTAGCCACATATTTCAAATCCAATTCGGCCAGTAAGATCAACAACCTCGACAACCTTCCACTTAGGGCAGGCTTCCCAAATAAGTACTTCAATTGGTCCATTTTAGCAACTATCCACACTTGGAATGGTAGGATGATATGTCTTAGCTTCTGTACAACCCACACAAGAGCAAAACAAGATTTCTCTATCGGTGTATATCTATTTTCATAGTCATGCAACCTCTTGCTTAAATAATACACGGCTCTTTCACTCTTATCATCATCTTCTTGAGCCAACATGCTTCCTACTGCATCTTCTATGATCGAGAGATAGAAGAGTGAGGGCCTTCCAGGTTCTGGAGTTGCCAAGATAGGTGGGTGGAGAAGATATTCCTTGATAATCTCGAAGGCTTTCTGGCATTCATCATTCCATGTATGGGGTTCACTTTTCCTCAAAAATTTGAAGATAGGTTCACAGGTGGAAGTGAGTTTGGCAATGAATCGGCTAATGTACTGTAGCCTACCTAAGACTCCCCTTATCTTCTTCTCACTCTTAGGTGGAGGCATGTCTAAAATGGCCTTGATCTTTAATGGGTCAACTTCTATCCCACCTGTCGCTCACTAAGAAGCCTAGTAGTTTTCTAGCAGTTACTCTGAAAGTGCTTTTTTATGAGTTTAATCTAAGCTTGTATTCCTTGATCCTTTTGAAGAATTTCCTCAAGTTGGTTATGTGACCCCCTTTATCTTTGGACTTCACTATCATATCATCAATATATACCTCTACCTCATTAAGCGTCATATCATGAAATAAGGCTGTAGCCATCATTTGGTAGGTTGCACCTGCATTCTTAAGCCTAAATGGGATTACTATATAGCAAAAGATTCCTCATTCAGTGGTGAAAGTAGTCTTAGTGGTGTCCTTAGGAGCCATGCTTCCTTTTCCTCTTCACTTTCGGCCAAAACAAAGTATTGTCCTTCATTGGAAGGTGAGGTGGAATCTCATTCAATCAAAATGTGACCAGGAACATATTGGGTTGTCCTAACTATCAAGGTCCAATCTTGCCAATCTTGATCTTCCTAGGATCTCGCACTTCCTATTTCGGAAAAATCATTAACATAAGTCCTTGTAAAGGTCCAAGGTCCTGGGATATTTTTTTAGCATTGGGAAAAGCAAGCGAACGACTCCTTCAATCATAACATGATTAGCCTTTTGTTGAGATGTGTAGCCAAACATTGTGGTACGTGGAATATCTACTAGAAACCATTTTGAAAACAATGAATACACGCCTTTCAATTAAAAGCTTCTTTTGGATGTCCTTTAGGAAGTCCTTAAGTCTATTTTAATGAAGGCCCAAATACAATGTCACTCCTTTATCCCTTATAAGTAGACATGGCAAAACGGGTCAGAATTTTCTGACTCGACCCGACTTGACCCGAAAAATACCTAACCCAAACCCGAATTTTTTGACCCGAAGTAAAAACAGGTTGACCCGTGACCCGACCCATGGTTTTTGCAAGTCAACCCGACCCGACCCGCGACCCGACTCGACAAACCCGAACCATTTTTTTAAAACTTTTTTTTTTATTAAAAAAATAGTGAAATTAAGACAATATTGGTTTAATTGTATATTGTGAGCTTTAAGGAAACAATTGATAAATTTACATAACTGCATGCAAATTAATTGAAAGATAAATGGTTGAGCATTCTGTAATGAGTAAAGATTTTTAGATATCAAATAGCAAAGTACAGGCCAAGATAATCTTGTTACAATAGAGTTAAAAACAAATTGAAAATTGTAGACGTGTGTGAGACACATTCACAAGTGTGAAAATAGTAAAGTGAGAGTATCAAATTAGCATAAATTATGAATGCTTAGACTTATTTTTTAACAATTTATGTTCAAAATAAATGGCTTTTCAAAATAAATTATGATATTTCCTAGAGTATCTGCTGCTTAACAATGATATGATCTTCATAAAAAAGACCATGTATAAATAAGTAAGCAATCAAACTTTAATGCATATCTCAAATTGAAATAGAGTGCCAACCACACAATTGATAATAGATTATAAAATTAATTTTCAAGATTGTAACTTTCTTATATGTTTTTATTTTTTATCAAATGAGTTATCCAATAAGTCATTTGTAATTTTGTTTTATATTTTGGAATGTTGATATTGTATAGAAATAAAACTTGTGTATTTGTTTTACTTATCTTTGTGTTATTTTGTTTTAGATAGCAATATTAGAATTTGTATAATTTTAAAATTATTGAATAAGTATTAATAAGTTAACTGAGTTCATTCTTGATATAAGTGGTGAATTCAAAATAATGCATTTTACATCAAGTAATATGTTGCATAACTTTCCAAATAACAAATACATATTGTTTTCTTTATAAAATAAAAAAATAAAAAATTCATGTGAAAAATACAGGTCAACCCGACCCGCAACCCAATTGACCCGAACCCGTTTTTAACCCACTTAAAATGACCCGTTTTTTACCCGTGACCCGTTTGACCCAACTTGACCCGACCCGACCCACCCGTTTTGCCATATCTACTTATAAGCCTTACCTTTTGTTTCAGGGCTTGGTCCATTTACAACAAAGCTTTCATCTTACACTCGTGGGCTTTCATTAGAATGTACTTAGAGATTTTCAACCCTTTGTCTCAAATATAAGCCATAATGTATTCATCACCTTTAGGTTCTTCTCTTTCTATTCATTGTCAATCTTTTTTTTATTTTAGAAGTTGCCTTTTAGATAGAACACACCATGACCTTCCTCTCAAGGCCCATGAATCTCTCATCATTATAAGCCTTTACATGCAACAAGGAGACCCAAGATTAGGGAGGTTCATATTGACTTTGTAGGATCTTTGTGTTGGGATTTGTGCCCTAGAATCCTATTGTATAATGCTATGTATTATATTATGTATGACATGATGTATGACTTAATATTGCAATTAATAAAGTTGTTTTATTATCATCTAAAATAATGGTAACATGAATATTTGGACATTATCGTATAGTCCATGAGATGCATAGTATGTGATTTATGTGATTTAGTCACAGAAGATATAAATCACAAATTCTTTGTAAACTCAGAATTTGGTTCGTAGTCAGTGATGAAATTGGGCATTTCATCTGTGAAGACTGTAACATATTAACTAAGATGATTTGTCTTGATCATGGAAGTGGTGACTTCTAGTTGATATGTTGATATGTTTTAAGAGTTAAAACATATTGAACTGGACCGCTGTGAGATTTATTATTCACCTAACGACTGTCAATTGAATAATAAATCTCACGACTAATATTTGCATGAACTCTTAATCTTGAGAGAATAATGGACCTAATCATGAAGTGTAGGTTGCTTTGATATATCAGGAGTGAGATCTAAAGTAATGGTCAAAATCTCAGTATGTTGGGCAGCCACATTTAGTGTTGATGGAACATATATTCTCAAGATGGAATTCATAGTCTATTAACGGAGATATAAAATATTCCCTTGAGATAAGTTTGATGTGTTTGTTATTCAGAGAGTTAGGCCTAACCACTTTAGTAAGACTAAAGTATATATTTATGAAATTGGATTTCATAAATATATGATGAATAACATTAAAAGATTAAACCTAGTACTCAAGGATTAAGATGTAGTAATTCACAAAGTGGCAGTCTATATTAATGACTTTGTGTTACTACTAATGTTTTATGAAGGGGTTGCATGTATAATAAAGTCTTGAGATATAATTTATAGATAAGGCCTAGAGTACAACTATATTTATATAGTGGTATTAATTATAGTTAATGGTAACTTTGGACTTGTCAAGAGTTGACAGAAAAGTCCAAGGCCCATTGGAGCTAGTGTCTTATTGGTCCCTTTTGGTCCCACTCTAAGCCATATACTAGAGCCCAATTGGAAAGGCCCAAAAGGCTAGTCCAATTAGATAATTAGTTATAAGGAGAGAAACATACAGAATTTTGGAACTAAGAACAATACATGAAATGATGTATGTGAGTGTTGGACACTCTCTAATTCTCTCTTGAATAAATTCATATAACTGATTGAGAGACCACACATCTTGGGCGTTAGTGGAATTGGAGTGAAGATTAAAAGTATTCCCAAGTGCTTCTGAATTTCAGTTTTAAAATTCAACACACCAAGGTACACTCTCTTGTTCTCTAATTCTGAAACTTATATGGCACATGTTAACAATTGCGAATGAAGTAGATCCGTTAAATTTTTCCGCTACGCATGTTATTTTCCATCAAAATGGTATCAGAACGGTCTTCATTTCGAATCTATATAACATGTTTTGTGAGTTTTGGAATTAGAGATAATAGTTTAATGATGTTAGAAGATTATATATGTATTTAATTTTCTGCATGTTTGTTGAAACTATGATTTGATGAAAACTGATATTGATGTTATGTTGTTGTTTAAATTTGAATTAAAGTATGTTAAATTGAACTTTAAGGCTATAACATCAATGAATTTCAGTTTTGATATCAAACTCCATCAATCATGTTCATATGGTGATAGTTTGTTCATAGAAAACCGTAGAAAACTATTCAGATTTTTCCTTCAAAAACTGAAAACACGGGTTTTTTATGTGTTAGCTTCCCGCAAAGTTACTCGCGAGAAATTTTTCTGAAGCACAAAACTTTTCGTGGGTAAGCTTTACTTACGAAACAATCGCGAGACAGTAGCAAAAGTTTTTGTCTAATTTTTTGAGTTTTCACTATTTTGCCTAAACTCAATTTCGCAGGAAGAGCTTAGTCGCAAGATAGTAGCAAAAGTTTCTGTCTGAATTTTGTGTTTTCACTATTTCATTTTCGCGAAAAGAGCTTAGTCGTGAGATACTCACGAAAATGCCACTGAAGGGAATTTTGAATTTTTTTTTTCTAATATTTTCATTTGTATAGAGTGCAAGGCAATGTGTAATTAGATTATGCATGTTTTATAATTTAAAAACCTTTATTTTAAAACATCTAGTGGGAGAGAGATACAAGGGTTAGATCTCACAGCCTTCATTGTCGGTTTATAGTAGTGTGATTAAATACCTCGCCTTGGCGTATATGCCTTGCTCCCTTCGGAGGGTGTTTAATTCATGAAACTATAGATTAAACTTCTTAGTGATAGATGATATGTGTTTTTACATTAAGAACGACCACGCTTCCATGGAGTTACTTAGTGACTCATATTGATTCTAGGCAATGGTGTACGCTAGACTAAGTATAATGTTAACCTTCCTTCGGAGCTATGTCATTATTACTTAGAGGCTAAAGGAAAAACGGTAAATTATTTTTGTTTGGTAAGAGTTACCATGATAGCATTAATAATAAGAATAATTTTCGCTTGATCATAGTAATTGGTATGACCTCGCTTCCGAGGAATATTAATTGCGGGATTGGCTTGTCGTTGCATATATTATGTTATGGTTTTATTAAGGTTCCATACTATATGTTTATATGCTAAATTGATAATATCCAGTTTACTTATTATATCCATGTTTATTATTTCAGATTTGAACATGGCATCATTTAGCCCACTTGTTACTATTCTTAATCAAAACAAACTGACTGGATCCAACTATGTTGACTGGAAAAGAAATTTGGACATTGTTCTTACTGCTGAAGAGCACAAATATGTGCTTACTAAACCATGTCCTAGCTTTCCTTCATTAGATGCTCCTCTTGAGGAAAAACAACGATATGATTGTTGGTAGAAATCTAATGAGATGGCCAAGTGCTACATCCTAGCATCTATCTCAAATGTTCTACAGCATCAAATGCAGGATGTAGAACTAGCTTCGGACATAATGTTCAGTCTGAAAGAGATAGTTGGTGAGCAAGGCCGATCTGCAAGGCAAGAAACCATGAGGCAAATTTATAATACCAAAATGGCTAAAGGCGGTTCAGTGAGGGAGCATTGTCTAACAATGATCTCTAATCTAAATACATTGGAGGTTTTAGGTGCCGATATTGATGGAGAATCCCAAGTGGATATGATACTCCAGTCACTACCGGAATCATTCAAGGAATTCAGACTTAATTATAATATGAACAAAAAGATTTATTCTTTGTCTGAATTAATGAATGAATTGGTAGCGGCGGAAGGCATTCTTGGTACTTCTAATGTTGAAGCCAATGTGGGAGAAACTTTTACTTCTCAACCTAAGTCGAAAGGCAAGGGTAAGAAGAAGAAGAAGAAGGACTTCACCAAGCAAGAGGGTAAACAAATTGTCTTAGGGGTTGCTGACCAAGGAAAGAAGCTCAAAGGAAAATGTTTCCATTGTGGTGAGAAAGGACATTGGAGAGGAATTGTCCAAAATTCAAGGCTGCCAATAATAAAGGTATGAAAAGTTCTTTCATCCTTGAAATATGTTTGGTACAAAATCCCACAGATTCCTGGTGTGTGAATTCAGGTTGTACTAATCATATCTGCAATTCTTTGCAGGGGTTCCAGGAGACTAGGAAACTTAATGAATGAGAATTGTTTCTTACTTTGGCTGATGGGAGTAGGATTCCAGTTTTAGCTGTTGGTGTTTATAATTTATATTTTAAGTCTAGAGTTTTAATATTAGAAGATTGTCTGAATGTACCTAATGTTCGTAGGAATTTAATTTCTGCAACTTATTTGGGTAAACATGGATATTGTGTTATGCTTAAAGACAATGTTGTAATAAAGAAGGGTAAAGTGTTTATCTGTTCTGGCAATATTGTGGATGGTCTTTATATTTTAACTCCTGATAAGCATGAATTATATAATTCTGAATTAGATCATGACTCTTATGTAAAATCATAAAAGAGAAAGTTTCATTCTACTAATGAAGCATATCTTTGGCACTTGCGTTTAGGTCATATTAATCCAAACATAATTCAAAGACTGATCAAAGATGGACTCTTAGAGCCATTGGACTTTGATGAATTTCCAGTTTGTGAATCTTGTTTGGAAGGCAAAATGACCAAACGACCTTTTAATGCAAAAGGTAGAAGAGCTCAAGAGTTGCTTGAATTAGTTCATTCGGATGTATGTGGTCCTATGTCAACCCAAGCAAAATGAGGTTATGAGTACTTCATCACTTTTACCGATGATTACTCAAGATATGGTTATGTGTACCTAATGAAACGGAAGTCTGAAACCTTTGAAAAGTTCAAAGAGTTTAGGGCTGAAGTTGAGAATCAATTGGGTAAACGCATAAAAGCCATTCAATCTGATCGTGGTGGTGAATAACTTCTTAGGGTTTTCAAAGATTACTTAATTGAAAATGGGATTGTATCCCAATTGACTGCACTTGGAACTCCCCAACAGAATGGTGTAGCAGAAAGAAGGAATATGACTCTTTTAGAAATGGTTACGTCTATGATGAGTTACTCAACTTTACCGATCTCTTTTTGGGGTTATGCCATAAATACAGTAATACATCTTTTGAATTTAGTTCCATCAAAATCTATTCCCAAAACACCCATGGAATTGTGGAGTGGGCGTAAGCCTAGTATGAAATATCTCCATATTTGGGGTTGTCCAGCACATGTGTTAAAAGGGAAGCCTGATAAATTGGAACCAAAATCAGAAGTATGTTTGCTTGTAGGTTATCCAAAAGAAATTAGGGGCTATTTATTCTATAGTCATAAGGATAACAAAGTTTTTGTTAGTACAAATGCTAAGTTCTTAGAAAATGACTATATGAATAATTTTACTCCTAGAAGTAGAGTTGTATTAGCTGAAATGAATGAACCTGTAGTTGAACAACCAATAGATGAAACTAGGGATGATGTGGTTGTATTGGATACACCGCAAGATACTACTCATAAGATGTCTAGTATACAGGTTCCTCATCATAGTGGGAGGATTGTTAGGCCGCCTATAAGATTTATAGGTCTGGGAGAAACTTATGAAGCTATCTCAGAAGAGGTCAAAACTGATCCTTACACTTATGATGAAGCAATGAATGATATAGATGCACAGCATTGGGTCAAAGCTTTGAAATCTGAATTAGATTCCATGTATTCCAATCAAGTTTGGGATCTTGTAAAGGCGCCTAACGGCATTAAACCTGTTGGTTGCAAATGGATTTACAAGAGGAAGAGAGGGATAGATGGAAAGGTTGAAACCTTTAAAGCAAGGCTAGTGGCGAAAGGGTATACACAAAAGGAAGGTATTGATTATGAAGAAACCTTTTCACCAGTAGCAATGCTTAAATCTATCAGAATTCTCTTATCCATTGCTGCTCATTATGATTATGAGATTTGGCAAATGGATGTCAAGACTGCATTTCTTAATGGCAATCTTGAAGAGGAAATATATATGATGCAACCGGAAGGTTTCATAGCAAATAACCAAAAGCATATGGTATGCAAGTTGAAAAGGTCCATTTATGGACTTAAGCAAGCATCTAGATCATGGAACATCAGATTTGATCAAGCAATCAAATTATTTGGTTTTGAACAAAATCTTGATGAACCATGTGTGTACAAAAGACATCAAGATAAAGTGGTAATGTTCCTAGTGCTTTATGTAGATGATATTCTACTCATTGGAAATGATGTAGGGGTAATGTCATCCGTAAATGTTTGGTTGTCAAGCTAATTTGATATAAAGGACTTGGGTGAGGCTAATTTTATTCTAGGGGTCAAGCTTTGGCGAGATCGCAAGAATAAGATGTTAAGCTTATCTCAAGCTGGATATATAGATAAGGTTCTAGAACGGTTTAGCATGCAAAACTCCAAGAAAGGATTACTTCCTTTCAGACATAGAGTTCCTCTGTCTAATGACCAAAGGCCTAAGACTTAAGAGGAAGTAGATATGATGAGACAAGTTTCTTATGCTTCTGCAGTAGGAAGTCTCCATGTATGCCATGCTTTGTACTAGACCAGATATTTGTTATTCAGTTGGCATGGTTAGCCGATATCAATCAAATCCAGGACCAAAACATTGGCAAGCTATAAAGCATATTCTCAAGTATCTACGGAGAATGAGAGATTATATGTTTGTTTACCGTTGTGAGGATTTGATTTCCATTGGCTATACAGATTTAGACTTTTAATCGGATCTAGATTTCAGAAAGTCCACATCAGGATGTGTTTTCACCTTGGGAGGTGGAGCCATAACTTGGAGGAGTGTAAAGCAATTTTGTATTGCGGACTCCACCATGGAAGCAGAATATGTTGCTATTTGTGAAGCAGTAAAGGAAGCTGTATGGCTCAAGAAATTCCTTTTTGACCTTAGTGTAATGAGAATGGAACAAGTTCCCATCACATTGTTTTGCGACAATAGTGGTGCAGTTGCACAATCAAAAGATCCAAGAAACTACAAGAAAGGAAAGCGCATCGAGAGAAAGTATCACATCATTAGAGACATTATTGCTCGTGGAGATGTAGTGGTAGTAAAGATTGAAAGTGCAAATAATCTAGCAGATCCCTTTACCAAAATCTTGCCTCAAAGGACCTTCGAGTCACATTTGGAGGGAATGGGGGTTAGATTAGTGCATAATAGTCTTTAGGGCAAGTGGGAGATTGTTGGGATTTGTGCCCTAGAATCCTATTGTATAATGCTATGTATTATATTATGTATGACATTATGTATGACATGATGTATGACTTAATATTGCAATTAATAAAGTTGTACTATTATCATCTAAAATAATGGTAACATGAATATTCGGACATTATCATGTAGTCCATGAGATGCATAGTATGTGATTATGTGATTTAGTCATAGAATATATAAATCACAAGTTCTTTATAAACTCAGAATTTGGTTCGTAGTCAGTGATGAAATTGGGCATTTCATCTGCGAAGACTATAACATATTAACTAAGATGATTTGTCTTGATCATGGAAGTAGTGACTTCTAGTTGATATGTTGATGTGTTTTAAGAGTTAAAATATATTGAACTGGACCACTGTGAGATTTATTATTCACTTAACGACTATCAATTGAATAATAAATCTCACGACTAATATTTGCATGAACTTTTAATCCTGAGAGAATAATAGACCTGATCATGAAATGTAGGTTACTTTGATATATCAGGAGTGAGATCTAAAGTAACGGTTAAAACCTCAGTATGTTGGGCAGCCACATTTAGTGTTGATGGAACATATATTTTCAAGATGGAATTCATAGTCTCTTAACAAAGATATAAAATATTCCCTTGAGATAAGTTTAATGTGTTTGTTATTCAGAGAATTAGGCCTAACCACTTTAGTAAGACTAAAGTATATATTTATGAAATTGGATTTCATAAATATATGATGAATAACATTAAAGGACTAAACCGAATACTCAAGGATTAAGATGTAGTAATTCACAAAGTGGCAGTCTATATTAATGATTTTGTATTACTACGAATGTTTTATGAAGGGGTTGCATGTATAATAAAGTCTTAGGATATAATTTATAGATAAGGCCTAGAGTGCAACTATATTTATATAGTGGTATTAAATATAGTTAATGGTAACTTTGAACTTGTTAAGAGTTGACAGAAAAGCCTAAGGCCCATTGGAGCCAGTGTCTTATTGGTCCCTTTTGTCCCACTCCAAGCCATATACTAGAGCCTAATTGGAAAGGCCCAAAAAGCTAGCCTAATTAGATAATTAGTTATAAGGAGAGAAACATACAGAATTTTGGAACTAAGAACAATACATGAAATGATGTATGTGAGTGTTGGACACTCTCTAATTCTCTCTTGAATAAATTCATATAACTGATTGAGAGACCACGCATCTTAGGCGTTAGTGGAATTGGAGTGAAGATTAAAAGTATTCCCAAGTGCTTCTGATTTTCGGTTTTGAAATTCAACACACCAAGGTACACTCTCTTGTTTTCTAATTCTGAAACTTATATGGCACATGTTAACAATTACAAATGAAGTAGATCCGTTAAATTTTTCCGCTACGCATGTTATTTTCCATCACTTTGATGCTAGGTCCATAGCATATTTGTTACCTTAGGCCCAAGACTTTCTTTTCCAAGAAGCCTTTGATTTTGGGCTTATGATAGCAAATAGGCTATGGTCCTATGAACCTTTCAAGTTAAAATATACCTTTAGATTTTGGGACAAGCCTCTTATATATAAGAACCTCTTTTCTTTTTATCCCAATGTCTTAGGGTATGCCATAACTTTTGGGTCATCCTTTCAATTTTACATCTTTTATTTGTCCTTTAGAGTTTGGCGAACACAAGATATGTAGTTGAACAAACAAGAGATATAAATGGTACCCTCTTTTAATAGGATCTAGGATCTCTATATGTGTGGGTAAGCTCCTTAAAGCTAAAGGGATAGATCAATAGGTCACTCACAACTAGGTTGGCCACAAGTGAAAGTGCGTGCAAAATAAAATTAAAAAAGCTTTTATCAGGATTAAGAAATGGAACACATTGGAGTCAAACTCTCTATTCCCCGTGGAGTTGCCAGTGTGAGCGCAAATGCCCACAACGGGCTTTGGGTTTCCCCAAATTTGAGGGAAGTACGCCTTAACCTAGAGTGAACCATGGCGAAGGGTGTAAATGGAGTCGCCACCTAGATTAGGTTTAGGAACCATATGTTTAGAGCCCTTGTGAAAGAACTAATCTTTACCAAAGCTCGTGTCCGGAGTTTAGGTATGGGGATGGGAAGGTGCTAGGCACCCAACCTCATCCGACCCATGGGTCAGCTTCCAGTCATTATGTTCCAAGTCTTAAAATCGTTACAGGCTCATTTAACATGTCATTCTAACTCACACACACATTAACAAGCATCTAAACCAAGAAAACATGGCATATCATCCCTCAAACCTAACATTCATCTATCATGACATTAAGCACACATCACCAAATGCAGAAACATTACTTGGCATATCCAAACATAAAGCATTCGAGCATAGGCATATGAACTCATGGCATTCAACCAAGCATATTAAGCAATTTCATATTCAAACACTCAAATGCATGTTCATGTGATCTATGCATGACTTACCTTACTTACCTCATTGCAACACAACACCTATGCATCAATGCATGTTCATTTTCATATGCATGTTTAGGGCATTCACACAATCTAAACCCCAATAAGCATTAAGAAGAAAAAACAAAACAAAACAAGATAAAACAAAAGAATAGATACTCAAAGATATGAAAAACAAGGTTAAACAGAGGCTAAACATGTAAAAGAAAGCAGAGAAAAACAAATAGAAGTGGATTAAGGTTTCTGGGCATAAGTGTGTATGCGCATACATAGGGTATGCGTACGCATACTTTGAGTATGTGTACACATACACTCCCAAAACCGTAACCCAGCAACTCATAATAGAAAACAAAGAAAAACAAAAAACCTAACAACCTATCATGCTTATAATACGAACTCAGGGTAAACCTAAACTATACAAACATATTATGATCACATAAACATATAAACAAACAAAAAACATGGAAAAGTGAAGAGCCAAAATTAGAACATTTACCTCAACACAAGAACTCTCCTAGAGCTTGATTTTGATCGTTCCCTTCAATCAATCTAATCAGCGACAAACCAAAAGGTTTGTAAACTTTAAAACTCAAAGGCCAAGACCATAATAGGTCCCAACCAAGTAAAACTTGACGTGAGGATGTTTTGTGAAAAGCTCCCTCTTTGATTCACTATTTTCTAGTGAATCTTGCGTATATTTGCCTCTTGAAAAAGTGCCTTTTATGGCTTTATATAGTGATAAAATAGGGGTGGGGCGGCTCTCAGACGATGTGGGATTCGTTCCACATAGATTTATGTGCAAAAATCTTTCCTTTCATAGTTTTCTAGAACCTTAATTGCGTACACACGCTCGGGGTATGCGTGCACATACCCTAAGCATGTGTACGCGTGGCTTGAGTGTATATGCATGTATGCGTACGCACACTTAGGGTTTTCCAACAGCCTTTCTTTTCCAAAAATAGTTTTATTCTTTCAAAAATAATTTTATTTATCCATAAGTACTTCCTCAAGTCAATTTTCATGAGATTGGCCCTAAACCAACCTTGGGCCTCAGAGTACTTCCATCATTAAGGAACAGGGATCCGAGTCGTAAGGGATACAAAATGAGGTGTCTACAATCGCCAGAATGGAAGCCCTACATGAACTAGGGGCAAGGGAGGTTGAGGTTTATGGGGTTTCAATGTTTGTTATAGCCCAAGCTCAAAAGTTGTGGAATGTAAAAGAGGAACATCTAAAGCCATATCAACAATATTTAGAAGAATTGACAGAAACCTTTGATAAGATTGAGTACACCATCATTCCTAGAGCTTAAAACCAATTTGCAAATAGGGGAAGGAAGACCTAGTCATCCTAGCCATAGAGGAAAAAGAGATCCCTTGGTATTACATCTTGAAGTTCCCAGAGTATTTCAAAGCTTATAAAACATTTTTATAACAAAATATGCGTGTTGACATAATTTTAGTGGAAAGAAAAAGATCATAAAATAGAGCAGTTTGATCGTGCAGTTCACGACATTGTCCTAACCTAACTAGTCACGACTTGCCTAGTCAGTACTCTAATTTGGTTCTTCTGCAATGTGACATCGCGGGCTAAGCAAATTATTTGAGGTAGAGAATTGGCCCATGATGCAACTTTCACAAAGATCACAGGGCTGAGGTACTTTCTACTACAAATACAATTATGCCAACACACACATTCAGTGTCTGTTGAAAGAGGGGTTGCTTTGCTTTTGTTCTTTAATTATTCTCTCTTGCCACGTTCAACATACACAAAATGTGTCTTGACAAAATCACAGTGGATAGAAAAAGATCAGAAAATAGAGTGGTCTGATCGTGTTGTTCACAAACTTGTTGCAACTTGGTTGATCGCAACTTGCATAGTCAGCATTCTAATTTGGTTCTTCTACAATGTGACACTTGCAGGTAATTTGCTATTTAAGTTTTTATTTTTATTTTTTATCATTATAAATAACTAGTTTGGGTTGCACGTGCAAGGCACATGCCGCCCATTTAGTGAGAAAATTAAGATGTATTTTTTTTTTGTTTGGAAGAAGTACAAAGTCATGTACTTAAATTTAAAATAGCTATTTAACATTTGAATATATATTTACTATGACAATTTCTTAGAACCTATTTACTAAAGGTAATACCTACTCACTAGAAAATTATACTAAGAATAATAATGAATGTCATTATCTTCCAACAATAAACAACTAAGTTTTGATAAGACATTGTCACAATATATAAAATTTTGCAATGAACGATGATATATGCTACAATGGAAACTATTCATCAAATGAAATACATGCAACCATCTACAATGGAAATTCTGTTATCCATACTTCTTTGTTATCTTATTTTATGAGCAGAATTACGATGTTTAGCTTAATTTTTAATATGAAAATACCCTTTTACGCAAGAAAAATAAATTAAAAAAGAACAAGATAACAAAAGAAATATGTCATCAAAGTTTCCATTTGATAAAATTACAAGTATGGTAGATTTAAACTTAATAAATTAGTGTTTTCTAGGTTATAAATAGAACACCATATATCACCATTCTCACTTTCCAAGCATGACTACCACATAAAATTCAAAATACATGAAGAAAATTGTTGGAACATTAAAATCTAGTGTGATGTATTTTAGTCATTGCACAATAGAATATTTTAGAAATCATAAGATTTCGTTAGGGTATATTTAAGAGTGTAAAAGTAGGGGTGTATGCTCCTTTACAAAATATAAAGGAGGAAAATTTTCAACTTTAGTTTAGGGAAGGAATGAAACTACCCCAAATATAAAGGGTGAAAGTGATTTTTTGCCTTTTTTTTGTGAGTGTGTGTGTGTGTGTTTTATTTATTTATTTACTTTACACAATATGCTAAATAAAAAAAAGTCAGCTTAAGAAAATGTGCGTGAAACAATGAATTTTGGCTCAACAAATTAACTAATCCAAAAAAAAGGTCTAGAAACACAAAAAAAAAATGTCTAGAAACACAAAAAAAAAAAATTAATGATATTTTTACAATACTTTTACTTTTATCTATGGTGGGATCTTAGTATAATATTTTATTATTTTATTTTAGACTAATGCATGTCCACAACATCTTCACAACAAAACTTATATGGTAAATTGTAACTAGTTTAAAATTGTACATTAAAAAAAAAAAAAAACAAACAAACAAACAAAAAGCCAATTGAAGAAAATTGTGCTTGAAATAGTGAATTTTGGCTCACCAAGTTTGACTAAACCAAAAAAGAAGCCTAGAAACACAACAAAATATCACAACATTTTCACAATATCTTTTATTTTCAGTTGTGGTAGGTCTCGGTTTGATATTTTATTATTTTATTTTTTACGTCCATAATATTTTCATAACAAATCTTAGGTGGCAAATTGCTACTAGTTTTAAACTAGAACCACCACTTTAAATTGTGTTCAAAAACAAAAAATAAAAAGCTAGCACAAGAAAACTATGCATGAAAATAATGAATTTTGACTCACCCAATTTGACTATATAAAAAAAAAAAAAAAAAAAAGTCTAGGAACACAACAAAATAGCATAATATTTTCACAATACTTTTATTTTTGGATGTGACCGTTCCCGATTTGATATTTTATTATTTCATTTTGGAAAAATGTTACATTCACAATATTTTCACAATAAATTTTAGATGAAAAATTGTTATTGGTTTTAAACTGGGTCCGTTACTGATATCACTTTTTTATTCATCAATAATACATTGCCATTTAGGATTTGTTGTGAAATTATTATGAAAATATTGTGAACTTAGCATTTCTTTTTATTTTATTTTATTTTGATCTATAAGGAATTGAGATCTCGACAATTGTAAAAATATTGCGACAGTAACAAGATGTTGTAACATTTTTACAATACGTTTATTTTCAATTGTGGTTGGTTCCAGTCTCATATTTTATTATTTTATTTTAAACTGTAAGGAATTAACACCTCAATAATTGTGAAAATATTGTAAGAATATTTTGCATATATAATCAATATAGCAATATTGTGTCCGCACAAATAAATATTTAAAAGAAAAACAAACCAAAACTTTGGCGTACTATGAAAAAAAAAACCAGCTTAAGCAAAAAGGTGAGTTTTGCCCCATCAAATTAAATAAACCAAAGATTACTGTAGATTGAACTATTGGCTATTTTTATGTATTTAGTTAGTAGATTAGTAGATACTTTACTAGTTTAACTTACCTTTGGGGGGGGGGGGGGGGGGGGGGAGTGGGGGGTGGGGATCTCAAGTCAAATGTCCCAAACGTGTGATATTTACTAGATAAGTCACCAGGCTCATAAAGCTGAAGTCTCGTAAAAAGAGTTGAACCTAAAACAGTAAAGAAGTGTGAAATATTTCACAGATTGAAAAACCCTTTTCCAAAACCCATTTTGACAAATTAATAGCCATCGTTAAGCTATATTCAAAATTCGAAACCTAAACCCTAGTATGTATGTCCAGTCCTTAAACCCTACTTTCTCCAAACTACATTCACTCACCCAAAAGTCAAAAGCAAGTCCTCTTTCCTAAATTCTTCAACGAAAGAACCAACTTCATTCTCTGAAGATTAAGTACCTCCAACTCTCCTTGAATTTTTTTTTTTTTTTTAATTTTTATATTCCCCTGTTTGGATGCCTAGAAAATATTTCTAGCAAAAGAAAAGAATCTGGGTCTAGTTTATTATTTAGTTAATTAAACTTCTCCCCTCTCTAAATTTGAATAACGAATGAAAGTCTCATCTATTTTTTAGCCAATATATCCATTTATTTGGTTATTACGCTCAGCTGAGTGGAAGATAATTGGTTAAGCAATTCCGTATTTTCAAAAAAATAAAATTAAAATAAATAGAAACAAGTATATGTGTGTGTGTATTTGAAGCTTATAAAATTTATTGTATAACAAAAATAATTGTTTTAAAATAATTATTAAAAATTCTTTTAGAAGAATATTAAAGCCTAACCACTAATAATATAAATATACATGCGTCCACTATCGACCTTGATAATAAATAAATAAAAGAATTAAAAACTATGTTATATATTTATTATTTTATTTATCCAGGCTATAAATAATGAGAGAGCTTAACCTTATTTGGTGATGTTATTGAGGAGATTTGAGGTCTATGGTCCAATTTATTTTTTTCTTGTTTTTAGCATGTAGGGAGGGGCAACAAGCTTGCCTATACCCTCGCAAGACGAGTAGTTTTATCTACTAATATTGATATCTGAGGAGACTACAAATGATCATACTCAAGTGTGGAAAGCTGTGTGGTCCATGCGTGCTCCACCGAAGGTGAAAACGCTGCTATGGCGTGCTTGCCGTGAAGCTATGCCTACAAAGAAGGCTCTGTTTCGATGCACCATATCGACGGATCCAAACTACATCGGGTGCCAGGCTTCCTTGGAGAGTTCATTGCACGCTTTGTGGTCTTGCCCTAAGTTGGATCCAGTGTGGTCAGATTTAGAGCTATGGAGTGTCCGAGGTGCAGTTCAGTTCGTGGACTTCAAAGAGCTCTTATCATGGCTGATCCGAAATAACCATCATCTCAAGCTCTTCGCAGTCACGGTCTAGAAAGTCTAGAACCAGCAAAATCGGGTGCGCCTTAATCAGCCCACAGACTCACTTCACTAGAAAGCTCACATCTCAAAAGCTTGGCTAGCGAATTACCATGCCAAGTAGGTGACTTCAGACATACCAATGCAACAAAATCAGTGCCCCAAAAAGCATTGGAAACCACCACCATCAGAGCTCTTCAAAATCAACTTTGATGGTGCGGTTTTCCCACATGAGAAAAAATCAAGCATTGGCGTTGTTATTGGAGACCATAGAGGCTTAGTGATAGCGTCATGCTCAAAATTGGTCCACCAGGAATTATGCAGTGCTGATATTGAAGCCACAGCTGTAGGGTGGGCTCACCCTTTTGCCTTGGAGATTGGAGTGAAGCGGGCTATCTTGGAGGAAGATTCTTTGAATGTCATTAAAGGTTTAATGGAGGAAGAAAGGCTGCTGGTACCAATGGGTTTGCTGATTGAGGATGCAAAAAATTTATCTCACTATTTTGATGAATTACTTTACTCTCATACAAAGAGGGAATATAACACTTTAGCTCATAGTTTGGCTAGATATGCTGTTGGCATACCAGATTTTTTAATATGGATGGAGGATGTTCCACCACAATTACACAATGTATTTCAAGTCGACTTATTAGGTTTTTCTAAATAAGAGAGTTTTCCATGTTTTCTCCCTTACCAAAAAAAAAAAAAAAAAAAAAAAAAAACACTGATATCTGAGTAAGACCAAAATTGGAATTTAACCAAGATTTCCCAACTATCTAGTTAGTAGGCAATATTTTCAAACTATATTTTTTACTAACATCTTGAGTTTAAGAGGCTCAATTTTTGTGCTATAAATCGAGTCTTTGAGGGTCGGTTTTCATGTTCTGATCAGGTCTGATGTGGCGTTTTTTCCACGTGGTACCTACTTGGAAATCAAGTCTCTAAGACTCGATTTATAAACCAAAAAAATTATAAGTCTTAAGTCTTCCCAGAAATACCCCAAAAGAAATTTAAGAAATCTTAGAGAGCTCACCTCACCTCGTCGGAAATTTTTTTTAAGAAATCCCAAAGAGATTCAGGGCTAAAACAACACAACCCAACCACCATCACATTCAATCCTACCCAATCAACCCACAAAATAAAAACCAGAAAACCAGAAAAATGAAACCCAGGAAAATAAAACCCAGAAACCAGAAAATTAAAACCTAGAAAACGCAGAAAAATAAAACCCAGAAATCCAGAAAAATAAAACCCAGAAAACCAATCAATCCCACCGTTGTTAGTGACGACGAAGGGTGAAAAATAAGGCTGATCAATTGGAGGAGAGGTCGGTCTAACCCACGACCCACGACCCACGGCGATCTGAACCGACCCACGACTAGCCACGAGCATCGACAGCCACCCACAGCCCACGCTGAGCTGAAGCCACCCACTCCGATCTATTTCTGGGTTTTTTTTTTTTTTTTTTTTTTTTTTTTTTTTTCTCTCTTTCTTCTTTGATGAGAAGGTGTAAACTGTAAAGGGTGTGCCATTATATTTGTTTTGTAAAGGGTTTATAAATCGAGTCTTAGAGACTCGATTTTTATGTGTGTGCCACGTGGAAAAAACGCCACATTAGACATGATCAGACCATGAAAATCGAGTTTTTAAGATTCGATTTATAAGCCTAAATCAAGTCTTTCAAACTCAAGATGCTAGTAAAAAATATAGTTTGAAAATGTAGCGTACTAATTATAATATTTGAAAACCAAGGTTAATTTTCCATTTTGGCCTCTGAGTAAAAAGAGCTAACTTTTGAGTTGGAGCCAATTTGATTTCCTTTCTTCAATAAAACTATACTTACCTTTCTCACCTCCACACACAACACCCCCGCCCCCCAAAAAAAAAATGAAACACCGGGCTGCAAGCGTAGGTTTGCCTCTCCCAAAGTACCCAATTCCCAAGTGGGGCAAAAGCGGAAAACCCTAAAATATATATAACGGCATATTTAGAAGAAGAGAAAGAAAAAGAAGAGGGAAGAAGATCGGCTGATCAGCTCTTATACAGAAGAAGAAGAAGAAGAAGAAGAAGAGGTTAACGAACGCCTCTAGTCGCCGCTTGATCTGCCCACCCCACCTCCAACGCCAGCCGTTTCAGCCTCTAGCCTCCATCCCGAATCTCGATCTGCTTCAAGTATTTTTTTTTTCTCTCCTTCAACTTCAAAACCGAACATTGATTTTGATACGATTTTCCTCTCTCCACTCCATAATGTTTGTGAATCTGTGATTGTGATTTTTTTTTCCCTGAGGGTGATTGTGAACTAAATTTGAACGTGTGAATCTGTGGGAGTCTCTGTATTATTTGTTTTTGCAGTGAGAAGTGAGTTGTGATTTTTCAATAAAGTTCTAAGAGAGAGAGTATGCAGTGAATATATAGAATTTGACTGGTTGTTGGTAGTAGGCAATAATACGGAACAAATGAAATGACAGACAGAGGTAAAAAAAAAGAAAAAGGGTAAGGTTAGAAAAAGTAGTGCATTATAAGTTCATTGTAATAGGTTAATAGTGTGTTTGGGGGCAGCAGGTGAGTGACAGTCTGACAGAGATAAAAGAGACAAAGTGAAAAATAATATAATAAAAATGTCACACAAATTTGACAAAATAAAATTAGGACTTGTCTACATTGCTAATTCATAATTCAATAACTCATATTTTTAAATTAGATAGTTTGTTAATACTATATGGATGTTTATTTGAAGTTTTTTTATTTTTCGCTTATCTTTGGCCCCCTAACTTGAAATCCTGGGTCCATCCCTGAGTGTCCGTGCTTTCTTGAATCATAATTGTTCAATTATAAATAAATAAATAATATAGGTTTTTGATCTGATTTTGTAGATATAGTGGTTGCTAAGGCTTTGTTGTAGAGTTGTTGTATTTACATGGAAGTTTTATTTTAGCTGAGCTGAACCAATATACTTCATATTTATTTTAGAGGTCTGATTTGTCTCTAAACTTATTATTATTATTATTTAATGATAGCATGCTAATAATAAAAGATGGTGAATTGTTTGGAAAAAGAGCACTAAGAATGTATCTTCTTTTTCCAGAATATGGGTCTTAAAAAACTGTTTGAAGGCAGTGACTCTGAAAATGATGATGTATCAAAGATCTCGAATATTGAGGTTGACGAGCAGTATGCCAAGAGGTATGAGCACAACAAGAAGCGTGTGGCCCTTGAGCGCCTCCATGAGCTCAACAAGAAAGGCCTCATCCAATTTTCCGACTCTTCTGTCTCCGAATCAGATGATGATGATGATGATTTCATCAATTCCAGCAAGAAAGATAGAGAATTCTTTGACGTGCTGATCAAGGTCAAGAAGCAAGACCCTATGATCATAAACGAAGACGTCAAGTTCTTCGAATCTGAAGAATCAGAAGACGATAATGATAAAAATAATAATTATAAAAAAAAGAAGGCAATGTATTTGAAAGATGTGGTGGCAAAGCAATTGATAGAGGAGGGTCCGGAGTTTGAAGAAGAGGATGGTGAGATGGAGAAAAAGAAGAGTTATGAGGAGGAACAAGAGGAGATAAGGAGAGACTTTTTGAAAGCAGCAGAGGCAGCAGAGAGAGAGGAAGTTGGAGAAGAGCAGTTATTGAGAATGAAGGAGAATGGTGATCAGGATGAGGAGGAAGAGGAGAGTGGCGAGTTTGTGAGGAAATTGGATGAGTATTTTGGAGGTGATGAGGAAGTGGAGGATGAGGGGAACAAGTTCTTGAAGGAGTTTTTTCGGAATAGGATGTGGATGGGTAAGGCAGGGAAGAGTAGGGAGGTCAGGGAGGACATTTCAGAGGACGAGAGGGAGATAGAGAGACAGGAGGAGTATGAGTATAGGTTTCAAGAGAATGTTGGGGATAGGGTGATGGGGCATTCGAGGAAGGTAGAGGGGTCAATTAGGAAGAAGGCAAATGCAAGAAAGGACCAGAGGATGAGTAAGAAGGAGAGGATGGAGACAGCAAGGGTAGAAAGGGAGGAAGAGTTGAAGCATTTGAAGAATTTAAAGAAGGAAGAGATGGATGAGAAGGTGAGGATGATAATGAGGACGGCAGGGATTAGGGAGGATGAGGTTGTGGCGTTGAGTAGGAAGGAGTTGGAGGAGGAGTTTGATCCAGAGGAGTATGATAGGATCATGGAGAAGGCATTTGGGGAGGAGTATTATGCAAATGACGACATGGACCCAGAGTTTGGAAGTGGTGGGGATGACGATGAAGATGGGGATGAGATTGAGAAGCCAAATTTTGAGGAGGATGATTTTCTTGGGCTTCCAAAAGGTTTGGATGAGTGTGGGTCTAGTGATGGGTTTTGGTCTATGAGGTAAAGGGTTTTGAAGAGTAAGGCAAAAAATGCTAATGAAAGTGTCCAAGAAGAAGAAGAAGAAGAAGAGGAGGAGGAGGAGGCAGAGAAAGAGAAAGTTGAGGAAGGTAAGCGGATGCGTAAAAGCATTGCTCTTTTGGAGAAAGCTAAAGAGGCGATGATGGAGGAGTATTATAAGTTGGATTATGAGGATACAATTGGAGACTTAAAGACGAGGTTCAAGTATGCGAAAATAAAACCCAATAGATTTGGATTGAATCCAGCAGAGTTGTTGTTGATGAATGAGAAGGAGTTAAATCAGTATGTTTCTTTGAAAAAGATTGTTCCTTATAGGGAGGAGTGGAAGTTAAATGAGCAAAAGAGATACCAACTAAAAATGAGGACTAAAGAACTTCTCCGAGGTGGGCAAGTGGATGACCAGAAGGTTGGTGAGAAGAAGAGGACAATGGACAAAGCAGAAAAATCAACTTCATCGATGGGTACCATGGAAACTGGGAAACTAAAATCTGTGAGATCAAATGGTGGTATGAGCAATTCATCCAAGAAAGCTAAGAGAAAACGACTCCAAGCTGAAGTTAAACTATCGCTTTCAAGGCTTGTCGCATATGGAAAGATACCTTCTAAATCTAAAAGCAAAGTGAAGCACTGAACCTCAGCTGTGATTTAGGCTTGTCGCATATGGAAAGATACCTTCTAAATCTAAAAGCAAAGCGAAGCACTGAACCTCAGCTGTGATTTAGGTAGTGGACAGGTAATTCTTTTTGGAGTATATAGTTTTTCAACATTGAGACGAAGCATATATTATTTCTTGTTGCTTGTTTCTTTGTGACTAATTTGCATTAATTGTCGCTGGAAACAATTGAATGAAATAAACACAGAAAAGAAAATCTTAATAGTATGATATGTGGAAACTTTTGTTTTTTGGTTTTTTTTTTTTAATGCCTTTTTAGTACTTGTTAATTCCTCTGTATAATTTCAGTAAGATTATTTTCTAAGATTCACAGCTTCTATGACCCATTTGATGTTATTACCTTGAGCCTTGATTTTTCGCATAGAGTACATCTTTTTGCTATTTGAGTTAGAGTTCATAGGTTTTGCATAGTGATGCAGTAAGTTATGAAAAAGTGAAGTAGTACTTGGAATCCACCCCCCCCCCCCCCCCCCCCTTTCTTTTCTCTGGGGGTACTTCAAGCTTGACTAGCAGCTGTTCTATTTATGTTGTGTTTTGTTTTTTTTTTTTTAATTAATAAACCATTCTGTTAATTGTCTGCCCTTATGGGTATACATGAAAGAGTTATTGGGGTATGATGAACTTATGCATCATTTGGGTTTAAGTAGGAGTCTTTACAGAGTGGCTTATGTATTTGAGTGGCTTTACAGAGTTCAATTGATTTGAGACAATGCTTTTTCCTTACTTGTGGGTTATTCTTTTATCCCTATTCTCTATCCTTTTTCCTCCATTTGATCGCTGCAAACAAAAGTGTGAATTGGTTGACTGTATAGAGAAGCTATTAGATTGGGTGTTATGGGATCTGGATCAGACTAACTATGCTCCTGGTTGGATTCAACATGATTTATAAATTGCATCGTAGGAAGTACTTGATAAATGTTTGTGAGCCATGTAGGCTGCTGCTAAAATGCCCTATATTATGCCAATGAGCTCTAGGTCAAATGGCAGGTCCTTCACCTATAAAAATTAGTGAAGGGTTAGGTTGTGGGTTCAAAGACCACTACGTGTATGTGTAGCTTACCAATTAAAAAGAAAAAGAATGTGGTAGGTTTGAGTGCAAAGACAGAAGTTCTGTGCTTTTGTTCTTTTTTTTTTGCTCGAACTGATGCGATTTATTAATTTTTCATGTTTTGTTAGAGCTTTGTGGTCTTTTTTATAATCTTTACATGGTTATTGCCATTTTTGTTTTTATACAATCAACCTGAGGTTCAAGGAATAAGGTACCTTTTTTTTTTTTTTTTTGATAATAAGGAATAAGGTACTGTTTCCTTATTTTGTGAAAGATTTCTGTTTAACGATTTCATGAATATGTATAAAATGTTGGTACCATGGGGACTGGAAAGACACATGGATGAAACCAATGTTTTAATACTGGTCATTCAACGAGCCTCAAAAGTGACAGGTTTAGAGGTCATGGGTTCAACTGAGGTTTGAATGTGATGTCATAAATATGTTTTTAAAAAAAATTGTATGTTAATAATAATCAACTTGTGTGTATTCGTGTGTGTTGTAAAAGAAAAAGTTACTAGGATCAAGGTTAGTAATAAAATTTTTAATTAAAGATAAATTATTTTTACATTTATTTTTTTGATAATTTTGTTGTTGGGGAAGGGTGGATTTAAAACTTGGAACAGTGCCAGAGTGACAGTTGAGTTACAAGGCTCTTGGTTAAAGTAAAGATAAATTATTGACGAGGAAAGTTAGTATGTTGATAATTTTGGTGTTTATGTAGTGTTTCAATTCATAATTTTTATATATTTTTCAATCTTGACTTTGATTTTGAAAAGCTTTACATAGCATTGCATGCAAAGTCTTCTCTTTAGCTTGATGGAAAAGGCTCTGGAAAATTCCCCCACATTAGGGGTGAAGTCATGCTGCATGCAATCATTGTCCAATCCAGAAGTTGACCCAAGATGGTTAATGGGATATGACTAGATCAGAATTAGGATGGTTCACAATTCAACCAGTTGGATTGGCCAGTTTGGTCCAGTTCTTGTTTAAATTTCATGTTCTTTAAATACTAATTATGAGCAAGTTTGGAAGCTTATGGATCCTTATAGGGCTACTAGAGACTATTCCAAAAAAACTTATAGGGATGCTAGAGTGATGGATAGCTATAAAAAGATGGACAAACTTTAGCTACAAAATTAGTTGTGGCCTTAGGCTACAAACTTACTTAATATCTTCTTATTGGATGTGAATTTTGACAAACCCACCATTGGATTACATCTTCTTCTTATATCCTCCATGCTTGCAAAATGTCAAGAAAATTAAAGATCAATAGGTATGTCATCAATAAATTTTTTAAATTGCAAGCTTTTTTAATTTAAAATTATGTACAAAATATAAACTTATAGATCATATAGTATAATATCCTATTAACTCAAAATTTAACAAATGTATTAAAAGCGTAAAGAACATATAATTCAACGGTTAGATTTTCAAAATATGTTCTAATATTTTTTTATTGAATGAGTTTGTAGCCTTAAGCTACAACTAGTTTTGTAGCTAAATTTTGTCCTAAAAACATTTTATCTTATAATAAAGTTAAGAATATAGTCAAGTCAAGGTCTTTTAATCCAAGATTAATTGTCATGGGAATTTTTTTTTTTTTTTGAATTCGTTCTAAGCTTGTGTTCTCTCTAATGAAGTTTGAGCTGGTTTAGGACTTCTTTTGGAAACATTTTTAGTAGGGCCTAATTCTTATAAATGAAGTAACAATTATAACTAAGAAATCTTGGGAATTTCTTTAATATAGGACTTCCATTTAAATGAATGTGAACTACTTTTATGCGTTCCTGAAAGAAAACCTTTCCATTGTATTTGTTTCTGGTTTTTTGTGTTTCTGTTCCCTTCCAAGTTTAAAATTTGATCTTCTTTGGTCTTTTTTCTCATATGTAATTAGTGACTTAATTTTTATTTTCCTCCTTACTCAAAGCTTAATTTTACTTAGATGGTAATCCTTGTTACATAATTTGTCACTGCCTTCTCCATGTTGGAGCATCATTTTCTCTTTATTTATTTTATGATACGAATGGAACTTTTCTAAAAATGAGTCATTTGGACTACCTCTAGCCAGTATAACCTACAGGCAATTGATCCCACCAGCCAGAACCAATTGTCGGGTAATCAAGGGGAGTTCACCCCTAACGGGCTAAGAAATTTATGATCATGCTTAGGAGCTCTCTTTATAAATTGTGGAGTCAATTTAAAGTTTCATGTTCTTTCCATTTTTTATAAGTAAAGTTTCAAGTTTTTTCCTCAAGTAAAGTGATCTTTTTGATTCCATAGAAGAAGGGCCAAGCTGCTCTAATTATTGTAATTTTTCAGTTTTATTTACCTCAAAATTTTATTGTGTGGCGTTCATATGCAATATTGGATTTAAATGAGTCCTATGTTGTTTTGAAGATCACATTGTAAGGAGTCTAGGGTTAAAAAATTTTAAATTTGAATTATTATTTCATAGGTTATGTTAGTTTTGTAATGAGACAAAAAAGATGAAGTTTTGTGTGGGTTCCAATTAATTCAATTTGTAAAGTCTTTTGTTGTCTAATAAGAGATCAGAAGTTCGATCGCCGCCTACACCAAAAATTAATTGGTGTCTTGGTCTGATGATGCATAGCAATCATCAAGAGCAGACGGACGCGACATAGGGCTATAAACGAACCAAGCTGTTCATGAACAGCTTGGGCTCAGTTCGATAAAAAGCTCGTTCATGTTCGTTTATTTATAAATAAGCCAAGCTTGAACTTGACGAGTCTAAGCCAAAAAAAATTGTTCGTGAACAATAGAGCTTGATACAAAACATGCCAAGGTTAGGCTCGTTTATAGTTTGATATATATTTACCAAATAAACTCATTATTATGACATTAAACATATCTTAATAATAACATAGTCCACATGAGACCACTTATCACTACCCATTAATTTTTCTTCTTTCATCTAATTTTTTTTTAACACTGCCTCTAAACTGACCATGGAACACTTTTAGACTTAAGTTACATTTTTTTTTTTTAATTACTCAAGCTCTAGGCAATGAATGATGAATGAATGAATTTAATTATGTAAAGTTGTAATTTGAACAATTTTTAATCACGGGTGGAATTAGAAGTATAATAAAATGAGTATGTATATATATATATATATATATATATATATTCTTTTTCTTTTTTGTTTACTTGATATTTGGTGATATAAGCATTTGATAAAGCAATTTTTTTGGATCTTAAGCTAAAAAGCTTAACTTGAGCTCGAGTTTGAGTTTGATGTTAAGTTTGAGCTTGGCTTGACTAATTAATCAAGCCAAACTAAGCCAAACTCAAGCTTTTTGGCATTCTCACGAGCTCAAGTTCAAACATTGTTTTTAGGCTTGTCTCAGGCTCGAGCCAAGCTTGAGCATTTGATTTTTATTGAGGAGCCAAGCTTAAACACGCACTACTCGGCAAAGCTTTGCTTGTTGACAGCCCTACGGACGCCATAAGTTGAAACTCTATCATATTCATTAAAAAAAGAGTTTTATAATGAGGGTCATATAATTTTCTGTAACCTCTGCGAAGCAAGCACTTTGATAATTAAATCTAGAACTTTTTAGAAGCTTTAAGGGATTGTTTGGTTAACTACAAACGTGTTTTAAGAATTAATTCTCAAAATTATTTTTCTAGGTGTTTTCTAACCCCAAAAAACATGATGGAACACACCCATAGGCAAAAAGAAAAAAAGGGAACCCTGCCAATTTTAATCACCAAACAAGATCTGAGTTCCACCTTAGGATTATTCCCTCTGCTTCTTCCAATGGTCACCCAAATCGCCCAACTATGGAAAAAAAATCCATGGCACTGGGTCACAATCGTTGTTGCTACCTCTCCACAATAAAATGAAATATGAAAACACCCAAAAGATGTTTTGGCTTTTGTTGTTTGTACACTGCAACTTGAGTAAGCATTTTTAAGTTTTGTTTTGTGAAAACACCTGGTGAAAAAAGAATTTTTTTTTTATTTACTGGGACCCATTACCTTTTGTTTTTTAAAACAGGAAACTTGTTTTTAAATTTGGCAACCAAACAGCCTCTTAAGCTTCTTAGTTCTAATTTCTTTAAGTCCAAATTAGTCTTTTATCGGGTTTTATTAGGTCTTTTAGTTTGCTAGTCAAGTTAGGGGGGCTTCTAATGTAGTAGGACAAAAAAAAGTGACTATATATTTGCTTCAACGTGGTTCAAAAATTCATTAATTTAATTTTTTCTTAGTGTACTGTTTATATATGCGGATATGCAGCACTTGATTTCTATCTTCTCTCTCTCTCTCTCTTCCATTTTTTTTTTCTTTTTTTTTTAACTCCAAGCCATGTTCCTTTTTTTCTAGGAAAAGTTTAGTAACAGTTCCTTAGGTGTGGTACGTTAGATTCCCCAATTAAATTCATGCATGGTTATATTGACCAATAAAACACAAATCATTTTATCTTTTCCGAATACAATTAATTTTAATGCAGTTATGTGTTTGAATTTAATAAGAGAACTTAATGTATTACACCTAAGGTACTGTACCTAAGTTTTTTTTACTTTTTTATTTTTATTTTTTTTATACACTTTGGAACCCTAAAACCTCCAAGTTTTCTATAACTTAAATCCCAACACAGTTGCTTTCCAGAAACTTCTCATCCCGTTTCCCTTTAGAAAAACATATCCTTTTGCTTTCAAATTTGAAACCAAATCAATCCTCAACTATCCTATAAATCCTACGACTTTCTCTCATTGTATATACTAAAGAGTTTCCTATCCTGAAGCCCACCACAAGTTCACCTAGACGGATTACCCTAATTTTCCCTCAGTCATCTTTTGGTAGTAATACAATAGATGGAATTAATTATGATGGTTTCTTTTTATGGTTAACTATAACTTGTGCACCTATACTGGATTGAACTTGTGACTTGACTGTCCTTTTCACTTAAAAGAGGAGGAGATGTCATTTAGTTCTAAATTATGATGGTTTCTTTTTATAGTTAACTATAACTTGTGCACCTATACTGGATCAGTGGTGGCTTTAGGAAATTTTTTTCTAAGCGATCATTAAGAAAATTAAGTTAAACAAATTTAATAAAAAATAGAACTTGAATATATTGAGTTATCGAAAAAAAACACACACACACACACATAAATACATGAAGCTTTACAATTTCCTCTTATGAGTTTTTATATTTTGAAATCGTCTCATAATAATTTATTATTAGTTGTTATTATCTATAGTCAATGTAAGTATGACTATTTTATTTTGTTAAGTTTGTATAATATTTTTTTTTTTTACACACTTGTGGTTATATATTTATCATTGTTTTTATAAAAAATATTTTAAACTAAATGACCCCACTTGCACTGGATAATTATTAACCCACACAACCACACTCGTTCATACATAAATAATACACTAAATTGTTGTTTGATTGTAGAATAAGCTAATATGTGATCAGGGTTTGCAAGATTTAGAATAGAGTATTTTTAAGAGTAAATTAAATTAGTAAAGCAATATTTTATATATATAAATGTTTTTTTTTTTCAAGTTAGGGGTTCAAATTGAAGTGTATGTGCAGCCGCCGCTGTACTGGATTGAACTTGTGACTTGACTGTCCTTTTTACTTAAAAAGAGGAGGAGATGTCATTTGTGGCCGAGTAATTATGATTAATAGTGATTGGCTAAGCTTTAGGGTTCATTTGGTTGGGAGGATGGAAAATGGGGAGAGAATGGAAAACTAGGTGGATAGAAAAGATTTAGTTTTTCCTTTGTGTTTGGTTGAGGGAGTGGAAAAGTGGAAAGATGAAAAAAAATTTTATTTAGTTGAGTAGGAAAGTGGGAGGATAAAAAATGTAATTTGTATAAATTTACTCTCATTCTCCTAGTGCATAAAAACATTTTTTTTTAGTTACTACAAAACTAACACAACTAACAAAACATCGAGCAAAAAAAAAAAGTTGTGTTTGATATGAAAGAAAGAAAGAAAGAAAAAGAGCTAACCAACATGTGCGCTATACCTGGGAAAAGGCAAAAAAAGAACAAAGGTAAAAAAGAAAGAAATAGGCAGTAGCAGCAGTAAAATTTCCAAAAAAAAAAAAGCAGCAGCAACATTAATAGTGAGGATAGATGGGTAATTTCACATAAACCCACTCCCTCCCACTTTTCTCTCTAGTTTTCTCCCTAAATTGGGGAGAGAACTTTTTCCTCTTAAATGGTGGGCCTGTGGAGAAAACTATCCCACCCCAATTCCTCCTCCCCCCCGCCCCAACCAAAAAACCAAACACCCTCTCCTCTCCTCTCCCCTTTTTTTCTCCCCCTCTATCATTTTACCCCCAACCAAACAGACCCTTAGGGCATCTTATAGAGTGGAATTGCACTCACTTTATTTTCCCCCCTTTTGGGTTCAAGAGTTAGTTGGCTTTTTGTAAGGGTGAAATTTCGTGATGTTTGTAATTAGGATTTTACTAACGTATGCCCTTAGGGCATATGTTAGTTCACCATTTTTGGAAATGTTTTATGGGAAAATGAAAATGTGACTTGCCCTTTTGGACAGTTTTTTCAATTTTTCATAAAGAGTTTTCTAAAATGGATGATTAATGTATGCCCTTAGGGCATACATTAACCAAACCCCTGTAATTATAATCCAAGTGTTTTTTTTGATAAGTTATACTCACACTTGATGGGTTTTGAACCCCACGACTTCATCATTCACCTAGGACTTATATAGGGAGGAGGTGCCAATTGTGTTAGAGCTCATTGGTATTATAATCCTAGGTTATATTATGGTCTTTTATACAAAACTCAGGCACACTGTTTGAAAACTGATGCATACAACTTTAATAATGTGGAGAAGATTTTCATGTTAGTCCCGAACTAGGCTCTTTTTCTAATATGAAAAGACAAACTGATCCAACACAAGGAAAGTTGGAAATGTCTAAGAATGAAAAGCTGAAAGTTTCTCTAGGTTGTTGGATTTATGGGAGTATATTTGTTTTTGTTTTTAGTATTTTTTCACTTTTTCTCAAGTGCAGACTTTTTGCCCTATTTGAATGTATTATTGGCTTCTTCAAACTTATTACGCTGAAATATAGTCAACAGTTGGTTTGGTATGTTAAAATATTCTGAAGACACTAAATGCTCTTGACCTACTATGCTACTCTGTCCAAATAACTTATGAGGTTGACCATTCTCCTATCCCTTGCTACTCTCTCTCTCTCTTAAGTCACAATGGTTGATCTTATGCCATGTTTCCAAGCAAAAGATCTCATCTGTAGAGAGCAGTGCTGCTTTGGAAACATTTTCCACAGTCTCTTACAGGCTTGCCAAATAATTTCATTATCCGGTCAATCCTCTTCCTCTCCCTCTCTAGTTTTTTCATTGTTTATGAAAAGATAGGAAATTAGGAAGGTTCAATGTTTGCTGTAATAAGTTAATCTATGTGTAATGCCAGCTTACTTAGCTGAGAGTTGAGTACATGTCTTGATATAGGATTCTTCTTTAATGCCTTATCATTATTAGTTCAACTCAACCCTGTTTACCAGAAAACTAAAACAATAAAAGACCTTTTTTTTTTTTGGTATGTATTACCTTTACAGCGTACAATTATTTATATGAGCTAGTTTAAGGTTCCAAAAACAAAATAGTCGAAGGTTCCGAGTCAAATTAGGCTCGAGGTCATGAGCAGCTTGAATATGTTTATTTATTTACTAAATAAACAAGCTCAAGCTGGAAATTAAGGTTTGTTTAATAAATGAGCCAGCTTGAGCAAAGGCAAAGTTCAGCTCGTTTGGTCTTGCAAACAAAGTTTGCGAACTAATTCATGAATAAAAGCTAATGAATATAAGTGTAAACAAAAAAGCTACAAGAGCCTTGACTCAATGGTGATGTTTGCCCTCCTTTACGAGGAGAACCAAGGTTCAAATCCATTCTCCCCTATTGTTGTAATTATTGAATTATAAAAAGGAAATTGTAAACAAGCTTGATTTTAGGAATTATATGTCTGCCCGGACGCTCGCATGTACACAAACACACGCACATAGGTCTATTTTCATGCCATTTTGAACTCTAGTTACATTGAACATGGTATTGTTAGCTTGAATGTTGTGAAAATGAGGCCCAAGATTGGTATACTTGTGTTGATGATTGGGTTTTAAATTGCAGGAGTTAGTGATATAATATTTGTCACATGGAGGACTACATGAACAAACAACGAGAAGACTAGGGGAGTATGAATGAAGACATTCATTATTCTATAAGGGTCTTGTTTTTGTGTGATTTGAAGAAGAGAAGAAAGAGGAGGGGATGGGGGTGCATTATTGACAACTGCTGCAAGTTTCTTTATGGATAGACATGAGTTGCAGCTATCTGATAAATTTTGGAATCGACAGCATATTGGAAGAACTAAAGAGAAATGCTGGTGTATTATAGCTGGTTTTTTTTTTGTTATTTATTATGTTCTTTTATTTTGTAAAACTGAAGGTTTTAATATATTAATCTTGGATTGGAAGAGACATGGTGGCGCTCATTTTTTCATTTATTTACCATCTTTACAGATAGTATTTCTTTTTTTAATTAATTTATATTTGTAAATACGAATTTCACTGACATGGATTTATACTGGTCATGAATCATAACCATTTTAATACTAATAAGATTTCTCTCAAAAAAAAAAAAAAAAAAAAAACTAATAAGATGGTTGGAAAGGGAAAATATGTCCATAAAAAGTAAATGATAAGAAGGGAAGGGGAAAAAACTATAATAAAAATTTTGACTTAGAAAGAATATACTATATAGGCATGCGTAGTGCATGTCAATGATGACTGTTTGTGAGATATGGTCTCCAACTTTGTTTATTTATTTTAAAATTTGGGGGGTAGAAAAAAAATAAATAAATAAAAATAAGGAGGATCTTTAGCAATTTTACAGCTGACACTGGATCTTTTTAAGTAGGAACACAAATATCTTTTTGTCAATATATTCAAATATCTTTTCTTTTGTCAATATAAATAATATCTTTTGTCAATCCTTCAATTGTATCTCAAAAATATCTCCCATCCCATCATCTCGTGTTCTTAAATCAGAAATCTCTATATTATTATTTTATTATTATATTCTTCGAGGAAGAGGAAGAGGAAGAGAAGTAAAAAAAAAAAAAAAAAAAAAATGTCTACGGCATGCCTTCCTCTGTTCGCTCCCAGTACTCCTTCAATCACAACAAAGAAATTAACCCAAAAAAAAATCAGTCCGTTCAATGCAACTGCTAGAAAGCTGTACGGAAATTCAATGACCTGCAAAGCTGCTGCTTCCTCTTCAAGTTCAATCATGGACATTGATCTCTATGATCTTCTTGGCGTAGATAGCTCTTCTCATCAGTCGCAGATAAAACTGGCGTATCGGACGCTGCAGAAGCGGTGCCACCCTGACATTGCTGGGCCAGCAGGACATGACATGGCTATCATACTCAATGAAGTTTACTCCATCCTCTCTGATCCTAACTTACGTTCAGCTTATGATAAGGTTTGTGTGGTAAATTACGTTCAGCTTATATGATAAGGTTTGAACTTTTGTTTTTATCATTTTATCCAAACTAACAAGAAGTAGTCAACAACAACAAATAATAATATCATTGATTATAATCTAGCATGAGATTATTAATTATAGCGATTCACTAAAATATGGCTCCTTTAGTTTGAAGACTTTTGTTTTGCTTTATTTTTTTTATTATTTTTATTTTTTTATTAGTTAATTCCAAATAAATTATTTTTAAAAATTACCGTCCATAGTTTCTTTGTAATATATGTATATCATTGAAAGGTTTACTTCATTAGCTTAATCTAGTTTTTTATTATTATTTTTAGACTCAATTTAGTTTTGTTTAATATGACTATTTGTTATACTTGATTATATGCCAACAAGATCTGTCATTATGTGTAACCAACCATTTCGAAAGATTTTCAAGCCTATTAACATGGTGTTGATTTTGTTTTATCTGGTAAAAACGTGGGTTGCTTTTAAGATGAAAGAATTTTAGGATTTTTTTTTTGCAAAATAACACCATTTTGCTAACAATTTCGTTAGTTAGCAACGTTTTCAAACTATTTAGAAAACTAGCATCTCAACTGTCGTAGACTCGAGTTCACTGTAGCGACTCGAGTTCTATGTGCTGGCAAAGCTGAACTCAAGTCTTAAAGGCTTGAGTTCCCTAAAGACATCAAACCCACGAAGAAGAAACAACAGAATCACAACAAAGAAGAAACAACAGAAACAACAAAGACTCCAGGAAGATCAAACTCAAATAACCCATAAACCACATAAATCAAACCCATGAACCACGAAGATCAAACCCACGAAGATCACAACGAAGAAGAAACAACAAAGGCTCCAGGAAGATCAAACCACGAAAATCAAACCCAAACAACAAAGATCAAACCCAAAGCCTGAAGATCAAACCTAAACAACAAAGATCATTTCCAAACAATGAAGATCAAACCACAACGACAAAGGCTCCAGCGGCAGCGGCGGCGAAGGCCCCAACAGCGGTGGCGAAGGCTTCATTTTCTTCTCTAGTCTTTGGGTTTGTGGATGTTCCATCGCTTTCTTCTTTGGTCTTTGGGTTTGTTGAAGTTTCGTATGTTCCTTCGTTTTCCTCTCTAGTCTTTGGGTTTTCTTCGGTTTGTTGAAGTTAGGGAAACGTTGAACTTGAGTCCATAAAACTCGAGTTGCTATAGTGAACTAGAGTCTAAGAGACTCGAGATGTTAGTTTCCTAAATAGTTTGAAAACGTTGTCAACTAACGAAATTGTTAGAAAAATAGTTATTTTGAAAAAAATCCCAGATTTTCAAGTCAATTTAATTTACCATAACTTTTGAGATGAAAGTTAGTTCACCATGGGTTAATACTTTTAGCTTTCTTTTACGATTTATTCAATTCGTAAAAACTCTATAATCAAATATGGTGTCTAGAAATTTGGTTCTTAATAAAATATTACACAAACACATGGACAATGGAATTAAAAATATGAAAAAGATACCCAAACATAGAATATTAAAAAACAAAAAAAATGAAAAACAAAAATTACTATGAACGAAAAATTCATGTAAAAGATGCCTTGAGGCTTGAGGACGAACGGTTTGTAAAAACAAATAAATAGAAACAGCAAAGAAAGGGAGAGAGTAAAACAGAAAGAAGGTTGGCTATAATAAAGTCATGTAATTTGTTCTATGAGGATTGTAATTGTTAGGGTCATATTTTCTATGTAATTGACTAATCTTTTGACAAAACGCACTTTACTTGTAATTGAGTAGATCTAAGTTGGATTTAATGTATCAAGTAGTATGTTGTTCAAACATATCAAGTGGTATCATTAAAGACATGAAGGTTGATCCAAAAAAACAAGTGAAGAAAAGTTGTTTCATTAAATCTCAACACTAACTTGATAGATGCTGCTATCGAAGATTAATGGAGAAGCTCGACACAAGCTTGATTTACTGAGATCTACGATTTTAGAAATATCAGATTTGAATTCGGCCCATGATGACTTGAATGATTAGGGTTTCTTCTTACAAACCCTAGTCATATATAAGGCTTATAAAGACATCATACATGGAAACAGAGACCTAGAACATATACACTCTGTGAGAAGCTACTACATTTGTACGCCTTAGGGTTTTATAACCAAGTGCTTCATAATTTTCATCGTTTATAAAGTGAAGAACTTTGCAACCAACAACAATCAATCAAGTTGTTGGAGTTAGTCATGTACTTAGATCTGTGCAAAGGAGTTAGTCACATATTGGAGATTTGTGCAATAAAGGAAAGAATTCTGCTACAAGATCAAGTTCAATTGGGTAAGCAAAAGTTCAACTATAAGTTGGTATATTGGGATAGGCCAAGGTAGTGGTAAGATTCCTCTTACTTATAACCACGTCCCACTAAAAACTGTAATTATTTTTTCAAATTAAACTTCCAAAGTAATTTTAGATAAAATAGGTACTAACCAAACTTCCGTGACATTCTTTAAAACCCTGAGGGAAGTTAATGTAATTTACCATATAATTTTCAAATTGATATGGTAGGTTATTGGTTTAAAAACATAGTACAAACTTTAAGTTTTGTCCGTTTCATTTTTGTCTCTATATTTTCAAAAATTTCCCAATTTCTCCCCTTTTTCATCTCGATCAAACTTGGTTGTTACGTCACATAAAACAACATATTTATAATTTTTTTGAGTTCTAAAAATCCAAAAAAATAAGGCCAAGCAAATTTCTTCCAAGTCATTGGATAGTGTGTCCATTTAAGCCAGTTAAATATTTTTATTGTAATTGAGTGATATTTAAGCATTTGTTAATTACAAAAGTAATTTCAATGAGTTACATAATGACAAGGATAACAATAAAATGTGTCAAAGACTAAATTCACACATTTAATTTTTTTTTGAGAATCAAAATAAATTTGACCTGAAAAGGTACATAGTAATTTATGTGAGTTAGATGATGGTATGGCAAGGATAACAATAGGACGTATCCGAAAAATTAGTTTAAATTTAGACAATTAATTTTTGACGAAAACACCATTTCGGTCCCTCCAATTTAGGGTCACAGTCAATTTGGTCTCTACATTTTGGTAGCAGTTAATTTGGTCCCTATTATTTTCAACTTACAATCAATTTGATCACTACTGTTAGCTCATTAATGAAAAATGCTTATGTGGCTAATAGTGTGCATAGTTGGCACACTTCATGCCTACATGGCTTATAAAATATTATTAAAAAATGACATGTAAGTGATTGAATTGAAAAAAAAATAAAAAACGAAAAAATAATAATTTCTGAATTAAAAAGATAGAAAAACAAAACTGGAAGATCATTTTCAGATTTTCTTGTACTTTCTTGTCAACCAAACACAAAACTCAAACCCAGATTTGAACAAACAACAAACCCAAAGGTCTTGTCTTCCTCCTTTCACCATCTATTTCTCTTTCTTTATCTCACTAATCTCTCTTCCTCACTTGCAAACCCAAAGCTCTCACTCTATAATCCACAATTGAACCCTTTAATGTTGAAGCACAAATCGGTCTCCATAGCCAAAGTCCTTACTCACTCTCTTCTCTTCTTTGTTTCTCACCCTCTCAATCTCGATCTCTACATGGTCTGAAGCTCACTAAGCAAGTCAAAGATTTGAATCCAAAAGTGGTGGGATGTCATTTGTATTAGAATATATAGCTTTTACAAAGGGTTTAAGAGAGATACGTTGGAGGGAAGCCATTTGTGCTTATGCCTAACAAAGAAGAAGACAAACTTTCTTTCCCTAGGTAAAGACGAACCTAGTTGGTGTTGGAATAATACATGTTTGTATCGCATACAAGACATACGCAGTGGAAAAATAATGAATTTACTTCATTCGCAATTGATAACATGTACTATGTAAATTTCAGAATATAAGAACAAAAGAGTGTACCTTGGAGCGGTGAAATTCAAAACCAAATATTAGAAGTACTTGGGAACACTTTTAATCTTTACTCCGATTCCACTTGTACCCAAGAAGTGTGATCTCTCAATCAGTTTATATGTTTGTGCTCAATGGAGAATTAGAGTGTCATATACTCACATACAAACCATTTCATTCAATCACAAAATTCTGTATATTTCTCTCCTTATAACTGATTATCTAATTAGGCTAGCCTTTTGGGTCATTCCAATTTGGGCTTTAGTATGTGGCTTGGAGTGGGACCAAAAAATGAACAAATAAAACACTAGCTCCAATGGGCCTTGGACTTTTTTGTCAACTTTTGATAAGTCAAAAGTTATCATTAATTATATTTAATACCATTATATAAATATAATTGTACTCTAGGCCTTATTAATAAATTGTATCTCAAGACTTTATTATACATGAAACCTCTTCATAAAATATTCTTAGTAATACAAAGTCATGAATGTAGACTGTCACTTTGAAGATTACTACATCTTAATCCTTGAATACCCGTTTAATTCTTTAAGTTATTCATCATATATTTATGAAATCTAATTTCATATATATATACTTTAGTAACTCCTTACTAAATTAGTTAGGCCTAACATTTTGAATAATCAAACTCATTAAACCTATCTCAAATGAATATTTTATATCTCTGTTAAGAGATTATGAATTCCATCTTGAGAATATATGTTCCATCAACACTAAATGTGGCTGTTCAACATACTGAGGTTTTGATCGTGACTTTAGATCTCATTCCTGATATATCAAAGCAACCTACACTTCATGATCAGATCCATTATTCTCTCAAGATTAAGAGTTTATGTAGATAGAAGTCGTGAGATTTATTATTCATTTGATAGTCGTTAAGAGAATAATAAATCTCACAGCAGTTCAGTTCAATATGTCTTAACTCTTAAAACATATCAAAATATCAACTAGAAGTCTCTGCTCCCATGATCAAGATAAATCATCTTAGTTGATATATTATAGTCTTTGCAGATGAAATGCCCAATTTCATTACTGACTACGAACTAAAATTCTGAGTTTACAAAGAAGTTGTGATTTATATGTTCTGTAACTAAATCACATAAATCACATGCTATGTATCTCATAGGCTATATGATAATGTCCAAATATTCATGTTATCGTTATTTTAGATAATAATAAAACAACTTTATTAATCACAACATTAAGTCATACATAATGTCATATATAACATCATACAATATGATTTAAGGGCACTAATTCTAACAATTGGATAGATATGGCTTTGTTCAAAATTGCTTGAATTTTTGGTAAATTTGATTTAGTTGCTGGTTGATTTTATTTACAAATTTAATTTGTTTTAGTGTTAAATTTGATTGGTTGTGTATTTGTTTGAGCAAAACATACGAGAGTGATTGTTAATTGCTGAGTTCGTTCAGATCAAGTCCAAATCTCAGTTTGAGTTTTTTGTTTTTGTGTTTGGTTAGCAAGAAATTGTAAGAAAATTTGGGATTGATCTTTCATTTTTGTTTTTCTATCTTTTAAATACATAAATAAATTTTTTTTTTAATTTAATGCTTCTGTGGAATTTTTTAATGTTTATTAAAAAATTTTAACAATATTTTATAAGCCATGTAGGCGTGAAGTATACCAACTATGCACGCCGTTAGCCACATAAGCATTTTCCGTTAGTGAGTTGACAGTAAGGACCAAATTGACTGTAAGTTAAAAATAACAGGGAACAAATTGACTGTTATTAAAATATAAAGACTAGACTGACTGTGACCTCAAAATGTTGGGACCAAAATAGTGTTTTTGCCTTAATTTTTCTAGAATCAAAATGAAATTATCCTTAAAAGGTGAGAACCAAAATCCAAAATATGCTTTTGTTATATATTTAGTTTGGTTACATGAGCTTCGCTTAAAAAAAAAAGATTTAATGCATCTACAAAATCAATTTTACCTTTGACCCAAAAGTTTGGTGGTCAAGGCGTTTGTCTTTTTATTTTTGGCTCATATATTTGTCATTCCTTCAAAATATTCAAGGATCTTGACAAACCATAGAGCTCGTCTACTTTTTGTATCAATGTTAATAAAAAATAAAAATAGTTTAAAATTGAATTAGTTTTGTTAGGTTAAGTTTGTCGAGACTTAAGTTTTTTTTTTGTTTTTTTAGAAACAAACACACACATAAGAGAGAGGGAAATAGAGTTTTAACACAAAAGTACACCATAACTCCATTCAAAAAACATGGTTTATCGGGACTTCAGTTAAAACCAAATTTGGTGGAAAATTTAAATGAAAAAAAAAAAAAAAATCAGTTTTAAATTTTTTTGGGGTATGGATATGTAAGTGAAAACACCAATTTTTATTTTTGGAATGGAAGATGCACTAAAAAGAATCAAATTTAAACCTATTTTTTATGAGAACATATATATAGTCAAATTTAAAACAATTATTGTGAACCATAACTTTTCCCAAACTATAAGGGCAAAAACTAGATACAATAAATTAGGTGCTATACATTAAGATTCGCAATTGAATTCAAACATTTGGCTATATTGGGAATGGTGTAATCTTTTCTAAGAATAATTAAATTTAAAATAGCTAAGTGTTATTTAATTGAGGACTGTAATATATTATACATAAAAAGTACTGTATCTAATTTTTATGTAAAAACTTTATATATATAGATATATATTATTTATATATAACATACCAAGTACCCTCCTTGAAGTGTTGAAAATGAAAATAGCTTGGGAAAAGAGTGATCAGATTATTTTTTTTTTGGGGGGGAGAGAGAGAGAAATTGAACCTTGTAATCTTCTCTATGTTCCAATTCTCCATCTATGAGAAACAACATTGACCTTTAGAAACGGCAAGTCGAAGTAATTTTGGAAGATACCAGGTTGAAGCACAAATGGTGGCTGGAGTCCTAGACATTTCCCTATTTCTGTACAAAACATAGGCCAAAAGCACCAAAAGTTCAAATGTAACAATCTTGGAAACTATAAACAGTGTGTAATATCTCATTCATGTTGAAACTTTCAGTAACTCTTAAAGCATGTATATCTAGTCTAAATGTCTACAATAGTGTGAATGCTTAGGTAATTATATGATTGAGAATTCCTTTTGACTTTGAAAAGGAATGGTGCAGGAGCAAGCCAAAATTGCAGAACTTAGAGGTTACACAGGCAAACCTATATACTCAGCATGGTTTGGATTGGAAAACGAACAAAGAGCAGTATTTGTTGATGAAGTCAAGTGCATAGGCTGCTTGAAATGTGCCTTATTTGCTGAAAAGACATTTGCTATTGAATCGGTTTATGGAAGAGCCAGAGTTGTTGCACAGTGGGCTGATTCTGAACACAAGATCCAAGAGGCCATAGGTGCATGTCCAGTTGATTGCATCTCGTGAGTATATATTTTACTCCAGCTACCTAGCTCATTTGCTCAAGTGTTATGATCTTTAACTTATACTTGAGGAGTATCTATTTTCATTCATTATATTGATAATTAATATTAATAGCTTTAAAAAAATAAAAATTAATGGCTAATATGTATAGGATTGTGGAGAGGTCAGACCTAGCAGCTCTAGAATTCTTAATGTCGAAGCAACCACGCGGCAATGTAAGAGTGGGCATGGGTAATGCAGCAGGAGCGCGTGTCTCAAATATCTTTGCAGATGTCAAAAAATTCCAGACCAGATTTGAGGATGCAATGGAAAAAGCTTCTACACGACACCCCAAGGTTAGTTTCCTTTCCGCGTACTAATTAATTATTAATGGGCAACGGCTACAGGCTATTTCTATCTCCCAGAATGTTATAAGGAAATTTATTTACAAACTAAAATTATGGCATTTATAGAATTTATATATATATATATATATATATATTATCTGCTAGCTACTAGGTCCATATATAAATATAATTTTACTATTCAACTAATTAATATGTTCCAGAAATTCTTGAGCATCGATGGATTCGAGGGGCCTGGTTGGTTGTTTTTTGCTGTCTTGGACAGTAACCGATATGCTGACTTCGTGGAATACACCCCATTGTTTGTCTCCTTCCATATTCTGCGGGTCAACCGGCCTTCTTGAGCTTAGTGGAACACTAAGAATCTCCTGCGCCTCAAAAGGTAGAAATTCACCCCGAATTCGATCTTCATCCCAGCTGGTACCATTTTCAGTCATCAAAGCACAAACCTTAGTATTCATAGGGAAGTGATTTTGGGGAGAAAGAACTTTGCTGTAGGGTAAACCTGGCAGCCACTTATCACTTCTGATCAGCACACTACGACCATCTCCAATCCTCCAATAAGACCCCATTTCAACCACTTGGGGAGCCTTTAGTGTGCTCTGCCATGCATACGATCCATTGGTCTTGACCCCGTCATCCATGATTGAGCAAGTAGGAAAGAACCTGGCTTTAAAGACCTTGTAGAACAGGGAATCTTGATTGTGTAGTAACCTCCATACTTGTTTTCCTAGGAGGGCAAGATTGAAGTTTTCGATATCTCGAAATCCCAAACCACCTTGTCATTTAGGGAGACAAAGTTTATTCCACGCCAGCCAGTGAGTTTTGCGTTGCTCACCTCCGTAACCCCACTAGAATTTTCGAATGAGAGACTCGATATCCTTGCATAAGCTTCTTGGTAATTTAAAGCAATTCATGGAGTATGTTGGCATGGCTTGCAAGATAGATTTGATCAGTACTTCCCTACCCGCCTGTGAGAGTAGTTTATCCTTCCAACCTTGAATTTTTTGCTAAATCCTCTCACGAATGTGGCTAAAGCTTTGCTTCTTCCCTCTGCCCACAAAGGACGGTAGGCCTAGGTATTTATCAAATTGATGAGAGACTGAAACACCCAATCTGCCTTTAATTGAATTTCTGACCTGCTGGTCTGTATTGGAGCTGAAAAAAAGCTGAGTTTTATCACGATTGATCCTTTGACCCGATGCCCTTTCGTACTTATCTAATAATTCCATAACAGTATTGCATTCCTGGCTGTTTGCTTTACAGAACAGCAAGCTATCGTCCGCGAAAAATAAGTGAGTCACTTAGGGACCCTCCCGATATAAGGAAACTCCTGTGATGGTTCCATTGACCTCTACTTGCTAAATAAGGGCATGTAATCCTTCTGCGCACAAAAGGAAAAGATAAGGTGCCCTTGCCGGAGACCGCGTTGGGGGTGGATTAAACCAAATGGTGCACCATTAATCAGTATCAAAAAGGATACAGTGCTAATACAAGATTTAATCAAGTCAGTCCATTTCCTATCAAAACCTAATTTGTCCATTATATTTACCAAAAAGGTCTACTCAACCCGGTCGTATGCCTTACTCAATCAAGTTTTAAGGCCATAGAACCTGTTTTCCTAGTCCTCTTGTTTTTCAGGTGGTGTAAGGTTTCTAAGGCTACCAGGATGTTGTCTGTGATAAGGCGATTGGATAGGAATGCACTTTGGGATTCAGAGACTAGTTTTGGTAGGCATTTTTTGACGTGGTTGGCTATGGTTTTGGAGATTAGTTTATATATGACATTAAAAAGGCTTATGGGTCGGAAGTCTTTGGCTGTTTCAGGGGATTTTGTTTTGGGAATGAGGCTTATGAATGTATGGTTTATTTTTGGTGGAATGGTTCCTGAGTTTAGAATAGAGAGAGTGGCAGAGAGGACATCAGGACCAACAATATTCCAAAAATGTTTGAAGAAAATAGGGGGCATACCGTCTGGACCGGGTGCTGAAATGAACTTCATTTGTTTCAATGCAGCCTCTACCTCACTTGCCGTGTACTCTCTGGTCAACTCCAGATTCATTTGTGGTGTGACTTTTCTTTCAATCCCTTGAAGGATAGGTTCGAAGTTGGAAGGTGCTACTGTTGTAAACAGTTCACTGAAATAAGAGGCCATCATCTCTCCAATCTTCTGCTCATCCTCAACAACCCGACCATCTTCACAAGTCAGTTTGAAGATGAAGTTCCTCCAATTTCGTTGGGTTGCTTGGCTATGAAAATAGCTAGTGTTGAGGTCACCAGCCTTAAGCCACTCCACCCTCGATCTTTGGTGCCACATAGCGTCCTCCTTGACCATTAAATCATACACTTCCCCTTTGAGAATCCGAAGTTGCTCATGATTTTGTCCTGTCATCGATAAGGGTTCAGCCTGAGCTAATAACTTCCTCTTCTTCTCTAATAAGCTTCGGACATGGCCAAAAGAGAGTCTATTCCAAGTTTTCAGTTTTGTGCAGCATGCTTCCACCTTTGTAACGAGCCTGTTTATGGGATTGCCCCAATGTTGTTCATCCCAAGCATCCTTGATCACCCCCTCGCACTGGTCATCTTTCATCCACATCACTTCAAATCGGAAAGGCCTGCCTCTCTTGTAAAAGCGCACATTCTCATCATCAGAACAGATCCACAACGGACAGTAGTCAGATAGGGATCCCGAAATGTGATGAACCCGCACTGTGGGAAATTTTTGAGACCAAGATGCAATAGCCACTCCCCTGTCTAATCTGATCCATGTAACAACCCCATCAAACTGATTGTTGCACCATGTAAACAGTGATCCAACATATCCCAAATCCCTGAAACTACAGAAATCTAAAGCCCCTCTGAACTCCACCATCTGCCTCTCAGGCCACGATGCCCCACCCATTTTTTCCCCTGCCTTAACTATCTCATTGAAATCACCTACACAAAGCCAAGGTAAATCCATTTGGAGACAGAGGTGCTTGAGTAGCGCCCAAGAGTGTTCCCGGTTGGCTGTTACCAGGTCTCCATAGAAACCGGTAATTCGCCAGGCGTCATCCACTCCTGGGTCTACTACAGCATGAAAAGGAACCTAGCTCGAAGGAGAATCATTACTAATGCAACTTGTGACTTATGCCGTGATCAACTTGAAGATGCCATTCACGCACTGTGGGATTGCTATGTGGTCAAAGAGATTTGGTGGAAGGAAGAGGTATGCAAACCATTTCTCTTAGAGCGATTTGTGAATTTCCAGGATCTTTTCTTGGGAATCCTTAAGGCACAAGATCCTCACCTCGCCGAGCGATTTGCATTTATTTCCTGGAGTATCTGGTACAAAAGAAATGCTGTTAGAACTGGTTCTCCCTCCCTGCCCTATTCAATGATCCATACCGAGGCCATGGAACGCTTACAGGAATTCCAAATGGTCCAAGAAATGCCTACGACTCCTATCCAACCTTCAGTACCAAACCGTTGGTCCCCTCCCCCTAATTCTTGGTGTAAAGCTAATTTCCATGGGGCTGTTTTCCAAGAACTAGGAGCAGCAGGCTTGGGAGTGGTTATAAGGGACCATGAAGGTAATGTGATTGGAGCTCTATCCGAAAGAATTGCTCTACCTCCTTCTGTTGAAGATGTTGAAGCTATTGCAGGTAGAAGGGCAATTCCTTTTGCTGCAGAAATTGGTCTCCAAAAGGTAATCTTTGAAGGAGATGCGGTAAGCATAATTAGCTCCTCAACACAGAGGATGAGTGCTTGGCCTCTTTTGGTCATCTCATTGAGGATTCTAGACAGTTGGCAGCAAGTTTCAGAGCTTTTGCATTTACTCATGTAAAACGAAAGGGAAACAGAGTAGCTGATAAGTTAGCTAAGCTTGCAAGAGAGTCCCATTTTCCTCGAAGTTGGGTAAACGGCATCCATAATGATGCTCTCAACCTTGTATTGTTTGACAGAAGTCTATTGATCTTTAATTGAATGAAATTATTTCTTTCTCAAAAAAGAAAAAGAAATTAATTAATATGTTTTTCTGTGTCCTTCAGGAAACAGACCTCCAAAGAGAAGCTAGAATGTCAGCAATTCAAGCAATTAGATCAATCTCAAATTGGTTATACTGGCAATCACCTATTGCAGGAGGAGGAGGGGGATCCACACCTGTGTCGTCACAAAATAATCTGACATACGTTTCACATAATAAATCTAGTGAGCCAAGGATGGACAAGCTTCGAGAAGCAGTAGCTGCCAGAAAGCGAGCAGGAGGAACGATTTGTCGAATCTCATCAAACTATATATATCACGAGGATTATTGGATTCCATCAATCCATGCTCTTCCAGCTTCAACTCAAGTCGTCAGCTATAATGCCTCAACTACCCAAAAATCCTCTTCACCTACTAAAGAATACAAGGATAAAAACTATAGAGTAGATGATGACACTCAGAGGAAACCCGTAATATGGGGAGTACTTCCAATGATAACAGCAACAATTGCTTCAGTTATAGTTTGGTTACAAGTTGGAGAAGGGACTGTTGGTGGATTAAAACAACATATAGGTGGCTCTTTGGCTTTGGACATCGTTAACAGCTCTTGGTCACAGGTTATGTTAGCAGGGATTACTTGGTACATCATTGGGATTGTAATAATTGAACTTGTGGAAGTCATTCAAAGTAGACGAAGGTTATAGGGAAAGAACTCAAACGATTTAGAAGGTAAACGTAAATCCATTTGTATACGAAAGAACTTAATTAAATTATATGATATATACGTACTGAAAATGATTTGGAGAGCAGTTCTCAGATAGTATTCAACAAGCCATGACGCTAATTCAATCAATGTTCCATCTAAACAATCCTCTCATTTTCATTTTTGATGAGAAAAGGAACAACCTATGCTAGTCAATAATAGCAACAAAGGAAAGATTTGCATTTGCTATACACCAGTATGTATTTTTGTGTCTCAATTAATTTCTAGGCAGTCAATATTCATGAATATTTTAGAAAAATGATATAAAATTCTAAATGAAGTTGATAAAATTTCCACCATTGTGGGTGAGGGTGGTTGAATAAAAGGTAAAGTAAAATTACTCCCCTAGTTAATTATCTTTTTTTTTTTTTTTTTTTTTTAATTGTGTGTAAAATTTTTCACTTCTTACAAAATTGATAGAGGTCATGATTCTTTGTGAAAATTTAGTTTTCACAAATATAAAAAATGTATAGTATTGTATCATTTAAAGTTAAATATCATCGATTATTTGGTGAAATAACATCTTAAATACGTAGTACCATGCATGTATACATTTATTTTGTTAAAGTTTTTTATTATATTATATTTTTTAAATTTTATGAAAACGATAGCAGTTTTAAAGATTAAAATTTATCAGAATGTAAGGATGGTAAAAGAAAAAGAAATGGAGGACAGTCTGCCACCCATATTCCAACAGAATCTCTCAAGAGAGCCTCTTTGGCTAGTACATGAGAAGCATGGTTACTAACACTATTGGTGAAATTGAAAATGACCATTCTGAATCTTGTAGTTGTAATGTTCCAAAAATAGCTAAACTTGGTTTAGTTTGTTGAAGTACAGTAAATAATATATGCAGCACAATCGCCTTCAAAAGTGACATCTTGTAAGCCCAAGTCGATTGCAAAATGCTAAGGCTCGTAGAGCCCCTTCTGCTGCTACTATGTTAATCTTTTTAGTGTAAGAAGATGGGGAGGGGGACTCCAAGTAGAGCTCTGTGCTGGTTGCCTCTCTGATTCTCTCTCCAAAATTGTATGATTGTTAATGGTAAGCCCTCTTTTTCTTTTCTATCCCATACTAGATCATTTCTAGAATTCCAAATCATAAATTCATAATCATCCAGGCTGCAACAAAGATTTTCTGGATTTCGTCTAGTTTAAACAGCTAGCTAAGGCTTATCCCCACAAAATCAGGGATTTTTTAGAAAATAACCATCAAACCCAAACAATATCATTAGTTAGGCAAACTTTCAAACTAATTTCGTTTTTAACAATTCGAGTCCTCTAGAGTCGACTTCCCTGTAGTTTATTCCCTGTTTTCCTAGCAGCTGAGGTGGACAAAGTTTACACGTAGGCCAGAAATCGAGTCCAGAGGAGACGATTTCTATGTATAGAAATCATCTCCTCTGGACTCAATTTCTATACATAGAAATCGTCTCCTCTAGACTCGATTTCCTACTATCCTGTCTCATCTACTCAACATCAGATGTCTCATCCCAGTCTCATCCATGGCAGAGGCCACGTGCACTAAGCTGGAAATCGAATCCTCTGGACTCAATTTCCAAGAACGGTCCCCATCCCCTCCACGTGTTGCCATGGGTCCCAACTGGGACCTATTTTCCTTCTTACCCGGTACACCTTCAGCTCTTTTTTGAACATATCAGAAAACTCCTTCAGCTCTTCTTCATAAAACTCCTCTTCATGAAACAAACAACAGCTCCTCTTCATACCACTTTCCTACTCTCTCTCACTTGCACTCACACAACACTCATCATCTCAAGTAATGTGATTAATTTGCTAGTTTTTTTTTTGAAGAAAAATTTAGAACATATTAGGAAAAGTTTTGTTTTTGTTATTTGTTAGTGTAAATATTGTGATTATTTGCTAGTTTTTTTTGGACACATTATATACACACATTTATAAGATCATGAATACTTTAAGAAAAAATATCTATAATGACTATGATGATTATGGGAATGTTTAGAACTAAATATTGTGATTAAATTACAACATATTGGGAATTTGTTTTTGTTAGTGTAAATATTGTGATTAAATTATTTGCTAAGTTTTTAAAAAAAAAAAAATAATATTGTGATTATTGGGAATATTTAGTACAAAATATTGTGATTAATTATGTTATTACAACATATGGGAATATTTGTTTTGTTTGTTAGTGTAAATATTGTGATAATATGCTAAGTTTTTTTTAAAAATTACTATTGTGATTAAGTATTAGGAATATTTAGTACTTTTAGATCTTTATCATGGATATGAAATGGATTATGAGTTGATACCTAAGATAGTATTTGTAACAGAGATTTCAATGGATAACTGGTTGGTATATAATATTTTTGTTCATCATAACTTATTTGAATGGGTTTTGAAAGTCATGCCCCTAGAATGATTTGGAATTTTTAAAGAATATAAATTTGGTAATGACTATTTTTGTAAGATTACTAAAGGTGAGTATATGCAAATTTGGTTGAGGTTAGTATTGTTAGCATTTCATACGCAAAGTTTTGTGATTGATGTTGATTGAGCGTTATAAATTTGTAACTAACACAATTGCACTTGATGATCTATAGGTTGACAATGATCCTTATAAATATATACTACGGTGGACCCCTTACCAATACCAACCCTTATGACGGATCCTCATTTCAAGGTCCGGGTATGCAGTGCTACTATATGATGATATGCCATAAGCTAAAGACTCTGAATGAGCTGAAAGTAAAAATTATGGAAGAGTTGCAAGTGAATCCTGCTTTGCATGACATACATATTACTTTCCGTTCTCCATATGAAGTCCTCAATCAATGCATTAATTACAGATATATGGAGATAACAGAGGACAAACATGTGAAATTCATGTTTAGTAAGATGCAGAAATGGGAACAAACAGCAGATTTTGAGTTGTACGTCACTTTGGAGCTGCGTGCGGAAGTCAGCGTAGAGGAAGAAATTGTACAAACAACTACATCTCTACAATTTGCAGTCCTAGATGATCGATGCACAACATTGGGAGGCTATACACCCCCTTTTCAAGAGACACCAGCAACAATTGAGAGCGAACTTAGAAATAGATATGAAGATCAATTTTGTACACATCGAGGTGAATCATCTACAGTTCCAGTAGTTGAAGATGAAGATGAAGACTGTTTTGGGAAAGATCTTGACGATAGAGATGAGTACGAAGAGAGGATTGATAATGGTGACTTTGATAGGGGTGTTGATGATCATGAAATTTCTCCAATTCCTGATGTTGATGATATGGCTGAATGTAATGAAGATGATGCGGACGCTAATGTCAGAGTTCAGCATGTTACAAATACGACCCCTGTTTATGAACCTCCTGCCTCATCATTTTATGAAAATACTTGGGAAAATATGGTTGATCCTGAAGTTGTTCAGCATGCATTTGGTTCTTCTTGGAATGCGGACATAAATTTTACGAAAGGGTTGATTTTTGCGAATAAAGAGGCGGTGAAACGTGCATTAACAATTTACGCCGCAAAGCATAACAGAAACATTATCACTAGTAGGTCGACCAAAAGTAGACTGTCTGTGAACTGCGTCGATGAGTCATGCATATGGTACGTTGGGGCAGTCGAAAAGCCTGAACATGGTCTATGGATTGTCACATCTTATAGGGGTCCTCACAGTTGTATACCCCTTGCCAGTTGCCACGGCCCTTGATGGTAGAATGATGAACTGTAATTTTCTTGCGGTAGAATTTGTTTCATTGTTGCAAGAAAAACACACGGCAACAATTTATCATCTCAGAAATTTCATTAAAGGGAAGTATTATGGGCATAAGCTTTCTTACTATAAGATATGGGATGCGAAACAACGAGCTATTGCAAAAATATTTGGGGATTGGGAAGAGTCTTACCAAAGGTTGAGAAAGTTATTGTTGGCATACTTGGATCACGAACCTGGCACCCGGTTCTAGTGTTACACCATACCAAGGGATGAGTTCGGTGATACAATATTGCGCTATATATTTTGGGCTTTCGCTCCATGCATCAAAGGATTCAGATATTGTAAGCCAGTGATCAGTATTGATGAGACCCATTTGTATGGTAAATATCGAGGGGTGTTATTGATTGCAATGGCCACCGATACGAATAACAAGGTTTTGCCTCTCGCCTTTGCCGTTGTAGACAAAGAGTCAGGGCCTAGTTGGAGGTGGTTTTTAGAACGCCTCAGGACTGCACTGGGGGATGTGACAGCAAATAAGGACATCTGTGTAATTTCTGACCGACATATGGGTATTCAAAACGCAATTGCAAATTGGCCTAGAGATGATGATGGACGAGTACGAGTAGTTCACAGATATTGCCTTCGACATGTTGCTAGCAACTTCAACACGCATTTTCAGGACGCCACTTTAAAGTCATTGGCCTTGAAAGCGGGGTATGCTACTCAGGAAGCTAAATTTGAGTTATACATGCAACCTATCAATGAAGCCGAGCTCGAACGGAGAACCGAGCGGCAAGAAAGTGAACCCGACTCATCCATCATGCCATACACATATCTAATGAAAGAGAATTTACAAATGTGGACCCAGCTATATGATGGTTGATACCGTTATGGGACTATGACAACCAATGTCTTGGAGTGCTTTAATGGAGTACTCAAAGGTGCCCGTGGCCTACCCATTGCTGCAATGGTTGAATTCACACACAGCATACTTGTTGCGTATTTCCATGATTGACACAAAGAAATTACTCATGATCTCTCAAATGGCAAGGTATGGAGTAAATATGCCTTAGAAATCTATGGAAAAAACCTGCAAGAATCTATTTCACACCAAATAGCAGTGTTTAATAATCAGAATGGTATATATCAAGTAATTACTGCATACAACATGTATAACTCTGAAGGGGGACACCATAGTCATGAAGTAAACCTAATAGCCAGAACATGTTGTTGTGGAAAGTGCAAAATCGAAAGATCCCTTGTTCACATGCAATTAAAGCTATTCAGCACTTAGGGCAAGATGCGACTACATATATTGACCCATGTTATAGTCTGCCAAACGCCATTCGCACCTACTCACATGCATTTGTGGTGCCAATGTCAGAGACATTATGGAGGGATGTGGACGGTTCAAAGTGGGTGCCTGACCCAAACTTGTTGCAGGGCAAAGGTCGACCTGTGGCATCTAGGATACGGAATGAGATGGATGGGGTTCGGCAAGAATGAGGAAGCCGGAGGCCAGATTCTGACTTGAAGGAGATTCAACAGAAGCAGAGCTGTGGACTGTGTCATCAACCTGGGCATAACCGTAGAAGATGTCCGCTTTCCCGTGGGGCTTCGACAAGCAGTAATGATCCAAACTAGGTAAGTAATGCTTTTTATATAAAATGCCATGCTTGTATCAATTAGCCAAGTTGCATAGATTAGTGCAACTATTAGTTAGAACAACTATTTTGTACACCATTGTTTTTGTCTATAATCTAGTTTATATTAATTGCATTTAGCTTAGTCATTGGAATGCAGAATTGTGTATAAAAATGCACTAGTAGAATTTCGACAAATTTCTTTCATATCTAATCCACTTCAACCTATTCCACCCACCACCAAAAGAAAGAACCCAAAATAAAAATACCTGCAAAAATCCAGTTCTTCATTGTACTTTCAAACAACAATGAAGTATCTTCCATGATCCATGCCAAATTTGTTGTATAGAACTGGAGGAATTGCCAAAAGTGCCATAAATTTATATTGTTCAGAGTAGAAGGCATTGCAATGTAGTACATTGATTGCTGAGCATATTTATACCACAAAAATTAGGAAACAGGTATCAACAGATTTGTTAAAAACTCACTGACTATTAAAAATTAAGACAAAACATAATAGGTAATCTAGGGATGCTTTTATATAAAATGCCATGATTGTATCAATTAGCCAAGTTGCATAAATTAGTGCGTATGTTTTGGCTTTTGGTATCTAACGACAATATTTGAATTTTTTTTCAGGCATGCAGATACTCGATTTTGGAATGGCATTGTAGATGTAAATTGGGGTCCTCTTTATTGTGTATTTGAACTTACTACTAAGTTGTATGCGGACAATTATTATTTTGTTTATCATTGAATGAACTTGTAATCGAAGTATTCTATATCTAATGAATTATAATTGGATAATTTAATGAACTTGTTTTTCCTATTTTGTGTGAAAGAGAGACTTAAAATTATGTTAAGGAACTGAATTTGTTATTTTGTCTCAACGATTTGATTGTGGGCAATGTTTTTGCCATTGGTAGAAGGGGTTTTGGTGAATATAGTGATACAATCAGTTATGGCGGGAGATTTTAGCGAGCGGGTGTTACTTTATTCATGCTGTTAGAAATTGAAAGTCTTTCCTTTGGGTGGATGTATTTTTTCCTGAGCTAAAAAGATTTAGGATTGCAGGATCATATGTTAAAAAATGTGTTTATTATAGCAACACCTAATACACTTTGATCTTATATTAAGAACCAGATTCAAAAGGCTTGAACTGTTGAACCTACACCAAAGAACACAAGAGAAATAAGCAATGCAAATTTACGTATTGGTATAGAATGAACCATCAACAAGCAGATCTATATATATATATGTAGCAACTGATTTGAATACTCCCAAATACTTTAGCCAATATGTTGTTAGAGGACTTGTTCAAGCAACACAATTTTAGAAATAAAACAATGATTCTTTCTAAGGCTACTTTCTAAGGCAACATAAACAAGAGCTTTTCCTACATAACCAACCACGCTTAAATAGTAATAGGTGCATTTCATGCAACTTACTCTTTTTCAACTTACGCTTAAATAGTAATAACTGAAGAAGAAGAATGAAAAAGGAGAGAAGAAGTATATTATATTAGTATGGAGGGGAGATTTTTTTAAGGTTTGGACAATGAAGCATTATATTTTAAAAGTGGGATGAGATGAGACATGAGAGTGACAGTTGGCAGGTGAATTAAGAGAAAAATAAAAGAAAAGAAAAAGAATTTTTTTAAAAAATTTTTGTTGAGTTAATATTTTATATAATAAATGTTACCTTTACAATGTTTTACAATAATTTCATAATAAGTTTAGTTGTTAAGTTATTAGAAATTGTTTTAGGATGAAAAAAAAATGTATATGTATGTGTGTATATATATATAATTTGGGATTTAAAAAAAATTATTGTTACATTAGACAATTATTTGCAATTATGTGGCGATGGCAGTGGCAGTGGTAGTGGCGATTGCAGAGTCGAGGGCAGGGGCAGTTATGGTTGCGGTGGTTATGATTATTGTTTATTGTAGTGGATATATTATTTTATTGTAGTAGATATAATATTTTATTATAGTAGATATATTATATTTTAAAAGTGGGATGAGATGAGACATGAGAGTGATAGTTGGCAGGTAAATTAAGAGAAAGATAAAAGAAAAGAAAAAGAAATTATTTTTAAAATTTTTGTTGACTTAATATTTTATATAATAAATGTTACCTTTACAATGTTTTACAATAATTTCATAATAAGTTCAGTTGTTAAGTTATTAGAAATTGTTTTAGGCCGAAAAAAAAATGTATACGTGTGTGTGTGTGTATATATATATAATTTGGGATTAAATTATTGTTACATTAGACGATTATTTGCAATTATGTGGCAGTGGCGGTGGCAGTGGTAGTGGCGATTGCAGAGTCGAGGGCGGAGGCGGTTATGGTTGTGGTGGTTGTGATTGTTGTTTATTGTAGTGGATATATTATTTTATTATAGTAGATATATTATTTTATTGTATTGAAAACTAAAATAAAACCACTGATATTGGATGTTTTGTAAAATGAGAAGGTAAAATAGATAAAATAGTTTTTTTTGTAGTGCCAAATAGCTAAAATTATGGCTCCACCAATGTGGATGCTCTTATGGGGTCTATTTAATAAAAAAAATTAGTATAAATTGATAAGGTGACTAAAAATATTACTAAAATAATAAGTGAAATTCAAAAAATTAGTTTTATTGTCTCTACACCCTATAAAATTGGTCAAAAAACTGACATAAAACGAAATGATTTGACATAAAGCTATATCTTATATTTCAGCTTATTGATTTCTCATGTGATTTGGCACAAAGCAAAATGATTTGTCATGTGACCTAATGTTTGTTTAGGAAAACTTATAATTCAATTTATTATTTATTTTTACTATTACTTGTGGGTTCCAAGATTGCAGGTTGGAATGAATCAGGTCATAGCAAACAAAGTTTTGAAAGATTCCCTGTACAAGATAATGATTAATGTGCTAGTAGATAAGGCACATGTAAAATAAGCACACTAAAAGTTAATACAATTGCCTTTGTGGCCATAGCTATGCAAGTTGACATATCATCTTTAAGGCCCTGTTCGGTTGGAGTGAAAATAGAGAGGATGGAAAATAGAGAGAGGAGAATATGGTGAAAAATGCTGTTTTCCACTGTTCGTTTGGAGAAGAAAAATAGGAAGGATGGAAAACTGGAGAAAAAGTTTTCTCTCCGGGCCCACATTTTTTTTCCTCCCAAATTGGGAGGAAAACTTGGGGAGAAAAGTGCTAGTGTAGCACTTTTCCACAAATACCCTTCCCAGGTTCTCTTTTTTTTCTTTTTTTTTTTTTCAACGTGATGTTCTGTGTGTTTTTTTGTTTTCCTTTTTTTTTTCCAACGTGACATGCTCTTATGTTTTTTTTTCCTTTTTTTTTTCAACGTGATGTGCTTTTTTTTTTTTTTTTTTCAACGGGACCTGATCTATTGTCCCCATTGTACTCCTCATTAATCTTTTTTTTTTTCTTGTTGATTTTTTGGTTTTTTTTTTTTGTATGACATTAATTTTTACATTATAATAATAATAAAAATAATAATATAAATTTATATATATATATGATGTGGTAAATTTTATATTATTTAATGGGTACAAATAAATCTATTTTTTACATAATATGTAACAAGGGTATAATAGTCAATTTATATAAATTACATTTTCCATCTTTCATTTTTTCTCTTCAACCAAACAAAAGAGTTTTCCACCCTCCCACTTTTTCACCCCTTCAACCGAACACACAAGAGGGAAAACTAAATATTTTCCATCCTCCCACAATTTTCTATCCTCCCATTTTTCCACTCCTCCAACCGAACGGACCCTTAGTGTTTTCTGGGAAATTAAAAGAAAAGAGCATTAGAGAAGCTGTTTCCCATCATCTTTGACATTCGAAGTATTGGGGACCCACAAATATGAATCATATTCCATTTGTAATACAAAATCAGCCAGACTAATATTGAACCAGTTTTAAGTACTACTCTCAAATGCTATTACCCACATGCAATGGTAACCCAGACTGGTAGCCATCGAAACCACCATCCAGAAAACAAGTTGCCTCACCTAAATCAGCATCAATTGTCATTGTCACAATATGCCACCTGCAAAGCATTTATAGAACACCAGTGAAAGTGAGTTCTAGTAAATGAAGTACGCACAATGGAACCATGAATCAGAGACACACAATGGGAAATAAATGAGTACAAAATAAACTCTACGAAAGAGAGAAGAAAAGCATATGCACTACAATCTTGCTGAATTGTGCTAAGTACATTCTAATAAAGATAAAGCCCAGACCTTCCATCTGCAATACTTGTGGCACTGATACTCCACTCTTTTGCAACAGTTGTTTGTCTATCACCTTTAGTAATCAATCGAAGCCCAACTTGTCCAGCCTCAATACCTTGTTCAGAACCAGCCACCAGAATTTCCCAACATACTTTTTTCTGGAATTCAGTGCCTAAAAGACAAACAGGTCCAGACTCTGGTTGGATCATCACTGCAATGGAAAATCTGAACTTTTGACTTTGACATACACTGGGATCAATCTGGCCACAGTTTCTGCCACTTGCAGTTGGTTCATCATCAAGAACACATACAGCACCAGTAACCCCTGTCTGCCAATGACATTAACAAGCAATAGTTTCAGAGTCAGACTGGTTGAGAATACCAAAAATTAATCGTCTCCATTGACTATCAGAAATCAGGGTGGTCCAAATAAATTAGACTAGAACAGGTGGGCAAAATATTTACGTAAGATTGAAATAAATGTAGGCGCTGGTCTGGATTCAATTTTACATGTAGAGATGTATATGGTGACAATAAGATGGGGTTAGCGGATCACCTTCCTGTCGAAAGAAATGTGGATATGGCTTGGACAAAATTTGCACAGATCTAGAAAACTTCAAGAGTGGGACATTGAATACAAGTGGTAATTTGTCAAAAATCCAAAGAAAGAGTATCTAATATAAGTGGTAATTGTGCCTAGAGGCAAAGGCGTAATCACTCCTGTTGTTTACTTTATATATATTAATGTTTGACTGGCCAACCAAAAATCAAATTATAATTGAAAAACTCAACCTGAAGTGCTCGGCGAGCTAATTGAGCTGTGCGTATCCTTCGTGCAATGCTTGCAACCCTTTCCCGTGCAAAAGAATCATCAAGAACAGCATCACCTCCAACTGCACGAACTGCAGCTGTCATGGCTGCAGCCTCTCTGTTGCCAGCGTTGGGAATAGACGAAATAAGTGAAGCTTCTATCTCCTTCCATTTACGTTCTTCTTTCTCCAGGAGAGCCTTCTTTCTTTCTTTACCTCTTACCTCTTCTTCACGTCTCTGCCTTAAGATTTCCTCTTCCATCTCCTTTTCTCTTATGTAGCTACAAAATTCATTTAGATAGAGGTTTAGAAACACTAAAAATTTATGATTTTCCAATATGGAAAATAGCAAAACCCAAATTCACAAGTAGCAAAGTATTTTTTTTTCAACAAGTAACTACCTCTCCGGAATAATTTCAAACTGCCTGCGGTCCTCTGGCATCCATTTTTTTATTTTCTTGGCGCTTAAGTCTGAAAATCCTATGCTATCAAGAAATAGTCTCAGGCAAACCTCATCCTACAACAGCACAAAAACAATTATATCATTATCTACAATCAAAAACATCATGCATAGAAAGCAGTTCAGGGTTTCTTTTTATAGGTCACCTGAACTCGTTCTGCCTTAGCAGTCAAACCAAGCAAAAGAAGTAAATAACCACCAAATTTATCCCACATGTACGCCCATTCAGTATCAATGTCCTCTTCCAAAGCCAAAATACGCGCATGAGCACACATTTCTCTTCTGTGATCTACATCATTGGCAGGTTCACAGCGGAAGATTCTTTTATATCTCATTCTGCAGAAGCATGATCCAGCAACTAATTCTTCATTCCTTAAACGGTCTCTGAGTTTCATGACAAAATTTCCAGCCCTGTCTCTCGTAATGGTAGGGTCTCCTACCAAAAGAGCTGCTGAGCTGGCAGATCTCTGAGGAGCCGAATATGTTCCAGATAGTGCATTTCGGGTCTGTGAGACAAATAAATTTAACTCCAATGAACTTCACAATTAAAAAGGAATAATTTTCTTCTAAAAGTGTGCCAAAATTATTAAAAAATATGTGACATTGAAAAAATGAGCTACCATCCTGAAATAAGAGGTAAACTGGTAAAGCAAATATAAGTTTCTAGCTATGTTTTGAAAAATATAAATTACTGTTAGCAAAAGGCATAGCTACCATATATGGCTGATATCTAACATTGTTGTCAATGTTATGATGACACTATCATCGAATATGTACCATGCAAGGAGATAATAACTTATGACATCAATAAATTTCCATTGGGCAGTATAGTTCATCATCCAACACCAGCATTGTTGTATTAATCAAAAAAATTGAGTTTTCTTGTTGCACCACTTCTAATAGTTTCTCAGATATGTTTTCACAAGTTAGTATTTTTGGCATCTAAAAAGTCTGCTTTGGTTCTGGACAACTTAATCTTTATCCTTTGTAGTATTATTATTTTTAGATGAAAACTCCCCTATGTGCCTCCATTCCTTTGTGTTTGAGGTATCACTTCCCAATCATTTGCGGGAAGAAAAAATTAACTGCTTAAATGTAGATAAATTTTGATATCTCTGCCTGACAATCTGTATATTATTAACTTATTGAAACAAGAACTTGTCCAAAACTGTTCATTGTCAAAAATCAGTATCGCCACCTCTAATCATGAGCAATGTTGAAATGCAAGGGAACCACCATATATGCCTTGTCTAAAAGAGAGGGAGAGAGAAGGCTCATTTCAATGTTTTAATTTTAACAGCAGTTTAATCTATATCACCGCAGAAGCAGAACTCGTAAAATTAGTTCAAATTATATACCATGGTCAAGGAGTTTTTATTAACGATTACCTTCTTTAATATTGCCTGGCCCAATACCAGTTATATCAGTAACAGAATTTGTAGTACATGCAAGCTTCCATATTAGACAACACAAGTAAGATTTTCTGAATATAGCTTCGAACATGAAGCATAGCACCATAATCACAAGCACATGGGAAAACTAAGGAAATAAACAAAGAACAAGTAGAACAGTATTAGGTGCATCTCACCAACATATAAGCATATAAGTACAAGTTTATGCAATGTTCTAATGAACAGACAAAACTGACTAACCATAATGTGTATGTGTGCACACACGGGCATGTGTTAACATATGTATGCATGTGTAGTGGTGAGAAAGAAAACCAAAGACAAACAATAGCATTGATCAGAAACTCTAGATAACAAAAAATTAATTGATATACCAAACTGCAATAGTCACAAAAAATCATGCTTGGTTGAGTTGAGTTGACAAGATAATCAAGAACAAGCTACACTTCAAATATAACAAATCTCAAGCCACAGTGATGAATCCCAAACCACCCCCCCCCCCAAAAAAAAAAAAAGTAAGGATTGTTGGTAATTATCTGGAAATCTTAGGATAAGGTTCAAAAGCCAACTTGTAACAAAATCGAACACACCTTCGTTGCAGATCGAGCGATTGCTTGGACAACAGTTTCCTTACTGAGGAAATGCACAGCATCTTCCATCGTCTGGAGATTGAAGTAAAAAAAATCTTCTCAATGGAAGCAAAACTATGAAGAGAGACATGAATCAATCAACACAGTTCTTTCATATAACAATCTCAAAAACACCTATCATGCTATCATGACATAAGACTGGTGATCTGCCAATTGAGGAAATTATTTTAGAAATAAATATAATTTTATTCAAAAGAGTATATGGTTCACATACACAGGATGCGTAACCAACCATTCCTAAAGAATTGCAATCTCATATTCAAAACTCTAAGAAATCAAATAAGAGACAATGAGGGAATGATGCCCAAGGCAGACATTTAATCATACACGGACCTCAACATATTGGTCACAGTTAATGCACAAACCTTAAGAGTCAAGCATGGCTGAGAGACAGCAAATCCAAAGGCTACAACAAGAGTAATTGCTGACACAGCAGCACCAGCAAATGGTGGATAAATTTTCAAACTGGCAAACAAAACCATAGAGAGTAAAAACTGGGATTTTTTAGAAAATAACCATCAAACCCAAACAATATCATTAGTTAGGCAAACTTTCAAACTAATTTCGTGAGGAAGTAACAAATTACAATCACACCAAGTCATTAAAATATTTCTTAGTTTATAATAGTTTATTGTCCTCGAATTGAACCAACTCAACTAAGTAAAATTGGGGTGGATTCTATGGATCCTCATCAACCAATCTAAGTCAGCCACAAACTTTGTTTTCTGCCATTCTATCTGACCTAACATCATTCCCTCTATCATCAATAAATTTTTTTTTTTTTAAATTATTGGCAAGTTTCATGTACCTCTATTATGGGATAAGGAACACACAGAAATAAATAAATATATACCCACTGAAAGCCAACACTGGGAACACACACTTTTGAAAGCCCGAGCTGCTATAGTAAATGAAATCACCACAAAAACAAACTGGTGCATTTCGGTTTCTACGAGACAGCCATAAAGAAGAGCATTACATACCTACAGTGCTGATATTCCCATCTGAAGCTATCAAGTTCTGAAACAAGAGCAGGAATCTGCTGAATATCTGAGTGAGCCCTCTGCTGTAACTCTACTTAACAGGCTCTGCTGATTGCAGTTCAGCTTCCATCTTGGCAATCTTGTCCATATATTCAGCAGTTGTTCATATTTAGTGCAACTGTTTTTAATATTTTAAATTATACTTTTTCAAATTAGAAGGCCCACTATGAAGTTATAATGAATGACAAGGTCCTGTCTCTTATCAAAGAGGCAGAGGCATATTACCACGAGCTTCAGGAAGACCGTCTCGTACGTTTGATGCCCTTCCAAAGGCATCAAATGCACCAGACGGTCTTTCTCAAGCTCCTGGTAATGTGCCTCTGCCTCTTTGATAAGAGAAAGGACCTTGTCATTCATTATAACTTCATAGTGGGCCTTCTAATTTGAAAAAGTATAATTTAAAATATGTAAAGCATCTGATGACAATAGACCAATTCCATGATTTTTGTCAAGTAATTTTCTAGTTTAGGAAGAAAAAATCGAAAAACTCTAGATATGAATATCATTCAGCCAGGGAAGAAAAAAGAAATTAATGAGTACTTAAATTGAAAATTAAAAATCATATACATAAGTACTTAAATTCAAAATTAATGATATATTTCAATGACAATAAAGCTGCCCAGCAGTGGGAAAAAGAAAAAGAAATTCAAAATGCATTTCTCAAACCTCAATACGGTCTGTCTTGCAAGCAATAAGCTTCTCTTTAAGATCTGCAATTTCAGGGTTCAATCGTGATAAAAGCTCTTTTTCCTCTGGTGTTAAGTGATCAATAAGGTCCATGCCCATTTCAGCCCGCTTCATTGTCATTCTGGCTCTAAGCTGATCAATCTGAGTCCGTACATCTGCAAGTGAACCGTAATTCCAATTAAATTAGAGTAAAATTTATGGATCCTTTTTCAACTATGTAGAGTTGGCCATATATATCCTATTTCTCCATTCTATTCTATCCAAATATATATTGCATCCTTGTTCAATACATTGTTCAATACAGCTATTCATATAGTTTTAGGCCCTTCTCCACCTTTCTTCGCTATTTTGACTTGAATTAGATCAGCCTTTCTCACAAGAGCATTAAGCATTCTCTGCAACACATAACCAAAACATCTTAAACTACTCTATCTCATCCCTTTCTCAATATAGCCACTCCACCTTTAAACAGATGAGTTCATCTATTATTTTCACACCTATTATTTACCCTTTTTTTATAAGTATAATTTACCATTTTCATTTCCACTACACTTGTATTAGGAGTGTCTTCTTACCAACCAAAGACTTCGTATCATTTTTCATTTCCACTACACAATGTTCATTTCTTTCAATTTTTGTCTTATTACCTATTAAAAATAAAAAATAAAGCATCATTGGTCTAAGCATATTAGTTTTCCAAAAGGAGAAAAGTCAGATGAATGAGACCGCCAACATCAGGGAAATGCAGCAACAGGAGCTGCATTGCTACCTTCCAAAATTGAAATCAAATTAAAGCACGCTTACCAGAAGCAGCAACAGGAGCTGCATTGCCCCTTTTCTCTGTTTCTTGGTTGTCCTTTCTTCTAGATGTTGATAAAGGCTTGCGACTCACATCTTTACTTGGTTGAGAACCAGATGTATCCACCCCTCCTTCACGTTTCTGCCGAGCTTGCTCAGCCATTAGTTGCCATTTTGAAAGCATGTCATCTCCTCCAACAGCAGCACGGGCTGCAACGTTTGCCGACCTTGTCCTCATTTTGTCATCTTCCTCTTTGTTTGCCTGTACCGAAGCAGATAGCAAAGTCAAGAATTTTGATATTTGGTTGAGTGGTGAAGATATAAAGGAATTATCCTGTATACCTTAAGTGATTTACCACGACCATCATCTTTCTCCTTGTGACCATCAACTCAGGCATTATTACCCTCAAGCTGCATTTGGAGAGATATATCATACAATATAAAATATATAGAACTGTAATCAGACCCAAAGTAAACATTTGTGTGTAGCTCGCACTAACACTTCAACTTCTTTGACTAATTTTTTGGATTTTTTATATCAGCTGAATTTTAAATGTTAATTGGTTTTTTTTCCCTCTTGTTTTGGTTTTTCCTTTGTATGCTTCCCCTCTACTAGGGTTTGCGTCCCTTTTTGCACTTTTCTAATAGATTTATTTACAATACACCGTCATAGAACATATGAGATTTAAGATACTGAGAACAAATGCAAATGTGACACCCTCACCTCCCCACCTCCCCCTTAGTGGTGGGCGCAGGGGGCAGAGAATAAGATTAGAAAGAATAGTTCAGACACATGTATTCAAGGGCGGCAAACAATTTATAGCAGATTGTATTAACAATTACCTTTCCAGAAGTCTCATTGTAGTTGCTTCATCTAATACGCCCTTGCAATCACCAAGAAAAGCACGGAACTCTTTAATAACTGATTAACCACAGCAGTGTCATCTTCCAAGAGCAGCCGATTTATCTACAAATAATTGGTGAAATATAAATTTAATTTTAAGAATGGCAACATTATAATCCATGCATTGCAATCACTGTAGTCAAGGGATGGATAATATATTTTCAAATGATACAATACATGTGATGTTGAAGATAACTAAAACTCCTAATCTTCTTTCACATGTCTCAAAAATGGTTTTCCTGCATTTTTTTTAGTACGTAATGGTGGTTTATTAAGGGACTATGCCCACATAATGGTGCAGTACAAACAAAGAAAGAAACCCTCTTAGGAGCCTTAACATACCAAGTACTCTAATAAGGCAAAGAGATTGCCTTGGTACAATTCAGTATAGAAAGAAGCAAACCTTGTCCAAGTACAATTCAGTAGCCCAAGTGGAGATCATTGTTATTTGGCATTTATCATCCTTTGCAAGATTATCAAGCTTCTGGAGTAAGAAAGTTCTCAAGGCATCCTGCAAGTAAAAGGTAGTATTCCATATGAGTAGTAGAACTTCAATGCACTGATTTAACATTAAAACAGAAGTAACATACAGATACATGGGTCAAAACGTAACATAAGGACAAAAAATCTAATTCAAATCTTAAAAAGCATCAATAAAAATTCCTACCTGATTTATCTCCTCTTTATTGTAACTATAACTCTGTAGTGGCTTCCATGAGGTGGCCTCCAAGAGACAAAAAAGAAAAAAAACAGCTTGTTGGTAACAATGATAAAATCAACTGTAAATCAGTAACTAAGAGTACATAATCATGAAACATTGACAAACTAGGCTATATATAAAGTTCTAAATTTTACACTAAACCTCATACTGATGCACAAGCATAATATTAGTTAAAACCCAAAAACAAAGAAAAAAAAATTATATTACCCAAAAGGTTAAATATGAGAAAGGATTACCATATGCACATCAAAACACTGGACTTCCATTCCTGAAGAGGCATAAATGATATCTTCATTCCCTGAGTCAAGCAACAATCACTAATGTGAACTTTGATCATAAACCTGACTGTAAACTGAATTAGATACCAAACATATCACCAATATTCATAGTATTAAAGAAATCAATTATAAATTGAACTCAAGAAATTAATACCCAATGAATCAAAAACTAAAAAAAAAAAAAAAAAAAAAAAAAACAGTACATAAATACCTGACTTGAAACATAAAGAAGAAATGGGTTCCTTCCCAATTTCCATTACAAGCTGTACATCTTTGCATCGCATATCAAACCAGCAAATGCAACCATCCTGTTTCATTATTACAAATGAAAACATAACTAAATCAAAAGTTAAATTTTTTTCCTTTTTTTTGGAGAGAGAGAGAGTGTGTGTGTGTGTGTTTTACCTTGGCAGAAGTGGCGACGAAGCCAGGGCGGTTACGTGATAAAATGAATCCCAAACGGGCCAAACCCATTGATAGAGATTTCAACATTAGCAAGCTATCATCTCTCCACACCCCATTCCACATTGTGGATGGGCTTTAGCAATCAACTATGGTAAAGGAAAATTAATACATTTCAAAACATTATAGATTTAGTCACATTACGTTTGGATATTATTACAACACAACAAAAAAGGGTATAATCCATTAATCCCACTATGAAATTTCAGATTCATGTTAATTGGGCCAAAATTTCATAATTTTAAATTTGGTTGAATTTGATCCAAGCAAGCCTTACAATTTCATGCTATTGTTAGAAAGTTGCTGACATTGAGAAATCTAGTAATAGCAAGTATCCTCCCAATCAGAGTGACTAACAAACTTTACATGCATCATTTACAATTTTTCTCATGTAAAACATTTTAATGATAATCCCTGAGTTCTACATTCATGGTTTCCATAAAATTTAAACTTGTTCAAGAAAGTTTGAATTCCTAAGATGCAAGAAATACAAGTCCCACAAGCGAGAACACTGTGTACTACATATCGAAAGCAATATTTACTTAAGCGGGAAAAGGGTGCTTTCCCCAACATATGCTACAGCTCCAAAATCAAAAAACAGCATCAAACGCATTCTCTGAGAATATTTTATTAACCTGAAAAATATGTTAAGGTAAACTCCAGTTGTGACTATTTATATTAAAGTAACAAGTCTTACATGAAGTTTATTCTATAAAGGGCACCTTCAGCGTAAAAAATATATATATAAAGGGCATAATAAGGATACAGCTTTTGCGTTTGACGCAGATGGCGTGCTGATCCTAATGCATTTTACATTTATGCTATCTCCTATAATGTTTGGTAGGTGGGGGAGGGGATACTGCATCTCCTTGGTGAGGCTCCTCGCGTTGCTACAAAGATGGAGTTACAACCAAACAATGAATTACATGAATTATAATAGCATTAACAACAATTACTCAATATTCATTACATTAAATGAGTTGTCATACCGTGGGGCCAGCCTTGTGTCCTGCTTTGTGACCACCTGTCCCACAAGGAGGTGCTTTTGTTGTGCGTTTAGGTCGACCTTGTGGGGGTGACTGTAGCCCAACAACTACCTGCTCATTCTTAACATGCACATCTGGCTGTTTTGCTTGACTCCCAACAACTGAAGATCCGACAACTGCGGGGGAGGATGGTGTAGCAGATGAAATGTGAGTGACGCCCGTAGTCATGGGATCTATACGCAGTCCAGGAGTGGGCATGAATGACATGGAGTGACTATGGGGTGGTACATGGTCTATATGACCAATGCTGTACGAGGGGGATTGAGTGTGCATGACAGGAGGGGTCTGACTAAAATCATAGCCGAGATCAAAGGATGGCGGAGTAAATGAAAGATGAGCGGGGTCAAAAAATGTATGTGAGGTGTGTGAAGGGATCTCGGGGTAAGAAGATGCATGAGTAGTGGGTAGAGGGATCTCTAGGTCAGGAACTGCATGAGCAGTACGTGGAGAGATCTCTGGGGAAGGCGATGCATGTGGAGGTGGAGGGAACTCTGGGGCAGGAGATGCATGTGGGGGTGGAGGGAATTCTAGCGTAGGAGATGCATGTGGGGGTGGAGGGGGATCCGGCCTACTAATAACCTGATGGGGTGCACCACGGTGACTATAGCTATGGCTGGCACGATTTGAGCTTGTGCTTGGTTGTCCAGTATCTTCTGCCGCATCTGGATTTGCCCCATCGGTCTCTTCCAAGGAAAGTTTGGTAGTTATACGATGAAGGCGTTCCACATATTTAAGTAAAGCTGAGATATGCTTGTACATGGGACTGCCTACTGTATACTGCGTCAACATTTGCTTGTGACTGGCAACCTGCAAGTACAAAAATACAATTAGTACATCTAACAAAAAAATGGTGATGCGCAACAAAAATTGAAAAGAAAGGTCGAAGCGATTACCATAATAAGAAGTGAAACGGAAGTGTGGTCGACGAACCTCCAAGTCACCCTATCATACCAATCGAAGTATGGATGAGCAGGCGACATAGCACCCTGTAGTCGTGCTCCATGACATAGAGATCGTGCTCGACTATTCCATACTTGGATATGGCCATAATGTCTGTCCCCCCAATTCACCTCTATCTTCCCCCTCAGGTCTATGTCATGAAGGGCATCGTCAATATCAACATATAGGGGGATTTCTTGTACCACCCCAAACTGACGAAGAACATGGTCCGGTGTATGTTTTTCTACAAGCCAGAAGCATACAAGCGGCACCCTCGCCGTCCATACGTCCCTTCCTGCGACACAGAACGGAGGCAGGTGGGCTAAGTCATCTTGATATGGTTCCCACACCACTTGAAATAGCCAAATAAAAGGGCAGCACATTATGCAATGTTCCATTATTTTCGACTATGAGCTATTTTACAAGCAGTAAATACAATAGTCATAAACAATAGAAGGAACACAATTTGGGTACCTGGTTGGGACGCATACAATCTAATAGCTGACGGTACCGAACCAAACAGATTTCTTGGGGGCTATTTTTCGTGGTCATGACCCACACAGCCCTACAATTAAGAAAGAGAGGGTGTTACTTGGAATTGAGAATTTGAAGTAATCAACAACAATAAATGATGGGCAATCATAAATTTAACATTACATACCACTAAGTTTATACCAAACAATGATTATCTAAACATATGATTAGTGGTGGAGCTAGAAATTAATAACACTTGTATTATACATCAATAATAACATATGACCTCAGTGGTTGTAAAACAATATATAAAAATAAATAAAAATCCTATTAATTTTCAAGATTTGAGGAATATCAAGGTTAAAATTATATTTTCTATGTCTAACAATGTGTCATGTCGTTTAAAATTAGGGATCTATTTCCAATTTTCAGAATCGATCAAGGAAGAGACTTACTTAATGGACAGTGGAGAAGGTGCAAATGGTGGGCCATATGCATCATCTGGTGGGAGGTCCTCCTTCCTTGGGCACAAAAAAGGGAGTTTGAACCATGCCCAATACTGAACCAGTAGCAAGGCCCCACCAATCTGACTGGCACCACTGTCAGTTGCCCTGCATAACTCTCTGTATAACCATGCAAGGCAAGCGCTCCCCCAACTGTACTGATGTGGATTGCGAAGGTCCCTCAACATCTGCAACCACATCATATGCACCCTATCGCCAGACTTGTCGGCAAAAATTCTGTCTACCAGTAGTGCTAGAATATAACACCGTGCATATTGATGCACAATCACCTCTGCTACATCATTAGGCAACCCGTGGTCAATTTTTTCTAGTAGCTTCTTAATTAGAATCCTTTGTCCTTTAAGCACATTTCCATTAGGAGGAATTCCAAGCATACTCTGACATTCATCTTTCCATGTCAAGTTAGTTATTCCAACAATTGCCTCACCATCGATTGGAATCCCGAAAATAGCTTCCACATTTTGCAATGTGATTGTTGTCTCGCCATATGGCAGGTGGAAGGTGTGGGTTTCAGGCCGCCATCGCTCAACCAAGGCCGTTATCAAGTTATTATCAATTTCTCTACATGGGGTCCTATACAACCCAATTAATCCAACTCTGTTGACAATGTCGATGACGCGATCATCCACCACTATGGGGCGTCGTTTTCGAAGCTCGTCATTACAACCACGGCATTTCAGTGCCCCCGGATCCTGCACATGATAGAACCATGGTGATGAAATGTAATATGCCATAACCTTTGTATATGTGATTGTAGCTATTGATCCCAAAAAACAAAAATAAAGCTGTTATGAAGGGAAATGAAAATATCATCCAAAAAAAAAAAAAAAAAAAAAAAAAAAAGCAACAACAGGAGCAAAATAAAAGGATGCAATGCACTTGATACATTTGATAGAATGCTAGTGCACAGTGCAGAGCTATCAAACATTTACTAAATTGATAATTAATAACCAAATATTATTCATGTAATATTTAATTATAAAAAGACCCATTTGAAATTATTATCTTACAATTTTATATCATACAAACAATTGTATGATAATTTTTTTTCTCCTCTCAAAAAAATAAAATAAAATAATTGACCACATATAGCCAGCATTAATGGAGTTTTGAATGCTTAATTATCACTGGTCAATGTAAGAACTTAGAACTTTGAAGGTTTTCAATACTGGTTTTATTGTTGCCAGCTAGATTGAGAGCTTTTGTTTCAATTTTCTAAGTGGTGGTTAATATAATAATCTCAGAAGTAAATTTGGAAAATTTACTTGGGCCCAACCTTGAAATCCAGTACCACCTTTAAACCCAAAAACAATAAGACTAGCCCCACATTTGAAGCTCATACCAAAGCCCTTTTTGAAATAAAAAAAATCTTAGCCCACATCTAATTCTAGCCCAATTTGAAACTTCAAGTCCATTTACTTATAAACCTAGCAAGCCCACATCTAATCTAACCCAACTGAAAACCTCTCAAATTTAGAGCCCAGTTCCAAAATTGAGGGAGGCTTATTTTGGGATCCATGAGAGGAAATGAACTTTATATAACTAGGTTCAATAGGGAAAATTAGGCTTTCCAATAGCAAAGAAGATTTTATACAATAAAAAAGAATTTGTTATGAAATTAGTATTTAAACAATTTTAGATTATTCTTGAAAGGCTGTCAAAATTTTATTCAACAATGAATAGATAGGAGTTTCATTTTTTCATAAATTTGTTTAATCTTGAATCTTAGTATTTTTTTTCTTAATATAAAAAAAAAAAAAAAAGAGTTCATACTTCATTCATTGGCCCCCAAAGTTGAAATTTGGGTTCTAGTCTCTAATGAGTTGTTTGATTGTGGGGTATAAGATAATAGTTCTTTAGTCTCCTAACAAAAATCAAACCTAAGATGTTAATAGGTTGGATAAATTTTCTTAGCTTTGTTGGATATAAATTCATGGTTCTAGAAAGATATATGCATTTTGGGGTTAAGGGACGTGATGTTAAGTTTTATTGGTATTTGAAATCAGGACAGAGTGGTGGAAATGTTGTAATTTCTTGGAGCCTATTGAGATATAATGAAAAGTGATGTATTTTTTTTTTCCTTGGAAAATTGATGTAATTTCTTAGGACATCAAGTAACTGGAGAGGATAAACAAGGTTGCAATCAATTTTTACAAGGCAAGTTTTGATGGTGCTATATTCAAAGATAAATAAGCAGCAAGGATCAGAGTGATTATTAGAGACTCAGAAGGAAGGGTTATTGGGGCCTTATCACAAGAAATCCTGCTACCACAAACAGTGGAGGAAGTGGAAGCTTTGGCTTGTCAATGTGCGATTATGTTTTCTGTTGGGATTGGTTTATACGAAGTCATCTTTGAGTAGATGATGCCATGGTCATCATCGACCAAGTCCAGCAAAGAGAGCCATGTAAAGCTCATTTTCGAAATGGACAAAGTTTACATCCAAATTTTCATAAATAGGGGGACAATATCTGAGCTATGTAGGGGATTAGAAATTTCGGGAAGTCTAACATTTAGAATGTGATTGATAGATTAATTTGTTATGTGTTGATTCTTTCAGTTTTTATGGCAACTATAAAACAAGTTTTTTTAGCTATGAAACTAGTAAAAATAAGACTTTATAATAGAATAAATGATGAACTTTTTGGCAAATAATATGATAGTTTATATAGAAAATGAATTTTTTTTTATTACATGAAAAATCGTCTTTATGCATGATTTTGCTGTGAAACGTTCTTTTTGGATATTTTTCTGTCTGTCTATAGTGAATTAAATAGCTTTGGTATGTTCATTAATGTTTTAAGAATACGATGATATATTGAAATTAATAATTTTGTATTTAATAGACTTATAAATTATGTTTATTATATCAATGTTACAAATCGGCCTTCTTCAATAAAAATTCATGGCTACGCTCTTATTGTTACTCATGGGGGACCTATGTAATTTTGAAAGTGGAGTTGCACTCCCCCTAAGACTACACCTAAGTTTAGGTCAATCTCTTCAACTACAGTTAATAAGTATTGCTTGCACAGCTACATAATAGCATTTATAAAACTGAACTAGCTACCAATAAAGCAATAACAACTATATCTCCCAAATCTCAAATTTTTACAAATTTTACTACAAAAAGCTTACACATTGTTGTGGAAACAAAATTAAGAAACTAAAAAACTTATCAAAAAAGAAACTAAAAAAAAAATGTAACTTGGTGGCACGTCCACAACTACAATATAATAAATGAATATTTGAATTAGTTATTGTGATAGGTGACACAACAATTTTTAAGACTTAAAAATAAAATTTGTAAAATATCTAACATCACTTTTTCTTTTCTTTTTTTATACTTCTTAAAAGTTGAGATAAAAATATACAACTCACATGTTTTATTTTAAAATAAAAAATCAAGTTAAGCTTTGGGGGCTATAATATGTTAGGGACCCTACATGGGAATGTTTCTAAGCTAAACCAAAATAACTTGGAGCTCATAGATAGGTTTCTTTCAAGCCACAAAATTAATATCTTGTCTTTATTCGGAGAATAAACAATATTCTTAGTTTCTCACTGTATAAAGAGTACTTACAAAGATTAGGGATGAGGGATGTTAATTATTATATATGAGCCATCAACTTATGCATCCAACTCCAAGTAACAAAGAATTATATCCTGTATCGAGTATATATATCATCTCTCTCATAGCAACAGTCAACCAATCTAACTTAACCCAACTAATGGGCATGACTATGCATTCAAACCTAGTAATACCATTGACAAATTTAGAATTTTAGAAATGGAAAAAAAAAAAAAATCAACATAATGTAGAAGGATAAGAAGAGAATATTCAGCACGTGGTCGGTTTTAATTTTACCTTGCCTTCCCAAACAGCACACTATCGATGAGTTGTTAGAAACCTTAACACCGAATTCTCAATGGGACTAGGTCCAAACTCATCACGACTCTGAGCAGGAATAGCAGCCATACTACACGAAGTTTAGGGAGTCAAGAGTAAATATAAGCACATGTTGAACATAAATTGGCAAGGATCATGATCAATTAAAATGTGACTCAGCAGGTCATGATCAATACCAGCTAAAGAGCTGAATTCTCCTTGTTTTACAGTAAGAAGATAGGCATTTAAGGCAATGGAAGAATTAAAATGTATAAGCAAAATCTTTAGCTTACACATATTACATTTGACAGAATGAGAAACTTTTTGAATAAATAATACAAGTAAAGAACATTTAGTATATAAGTGTAAAGAACATAATCAAAATCCTACATTTTCCTTGAATTGAACAAATCATTTCCTCACATAAATTTGAACAAATCATTTCCTCACATATGCTGAGGAGGTTACAAGATTGAGAAAGTGTAGGCCTAGATAGAGGAGAGAACTAACTTCGAATTGGAGTTGGAACGTGATCGAATATGAAGGCATTATTCAAAGTTATTTTCTCACACAGAGAGAATGGTTTTGTGTGTGAGAAGAGAAATATAATAAGGTGGTACTTGGTGTGTTTATTGTTACTTTTTTCCATATAACTAGGACTACAAGATAATCATGTTTGTCATTTTCTCAACCAAAAAAAAGAGTATGGGGGTGATCATGCTTATCCCAAAATCTTTAAAAAAAGAATAAATTGAAACATATAAACAAACATTTATACTCTTCAGAAAAAATAAATAATGACTAATTGTACCAATGTACAAATTGTAATTGGCTAATTGTCTATTGGATAGTGATTCATCTGAAAGAATAGAGAAAGCGTTCTTAATCTATAATTTTTCAAAACCCATGGATTAGGAATACATTGTGAGATGGAACAAATAATTGTCATGATGAAAGCTGTAAATTTTCATTTTCATTTTAATTTTTTTATATACTCGAAAAGGTTTTGAATTTAATACTCACCGTTTATACCATTGTATTTCATAGTGCCCCAACTATTATTTTTAGGATATTTGTTCTGTTAGTTATATGCTCTGAATCTGACAGTAGAATTTGCATAACAAGGACTTGGTTGACCAAGTATCCAACAAGATTCTACCAAGAGTTTCTATCTAAGCTCGCATAACCAAACTTGACCCTCGCACAACCGAAGTCTTCGGTCTTGCACAGTGAACAAAAACTTCAACCTTCAACCGTTATTTTCACAAATTACATTACAATTATAAAATAGACAAATACAAATAAATTTGTCATGAAATTAGCCAAAACTCATAAATCCTAATAGTTTTATCCAAATGATTTTTCAGCGGTTTAACATATTGCCTTGGATAACTAGCTTAAGGCATGCATCTTATATTTTGTACAACAATTACATTAGTTTACAATTGTTTTTTATTATGTTATTAATATTTTTAATTTTGGTTTTATTCTTGTCCTGCCTAAACTGAAATTTTAACTTTGCCACTTATTCCACATACATCCAAATTTTCAAAGTAAATCATATCAGAATTTTAACTAACTTATATCTTTCGGCAAACCTTCTCGTCTTATATGGAGGGTGGTAATTTGTTGATTTGGTCAGGAGCCTCTTGACTTAACTCTTCACTAGCACAAATTTGAAAAATAGGATGGGCTAATTTGTCATTAGCAGCAATCAAATACATGGCAAGTTTTGATTGGTGGAAACATAAAGTGAAATACAAAAATGGGTTATGTGTTAACAGGTGCTTTCATGAGAAATATAAAAAGATGTCAAAATAATTAATTGCTTTGTCATTTTCCCATAAAATATTTCTAAAATAAAAATTAAAACCAATGCGCATAAGGCATCTGTTAACATTTCCCAACAAAAATTTAGAAGAAAGGATTTATTCCTAAAGAAAATAATATGGACAAAACAAAGTTCTATTAGCTGCAAATAATAAGAATAAAAAAAAAAAGGGCATGTGAACAAGTTTTAGATTTGTTGCTACGAGTAAGGAGCCACATAAGTGAAGACACCTGATTAAGCGAAATTTCATTGAACAGAGAAACTACAACCAACTTAGCAGTATAAACACACTAGCAGTATAGACTCAGACTCTTCATGTATATTTGGGATCATTTTGCCTAATCCGAATCTAACACGAGCCAAGTAGCCATGATTATTCTCAAAAAGGAAAAATAGTAGCTATGATTGATTGGACTAATGCCTCATTACTTTTCACATTGTCTTTTTATATACTTGAGCATTTCTGTCTATAACCAGCGGAAGCACTTAGTTGCAACCCAAGCCAATTTACTCGAAAGTCTTAACTACCCGGCAAACATTTTACTGTCTAATTGATCTTATCATTCCAACTTTACATCTCTTCTGACTACCAAAGGAACATTAAACAAAACAAAAAAAAAAAAAAAAAAAACTGATCTCAGTTTTACAATAACTCCATATTCATACTAACTAGCTACTACGTTTCTAATGAATAGTTGGGGCATCTAATGAATACCCCAAGTGAGATCCCCTTTAAAAGGTAGACAAACAATATCCAACCTGTTGGGCTAATAAAACTTCATAAATTTACTCATTGCACCTAACTATTGGTGGATTCGTACCGTAGAGGAAAGAAAATGCACAAACAAACTGGTCCGGTGTTATTGAAGGAAACAACAAGGAACAATCAATGCATGCATTACCAATAGCCCCAGAAAAAAGAGAGTCCTTACTTTTTGTGAGGTAATCGGAGTGACGGAGCGAGGCGGAGACAGAGCGACGGGAGCGAGAGGCAGCGACGGCGACGGAGCGAGATGACTGAGAGAGAGACTGAGAGTGAGAGTGTGAGAGAGACTGAGAGTGAGAGTAGAGTGACAGAGACTGAGTGAGAGTGTTTTGAACTTAGTTTTTTCTTTTTGAACGGGATTGAGAGTGACAAAGACGGCGACGGCGACGGAGCAAGATGACTGAGAGAGAGAGAGAGACTGAGAGTGAGAGTGTGAGAGAGACTGAGAGTGAGAGTAGAGTGACAGAGACTGAGTGAGTGTTTTGAACTTAGTTTTTTGTTTTTGAACTTCAGTTTTTTCTTGTAGCTCGTGATGAGGGACGCGTGGAAAGGCAATATGTTTAAAAAAGGAAACTTGAGTCCAATTTACTCAATTTTATAACCCAAACATCAACTCCTCCGAAGTCGAATTGTTAGAAAGACAATATGTTTGAAACGTTGTCTAATTAATAATATTGTCAAATAAAAAAAAAACGTTGCCTAACTAATAATATTGTTTGAATTTTATAATTATTCTATAAAAAAATCCACAAAATCATCAGCAAATTAAGCATTGGGGCCAAACTAATAATATTGTTAAATCCAAAAAAAACGTTGCCTAACTAATAATATTGTTTGAATTTTATAGTTATTCTATAAAAAAATCCACAAAATCATCAGCAAATTAAGCATTGGGGCCAGAGACGGACCTACGTTGGGGGTAAGAGGCCCATGCGCCCCCTCCCCCGCCCTTCCAAAAGATTTTGAAAAAAATATAGAATAGCGTATCTAACTAGAAAAACAAAAAATTACCCTATATATATATATATTGGCTCTCCTCTCCAAAATATTTACATATTATCTCACGAAAACCAAAAAAAAAAAAATTTGCTCCAACCTTTTTCCCGTTGGATATTGATCCAAGAATAAGTAGAAAATTTTCTGGTTTAAACAAAATAAATTGCCCCAGGAACAAAATTAATAACCTTTAGACAAACAAAAATTAACTACAAAATAAATCACAAATCCAGTCTAAACAAAAACAAAACAATCAGAAATTCCCAACTTTACCCACTTAATTTCTCTCTCTCAGTCTTACTGCTCTCATTCTTCCTCCATTCCTCCACTGCCTTTGACATTAGATCCACAAACTAGTCAGCAGTCGCATATCACAGGCTCACTGTCTCAGGTTGGTATCCTCTGGTCTACTTTTCACACTTGTACACGAGTTGAATTGGCTAAGGTATGGTCTTCTCTTCTCAGTTGATTTCTCTTCACTGATTAGAGTTTATTTCGCCTCTCTCACTAGTGTGGTGGTGTGTCTCTTTTTTTTCTTTTTCTTTTTTGGTTGATGGAACTGCGAATTTGTGTGTCGTTCCCTTTTTCTTTATCCTTTTTTCAGTTTTTATTTCTTCCTCAGCTTAAGTTACATGCTTTTTCCTCAAAAAAAAAAAAAAAAAAAAAAGCTTAAGTTATTTACAAGCATACTTCTTTTTATTTTATTTTTTTGATAGGAACGCATACTTCTTTTTATAAAATAATAGAAATTGAACTTTTCAAATGCTTGTCCAACAATCTAATTTATGTGAGTAATATTAAAGTGCGGCCTGGACTGCATATGGACCGTGCACCCAACATAATAAACATTAATAATTTATGCGAGTAACATAGTTTACACTCACACTTCTTTTTATAAAATAATAGAAATTGAACTTTTCAACTGCTTGTCCAACAAGGTCTTGTTTGGTGAGTAAGTTCTAACACACATTTTCACATTTTAAACAATCTTACACATATTTCAACACACTTTTTCACCCACACGTATATCAAAAACACTCAAATAACATTACTTACACTGTGTTTGGTTGGGGTAAAAATATGGAGGATGGAAAATAGAGGGAGGAAAATAGGGTGAAAAACCGTGTTTTCCACTGTTTGACAAAAAAAAGAAAATGGGGAGGAAGGAATACAAGGGAGAAAGTTTTCTCTCCCGGGCCCACAATTTTCATCCTCCCAAATCAAGAGGAAAATGTTGGAGAAAAAAGTGCTCTCACAGCACTTTACGCAAATGTCTTCTCTTTCCCAATGATCATAGTAACTCAGCAAAGAAGAAGAAGACAATTTTCCAACCACCAACTTAGCACAACCCAACTACCACCACCGCAACCCGAACCCAAAAACACAATTTTAAACTCAAGCATAATCAAATTATCAAAATACAAACTCAAAAACACAATTTTAAAATTAATCAAATCATAACAATAAAAGAAAAAAAAAAGTAATATAAAGAGGAGCTCTTATGTTTCAGGTCATTCCCAGTTCGCGACGGAGGAGAGTAACAAGAAGAAGCGGTCACCGACATCAAGGGGTAGCAACGAAGAAGGAATGTTGTCTTTTACATCGGGTGTCATTTTGTCGAACAGTTGGCAGTGTCGGCACGGCTGATTCTGATCATTCAAACCTCAAAGCATCGGTGGTGAAGGAGGCTGATAGTAGCAGAGTCATAGACCCGGAGAAACAGCCCCGGAAACGTGGTCGAAAACCCCCTAATGGTAGAGAAGAACCTTTAAGTCACGTGGAAGCAGAGAGGCAGAGAAGAGAGAAGCTTAACCAGATAAGAAAATAAAAGACCGGGGGGGGGAATAGAGATAGGACAACGTGTGTGGAGGAGGAAAAAGAAAACGTATGGATGAAATGAAATGAGAGAAAGGAGAAATAATATAAAAAATAAAAAATCCTAATTGAGAAATGTTACCTCAATATTTTCACAATAAATTTTAAGTAACAGATTGTTATTAGTTAATATTGATGAATAAAAAAATAATTTCAGTGGCGGGTTCAAATTAGAACTAGTAACAACTTTCCACATAAATTTTGTTGTGAAAATATTACGAAAAATGTTATGGACGTAACACTTCTCATTGAAAAATATAATTGTAGGTAAATTTTATATTATTTAATGAGTACAAATAAATCTATTTATTACCTATTATGTAAAAAGTGTATAATAGTCAATTTATATAAACTACATTTTCTATCCTCCCACTTTTCTTTTCAACCAAATAAAAGAGTTTTCCACCCTCTCACTTTTTCATCCCTCTAACCAAACACACATGAGGGAAAACTTAATATTTTTTATCCTCCCACTAATTTTCCATCCTCTCATTTTTCCACTTCTCTAACCAAACGGACCCTTAAACTTCTCTACCAAATGGGCCTAAGAGTAATATTAAAGTGCACTAGACTGTATATGGACCGTGCACCCAACCCAAGTACCACCGCTCCGAGATAAACACTTGTGGAAAGCTATTTAGGCTATGCGTGTGCCTCAAAAGAAGAAGAATTTTATGTGGAGGGCCTGCTGTGATGCCATGCCGACGAAGCAAGCTTTGGTGAAGAGAACTATCATCAACGACCCAACATGTGACAGATGCGGACTTGCCACTGAAAGTCCTTTGCACGCATTATAGTCTTGCTTAGAGATTGATGTTGTATGGGCTGACTAGAGCTTGTGGGATTTCAGGAATCATGTTGGTTTCAGCAACTTTAAGCAGCTGGTGGCATAAATAGTAGAAGAAGGGAAAGAAATAGAGTTGTTCGCATTTACGGTATGGGCAATCTGGAATCAACACAATCAGGTTGGGGTTCATGCACCAGCCATTGTGCTTCACCACGTTGCTGAGGTATCATGATCATCCTTGGCTGAATACCATTCCAGATTATTGAATACCGAGTTACAAGTTGAGCCACGTACCAATCATTCACAAACAAGATGGATGCCTCCTCCAGAAAACTTGGTTAAGATAAACTTCGACGGCGCGGTGTTCTCAAAGGAAAATTGATGAAGCGTAAGTTCGTCAGTCGAGGTAGTCAGATGGAAGTACCATTCAGCCTGCGTGAGTGCAGCTTCAAAGATGGTCACCGGTATGGTGCCTGCCACAGCGCCTCTAATGCCAAAGTCAGTATATGGATATCTTTGAACAAAAATGCAGTATATCAAGATAAAAAGAGTTGCTATCTATTTTCTGTGTGTGTACTTTCTACTTGGTGACGTGTGGTCTTTATATGCATTCTTAGGGCTTCTAGCCGTTGGAGCAGTTATGGGGGTCTAAATGCTCCCTTTAGTAACACTTGGTGCTGTGTAATGGCCCTTAATAAGCTCCAACGGTTCATACAGTTGGCCTTGTAACCGCCCTGCATTGAATGGTGGATTTTGTCTTCGTCAGTGATGTAGGAGTCTTTGCTCGTCTAGGGAAGTTCGTCAGTATCGTTGACTTCGTTAATGGGACGTGAGTTCGTCAGTCCTGTCAGTTGCCCCCCGATTCTGTGGTCGTCAAGGAATGACGGCCATGGAATGTGAAAGGTTTGCTGAAGGTAAGTGACTCTTGGGTTTTCGTTCCGTATTAAATGCGTCGTGGTAGCGTTTTCTGGGTTACAGTCCATGCGGCATACCTTGATTGGCGAAGTTAATGCACCATTTGTTGGGACTATTGGTCTTCCCGCTGATTTTTCAATTTCCAAAGCCTTGGTTTTTAAATCTCTTTCCTTCTCATTTTCCCCTTTCACTTTTCTCAAAAATTCTCAATCATTTCTCTGAGTGTCTTCTTCGCCATCCTTCCCTTATGTAATTCTTCTTTTGACGGGTGCACAGAGTGGTAGTTTTCTTCTTCGAGGTATACTCCTCTTTCTACTTCTTTTCATTTTGCCTATACGCATTTGTAGTAGATTTCTGATTTTCCATTTCTTCTATTTTTTTTTTTTTTTTTTTTTTTTTTTTTTTTTTTTTTTTTTTTTTTTGTCTTGGGGTTTCTAGATTTCTTTCTTTTTGCATTTTCTAGTTTTCCCATGGTCAGTAGTTCTGAGGTCAGGATAACTTGCCCCTCAATTTCATTTCTTTTTGCTCGATTTAGGGGGGTCATTAGGAAGTTTCCCACACCTTGAGAATTTTGTTTACGAGGGTAGTTGTTTGACTGCTGTATTGGCTGATTTATTGCCTTTACTGCGTCAGCCAATTGATTGGTTTGATAATTTGGTGAAGGAGGGTAGGACAATGTCAGAGATTAGGTCCAGCGAGCTCGAGACTGGGTTATCGTCTAGTAGTAACCCAGTGGAGGAGGATATGGCCCTTTCTAATCCCCGAACGGTTAGGGCTTTTTATGCTCTTGAGGAGGAGTGTGGGTTGGACACCGATATACTGGGTAGATTTAAGGATAGATTCCAGTTCCCAGATCGGGTTAGGGTTCGTCTACCTGGTGAAGGAGATCGGGCTTGTCACTTCTTTCCCGGGGAGGTTTGTTTCTACGAATTTGCCTTCATCTGTGGATTAAGGTTTTTGGTCCATCCTTTTCTTATGGAGCTTTTGGACCGTTTTGGTATTGCTCTCGGGCAGCTTATGCCCAACTCGCGGAGGATTTTGGTGAGTTGTATGGGGATTTGGTTGGCCGCTAATGACGGGGACATGCTCAAGGTTGACGAGCTTGTTTATCTTTACCATCTAAAAGTGTCTAAAAAGCATGGGTACTACGAATTGGTGCCCTGGGAAAGAAGAACTAGGATCGTCAAGGGTTTACCGTACTCTTTTAGGTATTGGAAGTCCAAATTTTTCTTTGTGTCTGGGGACGATTTGGAGACACCCTCTGGCGAGGTTTAGGGTGATCTCCCAAGGTTGCGTCGTCGGTAGGAAACCCCGACTTTAGGTGCGTCAATATTTCTCTTCGTCTCTTGAATTCTGTTGCCCTTACCATTATGGCTGCTGAAATTTTTTTTTTTTTTTTTTTTTGTACAATTAGGAGACGATCGAAGCTCAAGAGCAGGTACAGAAGGCCATTGAATATGCTCAGACAATTGAGAGTTGGGACGATCTTGTTAATCCCAGGACTCTTGCCTTTTACTGTCTTGGGCCCGAACCTTCTGCCTTCGTCTTGCGTAACCTTGACATAGAAGGAAAAAAGAGTGAGTGCTAGATTCGTCAGTGTCGACCTTCTTTTTTCTCTCACCTTTCTTTCTTATGTGTCTTTCTTCGGGACTAACGTTCTTCTTTTGACAGAGATGACGTCAAAATTTAATAAGGACATGTATGCGAAGATGAGGGCAAAGAAAGACGAGCCCTTGTCGAGCATAGGAAAGAAGACCGTGCATGTGACCGGGAGGGGTCCTTCTGTTACTCCAACGGCCTCCGTCACTCCCTTTATCTCTGGCACTAAGACGACGAGGACCGCTTCTCCGTCTACTTCGGTTGAAGAGCTCCCGACGCCCATCTCTAAGATGCCATGCTTGTTGGAGAAGGAGAAGGAGAAAGTGGACTCTCGTTCGTCCACTATCTGGGGGGATGAAAGGCTGGTCGTTGAAAGGGCCCACAGAGTCGTGACGGCTGACGAGTTGAGGGTTTTCTCTGGGGTTCCATTTAACACCGTCGCTGGTGGCCACGTCCACAAGCTTGTTCAGGTATGGTGTTCCTACTTCTCTCATAAGCAACCCCCCCTTTCTTTTCTTTTTACTGACGATTCGGTACTTCTTTTTAAGTGCTGGGAGAAAGCCTGCACATTGCTTCTGAGTTTTACACTCAAGAGGCCAAACTGGCATCTCTTGCATCAAAGGTGCAGGCTCTAGAGGGCGAAAATTCTAAGCTAAAGAAGAACCTCATTGATTCAATGGACGAAACTACTACCTTGAAGGAGAAGGTTAAGGCCCTGGGTGATGATCTTAGAGTCGAGCGCCAGTTGAACCTGGAGAAGGATGAGCAGCTTCAAAGCGCCAAGGAATCGTTTAAGACAATTGCAGCCAGGTCTGTTGAGGCTTTTCAAACCACTGACGAGTACAATATTGTACTCTTTAGCTGGTACTTCAAAGGCTTCGAGCTTCTACGAAGATACCTGATCAAGCATCCAACTGGCATTGACATGGAAAGCCTGGACTTGGAAGAGGTGGATAAAGAGATGGCTATTGACGAAGCTGCTCAATTTGTGGCTCCTGTGGGTGACGCTCCAGAGGATGCCCCTGCTGACGATGCTCCTGCTGGTGACGCCCCTCCAGTGTCTGATGCCTGAACCTGTTACTTGTGTTCAAAGAAATATTTCTTTTTTTCTTTTGATTATTGCCCGTCGTGGTTTTTTTGTAAATCTTATTTTGAGACACTTTTTCTTTCATCTATTTTGGGAACAATATATTAACCCAGCGTTTATGGGTTTGTAGAAACAATGGTAACTTGCTCATTTGCTTTTGGTTCTAATTTACTTCTTACATTTACCTGTCTTTGTGATTTGCATGCTTTAATTGCCCATGTGGTGTGCTTAGTGAAGCTCTTATTTCCCCTTTTCTTCACCAGTATTTTCTGTTCTTGTGGGATATATCCTTTTAGGGATAACTTCTGTCAGTGACTTATATACATGCTTACATCCGTCAGTAGCTTACATCCGTCAGAGCGGAATCTTGCCACTTAGTTATTTTTGAATTTTTATGACTTGCACCTTTTTTCAAGGATCATGTCATCGTCAGTAGCTTACATCCGTCAGGGCGGAATCTTGCCATTTAGCCATCTTTGGCCTTTTTATGACTTACACCTTTTTTCAAGGTTCTTGTCATCGTCAGTAGCTTACATCCATCAGGGCGGAATCTTGCCATTTAGCCATCTTTGGCCTTTTTATGACTTACACCTTTTTTCAAGGTTCTTGTCATCGTCAATAGCTTACATCCGTCAGGATGGAATCTTGCCACTTAGCCATCTTTGGCCATTTTATGACTTACACCTTTTTTTTTCAAGGATCTTGTCAGCGTTAGTAGCTTACATCCGTCAGGGAAGAATCTTGCCACTTAGCCATCTTTGGCCATTTTATGACTTACACCTTTTTTTTCAAGGATCTTGTCATCGTTAGTAGCTTACATCCGTCAGGGCGGAATCTTGCCACTTAGCCACCTTTAGCCATTTTATGACTTAGCCATCCGTCAGAGTGGAATCTTGCTATTTAGCCACTTTTGGCTTTTTATTGAATAGACCTACTCACAGAGACACGTTAGCTGAATACATTCTCTATTAATCTTCAATAATGAATACATATAACTGCTACGTCTATTGATGGTATTTCTTCAAGTGCTCAATGTTCCATGGTCTCGGGAGTCTCTGTCCGTCTAAGATTTCCAAGTGATAGCTACCCTGTCTAGAGTAATGGATAACTCTGTAAGGTCCTTCCCAAGTGGGGCTGAGCTTTCCCTGAGCAAGATCTTTGGTCGCCAGGGTTACTTTTCGTAGGACGAGGTCACCAACGTTGAGTCGCTTGAGTTTTACCCTTTTGTTGTAATAGCTAGTCATCTTCTGCTAGTACTTCGTCATTCTGCTGCGAGCTATGTCCCTTACTTCGTCTAGACAGTCCAGGTTTTGCCGTAAACTGTCGTCGTTGGATTCCTCACTGAAGACTTCTTGTCTGGTGCTGGATACCCCTATCTCGACCGGGATCACTGCTTATGTGCCATAGGTGAGTCTGAAGGGGGTCTCTCCCGTCGAGGTTCTCGCTGTAGTTCTATATGCCCACAAGACATTGGGCAACTCTTCTGGCTAGGCACCCTTTGCGTCATCTAGCTTAGTTTTTATGATCTTGAGTAAAGTCCGGTTTGTCACCTCCGTCTGCCCATTCGCTTGTGGATGTCCTGGCGACGAGAACTGGTTCTTAATGCCCAGTCCCGAGCAGAAGCTTCTGAAGCCTTGGCTATCGAACTGTCGTCCGTTATCAGATATGATGGTCCTTGGAATCCCGAATCTGCAAATTATATTCTTCTACACAAAACTTTGGATTCTAGCTTTAGTGATGGTTGCCAGTGGCTCTGCTTCAACCCATTTCGTAAAGTAATCAATAGCAACAAGTAGGAATTTTACCTGACCTTTACCTATAGTCATTGGACCAACGATGTCAATTCCCCATCGTGCAAATGGCCATAGGGATGTTATAGTCATCAGTTTCTCTGCTAAAAGTTGTTGGACATTCCCGAACCACTGACACTTGTCGCACTTCTTGACGAACTCTGTTGCATCCACCTGCATAGTAGGCCAGAAATAACCTATTCGAATGATCTTACTTACCAGGGATCTGGGGCCAGCATGGTCCCCACAAATTCCCTCATGTATCTCTTCTAGGATGTACTTAGCCTCTTCTTCGTCAACACACTTAAAGTAAGGCATGGAGAAGCCCCTCTTGTATAGGATGTCGTTGAGGATAGTGAATCTGGCTGCCCTCTTCTTGATTTTCCTGGCCTCGTCAGTATTCGGGGGTAGGTGCCCGTTCTGGAGGAAGGACATGATGGGTGCCATCCAGCTGTTTGTGCTCTGAATTGCGAAAGTTGAAACTTCTTCAATGCTGGGGTTTTTCTGGGTTTCTATCATCACGTCTGTGTTGGTCATCGCTTCTTCTGACGATGCCATCTTTAAAACTTCGTCTGCCCTCATATTCTCGCTTCTAGGTATCTGCGTAAACTCCACTTCATCGAATTCCTGAGCCAGATGTTTCGTCAGCTTGAGGTACTTCTGCATTCTCTCTTCCTTTGCCTCGTACTTTCCCTTGATCTGTCCAATTACCAGTTTTGAATCGCTTTGGACTAATAAGTTCTTAGCCTCCAACGCCTTTTCGAGTCTTAATCCCGTCAAGATTCCTTCGTATTCAGCCTCATTGTTGGTGGCCAAAAATTTCAGTTGAACTCTATACTTTAACATTTCTCCGTCTGGGGTAATTATAACGACCCTTACTCCTCCCCTCTTTTGGGCTGACGAACCATCAGTCTGTATCGTCCATTTCTTAGCCTCGTTGGTGAGATTGTCCTCGTCCGGGGCAGTCAACTCGGCAATAAAGTCCACCAAGGCTTGTGCTTTAATAGCTGTTCTTGGGTGGTATTCAATGTCGAATTGGCTAAGTTCAATTGCCCACTGGACCATTCTTCCAGCTGCTTCAGGTTTGCTCATTGACTTCTTGATAGATTGGTCCGTCATCACCAGGATTGGGTTTCCCTGAAAGTACTGTCTCAGTTTTCGTGAGGCAACTATTAATGCAAATGCAATCTTCTCAATTTTCGGATACTTGGACTCAGCTCCTTGGAAAGCTTGGCTGACGTAGTATACTGGGAGCTGCTTCTTGTCTTCCTCTCGAATCAACGCTGCACTCACGGCTGTGTTTGATACCGCCAGGTACAAGTATAGGTTTTCCCCTTCTTTTGAAGGACTCAAGAGGGGTGGGTTGCTCAGGTAACGTTTTAGTTCCTGAAATCCTGCTTCGTATTCGTTTGTCCACTCAAATGCCTGTTTCAGAGTCTTGAAGAAGGGGAGGCATTTGTCTGTTGCTCTAGAGACGAACCTATTAAGAGCTGCAATTCTTCCCATGAGCTTTTGAACTTCCTTGACGGTCCTTGGTGATGCCATGTCGACTATGGCCTGCACTTTCTCTGGGTTTGCTTCTATTCCCCTTTGGGACACCATGAACCCCAGGAATTTTCCTGAGGCTACACCAAAGACACATTTGTTGGGATTCAACTTCATCTGGTACTGTTTAAGGGTGACGAACGTCTCCTTCAAGTCGTCCAGGTGGGCGAACTCTTCCTTACTCTTGACGAGCATGTCATCCACGTACACTTCCATATTCCTACCGATCTGTTTGCTAAACATTTTGTTCACTAATCTCTGGTAAATGGCTCCTGCATTCTTTAATCCAAAAGGCATTACCTTATAACAATAGAGCCCCTGGCTTGTGATGAAAGCAGTCTTCTCTTGATCTTCCTCAGCCATTCTTATCTGGTTATATCCTGAGAATGCATCCATGAACGTCAATAGCTTATGTCCAGCGGTGGAATCTACGAGCTGGTCTATTCTTGGCAGGGGGAAACTATCCTTTGGGCATGCTTTATTCAGGTCCGTGAAGTCCACACACATTCTCCACTTCCCATTTGTTTTCTTCACAAGGACGATGTTGGCAAGCCACTCAGGGTAGTATACTTCCCGAATGAACCCTGCCGTCAACAATTTGGTAACTTCGTCTGTGACTGCCTGATCCCGTTCTGGAGCGAAGACTCTTCATTTTTGCTTGACGGGCTTCCTTTCTGGATCCACGTTCAACTGGTGCTGAATGACTTTTGAGGATATACCTGGCATGTCCTCGTGATTCCAGGCGAAGACATCTTGATTTTCTTTTAAGAACTGGACGAGCCTTGATTTCATTTCGGGGCATAACGACGTCCCTATCTTCGCCATCTTGGTTGCATCTCCTTCGTCTAGTGCCACTGTTTCCAAGGCTTCCATTTTGTCTCCCCCTTTCTCTTCAATCATCCAGGTATGGTTTTCCTTTGCAGCCACGATGGCCTGGTAGCATTCTCTAGCTAAGACCTGATCCCTTTTTACCTCTCCGACCCCGTTATCTGTGGGGAACTTCACTTTCAGGCAATAGGTAGATGTGGCTGCCTTCCATTTGTTGAGTGAGGGCCTTCCAATAATCACGTTGTAAGATGAGGGGCAATCTACCACTAAGAAGTCTATCTGCCGGATTAACTGCTTTGGGTATGTCCCCACTATTACCATCAACGTTACTATCCCCTTGGGATATACTCTGTCTCCACTAAAACTGACGAGAGGAGAGTCAAATGAGCGTAGTCTTTTTGGATCCAACTTCAGCTGTTGGAATGCAGGGAGGTAGATGATATCTGCAGAGCTACCGTTGTCTACGAGGACCCTTTTAGTATTAAATCCTTCAATAGTCAATGCTATTACCAAAGGGTCATTGTGAGGCTGCTTCACCCCTCTGGCATCTGCCTCATTGAAAGACATATCCTGGTCCGTTCGTCGTTGCTTGGACGGAGGTATCATGTAGACGTTGTTCACTTGCCTTTGACATGCTTTCCTGAGGGACTTGAATGACCCTCCTAGGAATGGTCCTCCTGCTATGGTGTTAATCTCCCCAATAATATCCTGGGAAGGCTGGGGGGTGTTACCTTTATCTCTAGGCGAGGGCTCCTTCTGAATTCTGTTATCGTCCCTGAATTTGTTAAATTCCCCTTTCTTCACATATCTTTGCAGTTTTCCTTTCTTTATCAACTCTTCTATTTGCTCTTTAAGGTCCCGACAATCCTCAGTGTAATGATCATGATCCTTGTGGAACCGACAGTACTTGTTCTTGTCTCGAATGTTGGGGGGGGAATGCAATGGCCTTGGCCATTTGAGGAAATGCTCGTCCTTAATCTGCATTAAAATTTTGTCAACGGGCATAATCAAAGGGGTAAATCTTACCGTACGGGAATTTTTATCATCTCTCCTTCTATTACCGTCAATGGCCCGACGATTTGGGCGCTCCCTTTTTTGTCCCCTTCATTCGTCCTCCTTCCTTCCTTTGTCTCCTGACCTCGCTGTATCCTTTATGGCTGTTAGCGTGTCTTCAGCATTCATGTACTTCTGTGCTTTGAGGAGCATTTCTACCATCGTTCTTAGGGGATTTTTAGTGAGCGAAGCCACGAGATCTCTGGATTTTAACCCTGCTTTGAAAGTCGTCAGTTGTACCTTATCATCAACCTCGTCCACCTCTAGGGTCTCTCGAGTGAAACGCTTAACGTATGACCTCAGGGTTTCCTTCTCTCCCTGCCTGATTGTGAGCAAGTAATTTGCTCGCCTCTTGGGACACTGTCCCCCAATGAAGTGTCGTAAGAAGGCGTTGCTCAATTGGTCGAAGTTGTCAATGGACGACGTTGGTAGCTTGGTAAACCATTCTCTTGCAACTCTTTTTAGGTGGTAGGGAAGGAACGACATAGTATCTCGTCAGGGGGCTGCTGGAGGCCCAGTATTGTCTTGAAGGTGTTGAGATGATTCTGAGGATCTTTGAGCCCATCAAACGACTCAATTTGAGGAAGGCGAAATTTCGTTGGTACGGGGCATTCTAAGACAGCTGTTGTGAACAAGGAATCCGTGGCTTTGACCATTCTGTCTATCCTCCGGTCCGTTTTCTCCTTGATAGCATTTCTTAACTCGTCCATCTCTTTCCTCATTTCTCACAGAAGAACTGAATTCTGCTCGTCAGGAGTGGTGAGTCTACGTGGATTGCTCCTTCTATGACTATCTTCCTCATCCTCTAAGTTGCCCTTTGATTGATTCTCTTCCTGTTGGAGTCACAGCTTCATTTCTTGGTTTTGTCTAGTAAGTTCTTCCACAGTGGCCGCAAGGGCCTGGACTTGCTGAGCCAAGGCTGCAGAGTCTGGGTTAGATTCCATTTGAATATAGAGGTTTTGGAAGCAATGTTTTCGTATGTAAACACGAAAATATCACAGAATTTCCCACAGACGGCGACAAACTGATGAAGCATAAGTTCGTCAGTCGAGGTAGTCAGATGGAAGTGCCCTTCAGCCTGCGTGAGTGCAGCTTCAAAGATGGTCACTGGTGTGGTGCCTGCCACAGCATCTCCGATGCCAAAGTCAGTATATGGATATCTTTGGACAAAAATGCAGTATATCAAGATAAAAAGAATTGATATCTATTTTCTGTGTGTGTACCTTCTGCTTGGCGACATGTGGTCTTTATATGCATTCTTAGGGCTTCTAGCCGTTGGAGCAGTTATGGGGGTCTAAATGCTCCCTTTAGTAATGCTTGGTGCTATGTAATGGCCCTTAATGAGCTCCAACGGTTCATACAGTTGGCCTTGTAATCGCCTTGCATTGAATGGTGGATTTTGTCTTCGTCAATGATGTAGGAGTCTTTGCTCGTCTAGGGAAGTTCGTCAGTATCGTTGACTTCGTTAATGGGACGTGAGTTCATCAGTCCTATCAAAAATATTTCAGGGATCGGTGTGGTGGTCAGAGATGAAAATGGTTTGGTTTTGGGCTCCTGTAGCAAGCGTTTGTCCTAAGCTTACAGTGCAATGGAGTCCGAAGCATTGGCAGCGACTACAACCTTAGTTTTCACAAGTGAGCTGAGTGTAAGACATGCTATCCTAAGGGGGACTCTTTTGCTGTCATCAAAGCTTTGAAAGAGTCTGAGTACCCTTTATCTCCATTAGGCCTTTTACTAGAAGATGTAAGAATGTTCTCACAAAGATTTGACACAATGCTTTACTCTCATACAAAAAGAGAAGGCAATTCCGTAGCACATATTCTGGCTAGGCATGCTATTAGCATACAAGATTTTTTAGTGTGGATGGAGGATGTTCCACCATACATTCAGAATTTTGTACAAGCTAATTTGGCTTCATTCAGTTGATAAAGCTCATGTCTTCATTCTCAAAAAAAAAAAAAAAGATTAATAATTGATAATTTGTTTTCTTTTCCAAGGTTAATAATTGACAATGTGTTTTTTGTTTCTTTAATGTTTGTTTGTTTGTTGATTAGTCCAATAAATTAGCTTTATTAATTTTATTGTGACTTGTGCGATATGTTTGCCTTTTTTTTGTTTTTTTTTTTTTTGAATTCATAGATTATGAAAAAGTGAATAGCAATGTTTGATTTTTTTCAAAAGAAAAAATATAATAAAAATAATTCGCACGCCGATGTTTGATGTTCAAACATTGCCAAACTCTATTATTAATGTCCTAATTTTTGAAAATTCTTCAAAGAAAATTGAAAAATCACCACGGCACAAGTATCAATCTAACTTTGGTTTATATTCGGCCCCCCTCATATTCAAATCCTGATTTCATCCCTGATTAAGACAATATGCATGCCAGCCCCAGGAGCACTTGAAAGTGCTGGGTGTAAGGCATCACAACATGCTGATCTCCAAAAATGCCCTGCCAAACTCCACTCCTACTACAAGAGTTAGAAAGATTCACCACGAGCCTTCATCATCACCTTGTCATTTCTCATCATGTGATGATATGCATGCACTTAATTTTGACAGAAAACACGTACCCTCTTACATATATTCCCATTACAAATCAGGACATCCATAGCAATCCTATTATTTTTTTTAAAATTCTTTTAGGAATGCTCCAGCCCGATTTGGGCAGAAATGATACTGGAACGATTTTTTCTTTTCTTTTTCGATCTGTCCTGGCTCGGTTTGTTTAGGAATGAAGTTAGAATAACTTAGGAGGTTGGCCGAGTTGGTTGGGCTCTCGGTCTCAAGGTGCTTGTACTGGGCTTAACTGGGTGTGCTCCCTAGATCAAGTCCTGCTACCTACACTTTGAAAAGAATTTCCTGGGCCAGTGCTTTACCCCTTCGTGGGCCCACCTGGTACGAACAGTGATTAGTCTCTGGTTGAAAACTTTGAGGAAACATTGTGGGAAACCAAAAAAAAAAGGAATGAAGCTAGAATTTTTTTTTTTTTTTACTATTTTCTTAATTTTTTTTAAGAATACTCCAGCCCAGTTCAAGCAGAAATGATACAAGAACGAATAAAATATTTTTCTCTTTTTCAGTTTGTCCTTGCCCAATTTGGCTAGGAATGACGCTAGAATGATTTTTTTATTTATTTATTTTTAAAATTTTTTAACTATTTTTTTGAAATTTTTTTGGGAATGCTTCATCCCGGTTCGGGCATAAATGATACAGCAATGAATTTTTTTTCCCCCTTTTCTGTTTGTCCCTACCAGGTTTGGCAAGGAATGAAGTCAAAATAAATTTTTTTTTTTTACTATTTATTAAAAAAATTTATGAGTGCTCTAACCTGGTGCGAGTAGAAATGATACCGGGTAAATTTTTTTTTTTTTTTTTTTTTGGGTCTGTCCCTGCTTGGTTCGGCTAGGAATGAAGCTAGAGTGATGTTTTTTTTTTTAATTATTTTTTTTTTATAACTTTTTTATGAATGCTTCAACCCAGTTGGTGGAGAAATGATACCGAGATGAAAATTTTATTTTCTCTTTTTCGGTCTGTCCCTTGCCTGATTAGGCTAGGAATGAAGCCATAATGATGTTTATTTTTAACTTTTTTACTATTTTTTTTAGGAATGCTCCAACACGGTTCGGGCAGAAATGATATTGGAACAATTTTTTTTTTCCTCTTTTTTGGTCAGTCCTTGCCTTGTTTGGCTAAGAATGACGCTAGAATGATTTTTTTTTTAATTATTTTTTTTAAAAATAATTTTACTACTTTTTAAATTTTTTTTAGGAATGCTCTAGTCCGATTCAGGCAGAAATGATTTTGGAACGATTTTTTTTTCTTCTCTTTTTTAGTTGGTCACTGCCCGGTTCGTTAGGAATGATGCTAGAATGATTTTTTTTTTTTACTATTTTTTTTAATTTTTTTTTAGGAATGCTCTAGCCTAGTTCGGGTAGAAATGATACCGGAATGAAAAAAAAAATTCTCATTTTCGGTCTATCTCGGCCCAGTTTGGCTAGGAATGAGGCCAAAATTATTTTATCATTTTTTCATTCTATTTTTTAAAATATTTTTAGGAATGCTCTAGCTCAGTTCGGGCATAAATGATACCGGAATGAATTTTTTTTTCTCTTTTTGGGTTTGTCCCTGCCAAGTTCAGCTAGGAATGAAGTCGGAATGATTTTTTTTTTAATTTAATGTTTTTAGGAATTCTCCAACCCAGTTTGGGCATAAATGATACCATAATGAAATTTTTTTTTCCTCTTTTTTCGGTCTTTCCTTGCCCGGTTCAGTTAGGAACAAAGCCAGAATGACGTCTTTTTTCTTTTTACTATTTTTTTTTAGGAAAGCTCTAGCCTAGTTCGGGCAAAAATGATACCAAAACAATTATTTTTTCCTCTTTTTCGGTCTGTCCCTGCTCGGTTTGGCTAAAAATGAAGTCAGAATAATTATTATTATTTTTACTATTTTTAATTTTTTTTAGGAATGCTCTAGCCCAATTTGGGTCGAAATGATACCAGAATGATTTTTTTTTTTCTCTTTTTCTGTCAATTCTTGCCCGGTTCAGCTAGGAATGATGCCAGAATGACTTTTTTTTTTAATTTTTTTGAAATGCTCTTGCCCGGTTTAGGCCGAAATAATACCAGAACTAAATTTTATTTTTGTTCACTTTTTCAGTTTATCCCGGCTTGATTTGGCTAGAAATGAAGCCATAATGATGTTTTTTTGTTTTCTATTTAATTTTTTTTTTCAATTTCTTAAAATTCTTTGGGAATGCTCCAACCCAACTCGGGTAGAAATGATATTGGAACCAAAAAAAAAAAAAAATTCCTCTTTTTCAGTCTGTCCCTGCCCCATTCGGCTAGGAATGATTCCAGAATGACTTTTTTTTTAATTTTTTTTTTTTTGAAATGCTCTTGCCCGGTTTGAGCAAAAATGATATAGGAATGAATTTTTTTTAATCACTTTTTTTTGGTCTGTCCCGAACTTGTTTGGCTAGAAATGAAGCCAGAGTGATTTTTTTTTTTAATTTCTTTTACAATTTTTTTTGAATTTTTTTTAGGAATGCTCTTGCCCGGTTTGGGTGGAAATGATATCGGAAGAAAAGAAAATTTTTTCTCTTTTTCAGTCTATCCCTGCCCGGTTCGGCTAGGAATGAAGCCATAATGATTTTTTTTAGATAAATTTGTTTAACTATTATTTAGAATTTTTTTATGAATGGTCCAGTCCGGTTCGGGCAAAAATGATGCCAGAACAAAAAATCTTTAATCTCTTTTTTGGTTTGTCTCTGCCCAGCTCTGTTAGGAATGATGCCAGGATGTTTTTTTTTTTTAACTATTTTTTAAAAAAATTTTAGGAATGCTCCAACCCAGTTCGGGCAAAAATGATACTGGAATGAAGAAATTTTTTTTTCTTTTTCGGTCTATCCTTGTCCGGTTTGCGTAGAAATGAAGCCAGAAAGATTTTTTTTTTCATAAAAATTTTTTAAATTTTTTTTAGGAATGCTCCAGCCCGGTTCGAGCAGAAATGATACTAGAACGAAAAAATTTTGCTCTCTTTATTGATTTATTTGACCCGGTTTGGCTAGGAATGAAGCCAAAACAACGTTTATTTTATTTAATTTTTTTACTGTTTTATAAATTTTTTTAGGAGTGCTCAAGCCCGGTTCATACAAAAATTATACCAGAACAAATTTTTTTTTTTCTCATTTTCAGTCTATCCATGCCTAGTTCTGGCTAAAAATGAAGCTACAATGATTTTTTTTTTTTTTTTACTATTTTTTAATATTTATTTATGAATACTCTAGTCCGGTTCAAGCAGAAATGATACCGGAACGATATTGTTTTTCTTCTCTTTTTCAGTCTGTCCCTGCGCTGTTTGGCTAGGAATGAAACCAGCATGATTTATTTATTTATTTTTATTCTTTTACTATTTTTTTTTTAAATTTATTTAGGAATGCCCCAGCCTGGTTCAGGCAGAAATGATACCGGAATGAATTTTCTTTTTCTTTTTCGTTTTCTCCCTACCCGATTTGGCTAGGAATGAAGCTAGTATGATTTTTTTTTTTTTTGAATTTTTTACTATTTTATTAAATTTTTTAGTAATACTCCTGCCCGGTTTGGGCGAAAAAGTGATACTTGAACGAAAAATTTTTACTTCTCATTTTTGGTCTGTTCATGCCCAGTTTGGCTTGGAATGAAGCCAGAACAATGTTTTATTTTTTATTTTTACCATGTTTTTTAAATCTTTCGTATGAATGCTCCTGCCCAATTCGGGCAAAAAAGGTAATGGTATGAAAAAAAAAAAAAAAATTCTCCTTTTCGATTTGTCCTTACCTGGTTCGGCTAGGAATGAAGCAAGAATGAATTTTTTTTATTTATTACAATTTTTTAAAGTTTTTTTAGGAATGCTCTAGCTCGGTTCGGGAAGAAATGATACCAAAACGAATTTTTTTTTTTCTTTTTTGGTTTGTCCCGGCCTAGTTTGCATTGAAATGAAGCAAAAATGATTTTTTTTTTTTTTTTTTAATTTTGAAAGTTTTTACTATTTTTTTTTTTTTTTTAATTTATGAATGCCCCAGCCCGATTCAGGCAGAAATGATACTGGTACTAGTTCAGCTAGGAATGAAGCCAAAATGGTGCTTTATATATATATATATATATATATATATATATATATATATATATATATATATATTTTTAGGAATGCTCCAGCCAGGGGCGGCGCTATACTATATTCAGGGGGTTCACATGGTGTTTATATAAATATATATATATATATATATATATATATATATATATTTTTTTTTAGGAATGCTCCAGCCAGGGGCGGCGCTATACCAAAACTAAAATTTTTTTTCTCTTTTTCAGGTCTATCCTGGCCTGGTTTGGCTAGAAATGAAGCAAGAAATGTGTTTTTTCATTTAAATTTTTTTTTTTTTTAGGAATGCTCCAGCCTGATTCGTGCAGAAATGATACCGGATGAATATATATATTTTTTTCCTCTTTTCAGCTTGTCCCTACCCAGTTTGGCTAGGAATGATGCCAGCATGATTTTTTTTTTAAATACTTTTTAACTATTTTTTTTAGGAATGCCCCAGCCCGGTTTGAGCAAAAATGATACCGGAACAAATTTTTTTTTTTTAATCTTTTACAATTTGTCCCAGCTCAATTTGGCTATAAATGAAGCCAGAATGATGTTTTTTTTTTCTTTTTTTTTTTTTTTAATTTTAGGAATGCTTCAGCCCAATTCAGCCAGAAATGATACCGAAAAGGTTTTTTTTTTTTTTTAATCTTTTTTGGTTTGTCCCAGCTCGTTTTGACTAGAAATAAAGCTAGAATGATTTTTTTAAAAAAATTTTCTAGGAATGTACCAGCCTGGTTCGGGTAGAAATAATACTAGAATGAATTTTTTTTCTCTTTTTCGGTCTATCTCGGACCGGTTTGGCTAGGAATGAAGCCAGAATGATTTTTATTTTTTATTTTTTTTTATAAATATTTTAGGAATGCTCTTGCCCAGTTCAGGCATAAATGATACTAGAACAATTTTTTTTTTCTCTTAATCTGTCTGCCCCTGCCCAGTTTGGCTAGGAATAAAGCTAGAGTGATTTTTTTTAATAAATTTTTTTAGGAATGCTCCAGTCCGATTTGGGCAAAAATGATACCGGAACGAAAAATATTTATTCTCTTTTCGGTCTATCCTTGCTCGATTCGGCTAGGAATGATGCCCGAATGATATTTTTTTGTTTTTTTTGGAATGCTCTAGCCTAGTTTGGGCAGAAATGGTACTGGAATGAGAAAAAAAAAAAAAAAAAAAATTCTCTTTTCGGTCTTTCCTGGCTTGGCTTGGCTAGAAATGAAGCCAGAATGATTTTTTATTTTTATTTTTTATTTTTTTTTAAGAATGCTACAGCCCGATTCGAGTAGAAACGATACAGGAACAATTTTTTTTTTCTCTTTTTCAGTCTACCTGGCCCAGTTTGGCTAGGAATGAAGCGAGAATAACGTTTTTTTTTTTAATATAAATTTTAACTATTTTAAATTTTTTTTATAGGAATGCTCCAATGCGGTTTGTATAGAAATGATACCGGAATGAAATTGTATTTTTTTTTTTTGGTTTTTTTTTTTTGTTTTGTTTTGTTTTTTTTTTATCTATCCATGTCCAGTTTCGGCTAGGAATGAAGCTTAAATGATTTATTTTTTATTTTTTATTTTAATTTTTTTACTATTTTTTAAAATTTATTTATGAATTCTCCAACTCAGTTCGGGCATAAATGATACAGGAACGAATTTTTTTTTCACTTTTTCGATATGTCTCTGCGCAGTTTGGCTAGGAATGATGCCAGAATGATTTTTTTTTTCTCTTTTTTGGTCTATCCCTGTCCGGTTCTGCTAGGAATGAAGCTAGTATGGTTTTTTTTTTTTTTTTTTGAATTTTTTTTACTATTTTTTTAAAGTTATTTTGTAATGCTCTAACTTGATTCAGGCAAAAATAATATCGTAACGAAGTTTTTTTTTTTCTTTTTCGGTTTATCCTTACCTGGTTTGGCTAGGAATGATGCCAAAATGATGCTTTTTTTTATTTCTTTTTTTAATTTTTTTTTACTATTTTTTTTTTAAATTTCTTTTGGAATGCTCCTGCCCGGTTCGGGTAGAAATGATACTTGAACGATATATATATATATATATATATTTTTTTTTTTGGTTTGTTCCGACCCGGTTTGGCTTGGAATGAAGCCAGAATGATTTTTTTTTTTTTTTTTACCATTTAAAAAAAATCTTTTTTATGAATGCTCTTGCCCAGTTCAAACAAAAATGATACCGGTATGAAATTTTGTTTTTCTTTTTTTCGATCTGTCCCTGACCGATTCAGTTAGGAATGAGGCAAGAATGATTTTAAAAAAAAAAAATTTTACTATTTTTTAAAGTTTTTTTTAGTAATGCTCCAGCCCAGTTCGGGTAGAAATGATATCGGAACGTGATGAGAATCAACAAGCACCATTAAAGGATCCATTGCATGTTCTAGTTGGGCCTATTAGAGTAAGATCCAAGAAGATCAAAGAAGCACTTAAGGGGCTTATTTAAGGGATTTGGGCTGAGTCCAAAACAGGGCTTTCCAAGCTTGGTCCAAAGGAAGATGAAGGCGTAATAAATTTAATCCAAGCTATTGATAAGGCTAATTTTCTTAATTTGGCATAATTTCCAACAAAGGTGTGGACTAATGGCTAATTGACTTTCCTTTCTTAGGCATGGTTTGTTCCAGTAATGGCATGATTTGTTCCAGCAATGGTGTGCATCTATGGCTGATTGACTTGCCTTCCTTAGGCATGATTTTCTTGCCCAGTTCAGTCTATTTTTGGGATGGAGGAGCTGCTAATTTCAAACCAAATCAACCTTAATTTTAGACTTCTATTATTTAGTCCTTTTTTATTTTCAGGACAATTCATCCTCAATTTTAGGCTTTTATTATTTAGTCCTTTTTTAGCTATGTTTTATAAATTGCATGCACTCATTGTAATCAAGGGATAAAATATTGAATAAAAATCAAGAAAAAACGTGAGGTTTGCTTCTTCTATTTGGTTCTTCAAGAACTTGTGAACTTATCAAGGATTCTTCCTTGTGGCATTCAAATTTTATACCTTCGTTTTGTGATTCAATTATAATCACTGGGTCAAGGTTTGTTACTTTATACCTTTGGTTTGCGTTTTCTATCAAAAATCTGAATTTTAGTTTTCTTGGGCACGTATTCCAATATTATTTGTTGGGTCTCAAAGTGTATTGCTTGAGGTTCGAATCATTTGGTATTAGAGCCCAAGCTCTAAAATCAGGTTTACTATCCTTTTATTTTTTGCTTCTTGTTATCATCCTATCTTGTTTCATTTGTGTTCATTATTCTTTGTTCTTGTTTTATGTCGTGCACCAAGTTAAAATCATACACCAAGTTAAAAAAATATAATAAAAAAAAAGTCAGAAGAGAAGAAAAAAAAAGAAAAAGAAAAGGAAAAAGTCAGAAAGGAAAAGAAAAGAATATATATATATATATATATATATATTGTTTGTAGTTTCAGTTCTCTCAAACCAAAATATTGTCCTCTTCCTTTGAATTGTTTTTTTCTATAATATTTTCTTGCCGTCGGTATTGGTTTAAATACTACAAGTTGAATTTCTTGATCAAGTTTATTAGTGAAAGGCCAAACTTGTTTGGTAGCTGAATTCAAGGACAGCTAGACCTCCAGAATAGAGTGATAGAGGGATAGAGAGATAGAGAGAATATGTAATCTGATGAATAGTCTGTGATAGACCAAGAATGTATTGACCCCATGTGATAAATTAGCCAAGTTAATTAAGTAATTCAATTAACATGCAATACGCGTGGTTGCACAAACAAATCACCAAGTAAGTTAATATACTGTGGAAAATAAAGTTGACATGGTGATTTGTTTACGAATGGGGAAAACTTCCAAGGCAAAACCCCACCAGGTGATTTTAAGGTCACCACTTCTGAGAATCTACTATTATTACAACAAACGATTACAAGTAAAGGAATCCCACTACCTTATACCAACCTACAGTTGAACCCTTACCCCAATACCCAATTAGACTTATTCTGTAGTGACAATCTCTCATTTTCAATGCACGGCTCCCAGTACGTGACTAACCAATTGATGCACGGATCCAAGTAAATGACTAACCACCAACTTGAGAAGGATGTTGGCTACAAAGTTTTTCAATTCATCCACACGATGAAGATCAAGATGCTCCTTGGTTACAAACCCTACGGCGTACAAACGCAGCAGCTTCTTCATGAGAAAGATGAACTAAGGCATATGTCTTCGGTCATAATATGCTTGTGAAAAGCTTTTGCTTTGAGTTGCATCAGTTGTGACTTCCCTTAAAATAATCCTTATATATATTTAGGGTTGTGAAAAAAGAAAGCCTAAACAAATACACAGATTTTTGTGAAATTAGATCTGAAAAATTGATTTCGTAAATCTCGATAAATAGGTTATCTATTGAGCAGCTGTCGAGCATTGGGCTAAAGATCCCTTTTAAACCTCGATAGATGCTATCTGTCGAACTAGCTGTCGAGCTTTTAAAATACAACACTTCTTCACTTGATTCTTGGATAGATTTGCATGGCTTTAACACTTTGACTTAAACTCTTATTTCTTGAAGTATTAAACACATCCTAGATCTACCCAATTACAAGTAAAGTGCGTTTTGTCAAAGGATTAGCCAATTCTAAATGACATATGTTCCTAACATGATTCACATATATCCTAACAATCTCCCCCTTTGGCAATCCGTGAAAAAATCACAACAAACAAATGAACATAGGAGAGAAGTCATAAATTACTCAACTCATACTCACTTGTTGAATAAAATAAAATCTAATCCTAACACAAACTCTTGAAAAACTTTGCAAGAAGAGAGTTCATGGGTAGAAAGACTTTGACAACCTGTATTTTTGAAACACTTTAAACAAAAATCATCACGACATTTTAGTGTAAAACAGAAATATAAAAAATTGCATACAATAAATAAGAAGCATGCGCATAAAGAGAGAAAAAGAAACAACACATGAAGAGATAGGTGAAAGAATGTAATAACAACCTCAATATATATATATATATATATATATATCAATAAGAATACAAAGTTTGCTATCACAAAGTAAGAACAATGTATCTAAAAAGTAAAGAAAAGAAAAGATACAAAAAGTCCTCACTACATCCCTTAAAAAGAAAACACTCCCCCTAACAAAAATATCTCCTATACTAACTCTCTCCCTAAGTACATGACTACTCTCATACCCAAAACTACTCTCCTTTTTTTATCACGAATGACAAAGGATAAGTCATTAAGAAGCAGTCATCTCCTTGTCACCGGAAGAGCTAGCACCATCATGCTCATCAGCATCATCACTATCGGAGCCATCATCACTCTCATCATCTAAAGCCTATGGAGATGGAGAAGAAGATGCAGTGAAACCACCCATGACAGTCTGTCGTCGTGCGATATGATCAACACAGGTGTTCACCTGACACAACTCATCACTAAGAGTGTCAAGGCGAGCATCCATGCGTACAAGCTGTGCCATGATGGCCTCGAGAGTTACTCCACTTGCAGAAGAAGAAGGAGCGGATGTGGATGGAGCGAAAGAAGCCGGAGGAGTCGCCATCTCGGTCTATGGCCACTTCAGTTGAAGCTGGGCCTCGCTCCGTCTAACGGTCGCTGCGTCTATGGCACACATGATAGAGAAGTGTGAAGACTCAGGATAGGAGACAAACGCATGGTGGAGAAACTGTGTGATAGCTGAAAGGAAAATGAGCTTATCACGAGTCGCCATATCCCTGTAGACATCTATAAAGGATAGTATGAAGTGAGAGGGAAAGTCAATAGTAAGTCCCTCAAGTAGAGATAGCAAAAATCGAGCACGAGGCTCTGTAATGGAGTTATAGTGAGACAAGGGATGGAGAACAAATGACATCACCATATTAAGGAACCTTGGACCTTTTGCAAAGCCCCAGCAAGGGGTGTTTTAACTGTCACCCCAAGATGAGGGTGTCTTACAGAAGAGAGACGAGAGTTCATCTTTGGACATAGTCCTAAGACGATCATAGCCAGGGTAGTCAGCAAACTCTACCCTCGGTGCGTGTAGCTCCTTGGATATATGATCCAGAGTGACTACAATGCATGTACCTCGAATACGAGTGATAAAATGAGGTACAAAGTAATCAAATCCGTGCATATTGGAGTAAAACTCTTGTATGATCACGAAGGGACAAGTAACCGGGATGCCACAAAGTGACTCCCAACCCTTACTATAGATGACAGTGGGAAGGTCAGTATTGGAAAAGTCTGATAGAATGACTTGGCGTTTCGAATGAATGCTGCGTCATGAAAAGTTCTCTAAGAAGTCCGTACGGGCCTTCTCATCATTGAACCGAATGTGAGAGGGAGTAGAATCAGTAGAGGGAGAAGAAGATGTTGCCCCGGAACGAAGAGGGTTTAGGGACAGAATAGACTTACGCTTAGGTGCCATAGAGCAAATTAACCAAAAGAGAGAGAGAGAGAGAGAGACAAACAGAAGAGTAGCAAGCACAAATCAATATTAGTAAGATAGAGAAAAGAAGGTACGTATGCATGAAAAATGCATGAGCATGTGACATGCAATAATAAAAACATTATGGGTTCAGCCCAATCCAATCCTACTAGCACACATGATTTCAACATAGTAAACACACATCTAGAATGCACGAAACATTGTGAAAATGCAAATGTGATGCAATGCATGAACATTTAAGATCATTTAAACAAAACCCATCCCAAAAATTTCATAAAAACTTCATCAATTTTGAAAACCCTCAAAAGTTAGGTTAGAATGAATGAAATGCATGATAAAATGATAGTAAAGTGATCATACTAGAGAGAAAAAGCAAAGATTAGGCCGAAGATTGAGTGGGCAAGATGAAGAGTGTGATTGAGAAGTGTTTGGGAAAGGGAGAGACGTTTTTCTATCGAGAGAGATTGGATAAAATGAGAGAAAATATTGCGCTAAGATATATATAGAAAACTCGAAGCTTGATGGATCGAAAGGTGTCGAGAGGTGTCAAGCTTTAATTCTCACCAGATGGAGCTATCAAGGAGCTATTGAGAGGTGTCCATAGCAAAGTGACCTCGATGGATTAAGAAACTATCAAGCATTGATCGAGCACATAGAAACTTTCTCGATGGATCAAGAAGCTGTCGAGAAACTATCGAGACAAATTCTCAAAAACTTTGATGGATCGAAATTGTGATAACAATTGTCGAGAAAGGAAGATCAAGAGGCTCGATAGATAGCCTAGCTGTCGAGAGGTATTGAGAAGCTCCTCGATACAGTTTTTCAAATATTCATACCATTCTCAAAATTTAGTGAAGGAGATTATCAAGATAATAAAAACTCATAAAAATTTCATATAAACCATTGAACAACTTGTAACAAATATAAAAACCATTAATATAAATCATAGGAAGTGTTTACTTTCTCATATATTAAAGTACAAATGTCTTATTCTATGAGCATTTTCTAACTTTTTCTCCAAAAAAGGAAAAAAAAAAAAAAAAAAAAGCTTTTAAGCTTTTAAGCTTAGCAATTGGAATTGGCCCCATGTTTTTCATGGTCAACTTCCAAGTCATCAAGGTGGATTCCCTGTATAATATGCTCCTAGGGAGGCCTTGGCTACACATGGCAGGTGCAGTTGCTTCTACCCTTCACCGGAGGCTTAAGTTCCCATCCGAGGATTTGTTGATCACTATTATGGCTGAAGAACCCCTGACTTTCTTCAAGGAGACTTCTGTCCTCTATATTGGTGCTAATGCCTTTCCGGAGGCAACTTTCCATAGTTTCGAGCTAGTCTCCATGATTTCTAGAGCTTCAGAACTCGAGTTAGCATGGCCTTCCACTACTTTAATGGCCGCCAAGGAGATGCTCAAATTTGGCTATCAGTTAGGCTAAGGCCTCAGTGCTGTAGGACATGGGAAGGCTTCTTTGATTGAACTCCCAAACAACAAAGGAGGATTTGGTCTAGGCTACAACCCCTCCGATGAAGAACTTTTCTAGGCTTCCAGAGGAAAGAAAAGGAAGTGCATTGGCCAAGGGATGTCTATTCCCCACATCAGGGTCACTTTTCCAGCTTCGGTTGAGGTCATCAAATTAGAAGTAGTGCAAGAGTCATGCAAGGAGGAATCATATTTGGCTTGTCTCATCTGTCTTTGTCCAGAGGAATTCTCTATGAATGCCATCATGTCCCCAAGGGATGATCTGACTTCTACCATTAGGCCTTGTGTGCCAGGCAAGACAGTAGGTCGTTAGACCGTCAAGCCCTATTTTGTGGTTGCACTGGCTGAGTAAGGAGTATTCCATTATCATGTGGTTAGGTCCTCCAATTGCCCGAAAGAGTTGGAATAGCATATCTAGTTTGTTTTTCATGTTTATTTCCTATTTCCCTGCATTTTCTTGTCTGCATTTCCCCAGTTTATTTTCCAAAAAAAAAAAAAAGTTTCTCTTTTATCATTATTAGGCATGAACTTTGTTATCCCTTTATCTATAATCCATTAATGAAATTATCTAACATATTATTAAGGAAATCCTTGCATTTATCTCTTTATTTGCTTTCCTATGAATATGGGTTATGTTTCCTTGTATATGTTCTGTTCTATAGGATCTATTCTAATTCCCAAGCGGGTACATCATCCTGTTGCCATAATGAGGATATTGATGACATGAATGGGACAGTAGAGTTGGAACATGATATTTAAGGACTAGAGGAAATTCCGAGTTTGCCTCGTGATATTTTGGAAGCTCTAAACAGAGATAGTGAAAGGTCCAAGCCCAACATAGAAGAGATAGAATTGGTTAACCTTGTTGACGAAGGCGAGAATGAAAAACCCGTCAAGATTGGGGTAAACTTTCCTAAGGACTTGAAACATGAACTTATAGCTTTACTCAAGGAATTCAGAGAGATCTTCGCTTGGTCTTACCAAGATATGCCAATGTTAGATACTGAGATTGTCGTGCATAAAATTCTAGTTAGACCTGAATGCCCACCAGTGCGGCAAGCCCTTCGAAGGATGAAATCTGAGATTATTTTGAAGATCAAAGAAGAAGTAGAAAAGCAGTTGAAAAGCCAGTTTCCTTACCGCGATAGCCTACTCAGATTAGGTCGCCAACATTGTTCCCGTGCCTAAGAAAGATGGGAAAGTACGCATGTGCATTGATTGTAGGGATTTGAATCGGGCTAGTCCCAAGGATAACTTCCCGTTGCCACATATCGATACCCTGGTTGATAATACCGCTACCAACAGGTTCTTCTCCTTCATGGACATATTCTTAGGCTACAATCAAATCAAGATGGCCGAGGAAGACAAAGCTAAGACAGCATTCACCACTCATTGGGGAACCTATGCGTACGATGTCATGCCATTCGGCTTAAAAAATGCAGGTGCTACTTATCAGCGAGCCATGGTAACCTTGTTCCATGATATGATGCACAAAGAGATTGAAGTCTATGTAGATGACATGATTAACAAATCCTGCACTGCTAGGGATCATTTGGTAGATTTGAGAAAGCTATTCAAGCACCTTATCAAGTACAAGTTGAGACTAAATCCTAACAAGTGCATCTTTAGAGCTAGTTTAGGGAAATTACTTGGCTTTATAGTCAGCCAAAGAGGAATTGAAGTGGACCCAACAAAAGTCCAAGCCATCTAGGACATGCCGACACCGCAAACCAAGAAACAGATTCACAGCTTCTTAGGCAAGTCAATTACATAGCTTGCTTCATAGCGCAGTTGACTGCCACATGTGATCTGTTGTTCAAGCTCTTGAAGAAAGACACAAAGATAGAATGGACAAATGAGTGCCAAGTGGCTTTTGACAAGATCAAACAATATCTATTGAACCCTCTTATTCTGGTTCCCCCGACGCCAGGATATCTGTTGATCCTCTACCTAGTGGTACAAGAAACCTTCATTGGCTGCATGTTAGGCCAATCGGCTGAGCCTGACCAGAAAGAAAGGGTGATTTAAGCAAGAAGTTCACCAGTTGTGAGATCAACTACATCGCCATTGAGAAGATGTGTTGTGCCCTAGCATAGGCATCACACAAGCTATGGTAGTATATGCTCTATTACACCACGCGACTCATTTCCTGCATGGATCCCATTAAGTACATCTTCGAAAAGCCAGCCCTTTCAAGGAAGATCTCTCATTGGCAAATGTTGCTCTTCGAATTTCCAAGATCATGATCTACAGTGGGTAATCTGGCAGCCACACCCTAGGCTCACAATCACTCAAAAGTTTTCAAGTTCCTGATCTATAGTGGGTAAAGCAACAGCCGTGCCTCGAGCTCACACTCACTCAAGAGTTTTCAAGATTTTCGATTTATAGTGAGTAAACTAGCGGCCGCGCCCTAGGCTCACATTTCCACTATTCCCGACTACCCAGTAAGTCTCCTTACCCGTATCTCACATTTTATTTTCAACTTTGAAATTCTCACATATTTACGCATTCATATAACAAAAATGAAAACAAATATATAGATATATATGTGTGTGTGTGTGTGTGTGTGTGTGTGCGTGCGCGCGCATTTGCCTAAGATAGCATGCATAAATCATGGCCCAAAAAAAAAAAAATCTATTTTCTTCTTTCCCAGAGTTCAGAGACGTGCTCAAAAAATATTTCAATAGCAACTACAAAAGATTGGTCTAGTCAGGTAAAGTTCGATCTCGATCTATGAATAGTCTTCACACGTAAATCTGGAGGCAACAAAACCTGAAATCACGTTCTTTATTCAACACCTCTCATTACACTCGAGATGTCAGATAAAGAAAGGGCAGCTGTTGATTCCATATTTTGTTTATCCTCGATTTGCGTGCTAAACCTCGAAAAATCTAAAAATATTATTTTCTCCCCATGGGGCCGCGAGAACATCCAGAATGATGTGGCGCAACCGATTCAGGCACCCAAGCATCTGAAGTGCCTCTTTTAGCAAAAATGATCAAAATGTCCCTGGTCAATTCTAGGTTTGACCGAAGGTCAAACGAGGTCAAAACCCTCACAAAACAACATTTTTCATGGTTTTACATCAAACCCGAGCTGCTCGGAGATTTTTAACAACTTTGACCAAGTTTGACCTGAAGTCAATCCCGCGTGGGCCTAAAAGCCTTAATTTTGACCGGCTGTCAGAACGGGTTGAAACCAAAGACATTGCAAAGATTATCAAATTTTCATTCCAATGACTATTCATGGGTCGAAATCAGAGTTAGAATGGCCGAGATATCATAAAAACTGGGATGACACACTGATCGATGCACCACTAACTTCTGAGAGCCATAACTTTTGATTTGACCATTGAATTTTCAAGTTCCACATTTTTTCAAAAATAGGACGTCAAAACCTTTCTAAGGGTGTCAATATCAACCCAATCAGAGGGGGTTGGAGGCTGGATGCCCTTCGCCTTGAAGTTCGTGTTGGGGCTATAAATAGCCCCAGGCACCCCTCAGACTAAAGAGTGACCACATTTTTTAAAGTTTTTCTTTTTGTTTGGTATTTTTCCACACATTTTTCCCTCTTCCAAACACAAAAAACACATAAAAATAACCCAAAAGCACATCAAAGTTTCTTGATTCTTCTCTCTTCACCCAAAAACACAAGGTATTGTTCTTATACCCAATCTTCTTTTACTTGGTTCTATACTAGGGATTTGGGGTTTAGGGGTGTGGATGAAGCCTTTTGGCTACCATCCACACCCCTAACCTTCTAAATCTTTTTCTAGCATTTATTTTGCTTTTATGCCTTAATAACATGGTTTATCTTTCTCCTTAGCATGTTTCTTGCTTTCTTGTATTTCTAGCTTAAATCTCCTCACTTTTCATGTTTTTTGCCATGTTTCATGCTTAGATCTACATTCTTTCATGCTTAGATCTACATCCTTACATGCTTATATGTTTAGATCTACATGTTTTAGACTTTATGCCATGTTTTCCTATGTTTTATGCCGCTTTTAGTTCTAGGTAGACATTAGGGTCACATGCTCACATGCTTGTATGATGTTGTTGGCTATGCCTTGCTTGGATCTATGTGTTTCATGTATTTATTTCCATGCTATATGGTTAGATACTTGTCTTCACACACTTATATGCTAGGCTTGTACATGTTGATGTGTATGTTTCTATGCCTATATGACTAGATCTATTTTCTCACATGTCTATGTGCTTGGATCTATGTTCTCTAATTGCTTTATGCTATATTCCATGTGCTTGTGCGCTCCATGTGATGTTTGTGTGACTAGACCTAGGCTATGTTTGTCATGTCATGTATTATTGTAGCAATTTTATCACTCTGTCTTTCTTCATTGTTTGGCCTATTGGTTTGGACCCAATCAAGACCCTATGGTCTTTATCATCGTCCGTACACCTTGGCCCATATCAAAGGGTTTGGATCACCCCTATTTGCATGTCTATGCTTGCTTGCTTCTATGCTTTATGCTTGTGTTTTAGAATGGCAAGGGGTTGGGTTTCTTTATGCCCGGCCTTGACCCTTAGGTTTGTACCTATTACCTAAACCCGACCCGTTTAATAATCAGGTTTTTTTTTGTTGCACCCAAACCTGGCCTGTCGAGCCCCAACCCAAAATCACAAACCCAAAAATCAATACAAACCCAGAATCACAAATCACAAAATATACATGTAATTTTCTTGGCAATCATTCAATTTTCTTGGCAATTTTCTTGCCATCCAAACAAATGCCAAGATCTAACAAACCAATTTGTACAAAAAATCCAACAAATCCCAGAAATAAAATTAGAAAATCTGAAAATCCCAACAACAAAACACCAAGAAAACCCAACAAATTTGGCCCTAAAAAAAAAAACAAAAACAAAAACAAAACAAAACCCAAATTTTGCTCACAAAAATACGAAAAGAAAAAAAATCTCAAACCACATTGATTGTGGATCTATAACGGGTGAGGGGTGGTTCACGGTGGATCTATAACAGGAGAGGTGCTTGATTGTTTGATTGTGGTTGGTGATAGACCTTAGACTGGCCAGTGGAGAATGATTATGAGTGAGTGAGAGCTTGGATCGGCGATGAGAGCTTGGGCAGTTGGGCGGCGGTGAGATTGAGAGTGAGTGAGAGTGGGAGAGGAGAGCTTGGGCAATTGGGTGGCGGTGAGATTAAGAATGAGTGAGAGTGGGAGAGGAGAGTTTGGTGTGTGAAAACTAAGTCTGAGATGAGAATGAGAGGTGATTGTGACCTGTGAGTGTGAGTGAGATATGATCTAAATGTTAGGGATTATAACTATATATATATGGGGTATTTTAGTAATTTATGATATAACCGTGTCGAGTCTGGGTTTTTAAAAAACCCGGACTCGATTCGGGTTTTTTTAAAAAAAAACCCAAACCCGACCCAATTCTTTATCGGGTTGGGTAAAATCCGACCCATTAGGGTCGGGCAGAAATTGCCATCCCTACTTGTGTTAGCCTCTTTAGTTCAAGGCTTTGCCATGCTTGATGCCCTTAGAGGGTTTGTGGTTGTGCGGTTACATCTGACGCCCATGAGGCTATTGGAAAATCTGGTTTTGCATCTCATACAAAACAGATAGCGGAAGCAACAATCACGGATCTACTTCATTCATGAGAGATTATATGTAACCTTGACTTCTAGAACAAAGAATAGAAAGTGTACCTTGATGCTGTGAAATTCAAAACAAGGACTTTAGAATACCTTTAATCTTCATCTCAATTCCACATGGTACCTAAGAAGAGTGCTCTCTCAATCAGTCTTTTTGTACGTTGATTCTCAAAGAAAAATTCTCCTTTTTCTCCTTCTTGTAGAGAAAAACTGTTTTCTTTTCTTTTCATCATACGTACATTCTAACTACCTGGGTATTATTTTATTTGATAACTCTTATTAAATAAGAACTAATTATCTAATTGGGTTAGCCTTTTGGGCCTACCTAATTGGGCTTTAGTTTGTGGCTTGAGATGGGATCAAATGGAATAAATAAGACTCTAGCTCCAATGGGGCTTGGGCTTTTCTATCAACTCTTGATAAGTCAAAAGTTACCATTAATTATATTTAATACCATTATAAAAATATAATTGCACTCTAGGCCTTATTAATAAATTATATCCCAAGACTCTAATGATATCATTTGATCCATCCATAAAATATCCATAGTGAACAAAGTCAAAATAAACTGTCACTTTGTAAACAACTATTTTATCCTTGAGTACCCAGTTTAATCTTTTAGTTATTCACATTTATTGAAATCCAATTTCAATAAATATAAGTTTTAGTAACTCCTAACTAAAGTGGGCGCTCTGAATAACCAGTTCTCATTAAACTTATCTCAATGGGATATTTCGTGTCTCTATAAAAAAAGATTATGGATTTCATCTTGAGAATATGTGTTCTCTCAACACTACGTGTGGTTACCCAACATACTAAGGTTTTGACCGTGAATATTAGATCTCACTCCTGATATATCAAAGTAACCTACATTTTATGATCGGGTTCACTACCCTCTCAGGATTGAGAGTCTATGAAATTAGAAGCTGTGAGATTTATTATACATATGACAATTGTTGATTGAATAATTAATCTTACAGCGGTCCAGTTCAATATGTCTTAACTCTTAAGACACATCAACACATCAACTAGAAGTCTCCACTTCCATGATCAAAACAAATATCTTAGTTGATATGTTATAGTCTTCCCAGATGAAATGCCCAATTTCATCACTGACTACGAACTACATTTTAAGTTTACAAGGAACTTGTGATTTATATCTTCTGTGACTAAATCAAATAAATCACATACAATGCATCTCATAGACTATGGTAATATCCCATTAGTTCATTTACAAATAGTCTCATATAATTAAACAAATTAATTATTTATGACATGCCAATAAATTAGATTTTAGGGCATAAACCCCAACAGAGGCCTTGTTTGGATGTAACCATTTGGGATGCATCACCATGATGCCGGTTGCTTCGTGCATACCTTTCCCCTTTTCCGCTCCGTGCGATGATATGCTTACCATGCTTATTTGTGCCACCCATTGGCTTTCTGTGCATCTTTACATGCTTGCTTACATGTCCAAAATACCCTTGAAATCTTAAACGAACAAAATACCATTGAAATCTTAAAAATGACCAAAATACACTCAAAACCTCTAAAATGATGAAAATACCCCCAAAACAAATTAAATTACTAAAATAACCCTGAAATCTCTCAAACGACCAAAATACCATGAAACCTGTAAAATGACCAAAATTTCCCAAAACATTGAAAATGAGCAAAAATACCTTGATACCTTTAAAATGACGAAAAATACCCTAAAATCTCGAATCCTCAAAAATGACCAAAAATACATTCGAAACCACTAAAATGTCCAAAATAGCCCGAAACCTCTAAAATGATAAAAAAAATACTCTAAAACTACTAGAATGACCAAAATACCTTCAAAACCTCAGAAAAGACCAAAATACCTCTAAAACCTCTAAAATGATGAAAATAAAAATACCCCTAAAGTCACTAGAATTACCAAAATTAATCCCCCCCCCTGCGGCGGAAACCATTAAAATGAACAAAATGACACAAATACCTTGGAACTTTTTAAACGGGCCTAAAATACTTGAAACCTTCAAAATAACCAAAATGTTCAGGTTATATTGTGTCATTAAGTGGTTTTCAAGGGTATTGTTGTCATTTTTGAGATTTTAGGATTTTTTTTTACCATTTTAGTGGTTAAAGAGTATTTTGGTCATTTTAAATATTTTAATATATTCTTGTCATTTTACTGATTTCATGGGAATACAAGTCATTTTAGAGGTTTCGGTATTTTTTTTAAGCCATTTTTTTAGGTTTTTGGGTGTTTTGGCCAATTTAGAGGTTTCGTGGGCATTTTTGGTCATTTGAGGTTTCATGGGTATTTTGTTTATTTTTTAGATTTTGGGGGTATTTTGGTCAATTTCAAGTTTTTTTGGTCATTCTAGATGATTTTATGGCATTTTGGTCATTTTAACGATGTCCAGGTGTATTTTTTAATCATTTTAGATGTTTAGGGCATTTTGGTCATTTATAAGGTATCGAGATTTGACTGCTCATTCAAGCCGTTTCAGGGTTGTTTTGGTCATTTTAGAGGTTTTGGGGTCATTTTAGTCATTTAAGAGATTTTGGGGCTATTTTGGTAAATTAAGTGGTTCGGAGTTTTTTTTTTTTTTTTTGGGACATTTTGTGATTTTGGGGGTATTTTGGTAATTTTGGTGATTTGGAGGGTATATTGGCCATTCTAGTGATTTCAAATATATTTTTATCAAGATTTCCCACCCTATATATATATATATATATATATATATATATATATATATATTTTTACACTTGAGAATTATCAAATTATAAAAAACTTTTAAATCCCAAAACCTCTAAAATGACCAAAATACCCTTAGGAAAATGACTAAAATGCACCATGAATGTCCAAAATATCCTAGAAACCTAGAAAATGATCAAAATGCCCCTAAAACCAGCAAAACGACCACAACACACCCCCCCTCAAACTTTTAAAATGACCAAAATACCATTGAAACCTCAAAAATATGCAAAATATCCTCGAAACCTCTAAAAATGATCAAAATACCTTTAAACCTTAGCCAAAATACACTCAAAATCTCTCAAACGTTGAAATCTTAAAAATACCCCAAAAACCTCTAAAGTGACGAAAATGCCCCCAAAACAAATTAAATTACTAAAATAACCCTAAATGCTCTCAAACGGCCAAAATACCATGAAACCTATAAAATGACCAAAATTCCCCAAAACATCTAAAATGAGCAAAAAGTACCTTGATACCTATAAAATGATGAAAAATACCCTAAAACCTAAAAAATGACCCCCAAAAAAAAAAAAAAAAAAACAACAACAACAACAACAAATATCCTGAAACCTCTAAAATGACCAAAATACTTTCGAAACTACTAAAATGAACAAAATACCCCGAAACCTTTGAAATGATGAAAAATACTTTGAAACCACTAGATGACCAAAATACATTCAAAACCTAAGAAATGACCAAAATACCTCTAAAACCTCTAAAATGATGAAAATAACCCTGAAATCACTATAATAACAAAAATACCATTGAAATCACTAGAATGACTAAAATATCCCCCCCCCCCCCCCCCCACCCACCACCACCCTAAACCATTAAAATGAACAAAATGCCCCAAAATGGCTTGAAACTTTTAAACGGGCCTACAATACTCGAAACCTTCAAAATAAGCAAATTTTTCGGGTTATATTGTGTCATTAAGCGGTTTCAGGATGTGGTCATTAAGTGGTTTCATGACAATTACCAAAATATCAAAAAACCTTTAAATACCCCATAACCTCTAAAATGACCAAAATACTCTTAGAACTACCAAAATGACTAAAATGCATCATGAATGTCCAAAATATCCCAAAAACCTAGAAAATGACCAAAATGCCCCCAAAACCAGCAAAACGACCACAATACCCCCCAAAACTTTTAAAATGTCCAAAATATCATTGAAACCTCAAAAATATGCATACCCTCGAAACCTTTGAAATGACCAAAATACCCCTAAACCTTAGCAAAAATACACTCATAATATCTCAAATGAACAAAATACCCTTGAAGCCTAAAAAGACCAAAATACCCCCAAAACCTCTAAAATGACGAAAATACCCAAAAAAAATTACTAAAATAACCCTGAAACCTCTCAAACAAGCAAAATACCATGACACCTATAAAATGACCAAAATTCCCCAAAACATCTAAAATGATCAAAAATACTTTGATACCTCTAAAATGACAAAAAAAATCCTAAAAGCTGAAAAATGACAAAAAACAAATATATCAAAACCTCTAAAATGACCAAAATACTTTTGAAACTACTAAAATGACCAAAATACCCCACTATATGACATTTGAATTCTCCAATATAAAATGGAAAAGGTAATTAAACATATCCTATGAAAAATTGTGAAAATTTTACACATAAAATCGTAAAAAATAAGAAACATACAAATATTATAAAGTGATATTTATAGTAATCATAATGTGGTCTTATATTTGGTTTAATAAGTATTATAAAAGAATTAGTAAACATAATTAATATTCATCTAAAAAAAACATAATAAATATATAATTGTGTTTACATCTTTAAGCTTTATCCAATATTTTTTATCTTTTGTCCCCTATTTTTGTATTTAAATAGAAAAAATTACAAATGTGTGGAGGCAATTGTTTACCATTTTAATAATTTTAGAGGTTTTTAGATATTTTGGACATTTTAAAGTTTTCGGGGTACTTTTGCTTATTCTAGAGATTTTGAGGATGTCTTGGTCATTTTAGAAGTTCTGAGAATATTTTGATAATTTTACTAGTAGGTATTTGATCATTTTAATAGTTTTGGAGCATTTTTCATCATTTTAGAGGTTTTTGAGAGAATTTTGGTCATTTTAAAGGTTTCGATGTTATTTTGGCAATTTTAGGGGTTTAGGGGTATTTTGGTCATTTTAGAGGTTTTATTCTAGAGGTCTTGTGGATATTTTGGTCATTTTAGAGGCTTTGAGAGTATTTTGATCATTTTATTGGTTAAGGGGTATTTTGGTCATTTTAGAGGTTTTGGGTTTTTTTTTTTGGGGTCATTTTAGAGGTTTTTGGGGGCATTTAGATCATTTTAAAGGTTTCAATATTATTTTGGTAATTTTAGGGGTTTAGAGGTAGTTTGGTCATTGTAATGGTTTCAGAAGTATTTTGATCATTTTTGAGATTTCAAGTCATTTTTGGTTTAGCTCAAAAAAAAAAAAAAAAAAAAAAAAAAAAAAAAGAGGGTCATTTTTGGTCATCTTAGAGGTTTGGGGTATTTTGGTAATTTTTGAAGTTTCAAGGGTATTTTGGTAATTTTTGAGGTCTAGGGGTATTTTGGTCATTTTATAGGTTTTCGAGGTTATTTTGGTAATTTTCTTTGGTCTAGGGCCATTTTAATCATTTTAATGGTTTCAAGGGTGGTTGTTTTAGAGATTTTTAGGTATTTTGGGTCATTTTAGAGGTTTAAGGTTTTTTTTTAATTAATTAATTAATTTTTTTTATAATGTTATTTTAGTGGTTCTAGGAATTTGCGGGAATTTTGGTCATTTTTGAGGTTTTAAGGGTATTTTAGAGATTCGGAGAATATTTTAGTCATTTTTGGTGGTTCCAATGGTATTTTGATTTTTTTAGTTATTTTGGGGTATTTTAGAGGTTTAAAAAAAAAAAAAAAATTTGTCATTCTCTTGAGTAAAATAAATTTTTTTTGGTATGAGCAATTTTTTTAATTGTATAAATTATTATAACCCACCAATAATTAATGTAAAATTACACCTATTTAATAAGATGGTGATGAGATTAAGGTAATGTAAAATATTTTACAATCTTAGATTATTGAAATCTTGTAACAAGAAGATGAACTAAATATCATAATGTTCACATAGCAGTGACTTGGTCTTGATGTGATGCACATCATGGTAAACCAAACGTGATTTGAGATTTAGAAGTTAATTCACACTCAATAGTGATGTTGTAGAGAGAGACCATATTAGGATTAATCAAGGTTACCTTTATGATATTCGACTTTTTCTTTTTTGAAATGTTTTCAACTAGTCTTAATTTTCATTTAGATGGGGTTAATTGGGGTAAAATTTGCTAAATAATGTGTGTGTACGTGTGTGTGTGTATATATAATATTAATGATTTAAATTGGCATTGCCTTGAAACAAATTACACGATTTAAAAAAGGCCTAGGTTCTTGAATAATTTCAAAATAATGTCAGTTTCAATCAATAATTAATATTGTTAAAGAAGTATTATTTTGTAAAATTTGTCCGCTGTATATGTTTTTGGTATGGTGTTTTTTGGGGGTAAACTGGATAGATAATATTAACTAGGAAATACTGACAGAGGGTTTTGGTATGGTGTTACTATTTTTTTTTTTTTTTTTTTGGGAGGGTAGATATGGTGTTAGAATCTAATTATTCAACTAACTAGACTCATCATACGTGCTTTGCGGATGCAATAAAGCTCTTCTTTATTTATTTGTTTTTTGGTTTAGTGTTATTGTAGGGACTCAATTTGGAAGGACCCTCTAAAATTAGGAGGGAAATAATTCTGTAGGCCCCAAACAATACATTTCTAGAGAGTGGGTTGAAGAAATTGGCCCTTGCAGACAAACGGAACCCAACCATGGACTCATCACCATTGAAGGCCAGTGCACCTAAATTCCTTTTTAAAGTTGCTCCTCGGCATTGATCCGAGGAGCTTGACCTTGGTCTCTCCCCTCTCTTTTCTTCCCCCTCCCCCTCTTATATAGTCCTCCTCCTCCCATCTCTCTCTTCCATCTGTTGATCATCCATGCGCTTTCCCTCTGACTGTCCGTCCCATCAGCAGCACTATCAGTACTCAAGTAATTCACAATAATCAAGGTTGCCCTGTCCAAGAGTCACATCTCCATTAGTGCGGCTAGAGAGTTAGGTGAGCGCATTTAGTGCGGAGGTGACAACCTGTCCTAGGCCCGTTTCCCTATCTGAAGCTAGTCTCGGTCCGCCAAGGACAGGGTTATCCTCGGCGGGGGTTTTTAAAGTTTAGGCTCCCACGCATCGTCCTCGAACGAACCTTCTTCCTCGGCATGGGCCCTGGGTCGGATGTAAAGTGGGCCAAGGTCACAGGCCCTCGGGCCCCACAATAGCCCCTCAAAATCCTGCTGTCCGTGTCCTCAGACGGGGAGGAGGATTTTGATATTCCCGGGCCCTCAACATGATTCGCCAAATCTCGGCCCACGTCAGCGTTGGAGTCTTTTTATCCACCACATGTAAGTTTTTGGTGCTTCGAGACTCAGTGTGCGTTTGCATTAAATTTTGGCGGCTCCATGTTTCCCTCTTCCAATGGTGTGATGGTAATCCCCTGGCAGGGATTTCCTGCTTTTATGGGCGGGAAGTTACATTTGGTTAACTTTAATTGGGGATATAAATATTCGTTTGAATCGCTTGGCCTCCTCATTTGCGTGTTTATGAACTTCGGTGCATATATTCTGAAGTTGGTCCAATTTCCGCATTAACAAGCACCCCTTTCCAACGTAAAAAGCTTGCCAGAGGAGAATCTCACCATTTCTGTAAGTCTTCTACTTTCTGTAGTACATAATTTTCCTTGGTTGATTGATCATAGGAGGTTTGGTTATCTTTCTGCAGATCCGCACGCCTTCGCGCGTCATTTTCCTCTGGTCAACAAGGAGGACTTGGAAACCGCCCTTAGGGAGGAACTTTTTCTGAATAAGGCCGATAACCAGATTAGAGCTGCTCAAAAGATCTTCGGCTTAGGCGAATCACTGTGGTAGAGGACGGTTTTGCACTTTCCGAAGGATCTTCTATTTCGAAAGGCATTCCGTTGGCAGGCTCTTTATTGTCCCATAAAGCGGCAGAGGCTGAGGAAGGGAGCTTGGAGGAAAGAGAGGAAGCGGTCAAACTAAGCTCGTCTGAGGACGAATTCGGTGTATTTGACTGAGCTGATTAACCCAAGGGTTGGTACCCAAACTGAGATGGGTCCTAGGACACAGCCCCCGATCAGCCTTCTTGACCTACTTGAGGGCAAGTTTGGGAAGGGGGTGCCGATGGGGTCACAACTTGAGCCTCCGCCACCCAGCTCTCAACCTTCGCCTGCGCAGGCTAGGTCTTTACACACCCCCCCAATCTCAGAATCTCGGCCTGAGTCCCCCGAACCAAAGAGGAAGAGGTCTTCCAAGGGCAAAGACCTAGTGGATGGGGGCAGATCCCATCCCTCTCCAGAGGAGGATGAAGCCCGACGACCCTCTAAACAACTGAGGCTGGGTGGTAAGCGAAAAGGGAAAGAAATTGTTCAACCGTCCGAGCCCTAGGCCTGGTTGCCCGCTGCCATGCTCCATGGAAAACCTTTGAGGGATGACGCTACTATACGGGACTTCCGAGGAGGCGAGGGGGCTCGGGTAGCCGATGCCTTAGAAAGGTCCCTTCTCCTTCCCGCCGACATGGCTGAGCTTGGGAATATGAGGGGGCCAGAGGTTGCTGAAAACCTCAAGAGATACCTGGGCATGGTAAGACATCTTATACTTGTTTATTTCGTTTGAATTTTATTGCCTGGCACCTCCCCTCCCCTTTACAGCGTATCTACTTTGGTTGGCAGGCTATCCAGGCTGTTTTCAAGCTGGATGAGGAGGTCGACGGCTAGGGTAGCGCTCTGGTAAAGGAGCGCGATAAGTTCTTGAAGGCTACAAATACCCTTAAGAGATCTGAGCCAGATCTGAAGAAGGCTACTGAAAGTCTTGAGGAGATGACAAAGGCTAGAGACATTGCGGCCTATGACTTAGTCGTGGCCATGAGGCAGGCCGAGGATCAGAAAAAGCGCTTGCATGACGTCGAGAGCCAATTGCGGTCTGCCAGAGAGGACATTGCCGATCTGAAGAAAAAGTTAACCGAGGCGGTCTAGACAAAGGGTGTCGCCAAGTATGCCAGGGACGAGGCCGTGAGGGCCAAAGATCTGGCTGAGTTTACGAGAATAGACGCAGAGCGCTCCGTAGAACAGGCGGAGGAAGAGGCCTTTGCTGAGGGGGTGGCCAGGACTAAAGCTACCTTCAAGGCTCAAGTCCCTGAAGTATGCAGGTGCTTTTGTTCCCAAACCTGGAATGAAGCTCTCAACCAAGCGGGAGTTGATGCCTCGTCAGACCTTAGGAGGGCAGAGAGGGTATATTACCCCCCCGCAATCTGTGAGGTTGTCCCCACCACCTCCGAGGAAGGTTCTGCAATACCAGCGACTAGTGAAAGTCGGACCAACACTGCCGAGAACACATCTTCAGCTAGCAGACCTTTTGAGGAGGCTGAGCCCCGTAGAGCGTTGGAGGGGGTTGGAACTGACGGTCAAGAAGTGCCCTCATCTATCCCCCCTACCTTAGAGGGGTCCTCTGAAGAAGCTTTTCCGAGTCAGGGTCCCTTGTAGTTAATCAAAGTCTTTCAACAGGCTCCTCAAGACAAGCCTCCCAGCGAGTTGGGGGAGTAACCCACTACGTTGGACCACCCCGTTGTGACAGCATGGGGCATTCTTATTTGTTTCCTTTTTCATTTCATTTTGCCTTTCGCCTTAGCGACGTTGTAACGAAACTACATGCCTTCTATTTGAAAGATATATTCAATGCTTTGCTTCTGGCTCATTAATTGATGCTTCCTTTTAATTATTATACTTTAGTGTTTTGCTCAATACCTTGATTCTGCTCTGGACTTAGTCTCATGAGATAATCAGCTGTCTTTCGAGTTTGCATCCGAGGACCGTACCACAACTCGGTCCCATCTAACGCTTTTATTCTTTCGCAAATATCGGATTTTCCATAAGTTTGAGTCCGATGACCATGCAATACCTTGGTTCAGTTAAGTGATTAGTTTCCCCATAAGTTTGAGTCCGAGAACCATGCAAGACCTTGGTTCTGTCTAACATTTCTGTTCTTCTGTAAGTAGCTAATTTCCCCATAGGTTTGAGTCCGAGGAAGATGCAATACCTTGGTTCTGTCAAGTGGTTAGTTTCCCCATAGGTTTGAGTCCGAGGATCATGCAAGACCTTGGTTCTGTCTAACACTTTTGTTCTTCTGTAAGTAGCTAGTTTTCCCATAGGTTTGAGTCCGAGGACCACGCAATACCTTGGTTCTGTCAAGTGGTTAGTTTCCCCATAGGTTTGAGTCTAAGGACCATACAAGGCCTTAGTTCTGTATAACACTTCTGTTCTTCTGTAAGTAGCTAGTTTTCCCATAGGTTTGAGTCTGAGGACCATGCAATACCTTGGTTCTGTCTAGTAACCAGGTATATTTAAGTGGTTAGTTTCCCCAGAGGTTTGAGTCCAAGTACCATGCAAGACCTTGGTTCTGTCTAACACTTCTGTTCTTCTGTAAGTAGCTAGTTTCCCCATAGGTTTGAGTCCGAGGACCATGGAATACCTTGGTTCTGTCTAGTACCCAGGTATATTTAAGTGGTTAGTTTCCCTATAGGTTTGAGTCCGAGGACCATGCAAGACCTTGGTTCTGTCTAACACTTCTGTTCTTCTGTAAGTAGCTAGTTTCCCCATAGGTTTGAGTCCGAGGACCATGCAATACCTTGGTTCTGTCTAGTACCCAGGTATATTTAAGTGGTTAGTTTCCCCATAGGTTTGAGTTCGAGGACCATGCAAGACCTTGGTTCTGTTTAACACTTCTGTTCTTTTGTAAGTAGCTAGTTTCCCCATAGGTTTGAGTCCGAGAACTATGCAATACCTTGGTTCTGTCTAGTACCCAAGTATATTTAAGTGGTTAGTTTCTCCATAGGTTTGAGTCCGAGGACCATGCAAGACCTTGGTTCTGTCTAACACTTCTGTTCTTCTGAAAGTAGCTAGTTTCCCCATAGGTTTGAGTCTGAGGACCATGCAATACCTTGGTTCTGTCTAGTACCCAGGTATATTTAAGTGGTTAGTTTCCCCATAGGTTTGAGTCTGAGGACCATGCAGGACCTTGGTTCTGTCTAACACTTCTGTTCTTCTGTAAGTAGCTAGTTTCCCCACAGGTTTGAGTCCGAGGACCATGCAATACCTTGGTTCTGTCTAGTACCCAGGTATATTTAAGTGGTTAGTTTCTCCATAGGTTTGAGTTCGAGGACCATGCAAGACCTTGGTTCTGTCTAACACTTCTGTTCTTCTGTAAGTAGCTAGTTTCCCCATAGGTTTGAGTCCGAGGACCACGCAATACCTTGGTTCTGTCTAGTTCCCAGGTATATTTAAGTGGTTTGTTTCCCCATGGTTTGAGTCCGAGGACCATGCAAGACCTTGGTTCTGTCTAACACTTCTGTTCTTCTGTAAGTAGCTAGTTTCCCCATAGGTTTGAGTCCGAGAACTATCCAATACCTTGGTTCTGTCTAGTACCCAAGTATATTTAAGTGGTTAGTTTCCCCATAGGTTTGAGTCCGAGGACCACGCAATACCTTGGTTCTGTCAAGTGGCTAGTTTCCCCATAGGTTTGAGTCCGAGGATCATGCAAGACCTTGGTTCTGTCTAACACTTCTGTTCTTCTGTAAGTAGCTAGTTTTCCCATAGGTTTGAGTCTGTGGACCATGCAATACCTTGGTTCTGTCAAGTGGTTAGTTTCCCCATAGGTTTGAGTCCGAAGACCATGCAAGACCTTGGTTCTGTATAACACTTCTGTTCTACTGTAAGTAGCTAGTTTTTCCATAAGTTTGAGTCCGAGGACCATGCAAGACCTTGGTTCTGTCTAACACTTCTGTTCTTCTATAAGTAGCTAGTTTCCCTATAGGTTTGAGTCGAGGACCATGCAATACCTTTGTTCTGTCTAGTACCCAGGTATATTTAAGTGGTTAGTTTCCCCATAGGTTTGAGTCCGAGGACCATGCATGACCTTGGTTCTGTCTAACACTTCTGTTCTTCTGTAAGTAGCTAGTTTCCCCATAAGTTTAAGTCCGAGGACAATGCAATACCTTGGTTCTGTCTAGTACCCAGGTATATTTTAGTTGTTAGTTTCCCCATAGGTTTGAGTCCCCGGACCATGCAAGACCTTGGTTCTGTCTAACACTTCTGTTCTTCTGTAAGTAGCTAGTTTCCCCTTAGGTTTGAGTCCGAGGACCACGCAATACCTTGGTTCTGTCTAGTACCCAGGTATATTTAAGTGGTTAGTTTCCCCATGGGTTTGAGTCCGAGGACCATGCAAGACCTTAGTTCTGTCTAACACTTCTGTTCTTCTGTAAGTAGCTAGTTTCCCCATAGGTTTGAGTTCGAGGACCATGCAATACCTTGGTTCTGTTTAGTACCCAGGTATATTTAAGTGGTTAGTTTACCCATAGGTTTGAGTCCGAGGACCATGCAAGACCTTGGTTCGGTTTAACACTTCTGTTCTTCTGTAAGAAGCTTGTTTCCCCATAGGTTTGTGTCCGTGGAACATGCAATACCTTGGTTCTGTCTAGTACCCAGGTATATTTAAGTGGTTAGTTTCCCCATGGGTTTGAGTCCGAGGACCATGCAAGGCCTTGGTTCTGTCTAACACTTCTGTTCTTCTGTAAGTAGCTAGTTTCCCCTTAGGTTTGAGTCCGAGGACCATGCAATACCTTGGTTCTGTCAAGTGGCTAGTTTCCCCAAAAGTTTGAGTCCGAGGATCATGCAAGACTTTGGTTCTGTCTAACACTTCTGTTCTTCTGTAAGTAGCTAGTTTTCCCATAGGTTTGAGTCTGTGGACCATGCAATACCTTGGTACTGTCAAGTGGTTAGTTTCCCCGTAGGTTTGAGTCCGAGGACCATGCAAGACCTTAGTTCTGTCTAACACTTCTGTTCTTCTGTAAGTAGCTAGTTTTTCCATAAGTTTGAGCCTGAGGACCATGCAAGACCTTGGTTCTGTCTAACACTTCTGTTCTTCTATAAGTAACTAGTTTCCCTATAGGTTTGAGTCGAGGATCATGCAATACCTTGGTTCTGTCCAGTACCCAGGTATATTTAAGTGGTTTGTTTCCCCATAGGTTTGAGTCCGAGGACCATGCAAGACCATGGTTCTGTCTAACACTTCTGTTCTTCTGTAAATAGCTAGTTTCCTCATAGGTTTGAGTCCGAGGACCATGCAATACCTTGGTTCTGTCTAGTATCCAGGTATATTTAAGTGGTTAGTTTCCCCATAGGTTTGAGTCCGAGGACCATGCAAGACCTTGGTTCTGTTTAACACTTCCGTTCTGCTGTAAGTAGCTAGTTTCCCCATAGGTTTGAGTCCGAGGACCATGCATTACCTTGGTTCTGTTTAGTACCCAGGTATATTTAAGTGGTTAGTTTCCCCATGGGTTTGAGTCCGAGGACCATGCAAGACCTTGGTTTTGTCTAACACTTCTGTTCTTCTGTAAGTAGCTAGTTTCCCCAAAGGTTTTAGTCCGAGAACCATGCAATACCTTGGTTCTGTCAAGTGGTTAGTTTCCCCATAGGTTTGAGTCCGAGTATCATGCAAGACCTTGGTTCTGTCTAACACTTCTGTTCTTCTGTAAGTAGCTAGTTTTCTCATAGGTTTGAGTTCGTGGACCGTGTAATACCTTGGTTCTGTCGAGTGGTTAGTTTCCCCATAGGTTTGAGTCCGAGGACCATGCAAGACCTTGGTTCTGTATAATACTTCTGTTCTTCTGTAAGTAGCTAGTTTTTTCATAAGTTTGAGTCCGTGGACCATGCAAGACCTTGGTTCTGTCTAACACTTCTGTTCTTCTATAAGTAGCTAGTTTCCCTATAGGTTTGTGTTGAGGACTATGCAATACCTTGGTTGTGTCTGGTACCCAGGTATATTTAAGTGGTTTGTTTGCCCATATGTTTGAGTCCGAGGACCATGCAAGACCTTGGTTCTGTCTAACACTTCTATTCTTCTGTAAGTAGCTAGTTTCCCCATAGGTTTGAGTCCGAGGACCATGCAATACCTTGATTCTGTCTAGTACCCAGTTATATTTAAGTGGTTAGTTTCCCCATAGGTTTGAGTCCGAGGACCATGCAAGATCTTGGTTCTGTCTAACACTTCTGTTCTTCTGTAAGTAGCTAGTTTCCCCATAGGTTTGAGTCCGAGGACCATGCAATACCTTGGTTCTGTCTAGTACCCAGGTATATTTAAGTGGTTAGTTTCCCCATAGGTTTGAGTCCGAGGACCATGCAAGACCTTGGTTCTGTCTAACACTTCTGTTCTTCTGTAAGTAGCTTGTTTCCCCATAGGTTTGAGTCCGAGGACCATGCAATACTTTGTTTCTGTCTAGTACCCAGGTATATTTAAGTGGTTAGTTTCCCCATATGTTTGAGTCCGTGGACCATGCAAGACCTTGGTTCTGTCTAACACTTCTGTTCTTCTATAATTTGCTAGTTTCCCTATAGGTTTGAGTACGAGGATCATGCAATACCTTGGTTCTGTCTAGTACCCAGGTATATTTAAGTGGTTAGTTTCCCCATAAGTTTGAGTCCAAGGACCATGCGAGACCTTGGTTCTGTCTAACACTTCTGTTCTTCTGTAAGTAGCTAGTTTCCCCATAGGTTTGAGTCCGAGGACCATGCAATACCTTGGTTCTGTTTAGTACCCAGGTATGGGGTGAAGGAGATTATCCTCAGCGTTGGCCATACTAGTTTTGGCGTGGTGATGGCCTCGCCCCTGCCTTGTCGGAAGTGGGGCATCGTGTGGACCGAACCATTGACCTCGCAGTGCCCCGGGCGAGGTTGGCTTGGGACTTTAACCTTACACGTGGCAGTAACGCCGCCTTCAGTTCAAGTTTCAGCCCTCATCAGGTACGAGGCGCCTCCTAACTGTTCGCATTCCTCGCTTGACGTTTCAACACACAAGGCGTGCTCTCATTAACATTCTCTTGGACTGATGTAGATCAAACGGTTGATAGGCGCCTTGGAATTTGGTCAGGATTAATGTCGCCGATAATCCTCTTTTCGAATTCTGCGTAGATCAATTCCTATTAATCTTCACCCCCTATTTAAGGCTATATAGGGGAAATGTCCTTCTACGCTTCACGAACCCTCTAATATACCAGGAAACATGTCCTCTCAACTTTCAAAGCCCCCTCAATAACCCTGCCAAAATTGTGATAAGAGTTTGGAGAAATGGAACGGCCTTGGATGGGAGTGAGGGTGCATAGGCCCAAAGTCCTCCTTCCTCGACAGAGAGCCATCGTAGCGATAGCCCGCGTCAGATCTCCGGCGTGGCCAAATTTGTGTGTTATCCTCATGGTGCCATGCACAGCGGCCAAGAGGGAGGTCCCTGAAGTATATAACGCTTCTCCTTGGGGCGCCCCCACGCCGGTGGAAGTGTGCAAGAATACGTCATGTCTTGTGCCCGAGTGTTGCCGTCTCCAACGGCCAACCTGGGTTGGAAGAGAATCAAGGGAACATCATGGGGAAGGGCCGCCCGGCGCCCTTGCATCTGCTCCTCTCTTCGCGCCAACACCACCGCACCGGCTTGGGCGTTGTTGGTAGCCTTGAAACAGGCCTGCCTCAGCCCCCTTCCCTTTAGTTAGCTTTAAAACAGGCCCGTCTGGGCCTTTGTTTGTAGAGTTGGCTTTAAAACAAGTCTGTCTGAGCCTTTATTTGTGTATTATAGTTCCTTTTCATCTAATAAAATACTGCTGTTTTTCTTCTCTTTTCCTTTGAATCTTCTACTTTTTTGCAATGGTGTTTTTTTTTTTTTTTTTTTTTTTTTTTTTTTTTTTTTAATTTTAAACGCGTTCTTGTGAACTTTCCGTCAACTGACTACCTAGGGACGATTGTCCGTTGCGCCTGCTAGTGCACAAATTCTCCCCACAGACGGCGCCAATTGTAGGGACTCAATTTGGAAGGACCCTTTAAAATTAGGAGGGAAATAATCTTATAGGCCCCAAACAATACATTTCTAGAGAGTGGGTTGAAGAAATTAGCCATTGCAGACAAACGGAACCCAACCATGGACTCATCACCATTGAAGGCCAGTGCACCTAAATTCCTTTTTAAAGTTGCTCCTCGGCATTGATCCGAAGAGCTTGACCTTGGTCTCTCCCCTCTCTTTTTTCCCCCTCCCCCTCTTATATAGTCCTCCTCCTCCCATCTCTCTCTTCCATCTGTTGATTATCCATGCGCTTTCCCTCTGACTGTTCGTCCCATCAGCAGCATTATCAGTACTCAAGTAATTCACAATAATCAAGGTTGCCATGTCCAAGAGTCACATCTCCATTAGTGCAGCCAGAGAGTTAGGTGAGCACATTTAGTGCGGAGGTGACAACCTGTCCTGGGCCCGTTTCCCCATCTGAAGCTAGTCTCGGTCCGCCGAGGACAGGGTTATCCTTGGCGGGGGTTTTTAAAATTTAGGCTCCCACGCATCGTCCTCGGACGAACCTTCTTCCTTAGCATGGGCCCTGGGCTGGATGTAAAGTGGGCCGAGGTCACCAGGCCCTCGGGCCCAACAATTATAATGTTTAAGAGTGATATATAAAATAATTGTGTGTATTATTATTATTATTATTTATAAAGAAAGAGGTAAGGTAACGTGGAATAATGTTTAAAAATGAGATAGAGAACTGTAAGAAGTTGAAATCAAATGGGATATTTGAAATTATTGATTGGGATTAGAATTGTGATAAGTAAAAAAAATTTGAGATTTAAACAAAAGAAAGATGATATACGGTAGTGTGGATGTATGAGAATTTGTGATAATTGTTTAAAATTTGGATAACATAAATTTTGAAATGTTTTAAAGAATTTATAAAATAAAAAAAACATAGACATTTTGGGATAAGAATTAATAGTTTTTATGTGAGGTAGTAGTTTTTTTTTCAGAAAAAGTAATTTTGTATTTTTTTTTATAAATATAATTAAAGTATTTAAATACAAATATATAAGGGCTGTTTGGTAAGAATATTTAAATTTAGTTTTTTTTTTTGCAATATAAATAAATTGAAAATAGTAGACCCCACTTATTTGTCCAAACTCTTTTATCTTTTTATCACAAAAGAGTTCTCACACTTCAAATTTGAAACTTATCAATAAAAAAAAAAAAAAAAAAAAAAAACATGATGAACTCTATTCCTTTATCATTATCTACAAAAAAAAGTAATCTACATATTCTACACATTACTTTTTGTAAATATTTTTTTAAAAAAAATCTCAAAAAATAGAAATTGTCTCCCAAACAATTATTTTTACTTTTAGTATTTTGAAAATTGCTTAAAAGTGGGAGCCAAACACATAAATTATAAAAATTATTATTTAAAAACTAGTTTCATGTTCAATTTAAAAAAAAAATTATTTTTATACTGTTTTGAAAAAAAAAAAAAAAAATTCTACTACTAATCAGGCCCTAACATATACAGATAGGAATAAGACATTTAAATATATATAGGTGGTGAGAATAATGGTTGTTTTTTTTATTTTTTATTTTTTTTATGTGAGATATTATTACTCTTTTAACATTTTTTGGAAAATGTAATTTTGTATTTTTTTTTATAAAGATAATTGATGTTTTTGAATTCAAATAGATAACAAATACCATAGGAATCAAACATTTTAATACAAATAGATAGTGAGAATAATGGTTTTTTTTTTTTTGGTGAGATTGTATTACTGCTTTAACATTTTTTTGCTTTTTTGTAGGAAAAAAAAATTAAACTAAAGGATATATTATTCCAAAATTTGTACGAGGCTATTTTGGTACGCCAAAAATTGAAGATAAAATAGAAAAATCCTAAGTTTAAGGGCGTGTTTATTTTGAGGTGAAACAAAATGGATAGAAAACTTTGGAGAGAAAATAGGAAGGAAAATTTTTTTGGAGTGTTTTTAGTTGGGTAGGAAGAAAAGAAAATAAATGGTGAGGTTTAGGTGTTTCTCCTCGGACCCATCAAAATATTTTTTCCCTGAAATGAAAAGAAAATTGAGTGGGGATAAATTTTTTCTTGATCGACACAAATGCTATTGTATATGTGCATATAGACTTCTTCAAGTTGCTTTTATTCTTTTTTTTCTTCTCCGAGGGCAATGGGCAACAAAGTTGCCCTTTTTTTTTTCCTTCTCCCTGGAAAGCAACGTTGCCTTATTGTTGTTGTTGTTTTTATTATTATTTATTATTTTTATTATTTATTTTATTTTCTAGGCTAGGCGTGCCCTTTTTTTTTCTCTCTTCTGGCCAGTATCGTTACCCACCCCTCCCCCCCCTTTTTTTTTTTTTTTTAACTAGAAGTATTTTTTTTTGGGACATAATTTTTATTTTTTTAATAAATTTAGGTGATGGCTCTTTTTTGCAGTTATTTGTCATTTTTTAATTTTAAATATGACATTATCCTTTAATAAGAGTATATAAGTAAATTTATTCAAATTCATTTTTTCCATCGCTCCATTTTTTTCCCTCCAATCATATAAAAATAAAAGGAAATAATTTTTTTTTTACTTTCCCACTTTTTCGTCTATTCACAATTTTCTCACTTTTTTTTTACTCTTCTAAACCACCTAAGTGAAACAAACGTAGTTATAGGTTAACACCTGGTCTTTATTTATTGGTTGGGTCATGGGTGTACTGTCTATAGACTATGAGACACTACTGTGCGGTCTACCTGAACCACGAAACCCTAATTCCAACCTCCAATCTATCAGATATCACCTATAAAAGTCACCTAATCTCTTTAGCCTTTGAAAGGAAATCTCAAATGGAAAAGAGAAAAAGAGAGCCGCCGTCTCTGAACAAAAGAGCGATCGGTAGCTCCTCTTTAAGCTGTTGATTCTGGAATCAGGTATACAACTTAGTGATCCCCACGGTCACCCATCTCTTTCATTTTTTTTTTTTTTTTTTTTTTTTTTTTTTTTTTTTTTTTTTTGGGTTTGGAAATATAACCCAGTATTATTATTATTATTATGCACCAAATAGCCCCTTGCTTCTTCAAGTTCAGTGGCAAGGAAACATAGAGAAAAGGGTTTAAGGGTGCTAAATTGACACTTTGGCACTAACATTTTTATGCTGTGAAAAAATTAAAAAAATTCCTTTGCACAACTCTGTTATGCCAAAAATAATGGAATTACATTTTTGTGCATTTTATTGGGTAAATATTTATGTTTATGTTTTTTATTTTTAAATTTGGCAAAGCAAAATGATGAAGTTCTATGCTCTGAATTTGATGTGGAACATGTATTATGTATTTGCCTTCAAAGTTCTCTGATTGCTTTGCTACATTAGATTGTGTATGGTAGTAAACTGCCTATTTTTGAGTACTTATCTAAAGGGTCATTATGTATATTATAGTTAAAATTATGATCTGATTCTTATTTTCAACATATATTGATGTCTCTTAGTGGGTCTTTACAAACTTTGTTTTCGATGCCTTTTAAGGTATCAATGTGATTTCTTGATTATTAATTTCTGAAGATAAAGCTATTCTGGCAAGAAGCAAATCAATGTGACGAGGTTATTATATCCGAATATGATGTAGAACCCTATTTCATATTGGCTTTCTAAGTTCTCTGATTGCTTTTTTTCTCAGTCAATCGTCTAATGGATCATATATATATATATATTATTGTTTTTTGTTAAGTTAAAAAAACCTTTTAATATGTTAACACATCTTATTCTTTCTATGAATTCCTTAAACTGGTTTAAGGTCTGTGTGTGTGTGTGTGTGTGTGGTGAGGGGTCAGAATTGAAACTCCAAATTGGTAACTTTAGAGGACATATGTCGATAAGGAAGAGTCAGTTGGATTGTGAATTTAGAAGATAATATGAATAAAGCTATATGCTTGGTTGGGGGTACTCAAATGCCATCACAATTTTAACAACCTAATCTTCTTTTAAATGCTTTTGATATGTCATGGCAAAGGCATGCTCTCTCTATCTTTTCTTCACTTACCAATGAATGGAAATTATAGTGTTTTATAAATCGGAACTTTTATGTGAATGCTGGCACCAAAATTCATAGCCTGTTATGTACTCATATTTCAGACTGTACGAGCATGGTGCAATATTTAAATCTTTCTTTTGCTTGTTCATTTTTTAGCTTGGCTTGTCTTTGAAAAATGACCAGTGGAGCCGAACAGGGGAGAGACATGCTGGCTTTGTGATCAAACAGCTATTTTTGCAAGCGATCATATGCCACTTTTCTTATTCTATTTCTTCAAAAACCAGTTTTGGTGGCGCGTACTTGTTTCTTTCAACTACAACAACCAAACCTTAGTTTCAAAATTTTGGGATGGTTGTTTCAATGATTAAAAAAAGTGTTTTTATTTTTTATTTTTTTTAATAAAAAAAAAATACTACACAGGATCTTTGGGATAGTTGTTTCATTCAATTTTAATATTATTAAAACGTAGGATCATTCACAATATATGCATTATTCTTTCACGAATGGTATGAAAAATTTCATCTTCCATGTATTTTTCTGTAAGGACAGTTGCAAACATTTTTCTCAAGCAATTTCTTTGTTCAACATATCAATCATATAATTATTACAAGTAACGTTGCACAAATTCCCCCTTAAATACTCTTTATTTTGGGGGGGAGGGGGTGGGGAGTGGGGTGGAAATCATTCTTTTCTAGGATATTAACATGCTTGGTGTGTGTGTGTGTGTGTGTGTGTAAATTTTGCTTAAAAGTTTTTGGTGGCCAAAATAGTTTCTTTAATATTGTAATTATTTATATACATCCAACAAGCTGCTTTTCTAAGAAAAAAAAAATTGTTAAATAGTTACAATAAATAATAATAAACTTGCGGTTCATCTTTTATTTACTTCTAAGTTGACAACAAAAGGGCTAAAATTGAAATGTGATAATTCTGAGCTTGAAGTTAAAAACCTCTAATATAGATAGTAGATTAGATTTTAAGGGTATTTGCACTTACATTTTTTGTACTTTTATTTTAGTCCATTTATTTCTTAAACTTCAAATATGTGCTAAATTACTCTTGTTGCTTTGCCATCCGAGCCGTCCAACTCACATGGGACACAAAAATTGGCAAAACTCATCTGCTTAACCAATTCAGAAAGAGAGAAACCTAGGGTATGTTTTGAATCACTGTAAAGATTATATTGGATTAAGAATCTATATTACAGGGAATACAAAGCCTTCATGGAATAAGTATTCCTATTCAACGTTTAGTGATAACTCAGGCTGAATACTTCAATATTTTTGTAATATTTGATAAGTGAGTGGTATGACGTTATATATTTGTTAAAATTTCTAAAATACTCTTTAAAAAAAAAACTATATATTTACATTTTTTGTGGTCTTACTTAGCATTTGTATATACTAGCCTCATCACACGCCCGCACGATGAGACTTTTTTTTTTAGGAAAAAAAAATCTATATTTTTATTTTGAGAATTTAATTTGTAAGTGGATAAAACAATTTGAAAATTAATTTGAAAATTAATTGGAGAGTAATCTTATTTTTTAGGTAATGTTTTAGTGACAGTTAGAGTTGTATTTTTATCAGATTGTCTTTTAATTTTGTCTCTACTTAAATATAAGGGTATAGGGGAATTTTTTAGCCTTAAAAAAAAAAGAGAATTCCAAATAAAACAAACGTGAAGAATTGGGAGAGTGCACAATTAATTGAATTCGTGTTTTTGTCAAGAGGGTGGGCTCCTCTTTTAGGGCTTTTTTGTTTCTGTCAGTTAAGATAGTAGTTGTTACAGCATCTCCATTCAAAAATTGTATCGTATTTTATCATCTTAAAAAGTTACTTTATCAATTACCGTATCATTTTACAATATTTTAGCATTTCAATTTTTATTTTACAATTTAACATGATGGTGCAAGGAAAACACCAAGTCAATTACTCGTCCATAGTGCCGTCCATAACATGTACAAAACGGAGAACGAGTGGTTGGCCCACTCGTCCTTAACCGTCTACCTTCATCCTCCATTCGCTCGTCCATGGGAGGACGAGCAAGCAATGAGCCTCGTCCGTCATTAAAGAGGGACGAGCAAGGTTCAACACTTCCAACCAAGAATAACGTTGAAGAGTCATACTGTTTGGATCTCAACACAGGTCCCGATGAGGCAACTCTCATGGCAGTTATGGAAGTTACCCTCTGAATCCTCAAAGCTCTACGACGATTAGAGAAATAACTGATTCCTAACACTATATAAAGACCCTTCTGCGCAGAGGTAAGGGGGACTTTTCTCTCTTTTAGAATTCTAGATAAAAAAATTGTTGAAGTCTTTGAAGTCTCTTCTTTCTACTCCAAATCACTGACTTTACCATCGGAGAACCCTAGACCGGCCTCCACCGGTCTCTCTCTGATTGAATTTGGTGTTTTCAGGACTTGGCCTTCAAGATCAGCAGCATTCGAAGACTTTTCAGCCCACTGATCCCTTAGAACTTATCAGTTGGCGCCGTCTGTGGGAACGGAATTGTTTGTCACGTGTAAATTTCTTTCTCGAGTTACGTGTTTTCTTTCCCTAACAAAGGGCTGAAATGGTCCGGACAAGATCAAGGGTTACCAGTCCAGGCCCCCAAGAGAGTAGAGACGCTTCCAGCAACCCCCGTCGCGTCCAACAATCCGCACCTGCCATGCAACCCCCTCCTGGCCAGCACGTGCAAGCAATGGCTGCCGCTATGGCAGAGTTGACCTGCCAGAATCAAGAATTGAGAAGGGAGATTACCCTTAAGAGCCAACGGCATGAGGCCTATGGAGAGGACCCCGGACAGAGTCAAGGGGATGGGAGATATGCAGAACTGGAGAGCCAATCAAGGGGTACCATCCCTAGAAGGGTACCACACTTGGAAAAGGAAGTGGATCAGATAAGGAAAGTTATGGATGAGATGAGGGAGAACATGAGGAGGACTAACCCCGTGGAAGACCTAGTTCACCGAACAGACTCTCCCTTCATAGCCTCTATCAATAGCCATCCCTTGCCTCCGAAATTCAGGATGCCTTCCTTGGACTCGTATGATGGAACACGAGACCCTTTTGACCACATCGCCATTTTCAAGACTACCATGCACCTTCAAGGAGTTCCTGATGAGATAATGTGTAGAGCCTTCCCCACCACCCTCAAAGGATCCGCACGAGTGTGGTTTAGCAAAATACCTCCAAATACAGTGACGTCCTTCGAGGAGTTAAGCAAGTTGTTCGTCAACAATTTTATTGGAGGGCAGAGGCATAAACGCTCTTCGTCTAGCTTGCTAGCCATAGAGCAAGGAGAAAATGAGAGTTTGCGGTCCTTCATCACGAGGTTCAACAAGGACGCCTTGGCAGTGGACGAGGTGGATGATAAGCTCCTTCTGGCAGCATTCCACAATGGGGTTCATTCTGACCTGTTTATTCACAAGTTATATGAACAGGCACCTCAGACCATGGCTGAGCTCGTTCATTCAGCCCAGAACTTTATGAACGCGGAGGATGCTATCATAGCCAAGAAGAGGAAGAGAGTTGAGAGAATGGAAGCCAACCCAATGCACCAGTCGGAACAAGGTCCTCGTCCCAAGAAAGGACGAACAGAAGATAAGAAAGACCGAGAGAAGAAGGCGGGTCCTTCAGCGCGGAATCAACAATACACCCCTTTGAATGTGCCGCTCGAGCAAGTCCTTATGCAAATCAAGGACGAGCCTTCCTTGAAGTGGCCGGAGAAGCTGAAGGGAGATCCCAACAAGCGCAACAGGAACAAGTATTGTCGCTTCCATAGAGACCATGGCCATGATACGGACGAGTGCTTTGATTTGAAGCAGCAGATAGAGAATCTTATTAGGCAAGGGAAGCTGAGAAATTTCGTTGGACGAGACCACAAGGACGAGAAATTGAAAGCCAAGGTAGAAGAATCGTCACGGCCACCGCTCGGAGAAATAAGAATCATTCTGGGGGGAAGTTCTGCCGGACAGTCGTCTAAATAAAAAAAAAGCCTACTTGAAAGCAGTGCAGAGCGTTCAGCTCTCTGGACGATCATCGAATGCAGGGACTACGGACGAACAAGCAATCACCTTCACGGACGAGGATGCGGGGAGAGTCCATCACCCTCATGACGATGCTATTGTCATCACCCTCCTTATCGCGGACTACAAGACTAGAAGGGTGTTGATAGACAATGGGAGTTCTGCTGATATCTTGTACTATCCAGCTTTTCAGCAGATGAGGTTAGGACGAGACTTGCTCCGTCCAGTAAACTCTCCCCTAGTAGGGTTCGGTGGAATGAAGGTGCAACCTGTGGGTAATATTTCACTACCAGTGACAGTGGGGGCATATCCGCAGCAAGTTACCAAGGAGGTGAACTTCCTCGTGGTTGACTGTGCGTCCTCTTATAATGCAATAATTGGGAGGCCAACCTTAAATAGGTGGAAGGCAGTTACATCCACTTACCACCTGTCAGTCAAGTTCCCGACCGAACATGGGGTAGGCCAAGTACAGGGGGACCAACTAGCAGCAAGAGAATGTTATCTAGCCATGTTGGCTGCGGACGAGCAATTTCAGACAATGAATATCGAAGAAAAGAAAGTTGTGGCAGAACCCATTGAAGCATTGGAAGATATTCCTTTAGACGATGAAAACCCTGAGAGGTGTACCAGGGTTGGAGCAGATTTGGAAGCGAAGATCAAGAAAAATCTCATTTGTTTTCTAAAGAAAAACAGAGACGTGTTTGCATGGAGTCACGAAGACATGCCGGGTATAGATCCTAATGTCATTACCCACCGTCTGAGTGTATGCCCTTCCTCCAAACCAATGCGACAAAAGAAAAGGGTATTTGCCCCAGAGAGAGACAATGCTGTTAAGGAGGAAGTTCAGAAGTTGATTACAGCGAAGTTCATCCGAGAGGTATACTATCCTGAATGGTTGGCCAACGTGGTCATGGTCAAGAAGGCGAACGGCAAGTGGAGAATGTGTGTTGATTTCACCGACCTGAACAAAGCTTGTCCCAAGGACAGTTACCCGCTACCACGCATTGATCAGCTGGTAGATTCTACTGCAGGCCATAAGTTGCTCAGTTTTCTGGATGCATTCTCTGGATATAATCAGATTAGGATGGATGAAGCGGACCAAGAGAAGATGTCCTTTGTCACCAGTCAGGGATTATTTTGTTACGAAGTTATGCCTTTCGGTTTGAAAAATGCTGGTGCAACGTATCAACGGCTAGTCAATCAGATGTTTCGCCCACAGATCGGGCGGAATATGGAAGTCTATATAGACGATATGTTGGTAAAAACTCAGGACGAGGATACGCATCTGGACGACTTGCAGGAAACGTTCGACACACTGAGGCAGTATCACATGAAATTGAACCCTAGCAAATGTGCTTTTGGAGTATCATCAGGGAAATTCTTAGGGTTTATGGTCTCCTACAGGCAAATCGAAGCAAACCCTGACAAAATTCAAGCAATTCTAAACATGAAGCCCCCAAGCAATGTCAAGGAAGTCCAGTCCCTCAACGGACGAGTTGCCGCCCTCAACAGGTTTGTTTCTAAGGCTACTGATAAATGCCTGCCATTTTTTAAGGTTCTTAAAAAAGCATTTGAATGGACCGACGAATGTCAGAAAGCTTTTGAAGATTTGAAGACATATCTCACTAAGGCTCCTTTGTTGAGCCCGTCCGTGCAAGGAGAAGAGTTATATTTATACTTGGCAGTTACTCCACACGCAGTGAGTTCAGCATTAGTGAGGGAAGAAGACAAGGTACAAAGACCTGTGTATTATACCAGCAAGGCACTGAGGGGAGCGGAAGGACGATATCCCCTAATGGAGAAATTAGCTTTTGCATTGATAACAGCCTCCAGGAAACTAAGGCACTATTTTCAAGCTCATGTCATCAATGTCATGACAGACCACCCACTTAAGAAGGCAATGAACAAATTGGAGGCCGCAGGACGTCTGATCCAATGGGCCGTCGAGCTCAGTGAATTTGATATAAAATATCAACCTAGGCATGCCATAAAAGCTCAAGCTCTAGCAGATTTCATCGCGGAGTTTACCTCAATCGGCGACGAAGGGGGCGAGAAGGAAAATACTAAGTGGGTCGTCTATGTGGATGGTTCGTCCACACAGCACACAGGAGGAGTAGGTGTGGTTTTACAATCTCCAGAGGGGGATAAACTAAAACACAGTACCAGACAACTAATAATGAAGCTGAATATGAAGCTCTTCTCAAAGGGATGGAATTGGCCAAGTCCGTGGAGGCGAAGTCACTCCTCGTCCTGGGAGATTCACAGTTAATCATAGGCCAAGTGAATGGAATGTTTGAGGCAAAGGAAGAACGAATGAGGAAGTATCTGAACAGAGTAATGCGCCTTATAAAAAAGTTTGAGAAAGTTAGCTTCGTCCAAATCCCAAGGGAGGAAAACATGGAAGCTGATGCCTTGGCGAGAGAAGCTTCAGCGAGGGAAGCCATAGACAAATTTGATGAAATTCAGTACATGCCAAGTGCGGATATTCCGGAAATACTACAAGTGGAAGATAGAGAAAATTGGATGGCTCCAATTGTGTCGTACCTCAAAGACGGACGACTCCCAGAAGAGAGGGACGAAGCTAGAAAGTTGAGGGTAAGAGCAGCCAGGTACATTCTTATGGACGAAATTCTTTACAAAAGAGGTTTCTCCCAGCCTTATCTTAGGTGTTTGGCCCCGGACGAAGCGAACTACGTAATAAGGGAAATTCATGAAGGAGCATGTGGCAATCACTCAGGAGCAAGGTCACTTGTCCACAAAATCGTCCGTGCAGGGTATTATTGGCCGAACATGCAAGCAGACGCTAAGGCCTATGTCAAGGTCTGCGATCAATGCCAAAGGTTTAGCAATATCCCTAGGCAACCATCAGAGTATTTGACTCCAATGACGGCCCCGTGGCCTTTTGCACAATGGGGACTGGACATCCTGGGTCCTTTTCCACTAGGTGTAAGGCAAATGAAGTTCCTCGTTGTTGGAATTGACTATTTTACCAAGTGGGTAGAGGCAGAACCCTTAGCTAACATCACACAACAAAACGTCAAAAACTTCGTATGAAAGAACGTTGTGTGCAGGTTTGGGGTGCACAGGGTGTTGGTATCTGACAATGGACGACAATTTGACAATGCGTTGTTCAAAGATTTTTGCCTACACTTTGGGATTCAAAATCATTACTCCTCACCAGCCCACCCACAAGCTAATGGACAGGCTGAAGTTGCAAACCGATCCTTGTTAAAGATAATCAAGACTCGGCTTGAGGGGGCAAAGGGAGTATGGCCAGATGAGCTACCAGGTGTTCTTTGGGCATATAGGACCACAGCGAGAACCCCCACAGGAGAGACTCCTTTTAAACTAGCCTATGGAATTGAAGCAGTCATACCTGCGGAAGTGCACATGGCCAGTCACAGGGTGGCAACCTATCAGGATGAAGCTAATAAGGAGCAACTCCGTGTGAACCTCGATTTAATAGACGAGGTAAGGACGGACGCTGAACAAAGGATGGCAAGGTATAAAAACCTGATGGCTAGGCAATATGACGCAATGGTAAAGCCAAGGCGATTCAACATAGGGGACCTCGTCCTGAAAAGGGTTTCCTTAGCAACAAAAAACCCAGCTCATGGGAAGTTGGGACCTAACTGGGAAGGCCCCTACAAAGTTATAAACTTCAAGAGACAGGGATCCTATTACTTGGAAGCCCTTGATGGGAGGAAGCTGGAGCATCCTTGGAATGTGGAGCACTTGAGGAGATACTATTAATAAATTGCCAGCCTAGGGGAGCATGACTCTGGACGAGAGCCCAAGGATTACATAAAAACTTGTTTATTTATATGTTTTCAGTGTGGTTTTGTTATGTTAAACGCATGGACGAAATTATGGTTTGGTTTGTATTTATTCTAATAAGGGCATTAGCCTCTAAAGTGCATGCCTCGTCTATGAACAATATCTATGTTATGAACTATGTTTGTGGAATGTACATAATGTTGTGTAAATTTATGTTTTCCATCGATTTTTGTTCATATTGACTCTTAAAGAAGCTTAAAAGCTCAGGACGAAAAAAGCTTAAAAGCTCAAGACGAGAAAATTCTCTGGACGCAGAGATGTAATCTCAAGCTTTCCTAGAAAGTGAAATCAAGGCACACTCGTCCAAATCGAAGGACGGGGTAAAGCTAATGCCTAAGAGCAAGTTGCAAAGTCCAGGGCATTCTCGTCCATAGGATGGGCAAGGTAAAACATTACGCCTAATCATACCATGGACGAGAAAGTGCATAGACGAGTGTATGTTAAGCCATGGACGAAGAAATATATGGCTGAATTTCAGTCTTTAAAGGCCTTTATTAAAACAATCCAGTCCATGGACGAGAAAAACATAAGGCCTTGACTTCATAAGCATAAAGATCAGCCAAGTCTATGGACGAGTGATGCTAATCTTTATCATTTCTCAACAGGTCCTTGGACAAGTAGTGTTGATTATTACCATTCTACATAGACAAACCACATTTGAAATGCAAATGAAAATGGTAGATGAATATATGAAAAATATGGACGAAGTTAAAAGAAAGGTATATATAAAACCCGTCTGTACATATATGAAAGAAAAATGACATTCATTAAGCCAAGGGTGGACATCATACGTCCAAAAAACCCTTAGTAAATAAACTGAAATAATTGTTTAAAACCTCGTCCTAAAGCCTTGGACAAGTTAAATGTATTGAAATTACATAAAAAGGTCACAAAACGGACCAAATCAAAGTACATTAAAGAAAAAAAATCTTAAGTAGAGGGAGCGACATTGGGGGCGTCCTGAGGCTGAGTCGTGGCATCGTCCTCTATATTGGCGTCTTCAGAGTCATGACCAAGGAGAGAGCTAGTGGTGGCAGGGTTCAAATTGAGCACGATGGAGCTGAAGTCCACATCAGGAAACTTCTCAGCAGCGTCCATCCTAAAGTCTTCAAACCCTGCTACATAGTTAGTGTCCATGGCATCTGTGTATTGCTTAGATGCTTTAAACTCAACCACTGCATCTTCCTTCGCTTTGGAGAGGAGGATCCCATATTCATCATTCTTTTTCTTCAGGACCTCAAGACGAGCGTCCTTCTCCGCAGCACTGGTCCTCAGCTCCTCAACCAAAGCCTTTAACTCCTTCACCTCGTCCGTGGTTTTGACAGCCACTTCAGCCCATTGCTTCGCTTCAGCCTTCAACTCTTGATTCCTCGTCTCCAGCTGGATCCTCGTCTTGTCCAACCCTGTGGCCTGCCTAGACGCCGCTATAAACTTTGACATGCCCTACAAAAAAAAAGGGGAAAAACACAACCACAAATAAAAGTTAAGAAAGAGATACGAAGAAGGAAAGTGAAAATATTTGCTCAAGACGAGGTACGAGTGTTACCTTGAAAAGGTCGTGAACACCAGAGTGTTCAAATTCCTTAAGGGACATATCATAGCAGACATTAATATCTTCGTCGGTCACAGCCTTCTTAAAACGTTCCCAAGCCAGGTCCTCGTTTTCAATAATATTCGAAGGGACCATTTTAGAAGGCTGGGACGGGGTTGACACGGCCTTGGACGGAGTAGACTTGGACAGAGTGGACTGGGATGGAGTGCTCTCAGTTGGCATGGACGAGTCCACGTCAAATATAGGCACAGGCTGCTGGGACGAAGGAAGGGTAGGCTTGACTACCTGGGACGAGCTGGACTTGGACTTTTTGCCTCTTTGACTAGGGAGATTTCCCAAATCTAAGCCTTTTGACAGCGTCTTCCTCTTCTCCCCAGTCACAGGACGAGATTGAGTTTCAGCCTCAGGACGATCCCCCTCAGCAGCCACGTCCTTTCCCTTGTTCCCTTTCATTGTTGCCATTCCTAAAAAAAAAAAAAAAAAAAAAAAGAAAAAAAGAAAGAGAGAGTAAGTAAGAATACTTTGAGTTGAAATAAGGTAAACAATGTGCATGGACGTCTGGAACTTAGGACTTACTTCTTCTCACTGTGACTTCGTGTGCAATTGCTACGTCAGATGGGTTAGGGCCCAAACTCCACTTAGCAAGTCGTCTAAGCGAAACCAAAGAATGGAAGTCCCTATCCGCGTGTAGACGAGCCCTGTGGACGCGGTCACGATGGAATTTGCTCAAAGACGGACGTTTAACAGCTGAAGCGAGACAAGTTAACAAATTTTTAATTAATTAATCATTAATGCTAAAAAAGAAAAAGGGGAACAACTTACCCTCAGGACGAAGGTTTCCTAGGTCCCCAGTATAACGACCAAACGTGTCCCGGCCAACGTCTACAGGATTTCCAGCCCAGAAGCCAGAGACGAAGAAGAATTTCGTCTTCCATCTTCTGTCAGACGAGGCCAGGGACTTGATCAATCTACAATCTCTACCCCTGGCTGTGAATTGATGAAAGCCAGGGGATTGGTGTATCTCTGAAGGTTTATAACAATAGAGGAACTCGTCCACAGTGAGAGGACGGTCCTTTCCAAATACTTCACCCCACAAAATTTGCATTGAGATGATTAATCTCCATGCATTTGGGTTGAATTGGCATATCCCTAAACCTAACTTAATCAACAACTCTCTAGTAAAGGCGTTTAAAGGAAACCTTAAACCCCCTAAAAGATAAGCCTCATAGACGCCTATCCCAAAGTGAGGGTTGCAACACCATTCTCCTCGGACAGGCAACCTAGGGTTAAACTCGTCTGGAATTTGGTACCACTCCCTAAGATTTTTTAGTCTTTGCTCGTCCGTCCTAGAAGGGATATCTATGGCGCAACTATAAACAGTTACCTCCTCCTCGTCCAAAGGACCAGAAGGAGGGGCAGTGGACGAGGTACCAGCTTGAGACCCTGAGGCCTTCCTAAGCTGCTCCTGTACAACCTCTATAGGAAGCCCAGGGACGCCAGAGACATACTCCTAGTCCGTGGTGTTCCCCCCACTACTATCACTACTTCTACTAGAACTGTAGCTACTCTCGTCATTGTACTCGTCTATGGCCTTATCTACACTATCACTAGACGAGGAAAGTACAACATCAGCCATCTTAATAGAAAAACTAAGGACGAAAGGAAGAAGAATACCTGGATCTAGGATGAATGAAAGCTATAGACGCGAGAAGCTTCTAGACGGAGATCTAGGACGAGGAAAGACGAGGAAAGAAATTTCGAAAATGAGGGAGGGTAACGGAGGTATTCCACTATTTATAGGGAATAAACCTCAGCATCTGAAGCAACAGAACCAATCAGAGGTTGACACGTAGCACCTACCTCGAAAAACTGAATCGACGAGACTTGTCACCAATGAGATACTGACACGTGGCATCTCTGATCTTTAGAAAAGCTCGTCCATCCAGTGGAGAAAATTACTATATTCCCTTGGACGACACATGGACAAGGGGGCAACTGATGGTGCAAGGAAAACACCAAGTCAATTACTCGTCCATAGTGCCGTCCATAACATGTACAAAACGGAGAACGAGTGGTTGGCCCACTCGTCCTTAACCGTCTACCTTCATCCTCCATTCGCTCGTACATGGGAGGACGAGCAAGCAATGAGCCTCGTCCGTCATTAAAGAGGGACGAGCAAGGTTCAACACTTCCAACCAAGAATAACGTTGAAGAGTCATACTGTTTGGATCTCAACACAGGTCCCGATGAGGCAACTCCCATGGCAGTTATGGAAGTTACCCTCTGAATCCTCCAAGCTCTACGACGATTAGAGAAATAACTGATTCCTAACACTATATAAAGACCCTTCTGCGCAGAGGTAAGGGGGACTTTTCTCTCTTTTAGAATTCTAGATAAAAAAATTGTTGAAGTCTTTGAAGTCTCTTCTTTCTACTCCAAATCACTGATTTTACCATCGGAGGACCCTAGACCGGCCTCCACCGGTCTCTCTCTGATTGAATTTGGTGTTTTCAGGACTTGGCCTTCAAGATCAGCAGCATTTGAAGACTTTTCAGCCCACTGATCCCTTAGAACTTATCATAACATATTAAAATAATATTTTTACACAATAAAATAATATATATCAAAACTCAAATAAAAACAAAAATTTAAAACCCAAATCACCTCTGCAACCACTTGCTACCACACTAAGAACATTTAACATTTCCCACAAAAGTATTTCCTAGAAAAATGACTCTCTCTCTCTCTCTCTCCGTATAGAAATGCTGCTGTTTTCATATATGAATTAGATTGGAAAAGGCATATTCAACTATTTTCTGACATATAAAAAAGAGATTGCACTTTTTAAAATTTTCTTCATTGTCCAATTCAATGAGCACTAATAAAGCACCCAAAAAAAACTACCAATCTAGAGATGGAGCTCATTCCACAAACCTCACCTGTTCAACATCCTCCTGTGTTGCAATAAAACAAACAAAACAGGTGTAACTAAAAACAACTAAAACAAGTAACAACAAGCACTACCCTTCAAAATAGGTACAACCAAGTCACGAAATTCACTCATGAAGTCCCTCCCAACTCAACTAATCGCAAATTGCTATCTTTTTTAAGTCTTATCCAATTCAATGAACACTACCATAAAAAAGTGTAAAACCACAACACAAGTCTATAAAATGCACTATCATTGCACAGGCTCCTCTTTGTCTATCACATTCTTTGTGGCATTACAACAAACACAAGGAGTGCAACAACAAAAAAAAAAACCACTAAATTTGCGAAATTCATTCATGAACATCAATCACATTTCACTGTACCACCAAAACCCAACTACAAAACTAAACCCAAAAACACAAATTAACCATTAGAAACCCCAAAATCATAATCAAATTCAAATTACACAATAGCAATCTTAGCTCTAGCTTCCCCGAGCTGCTTCTTGGCCTCTTTAGCCTCATCTTTAGAAACCCCTTCCTTAAACTTCTTAGGCAACCCTTCAATCAACTCCTTAGCCTCCTTCAAAGCCAAGCTCGTTAACGCCCTCATCGCCTTAATCATCGAAATCTTCGAATTGCTTGGGACATCCTCGATAATCACGTCGAACTCGGTCTTCTCTTCGACAACGGTGGGTCTTACATCAACTCTAGTGATGGCAAGAGAAACAGGCTACCACTGCCACCACAGTGTGGCGAGGTCACCACCACCGTGACCTTGCCACGCCGAGATCCACCACAAACAGGCCACCACTGCACATCGAGAGAAACAGGGAGTGGGAGACGGAGAGACAGAGTGGGAGTGAGGGAAAGAGGACTGAAGGAGAGAGAGAATCACTGAAGGAGGAGAGAGGACTGAAAAACAAAAAAAATAAAGAGAGAGAAAAAGTCAGATTGAATAAAAAACTATTATTTAGTTTTATAAGTCCGGATGCAGTGGAGTTTTTGGGTTTTTATGCTAAATTAATTTAAACCAACATATGGCATATGCAATTTTCAATGTGAATGCTTCTAGTTATCTTAAATTGAACATCTTGAATAATTGGTATTTTTTTTTTTTTTTTGGAAAATTTAAAATTTAGGACAAAAGTTGGTAGTTTTTTTTTTAAAAAAATAAAATTTTATTTTACATATTTATCCTCATTGGTTTAAAAATTATAAATGAGTAGGATCGGGATACTTTGGGCATCCAAAATGAGGAATCCAAATATCGGAAGCCTCTTAAATAGTAGTATAGATATAGATAAATTAAAAAATTATGTAATTAATGTTATTGTTCTTTGTTCAAATTATTTTACCATAAATATATATAAAATATGTATTCATTAGATATGGGCTTATTTTTTCCTCAACTAATTTTCTTTTCACAAAAGTATATATAAGGGGGGAAAAAAAAAATACTAGCATTAGATATTGTTTTTCTCTTAGAAAAAAAAGATACGATTTTTCATTAAAGAATATAATATCAAGTTAAAATTGTAAAAAAGAAGAATATGCCATCTTGCATGCAAGTGGGCATTGAGGGTACATGAATAGGATATGCCATCTTGCATGTTGTGGTGGGCCTTTTGTGTTGTTGGGATTTGAGCTTTCCTATTGTACCACGGCCCGTGATTTTGATGTAGGATAGTTAGGATTGACTTAAGTGAAACACACCTTAGGCCAGTTTACGCACAAGTTGGGCCATCCTAGCATAGACGCTTCTTGGCAAGAGTTCTGAATGTATGGCGTGCCAGCGGTAGGAACAACTGTTACAGCTATTATAGCAAGAAATACAATATGACAAAGTAGCTATAACATTTAACAAATAATACTAACGCCTAAATAAAGGGGCGAAGGGAATCTAACAAGGTTATGGCAGAATAATACAACCACAAATAACAAAGTTACAGCAAGTAGCTCAGTAATAAGGTAACAAACTAATCGTTCATCAATCAAAAAGTAAAACTCGTTTGTCCAAGAAATGTGCTTAGCTTTTCAACAAACACAAGTCCAAGAAGGGAACCGATCTCCAATGTGAGTAACCTCAGAGAAGGCTTCTGCCATGGAGATTACACACTTTGGAAAAAGTACCTAGATGGCTTAAACTCTAACTCTTAACTTCTCAGAGAGTGAGTCTGTCAAGAGGGAGAGAAATGGGTAGCCTATTGATGTATGCCTCTATTCCTATCACTTATGCTTTTCTCTGATTTCTGTGTTTTACTTTTCTTTTCTCTCATTTTCACCCTTGTTCTATTTCTATTTCTTTCTGTGGTAATGATACATCTTCCCCCCCCCCCCCTCCCCCTCCCTTTACTGTTAACAACTACCACCCTTTATACTGTCTGCCATTATGTGATTTTTCATTTTTACCCCTTAATCGCTTTTGGCTCCTTATAGGAGTCCTTCCAAGACTGCCCACTGGCTTGCCGGTTGCCCAGCCACTACCATTGCACTAAATGTGTTGGCTGCACTTTTCCTCATTCCTAGACAAAATGGCTTGTCTTGTTTCTTACCTTCCTCTATTCTCACTACTCTCATTTGGATAAGGATTAAGCCTTTCCCTTACCTACCTCTATGGCATGCATTAAGTGGTCCCAGCTCATTCTTACTTCTTTTGGGTGAGATGTCATCCCAGCAGGACATTTCTCCCAAAGAAGTTTGAGCGGAAACCCCAAAATAGACCCCTCTTTCTCCCTATCAACAGACCACACCATCTGATACCCTTGACCCGTGGTCCACCTCTCATGTATTCGCTGGGTACTGTTAGGACATATGTGATTCACTTGTTAGGAACATATATCACTATTTTATGTAATTGGCTAATCCTTTGACAAAACACACTTTACTTGTATTTGAGTAGATCTAGGATGTGTTTAATACTTCAAGAAACTTTGTTTCAAGATCAAGTGTTGAAACCATGCAAGTCTATCCAAGTTTCAAGCCAAGAAAGTGTCTATCATTAAAGCTCGACAGCTAGCTCAATAGCTAGCCATCTATCGATGTTTAAAGAGCTGTTCATCCCCGTGGCTTGACAGCAGCTTGACAGCTAGGCATCTGTTGAGATTTAAGAAAAACAGATTTTCAGTTCTGTTTTAACTCTAATCCGTGATTATGTGTTTGGGCTTTCTTTTCTCACAACCCTAGAAGTATAAAAGGATTATTTTAAGGGTTGTCAAAGTGGACACAAGTATTAAGCAAAGTTTGTTCAAGCAAATTGTGACCGGAGACAGAGTTTTGTCCTAGTTCATCGTTCTTGTGTAGAAGTTGCTGTGTTTGTGCACCGTAGGGTTTTGTGACCAAGCATCTTCTTGATCTTCATCGTCTGGATGAACTGAAGAACTTTGCAGCCAACAACCTTCTCTAGTTGGTGATTGAAGTCACGTACTGGGATTCGCGCATTTGGTTAGTCACGTACTAGGAGCCGTGCATTACAAGGAGAGATTGTCACTACAGAACAAGTCTAATTGGGTATTGGGGTAAGGGTTCAACTGTAGATTGGTATAAGGTACTGAGATTCCTTTACTTGTAATTGCTTGTTGTGGTAGTAGTGGATTCTTAGGAGTGGTGACCTTAAATCACCCGGTGGGGTTTTTGCCGTGTAGGTTTTCCCCACTTGTAAACAAATCACCATGTCAATTTAATTTCCGCAGCACTTAGTTTAATTGGTGATTTGTTTGTGCTACAACGCGTTTGCATGTTAATTTGATTAAATTAAACTTGGCTAATTAATCAATTAATTCATCATAATGGGTCAATACATTTTTGGCCTATCAAGTGGTATCAGAGCAGGCACACTCTGATTAGGGTTAATCTTTATTGTGTTGATCTATTGACTCCTGTTTGTCATGGATAGAGGACAATTATTAATTATACCTCCTTTATTTGATGGCACTAACTATGCATACTGGAAAGTACGCATGAGAGCTTTCTTGTAGTCTTTAGATGAGAAAGTGTGGCAAGCTGTTGAGATAGGCTAGACCAAGCTGAAGGAAGCACCAGCCGATTGGGATGATGCTATGATCAAGGCGGCAGACTTCAACAGCAAAGCATTGAATGCTTTATTCAGTGCGGTCACTTATGAGGAATTCAAGAAGATATCCTCTACTGAAACTGCTAAGGAAGCATGGACCATTCTTTAGACAACCTATGAGGGAACTAAGGCTGTTAAGGACTCGAAACTTCAAAGGCTCACTACTAGCTTCGAAGAGATAAAGATGGAGGAGGATGAGTCGTTTGATGAGTTCTATGCCAAGCTCAAGGACATAGTGAACTCAGCTTTCAATCTTGGGGAAACCATTCCTGAACCTAAGATTGTGAGAAAAGTGCTCAGATCTCTACCCGAGGGATTCCATGCCAAGATTACGACGATTGAGGAATCAAAGGATATTGACAAGATTCCTTTGACAGCGCTGGTTGGAAATTTGCAGACCTATGAGTTAGGTTTAACAAGAATTGGCAAGTCGGGTAAGGGCAAGAGCATGACATTGAAGGCCAAGAGCAGTGACACTGATGAGTCATTAGATGATGAGGATTCTAAAATGAAGTCCTACATTACAAGGCAATTCAAGAAGTTCATGAGGAATGCCAATGGGAAGGGCTTCGACAAGGACTGTAGGCAATCTAGCTCCTCACAGTTTAAGAGCCAAGATAAAGGGAAGAAGGATGTTAGGGATGGCGGTCAGTATACTGTTCCTTTAGGACCAAAGTGCTTTGGGTGTCAAGGTTTCGGTCATATGAAACAAGAGTGCCCTACATATCTTAAAACCATTGGGAAGAGTAAGGCACTTGCTACTACCTTGAGTGACACTGAGCTTGAGGATGATTCCGACAATGAGAATGTCAGAATCTTGAATGCCTTCACTGCTACTGTCAATTCTATTGAGGGGATTGTTGAAGATGTGGACGAAGAAGAGGAATTGGAAGAGTCCAAGTTTGAGAATATGGATGAACAAGATGACATCCACCTAGCCTATGCAAAGTTGTACAAGGTCTCAGAAAAACATGAAAAGTTGTATAGGTTGACCACCAAGAAACTTAGTGATGTGGAGCTTGAGTGTGAAGAGCTTTCCACAAAGTTTGATGAATCTAATCAGACTATTGGAGCACTGAGATTTGAGAACAACTTTTTGGCTGAGAAGATTAAAAAGCTTGAGGCAGAATTGCTATAAGTCAAAGCTCAACTGGAAAGGACTTCAAGTGCGAAGCTTGATGAGATACTCAGCATTCAGAAATCTGCTTCAGATCGAACTGGTTTAGGGTATGATTTCTCTTCTCCTAGTATTGCTTCTAATAGTTCTACTATTTTTGTTCCTCTTGCTAATAATGTTGAAATTGAGAACACTAATGTTAAAAATGATTTAGCTAGTGAGAACATAGACAATGGCAAATCTATCTTAGGAGCACCCCTTAAGCAGGATAAGAAAGAAGCTAAAAACCCTAGGGGTAAAAAGGCTAACTCTCAAAAGCCTAAACAGAAGAAGAATAACTCTCTGTCATCACTGTGGAGCAGCCGGTCATACTCGACTAATTGCTACAAGTGGCTAGCCACTCAACAGAGTAATGACATGATCGCATCGGGAAACCAGAATCAGTTTCCATCTTCTTTTACTCCTTTTGGAGATCTTCTCAAAGCCCTCATATTCCTTTCAAACTTGAATGGTTTTTATTCTTCTCCCTCACCGCCGGATCAAGGATTTGCTAGATGGAAAGGTTCTTCTAAGATGTGGAAGGAAAAGGGCTCCAAGTGATTCTATCACTTTCTTCTCTCTTCGTGTTTTTGATTTTGCATACCTTGTGTGTTCAGCTTTTATTTTGAGTTAGTCTAGTTTTATGCTTTGCTTTGTTTAACGTGTTTTTGTTTATTTGTTTTCAGTTTTGTTTATTTTGTTTTTGATATAAAAAAAAATTAAAAAATTAGAAAAATACAAAAACAATGTGTGTTTTGTGTACATTGGTACTTGTGTACCTTGGATGGCCATTGAAACAAAGTTTTCTAAATTTTGTATCTTTTATAGCTTAGATGAGCATCTCTATGCACAACTAAGCAAGTGAGCTTTGTGGCTCATGTTTGTGATGAGTAAGATTAAGTAATCTCTTGTACTTAACACTCATATCACTCTTTTTGACGGGAAAGACTAAAAATCCTAAGAGAAAGGCATAAATAACCATCTCACTACTGTTGCTCGCCAATCATGAAATGATATCTGTATGCTTTGGCATAGCAAAAGTGCAATGTTAATGACATTTGTGTGCTTCGGCATAGCAAAAGTGGAATGTCAAAAGTTTAACATCATTGGGTATTTCTTTTCTTTCTCTTATATGTCCATGTATGATTTGCTTAAAAATATATATATATATATATATTTATGCAAAGAAAAATAAAAAGCAAAAAGAATAAAAATGCTTTATATGATTGCAAGCGTGTATTCTAGGAGATGTGAGAGTTATAGAATGTACCTCAAAGGTGATAGTCCCCATCAAACATTTATGATTGTGTATGAGTTAAAGTGATTTTCTCATATCTCAAATCGTCATAACATGTATACACTTATACAATCTTGCGATGTTTATCACACACAACACACAATATTCTTTGCTACTCTTGATAAATGTGCAGGTGCAATGTGATTTGGCCATCACAAGATTTACATGTGTTAATGTATGCTCACTAAACTGTCTTGACTTGGTGTACTGAAGAATCAATTCCATGCATGTTGGAGTAAAACTCTTGGATCAGCACGGAAGGACATGTGATTGAGACATCACATAGTGACTCCCAACCCTGACTATGAATGACATCGGGTAGGTCAGTGTCGGCGAAGTCCGCCAAAATGACTTGGTGTTCCGAATGAACACCTCGTCGAGAAAAGTTCTCCGAGAAGTCTTTTTGGGCATGCTCATCACGGAACCGAATATGAGAAGGAGTAGGATCAGATGAAGATGATGCCCCAGAATGAAGAGTGTTCCAAGACGGAGCTGACTTACGTTTAGGTGCCATAGACACAATTAACGTAAATAGAAAAGAGAGGGAGAGAAAAAGCCAATTAGAAAAGTCCCAAGCAATTCAAATATAGCAAGTATATACTGAAAAGAAAGGACGTATGCATGAGGAATGCATGAACATGTGACATGCAAAAGAAATTGCATCATGGGCTCAGTCCAATCCAATCCTACCAGCACATAATCAATTTGCAGACATCTAAATGCATGATAATACTGTTATAATGCTAATGTGATGCAATGCATGAGATTTTAAACTCATTTAAGTGAAAACCCATCCCAAAATTTCAACAACAACTCATCAATTTTGAAAAACCCCAATTTTTTTTTTAAAAAAAAAAAGCCAAAACCTAGCTTTTAAAACATGAAATGCATGAAGAATGAAAGATTAGAAGCTTACCAAGTGAAGAAAATCTTGAAAAAGCTTGAAGAAACCTTGAGGAAAGGATTTGGAGTGAGTGAGAGTGATTTAGGAGGTGAAAGAACAAAGCTATCGAGAGAGAGATCGAGAGAAATGAGAACCGGATCGCACAGACCGTATATATAGAACCTTAGTAAATCTCGACAGATAGAGGTGTCGAGAGAGGTGTCGAGAGGTATCGAGCCATCTGTCGAGCCAGGTGTCGAGAGAGCAAAACGTCGACAGATGTAGCTGTTGAGGATCTGTCGAGGAACACATCAACAAGAGGCTAAAAGAAGCTTGACCGATCCATCAGGTGTCGAGAAGCTATTGAGGGGACAGAAGTTTTCTCGATTGATCCACCAGCTATCGAGAATGTGTCAAGATTGTGATAAGAAAAAGTTGAGAAGCTCAACAGATAGCCAGGTGTCAAGGAGGTGTCGAGGAGTTGTTGAGCTAGCTTTTAAAAACAGTTTTTCGAGAAGGGAAAAACACAGACATGAATGCAATTAAGCATGCAACTCAACCAATAATCCAATCAACATATTAAGCTCTCAAAATCATCTCTCAACAATAATTTTAAGTACATGGATCTCAAAAACACACACACACACACACACACACTAAACAAGTGTAACCAATTTTATATTTCAAAAACAAGTCAAGACAGTTTAGTGAGCATACATTAACACATGTAAACCTTGTGATGGCCAAATCACATTATACCTGCACATGTATCAAGAGTAGCAAAGAATATTGTGTTTTGTGTGTGAAAAACATCACAAGATTGCATAAGTGTCAACTTGTTATGACGATTTGAGATATGAGAAAATCACTTTAACTCACACACAATCATAACTGTTTGATGGGGATTATCACCTTCGAGGTACATCCTATAACTCCCACATCTCCTAGAATACACGTTTGCAATCATATTTAAAGCATTTTGATCTTTTTGCTTTTTATTTTTCTTTGCATATTTTTCTTTTTAATAAGTATATCATGCATGGGCATATAAGAGATAGAAAAGAAATACCCAATGATATTTGACATTCCAATTTTGCTATGCCGAAGCACACAAATGTCATTGACATTGCACTTTTGCTATGCCGAAGCATATAGATGTCATTTCATGATTGGCGGGCAACGGTGGTGAGATGGTTATTTATGCCTTTCTCTTAGGATTTTTTAGTCATTCCCTTCAAAAAGAGTGATACGAGTGTTAAGTACAAGAGATTGCTTAATTTTACTCATCATAAACAAAATCCACAAAGCTCACTTGCTTAGTTGTGCATAGAGATGCTCATCTAAGCTACAAAAGATATAAAGTTTAGAAAACTTTGTTTCAATGGCCATCCAAGGTACATAAGTACCAATGTAAACAAAACACACATTATTTTTGTATTTTTCTGATTTTTCAATTTTTTTTTAAATTTTTATATCAAAAAGAAAATAAATAAATCTGAAAATAAATAAACAAAAACATGATAAACAAAGCAAAGCAAAAACTAGACTGACTCAAAATAAAAGCAAAACACACAAGTAATGCAAAAATAAAAACACGAAGAGAGAGAAGAAAGTGATAGAATCACTTGAAACCCTTTTCCTTCCACACCTTGGAGGAACCTTCCCTTTGATTAAACCCTTGAACTGGCGATGAGGGGGAAGAATTGAAACCGTTCAAGCTTGAAAGGAACATGAGGGTTTTGAGAAGATCCCCAAGAGGAGCAAGAGTGGATTGAAGCTGATTCCGGCTTCCAGATGCTATCATGCTGTTGCTCTATTGAGTGGCTAATCACTTATAGCAATTTGGTCGAGTATGACTGGTAACTCCACAATGATGACAGAGATGTTGTTTCTTCTGTTTAGGCTTTTGAGAGTTAGCCTTCTTAGCCATAGGGTTTTTAACATCTTTTTATCCTGCTTAGGGGGTGCTCCTAAGATAGATTTACCCTTGTCTAAGTTCTCACTAGCTAATTCATTTTTAACAACATTGTTCTTAATTTCAACATTATTAGCAAGAGGAACAAAAACAGTAGTACTAGTAGAAGCAAAATTAGAGGAAGAAAAACCATACCCTACACCTGTTCGATCAGAAGCAGATTTCTGAATGCTGAGCATCTCGTTAAGCTTCGCACTTGAAGTCCTCTCCAATTGAGCTCTAACTTGAAATAGCTCCGCTTCAAGCTTTTTGGTCTTCTCAGCCAAGAAATTGTTCCCAAACCTCAGTGCACCAATTGTTTAATTAGCTTCATCAAACTTTGTGGAAAGCTCTTCTCGATCAAGTTCCACATCACTGAGTTTCTTGGTGGCCAGCCTATAGAGTTTCTCGTGTTTCTCCGACAACTTGTATAGTTTCTCATGGGCCGTATGGATATCATTTTGATCATCCATTTTCTCAAACTTGGACTCTACCAATTCCTCTTCTTCATCCACATCTTCAACAATCCCCTCAGTAGGATTGACAGTGGTAATGAAGGCATTCAAGATTCCGTCATCCTCATTGTCGGAATCATCCTCAGGCTCAGTATCACTCAAAGTAGTAGCAAGTGCGTTGCTCTTCCCAATGCTCTTTAGATATATGGGACACTCTTGCTTCATGTGACCGAAGCCTTGGTACCCAAAGCACTTAGGTCCTGCGGGAACAGTGTACTGGCCGCCATCCCTAGCATCCTTCTTCCCTTTATCTTGACTCTTGAACAAAAAAGAATTGGATTGGCTATGGTCCTTGTCGAAACCCTTCCCATTGGCATTCTTCATGAACTTCTTGAATTGCCTTGTAATGTAGGACTTCATCTTAGAATCCTCATCATCTGAAGACTCATTAGTGTCACTGCTCTTAGCCTTCAATGCCATGCTCTTGCCCTTACCCGACTTTCCAATTCTTGATAACCCTAGCTCGTAGGTCTGCAAATTACCAACCAGCTCAGTCAAAAGAATCTTGTCAATATCCTTTGATTCCTCGATCGCTGTAATCTTGGCATGGAATCTCTCGGGTAGAGATCTAAGCACTTTCCTCACAATCTTGGGTTCAGGAATGGTTTCCCAAAGATTGAAAGCTGAGTTCACTATGTCCTTAACCTTGGCATAGAACTCATCGAACGACTCATCTTCTTGCATATTTATCTCTTCAAAGCTTGTAGTGAGCCTTTGAAGCTTTGAATCCTTGACAGCCTTGGTTCCCTCATAAGTTGTTTGGAGAATGGTCCATGCTTCCTTAGTAGTTTCAGTGGAGGATATCTTCTTGAACTCCTCATTGGTGACCGCACTGAATAAAGCATTCAATGCCTTACTGTTGAAGTTTGCCGCCTTGATCTTAGCTTCACCCAAATCGGCCAGTGCTTCCTTTGGCTTGGTCCAGCCAATCTCTATAGCTTGCCACACTTTCTCATCTAAAGACTGCAAGAAAGCTCTCATGCGTACTTTCCAGTATGCATAGTTAGTGCCATCAAATAAAAGAGGTATAATTAATGACTGTTCGCTATCCATGACAATGAGGGGTCAATGGATCAACACAGCAAAGATTAAACCTAATCAGAGTGTGCCTGCTCTGATACCACTTGATAGGCCAAAAACGTATTGACCCCTTATGATTAAATTAATTAATAATTAGCTAAGTTATTAATTAATCAAATTAACATGCAAACGCATGGGAGCACAAAAAAAATCACCAATAACTAAAGTATCCAGTAGAAAATAAATTGACATAGTGATTTGTTTATGAATGGGGAAAATCTACACGGCGAAAACCTCACCGGGTGATTTTAAGGTCACCACTCTCGAAATTCTACTATTATCACAACAAGCGGTTACAAGTAAAGGAATCCTAGTACCTTATACAAACCTACAGTTGAAACCTTACGCCAATACCCAATTGGACTTGTTCTGTAATGAAAATTTCTCCTTTTAATGCACGGCTCCCAGTACGTGACTAACCAATTGCGCGGATCCCAGTACATGACTTCAATCACCAACTAGAGAAAGTTGTTGGTTGCAAAATTCTTCAGTTCATCCCATGATGAAGATCAAGAAGATGCTTGGTCATAAAACCCTATGGTGTACAAACACAGCAACTTCTTCACAAGAATGATGAACTAGGGCAAAACTTCATCTCCGGTCACAATTTGCTTGAACAGACTTTGCTCAATGCTTGCGCAACTTGTATAGTTTGATGGCCCTTAAAATAATCCTTTTATATGTCTAGGGTTAGGAGAAAAGAAGGCCGAAAGACACATTCACGGATTCTAAGAAAATCAGATCAGAATTTTGAAATTCTTAAACCTCGACAGATAGGAGCTGTCGAGCACACGGGCTGAAACAACTTTCTTAAGCTTGATAGATGCAGCTGTTGAGCTTTAATGAATTTGCACTCTTTAGCTTGTTTCTTGGGCAAACTTGAATGACTTTAACACTTAATCTTGAAACCTTGTTTCTTGAAGTATTAAAAACACCTAGATTTACCCAATTACAAATAAAGTGCGTTTTGTCAAAGGATTAGCCAATTACATAAAAGAATGACATATGTTCTTAACAAGTGAAACACATATGTCCTAAGATTCATGCATTTTCCATGCATATGTACTCTCTTTTCAATATACTTGTTATATTTGAAATGTGTTGGGACTTTTCTGATTGTCTCTCTCTCTCCCTCTCTTTTCCCTTTACGTTAGTTGTGTCTATGGCACTTAAACGTAAGTCTTCTCTATCCCAAAACCCTCTTCGTTCTGGGGCATCGTCTTCGTTTGATCTTACTCCATCATTTATTCAGTTCTGTGATGGGGATGCTCGTAAGGCCTTCTCGGAGAACTTTTCCTGATGAGGAATTCATTTTGAATGCCGAGTCATTTTGGTAGACTTTGTAGTCACTGACCTACCCACTGTCATTCACAGTCAAGGTTGGGAGTCACTGTGTGACTCCCGGTCACATGTCCATCTATGCTGATCTATGAGTTTTACTCCAACATGCATGGATTTGATTTTTCAGTACCTCTCTTTCATACTCATGTTTGAGGTACGCGCATTACTGTCACACTGCAGCTTGTTGCGGATGTGCTTCATGTCCCTAGGGTAGAGTTTCCTGACTACCCTGGTTGTGAGCGTCTAAATACTTTGCAAAAGATGAGCTCAATTCTGCTTTCTGTGAGCACCCTTCTGATTGGGGTAAGCGTTAGTGCACTTACTATTCGGATTTTGCAAAAGGTTCACGGTTTTTGAACATGGTTATGACTTTTGTTCTTCACCCTCTCTCTCACTATAACCCTATCACAGAGCCTCATGCTCGATTTTTGTTGTCCCTTCTTGAGCATCTTACCACAAATTTTTCTTCTTACTTTATTCTTTCTATCTTAGATGTCTATAGGGATACGGCGCCCTGTGATAAGCTCATCTTTCCTTCCGCTATCACGAGGATCTTACGCCATTTTTCTATTCCCTTTCCAACGTTCGACCACTTTACTCATATTTGTGCCATAGGCGCCGCTATCATTAAACATAGCAAGGCGCAATTTAGGTCGAGGCAGTTTGGGTCAGCAGCTCCTCCTTCCCGTTCGGCTCCATCCTGATATGCTCCATCCACATCCGCTCCCTCCTCTTCTACGAGCAATGTGACTTTAAGAGACATCATGACGCAGCTTCAGCACATGGATGCTCTCCTTGATACACTCTCCACTGAGTTGTATCAAGTGAACGTTCGTGTTGCAAGACGGCAGGCAATCATGGGTGGCTTTGTTGATTCTCCTCCACGTACTCTAGAGGCTTCTGATGCTGAGGATGATGATGATGATGATGCTACTGCTTCTGAGGATGATGGTGATGGATATGCTAGCACTTCCGACACAGATGAGATGTCTACTTGACCTTCTTACCCTTTGTCACTTGTGACAAAAAGAGGGTGTAGTTTTGTATATGAGAGTAGTCATACTTAGGGGGAGAGTTAGTATAGGACCATTTTGTTAGGAGGAGTGTTGATATCTGAGGGATGTAGTGAGGATTATTTGTATCTTTTTCTTTTCTCTACTTTAGATACATTTATTCTTGTACCTTAGGTCTTGTGACCATTATTGACATACATTGTACTTATCTTCTTTATATGTTGATGTATGTTTCTTTCACCTACCCTTACATGTGTTGTTTCTTTTCTCTCTTTATGCACATGCTTCTTATTACGTGTATGCAATCCATTATTTCTGTTTCACACAAAGATGCCTTGATGAGTTTTGTTTAAAGTGTTTCAGAAATACAGGTTGTCAAAGTCTACTTGCCATAAACTCTCTTCTTGCAAAGTTTTTCAAGAGTTTGTGTTATGATAGATTTTATTGTATTCAACAAGTGAATATGAGTTAAGTGATTTATGACTTCTCTCATATATTCATTTGTTTGTTGTGGTTTTGTCATGGATTGCCAAATAGGGAGATTGTTAGGACATATGTGATTCACTTGTTAGGAACACATATCACTATTTTATGTAATTGACCAATCCTTTGACAAAACGCACTTTACTTGTATTTGGGTAGATTTAGGATGTGTTTAATACTTCAAGAAACTTTGTTTCAAGATCAAGTGTTGAAGCCATGCAAGTTTGTCCAAGTTTCAAGCCAAGAAAGTGCCTGTCATTAAAGCTCGACAACTAGCCATCTGTTGAGATTTAAAGAGCTGTTCAGCCCCATGGCTTGATAGCAGCTCGACAGCTAGGCATCTGTCGAGGTTTAAGAAAAACAAATTTTCAGTTCTGTTTTAACTCTAATCCGTGATTATGTGTTTGAGCTTTCTTTTCTCACAACCCTAGACATATAAAAGGATTATTTTAAGGGCCGTCAAAGTGGACACAAGTTGCACAAGTGTTGAGCAAAGTTTGTTCAAACAAACTGTGACTGGAGACAGAGTTTTGCCCTAGTTCATCGTTCTTATGTAGAAGTTGCTGTGTTTGTACATTGTAGGGTTTTATGACTAAGCATCTTCTTGATCTTCATCGTCTGGATAAACTAAAGAACTTTGCAGCCAATAACCTTCTCTAGTTGGTGATTGAAGTCGCGTACTGAGATCCGCGCATTTGGTTAGTCATGTACTAGGAGCCGTGCATTATAAGGAGAGATTGTCACTACAGAACAAGTCCAATTGGGTATTGGGGTAAGGGTTCAACTGTAGATTGGTATAAGATACTGGGATTCCTTTACTTGTAACCGCTTGTTGTGATAATAGTGGATTCTCGGAAGTGGTGACTTTAAAATCACGCGGTGGGGTTTTTGCCGTGTAGGTTTTCCCCATTCTTAACAAATCACCGTTATCCCCATTCTTAAAATCACTCGCTACACTTAGTTTAATTGGTGATTTGTTTGTGCTACCACGCGTTTGCATGTTAATTTGATTAATTAATTAAACTTGGCTAATTAATCAATTAATTCATCACAAGGGTCAATACTTTTTTGGCCTATCAGGTACAAGTAGGTGGTGCCTGGGCCATTTATGTATGCTCTACTTCCGTCTGAATTCGCTCCTTTCTAACCTTCACGCCATTCCTGCTGCCTTTGTGTTTGTCTGATTCTACTGTACGCTCTGGTGGGTGTTTAACTTTTGTGGTGTGAAGGACATATGGGCTTTTGGGCTCATGTCCCTTGCCTTTTCACTCCTTCCTTAGGCTGGGCATTGCTTGGGTGAAGACCCTCTCCTTCCTGCCTAGCCCATGTTCTCTTCTTTCCTGTGTTTGTGGGTCTCTTGGTTGGGGATCCTGCCAGGCCACTTTGTTGTTTCTGCTATATCATTACCTCTCTCTCTCTTTTGGGCTTTGTTGGCTAACATTCCTACTGTGCCAGCCTATTTCATTCCTCGGCCCATTCACTTCCTCTTTACCTCTTTTACTCCCATAGACTTGTTGCTAAATCCTTTGGGCTTTCTCGGCCCAATTACCACATCTTTACCTTTTATTACTTTTCAGGCTTATTGGCCTTTAAGCCAACCCAATGAATTTACTAATTCATTTACTGGGTTTCTACGGCCTATTTACTTCCTCTTTACCTCTTATTGTTCCCACGGGCTTACTACTTCATTCCTTGGGTTTCCTCGGCCCATTTACTTCCTTTTACCTCTTATTATTCTAGTGGGCCTGCTAGCCATCATTTCTGCCATTTCGGCCAGTTGAGCTTACTTTACTATTTTCTCTTCTCACTTTCTTCATATTGTCGGGCTTCTTTTGCTATGGGGCCCTTTGTCAAAAGTGGGCATCAACACATGTCAAAGTTAAAAATGCAATTTTCAATCACAACCATTGAAAAAAAAATTTTGAAAAAGTAAAAAAGTGAAGAAGTAAAAAAATATTGGGTAAATTACAAAGTTAGTCCCTATCCCTTACATCATTTATCAATTTGATCTCTAACCTTTCAATTGTGTTAATTTAGTCCCTAAACTTTGAAATTTACCCAAAATATTTGTGAGAGAGAGAGAGAGAGAAATTGGAGCTTTTAGGGAATTTTATGTTTTATAGCTATTATGTAGGTTAAGGAATAATTATTCTTATTTTAAATAATAGCTATTCCTAAAAACAGTTACTGTATTTTATTACAAGGTCTATTAGTATACCAAATGTGACCCTATAAATTTTTTTTTTGATGAACGTGACCCTATAATTTAGGGTCGGACAGAATCATAAAGCACATCACCCCAAGAACAAAGACCAACTTAACTTATGCCAAGGTAATACCTGTTATGCTCTCAAGTCTCAACTCACATACCTTTGGAACAATGCCGCCTAAATGCAACGCCTACAAACCATTGTCGCTGTTAAGAACCAAATGGGAAAACTAATGGATAGGCCTCCGAAGAAATAGAGATAAGTGGGAAATGAGAGTTAGAAAGGAAACAACTGAATTCTTATTTGCATAATCTTCCCATACAATCCTTAAGCTATTTATACAATTCATTACAATGCTCTGCTGGACTAATAACTAACTTCTATAACCGCCACCCTTGGCATCAAGATGTGTTTGCAAAACAATCATTGTAAATCTCTCTAGGTTACGCATGACACATTGACACTAATGCGATCTATAGATTGTGCTACTAGATTTATCCTAAAGCATCAATATTGGCATCATAAAAAGCTATTTTATCTATTTTACCACCTCATTTTACAAAACACCCAACATTAGTAGTTTTATTTTATCATTCAACACAATAAAATAATATAAACAACACAATAAATTTTGGCTACAGTGGAAGACCTAATAAAATATTGTTTTTTTGTTTAATATTTGAGCTACAATGCATAATTAGAGTTACAGTGCACAAGATGGCTGTGCACTGTAACTCAACAACAACAAAATTTTGCTTTTCCTCTACTAATGCAGTCTACTTTTGTTAAATTTGGTTGGTAAATTTAGCATCTTAGTAATTTGCCTCCACCAATACTAATGCTCTTTTTTAATAATTTTTTAAAGGCTGAAATCCAAAATTGACCCTTTAGCTTTCGGCTTTTGTCGTTTCAGTCTTCTAACTTTCAGTTTTGTCATTTCAGTCATCTAACTTTCAATTTTTTTTCAATTCAGTATTCCATTAAACATCCCTTAGTAGTCTTCGTTAAGTGAGCCAAAATGACGCTGTTTTGGCTCTTTAAAAAAAAAAATTCGTAATTAAAAAAAAATGAAATTGTATTATAAAAAAAAGAAAAGAAAAGAAAACAATCAGGAGAACAACGTCGTTCCCTTTACCTGAAATCAAAACAGAAAATAGAAACACGATCAGTAGCCCTAAACTGAGAAAATTGGGGGAAGAAGGGAGAGGAGAAGTTTGGGTTTGGCACATGAACGAGTTTGGGTTTGGGTCAGGGTCCATGAACCAAGATTGCAAGCAGTTCCATCGTGATTGAGAGATCGGGTTTGAGAGAAGTGAGACCGAGATTGAGTGAGAGAAACCAAGATTGAGAGAGAGACACCGAGATCGAGAGAGAAACCGAGACTAAGAGAGGGAGAAACCGAGATTGAGATATTTCGTGGTGGCCTAGGGTCCACTCAGGTGGGCTAGGGTCCACTCCGTTAGCTCTAGCTGCTTCCAAGTATAGTTTTGGGTAAGTGTTGATATAACTCTTTTAAACTTTTGTGTTTTTTTGGGTATAGGTAGTAGCAGAACAATGAATTTTGTGCTAGGTTTTGCTATGTGTTATATAAAGTTGGTGGCTTTTTCTGTTCAAGACATTTTTTGTTTCATTTTGTTTGTTTATGTGGGACTTTGTTGACTGATAGGTGATATTAAATGCTTTGGGATAATCTACTGAACATCTTCACATGCAGTTTTATTGTTTTGAAATAACTTGGTCACCACTAGTTGTTTGCTGTGTGGGGTACTTAGAAGTTAGCACTTTATTTTTCTGCTACTATTTTTGTGTGTATGGGGGTACTTATCATTGTCTTTGTCGGTTAAAACACTTGTGTTGTTTGTTGACTTCTTAATTTAATACTTTCACAGTAAAGATTCTTGGTCATAATTTTACATTATTTTTTCACTACAATGGAGTATTGCACCACTCGATTAAGATGAGGAAGTATATAGGTGGTAAGGTGAAAGTGTATGATAATGTGGATGACGGGAATGATGCTAGGGGCAATGATGGGAATGGTGCGGTGGGAGATGTGGATTATGAATGGTATGACTATGACTATGATGACCCAGCTAATGAAAAGTTATATGAAATTTCTGTGGATGGGGTTGATGGCAACACTTTTCAGCCCACCATAACCCAAAATTGTTAGCCCTCACAAGAGCCCATAATTGCCAACCATCAATTGTCACACCCACCTAATTTTACAAACCAATCTTTATCCCACTTAGATCTAGTCCCAACTCTTTTCATTTGGCCGTTGGATGAAATTTCAAGTGGATCCGAGTATGCATCCTCGGACGAGTTGCATTTTCTTGAAAATTCTGATGGTGAGCAAAAGAAAAAATTAGCTGAATTCAAACTTGAATACATAAAGGGTCCTGAATTTGTGTTGGGGTGTCCTTTAGGGACAGCAAGTAGTTCAAAGAGTTTTCACGAGCTTACAAGTTGAAGCATGAATATGGCATCAAGCTGTCAAAAAAATAAGAAGTCTAGGGTGAGGTATAAATCTGTTGAAGGTTGTCCTTGGAAGGTGTCTGCAGGTAAGGATAAGGAGGCAAACTTCCGGATTAGTGCGTTATATGATACTTATACATGCAGTAGGTCCTTCCATAGCAGGCAGGTTTCTGCACATTGGGTGGCAGAAAAGTATGTTGACCAATTTCAGACTAATATTGAATTTCAAGCTAAAGATTTGGAGCTTGCCTTGTTGAAGGCATATAAAGCTAGAGACATGGTAAGAGGGGACTTTTGTGAGCAATACTCCAAGGTAAGACGCTACTGTGCGGAGTTGAGAAGATCTAACCTAGGTACCACAGTTAGAGTCACAGTTGCTATCCCTAGTCATAATTTCAAAAGGGTCTATGTGTGCTTAGCTGCATGTAAAGAGGGATTTGTTCATCATTGTAGATGATTGATAGGCTTAGATGCTTGTCATTTGAAAGGTGTAGTTGCTGGCCAAATTCTAGCAGCCGTGATTATAGATGGAAATGATGGTATGTACCCAATTGCATATGTTGTTGCCAAGGCAGAAAATAAGGAGACTTGGACATGATTTTTGGAGAATTTAATAGGTGATATAAGGCTTGTGAGAGACCACGGATGGTGCTTTATTTCAAACCAACAGAAAGGTTTGCTTCTTGCTTTAGCTGATGTGGTCCCAAATGCATACAATAGATTCTGTGTAAGGCATTTGTTTGCTAACTTCAAGAAGAACCATCAAGGAAAGGAGTTAAAGGACTTGATGTGGGGTGCAGCTAAGTCATCGATAACAACAACATTCAAAATTTATATGAAGTAAATGGAAATAGTGAGCAAGGAAGCTGGTGATGAGCTAAGGGGTAGGTCATCATTACAGTGCGTTTGGCATGCTTTCCCCTATTATCCAAAGTGTGATATGCTATTAAATAACCTTTGTGAGACTTTTAATTCAAATATTGTGTTAGCAAGAGAAATGCCATTGGTCCATATGCTTGAAGCCATTAGAAGATATCTCATGGTTAGGATCCGTAAGAGTAGGGATTCAATGGCTAAGTATCAAGGCCTTATTTGTCATAAGATCCAAAAAAAATTGGAGAAATGTGAAGAGGCTAGCATTGATTGCAAATCTATTTGGTCAGGTGGGACAAGGTGGAAGGTGAATAGTTGTGGCAAGCAGTTTGTGGTTGATGTAGAGAAACGTTGATGTAATTTCAACTACTAAAATTTGATTGGGATCCCTTGTAAGCATGCAGTGCATGTAATAGCTTTTAGGAAAGAACATGTTGAGGATTATGTGCACAAATTCTATAAGAAGGATACATATATTGCTTTATATTCGCATCTTATTCAGACATGCAATGGTCCTGATTTGTGGCTGGACACAGATGGAGATGCAATACTTCCTCCAATCCATAAAATTCATCCAGGAAGGCCTAAGATTGTTATAAGAAGAAAGGATAAAGATGAAGTTCATAACCCTTACAGGATGAAGACAAATCAAACAAGTTTAAGATGTGCACATTGTCATCAATTGGGGCAAAACAAAAGGATTTGCAGGAGCAATCAAAGACCACTAGGAGTAGCAACTGCCAAGGGCAAAGGCAAGGCAGCAACTGACAAGGGCAAAGGCAAGGCAACAAGCAGTGGCAGAAAAAGGGTATTTGAATTCATTTAAATTATTTCCTTAATGCAGCAAATTGTGTATAGTGCTAATGTTTTTCACATGCAGGCTGCCAACTCTGAGGAGCACTTCATGGGATTTAGAGTGCAAGTAGATGGTGCATTTAGTAGCCAACAAAGCAATGTATGTGTGAATAATGGCTTCTATCATTGCTTGCATCATCTTTATTACTTATGGAATTCATTGCTTTATATCATCTTTATTACTTATATGTACAATGGCTTCCACTAGCATACAAGCTGCCCAATCGTCTCTTTAATTTCTCTTCTTGTTCTAAAAGATGTAGTTTGCTTGCTTCAAAAGGTCTTTATAAAGACATGACATTGTCTGTCATATATAGAATCTAAACTCAAACAGTCCCATCCTCTTTATTACTTATATATATATATATATATATACACATACATACATGCATATATATCATCTTTATTACTTGGTTTTTGCCGTCAACTTCTAATGTCTATGTACTTCTCACATTCAGGCTGCCAACATTGAGGGGAACTCAAAGAGATCTAGAGCAGGAGTTGATGGTAGTCAACAAAGCTATAGAAATTTTAATAGTTAACAAAGCAGCAGAGCTTAGTTAATCCTAGCAATAGTACTTCAGAACTTAGGCATGTAGTTTGTTATGTAAGATGTTATTGCCAAACTATTAAGGAAATTTAGTTTTTTAAGGAAGTAGACTTTTTTTGAATTTATTTTGTGATGTTAAAGTCAAAAGGCAAGGAAGGTTATGTATTGGAGTTGAAATTTCATGCATTTGGTTTGTTTTTAAGGTTTCTTGAATATTTTATGTTAATGATACAATGGTTGGCAAGGTAGGTTATATACAGGATATGAAATTTCATGCCTTTGGTTTTTGCTTTTAAGGTTTCTTGAATATTTTATGTTTATGGTACAGTGGTTGGCAAGGCAGGTTGTATACAAGATATGAAATTTCATGCCTTTGGTTTGCTTTTAAGGTTTCCTGAATATTTTATGTTTAATATACAATGCTTGGCAAGGATGGTTATGCGTAAGAGTTGAAATTTCATGCTTGAATATGTTTATGAAATTTTATGTATATAAGTGGCAAGGCAGGTTATGTGTATGATACAGTGGTTTCTTGAACTTTTTGGTTTTTTAAGATATATATGGTCTCCATATTTAGCTTTACATGCTTAATTAGAACAAATAAACATGTGAAAGCAGAAGCAAAATAAAAGGAATAAAAATTAGGGTTTCTGGTAGCAGCTTGCACACATAAGAACAAACTTGCATAATCATAATCAAGCCTGCGTAAGCAAGCAAGATTATGCGGGCGTAGGTTCTTGCCTAGAAACCCTAAAAAAAAAAAAGGGCAGGACCTCATAACGGAAATTCTAACAACCTAACATGCATTTAAAACACACAAACATATAAACCTAAGCTAGATAAACATGTTAAAGCATATTATCACAAGGAAATAAAGCACATAGAAGATTAAAGTGAAAAAAAAATGAAAGAAAAGAAAAAGAAAGGTTTAAAACTAATACCTCAAAGAAAAGCTCTTCAAGCTTGGTTTTTGACCATTCCCCTTAGTCAAATCTATCACAATTCAATAAAAATATTATTAGCAACGTTAAACTAAAAGGACTGGGGCCAGAAAATGTCCCAATTAAATAAAATTAACTTGAGGGTATTTTGTGAAAAAATCCCTTTTGATTCATTATTTTCTAGTGAATCTTGTATTTTTCCCATGGGATTTCTATGTGTTTTGAAAATATACCATGTAAGACTTTATATAGTGGAAAAAATGGAGTTTGGAATGGCTCCCAGATGATGGGGGATTCATTCCAAACCTCAGCCATTATTGTAAAAAACTGGATCTATTTCATGTCTTTGATGTTGGAAAATCTGGTTTTGTATCTCATACAAAAAACACAGCGGAAGCAACAAACATGGATCTATTTCATTCATGATTGATAACATGCACTAAGTAAATTTCAAAATTTAAGAACAAGATAACGTACCTTGGTGCGGTGAAATTCAAAATAAAAGATTAGAAGTACTTGAGAACACTTTTAATCTTCACTCCAATTCCACTTTACGCCCAAGAAGTGTGGTCTCTCAATCAGTTTCCAAGGGAAAATAATCGAGTGGCTTCACTCACACATACACACCATTTCACAATGATATCTCTCTTTTTCTTTTCACTAATGAAAAAATTCTGTATGTTTCTTCCTTTATAACTAACTGATTATCTAATTGGGCTGGCCTATTGGGCCTTTCCAATTGGGCTTTAGTGTGTGGCTTGGAGTTGGACTAAAAGGAACAAATAAGACACTAGCTCTAATAGGCCTTTAGCTTTTCTGTCAACTCTTGACAAGTCCAAAGTTACCATTAATTATATTTAATATCACTATATAAATATAATTGCACTCTAGGCCTTATTAATAAATTATATCCTAAGACTTTATTATACATGCAACTCTTTCATAAAATATTTGTAGTAATACAAAGTCATGAATGTAGACTACCATTTTGTAAATTACTACATCTTAATCCTTGAGTACCCGGTTTAATCTTTTAAGTTGTTCATCATATATTTATGAAATCCAACTTCATAAATATATACTTTAGTAACTATTTACTAAAGTAGTTAGGCCTAACATTCTGAATAACAAACTCATTAAACTTATCTCAAGGGAATATTTTGTATCTCCGTTAAGAGATTATGAATTCTATCTTGAGAATATATGTTCCATCAACACTAAATGCGGCTGCCCAATATACTGAGGTTTTGACCGTTACTTTATATCTCACTCTTGATATGTCAAAACAACCTACACTTCATGATCAGGTCCATTATTCTCTCAGGATTAAGAGTTCATGTAAATATATAAGTCGTGAGATTTATTATTCAATTGATAGTCATTAGAAGAATAATAAATCTCACAGCGGTCTAGTTCAATATGTTTTAACTCTTAAAACATATCAACATATCAACTAGAAGTCACCACTTCCGTGATCAAGATAAATCCTCTTAGTTAATATGTTATAGTCTTCGCAGATGAAACGCCCAATTTCATCACCGACTACGAACTAAATTCTGAGTTTACAAAGAACTTGTGATTTATGTCTTCTGTGACTTTTCACATAAATCACATACTATGCATCTCATGGACTCTGTAATAATATCCGAATATTCATGTTACCATTATTTCAAATAATAATAAAACAACTTTATTAATTACAATATTAAGTCATACATCATGTCATACATAATATCATACATAGCATCATATAATAGGATTTAAGGGCATTAATCCTAACAATCTCCCACTTGCCCTAAAGACTATTGTGCACTAATATAACTCCCATTCACTCCAAATGTGACTCGAAGGTCCTTTGAGGCAAGTCTTTGGTAAAGGTATTTGCTAGATTATTTGCACTTTCAATCTTTGCGACCACCACATCTCCACGAGCAATAATATCTTTAATGATGCGGTACTTTCTCTCAATGTGCTTTCCTTTCTTGTGATTCCTTGGATCTTTTGATTGTGCAACTGCTCCACTATTGTCGCAAAACAAAGTAATGGGAACTTGCTTAATTCTTACTACATCAAAGTCAGAAAGGAATTTCTTGAGCCATACAGCTTCTTTTGCTGCTTTAGAAGTAGCAACATATTCTGCTTCCATGGTGGAGTTCGCAATACAAGATTGCTTGACACTCCTCCATGTTATGGCTCCACCTCCCAAGGTGAAAACACATCCTGATGTGGACTTTCTGAAATCTAGATCCGATTGAAAGTCTGAATCTGTATAGCCAATGGGAATCAAATCCTCACTACGGTAAACAAGCATATAATCTCTCGTTCTCCGAAGATATTTTAGAATATGCTTTACAGCTTGCCAATGTTTTGGTCCTAGATTTGATTGATATTGGTTGACCATGCCAACTGAATAACAGATATCTGGTCTAGTACAAAACATGGCATACATAAGACTTCCTACTGCAGAAGTATAAGGAACTTGTCTCATCATATTTTCCTCCTCTTGAGTCTTAGGCCTTTGGTCATCAAACAGAGGAACTCCATGTCTGAAAGGAAGTAAACCTTTCTTGGAGTTTTGCATGCTAAACCATTCTAGAACCTTATCTATATATCCAGCTTGTGATAAGCCTAACATCTTATTCTTGCGATCTAGCCAAAGCTTGATCCCTAGAATAAAATTAGTCTCACCCAAGTCCTTTATATCAAATTGGCTTGACAACCAAACCTTTGCTGATGACATTACCCCTACATAATTTCCAATGAGTAGAATATCATCAACATAAAGCACTAGGAACATTACTACTTTATCTTGATGTCTTTTGTACACACAAGGTTCATCAAGATTTTGTTCAAAACCAAATGACTTGATTGCTTTATCAAATCTGATGTTCCATGACCTAGATGCTTGCTTAAGTCCATAAATGGATCTTTTTAATTTGCATACCATATGCTCTTGGTTCTTTGCTAAGAAACCTTTTGGTTGCATCATATAGATTTCCTCTTCAAGATTGCCATTGAGAAATGCAGTCTTGACATCCATTTTTCAAATCTCATAATCATAATGAGCAGCAATGGATAAGAGAATTCTGATAGATTTAAGCATTGCTACTGGTGAAAATGTTTCTTCATAATCAATACCTTCTTTTTGTGTATATCCTTTCGCCACTAGCCTTGCTTTAAAGGTTTCAACCTTTCCAGCTATCCCTCTCTTCCTCTTGTAAACCCATTTGCAACCAACAAGTTTAATGCCGTTAGACGCCTTTACAAGATCCCAAACTTGATTGGAATATATGTAATCTAATTCAGATTTCATAGCTTTGACCCAACGATGTGCATCTATATCATTCATTGGCTCTTCATAAGTGTAGGGATCCGATTCAGCCTCTTCTAAGATAGCTTCATAAGTTTCTCCCAAACTTATGAATCTTATAGGAGGCCGAACAATTCTCCCACTACGACGAGGCATCTGTGTACTAGACATATCATGAGTAGTATCTTGTGGTGTATCTAATACAGCCACATCATCCCTAGTTTCATCCATTGGTTGTTTATTTACAGGTTCATTCATTTCAGCCAACACAATTCTACTTCTAGGAGTATAATTATTCATATAGTTATTTTCCAAGAACTTGGCATTTGTGCTAACAAACACTTTATTATCTTTATGACCATAGAATAAACCTCCAACAGTTCCTTTTGGATACCCTACAAAGAAAACCACTTCTGTTTTAGACTGTAACTTGTCAAACTTTCCTTTCAACATATGTGCTGGACAACCCCAAATATGGAGATGTCTCATACTAGGCTTACGCCCATTCCATAACTCAACATGTGTTTTAGGAACAGACTTCGAAGGTACTAAATTTAGAAGATACATTGCAGTATTTAAGGCATATCCCCAAAATGAAATTGGCAGAGTTGTATAACTCATCATGGACCTAACCATTTCTAAAAGAGTCCTATTCCTTCTTTTTGCTACACCATTTTGTTATGGAGTTCCAGGTGCAGTCATTTGGGATACAATCCCATTTTCAGTTAAGTAATCCTTAAGATCCCCAAGAAGGTATTCGCCACCACGATCAGATCGAATGGCCTTTATGTGTTTGCCTAATTGATTCTTAACTTCAGCCCTAAACTCTTTGAACTTTTCAAAGGCTTCAGACTTCCGTTTCATTAGGTACACATAACCAAATCTAGAGTAATCATCGGTAAAAGTGATGAAGTACTCATAACCTCCTCTTGCCTGGATTGACAAAGGACCACATACATCTAAATGTACTAGTTCTAGCAAATTTTGGGCTCTTCTACCTTTTGCATTAAAAAGTCGTTTGGTCATTTTACCTTCTAAACAAGATTCACAAACTGGAAATTCATCAAAGTCCATGGGCTATAAGAGTCCATCTTTGATAAGTCTTTGAATCCTATTTGAATTAATATGACCCAAACACAAGTGCCAAAGATATGCATCACTAGTAGAAGGAAACTTTCTCTTTAATGATTTTACATGAGAATCATTATCTAATTTAGAATTATATAACTCATGCTTATCAGGAGTTAAAATATAAAGACCATCCACAATATTGTCAGAACAGATAAACATTTTATCATTCTTTATTACAACATTGTCTTTAAGGATAACACAATATCCATGTCTACCTAAATAAGTTGTAGAAATTAAATTCCTACGAACATTAGGTACATATAAACAGTCTTCCAATATTAAAACTCTAGATTCAAAACATAAATTAAACACTCCAACAGCTACAACCGGAATTCTACTCCCATAAGCCAAAGTAAGAAACAATTCCCCTTCATTAAACTTTCTGGTCTCCTGGAACCCCTGCAAAGAATTGCAGATATGATTAGTACAACCTAAATCCACACACCAGAAATCTGTGGGATTTTGTACTAAACTTATTTCAAGGAGGAATGAACTTTTCATACCCTTATTATTGGCAGCCTTGAATTTTGGACAATATCGGCACCTAAAACCTCCAATGTATTCAGATTAGAGATCATTGTAAGACAATGCTCCCCAACTGAACTGCCTTCAGCCATTTTGGTATTATAGATTTGCCTCATGGTTTCTTGCCTTGCTCACCAAACATCTCCTTCAGACTTAGCATAATGTCTGAAGCTAGTTCTACATCCTGCATTTGATACTGTAGAACATTTGAGATAGATGCTAGGATGTAGCACTTGACCATCTCATTAGATTTCTGCCAACGATCAGATCGTTGTTTTTCCTCAAGAGGAGCATCTAATGAAGGAAAGCTAGGACATGGTTGAGGAAGCACATATTTATGCTCTTCAGCTGTAAGAACAATGTCCAAATTTCTTTTCCAGTCAACATAGTTGAATCCAGTCAGTTTGTTTTGATTAAGAATAGTAACAAGTGGACTAAATGATGCCATGTTCAAATCTAAAAATAATAAACATGAATATAATAAGTAACTGGACAATATCAATTTAGCATATAAACATAAAATATGGAACCTTAATAAAACCATAATATAATATATGCAACAACAACCCAATCCCATATTCAATATCCCTCAGCATAGAGTAAACATTAAATACTATGATTGATTGAGAACTATTCTCATTATTAGTGCTATCATGATAACTCTTATCATACCCTAATAATATGCCGTTATACATTTGGCCTCTAAATAATAATAGTAAGAACTCAGCATAGAGGGTACTATAATATTTAGTCTAGTGTATACCATTGTCTAGAATCATGTGTAGGCATATTTCATCCCCTTAACAGGCTTATTTTGTAGTACCATGATTCAAAACACCCTCCGCATGGAATGCTAAGCTCAAAGCAAAGACAAAGTATATATTTCACACTACTATGAACCAACGATGGAGGCCGTGAGATGCAACCCTTGTATCTCTCTCCCACTAGATATTTTAAATTAAAGGTTTTTATGATCAAGAACCATATTAATGCTAGAAACCCTTGAAAATATAATCCTAATCTCATCAGGAATAAATTTCATTAAATGAATACTTTAAATCCTAGCATTAATATATATATAAATATATATAACGTAATATAAACCCATATTACATTATATGTAATATAATATACGGATTATTACATGTAATATATGATTATTACATTATATATAATATACGGATTCAATATGAAATAAAGAACTTGAATCCTTAATGCATGCGAATTCTTGATGCATATAAAAGCATGACACGACACTTGATGCAAAGAAACATAATCATGGCCTATTACGATTAACGTGAATCAATATATATCTCATATATTAAACGTAGCATGGCAGTTATGTTAATTGACATTCCATAACTACCCTTGAGAGTAGTTATTGTCAACGGACAATAACTACTTTCTTTGAATGGTCGTGTCTTAATGGCCGATCATGTTTATAAAACAACTTCAATAAACCCGTTCACAAGAAGTGTAGATGGTGTCCTTGATGAAAACAAACACCAAAATCATACGGCACAAAACAAAAGTTACAGCTGTGTCCTCTTGGAACAATAACTTTATGCAGAAATTTGAAAACACAAAGATAACAGTTTTCTTAAATTCTAAAACTCAATCACATGTTATACAAGCATGATATGAAAACCTGGCTCTAATACCAATTGTTGGAAAATCTGGTTTTGTATCTCATACAAAACACATAGCAGAAGCAACAAACATGGATCTATTTCATTCATGATTGATAACATGCACTACGTAAATTTCAAAATTTAATAACAAGATAACGTACCTTGGTGCGGTGAAATTCAAAACAAGAGAATAGAAGTACTTGAGAACACTTTTAATCTTCACTCCAATTCCACTTTACGCCCAAGAAGTGTGGTCTCTCAATTAGTTTCCAATGGAGAATAATTGAGTGGCTTCACTCACACATACACACCATTTCACAATGATGTCTCTCTTTTTCTTTTCACTAATGAAAAAATTCTATATGTTTCTTCCTTTATAACTAACTGATTATCTAATTGGGTTAGCCTATTGGGCCTTTCCAATTGGGTTTTAGTGTGTGGCTTGGAGTGGTTCCAAAAGGAACCAATAAGACACTGGCTCCAATGGGCCTTTGGCTTTTCTGTCAACTCTTGACAAGTTCAAAGTTACCATTAATTATATTTAATACCACTATATAAATATAATTGCACTCTAGGCCTTATTAATAAATTATATCCCAAGACTTTATTATACATGCAACCCCTTCATAAAATATTCGTAGTAATACAAAGTCATGAATGTAGACTGTCACTTTATAAATTACTACATCTTAATCCTTGAGTACCCGGTTTAATCCTTTAAGTTATTCATCATATATTTATGAAATCCAACTTCATAAATATATACTTTAGTAACTATTTACTAAAGTAGTTAGGCCTAACATTCTGAATAACAAACTCATTAAACTTATTTCAAGGGAATATTTTGTATCTCCGTTAAGAGACTATGAATTCCATCTTAAGAATATATGTTTCATCAACACTAAATGTGGCTGCCCAACATACTGAGGTTTTGACCGTTACTTTAGATCTCACTCTTGATATATCAAAGCAACCTACACTTCATGATCAGGTCCATTATTCTCTCAGGATTAAGAGTTCATGTAAATATATAAGTCGTGAGATTTATCATTCAATTGACAGTCGTTAGGAGAATAATAAATCTCACAGCGGTCTAGTTCAATATGTTTTAACTCTTAAAACATATCAACATATCAACTAGAAGTCACCACTTCCGTGATCAAGATAAATCATCTTAGTTAATATGTTATAGTCTTCGCAGATGAAACGTCCAATTTCATCGCTGACTACGAACTAAATTCTGAGTTTAAAAAGAACTTGTGATTTATATCTTCTGTGATTTTTCACATAAATCACATACTATGCATCTCATGGACTCTGTGATAATGTCCGAATATTCATGTTACCATTATTTCAAATAATAATAAAACAACTTTATTAATAACAATATTAAGTCATACATCATGTCATACATAATGTCATACATAATATCATACATAGCATCATACAATAGGATTTAAGGGTATTAATCCTAACATTTGAAACCCTAGTTGCGTACGTAGGAGTGTGCTAGAGTATGCATGCTTTGGCCCATGTACGCAGGCTGCTACCCACGTACGTGGGCCGAGGGCCACTTTGGTCATTTTATTTCCAAAAATAGATTTTTTGCTCATTTAAAAGTTTATATTTTCCATTTTAACACTCCTCATGTCAATTTGATATCTGATTGGGCTCTAAACTGGCCTTGGAGTTTGGGCATCATTGGGGAACGGGGGCCCGAGTCTTAAGGGATACAAAATATAATTGCACTCTAGGCCTTATTAATAAATTATATCCAAATACTTTATTGTACATGCAACCCCTTCATAAAATATTCATAGTAATTCAAAGTCATGAATATAGACTGTCACTTTGAAGATTACTACATCTTAATCCTTGAGTACCCGGTTTAATCCTTTTAAGTTATTCACCATATATTTATGAAATCTAATTTCATAAATATATACTTTAGTAATTTCTTAGTAAAGTGGTTAGGCCTAACTCTCTAAATAACTGAACCCATTAAACTTATCTCAAGGGAATATTTTATATCTCCGTTAAGAGACTATGAATTCCATCTTGAGAATATATGTTCCATCAACACTAAATGTGGTTGCCCAACATACTGAGGTTTTGATCGTTACTTTAGATCTCACTCCTGATATATCAAAGCAACCTACACTTCATGATCAGGTCCATTATTCTCTCAGGATTAAGAGTTCATGCAAATATAAGTCGCGAGATTTATTATTCAATTGACAGTCATTAGGAGAATAATAAATCTCACAGCGGTCCAGTTCAATATGTCTTAACTCTTAAAACATATCAACATATCAACTAGAAGTCTCCACTTCCATGATCAAGACAAATCATCTTAGTTGATATGTTATAGTCTTCGCAGATGAAACGCCCAATTTCATCACCGACTACGAACTAAGATTCTGAGTTTACAAAGAACTTGTGACTTATATCTTCTGTTACTAAATCACATAAATTACATACTATGCATCTCATGGACTAAATGATAATGTCCGAATATTCATGTTACCATTATTTTAGATAATAATAAAACAACTTTATTAATTACAATATTAAGTCATACATCATGTTAAACATAATGTCATACATAATATCATACATAACATCATACAATAGGATTCTAGGGCACTAATCCCAACAGAAAACTCGCTAAGGAGTAGGTATGTATGAGGAGGAATCTTCTACCTCTTTCATGACTTACTTGGGGGTGAGAAACTTGCTGAGGAGTAGATGAAACGCCCCACTCGAATGATGGATGTGTGCGTGTGCAGTGTGTGGTGTGGTTTGCGCAGGGCTTCGGGTGCTCTCTCTCTCGGTGGAGGAAGGTAGGTCTACCTTCGGCGTTGTGGCAGGAATCTGAGCTAAATTTTATTGGATTACCGAAGGTAAGTGGAGTCGCCACCAATCATTGGGTTTTTCTAAGGTGTGATTGGTCACCTGTTTTTAGTTGATTTTATTACCAATCCTAGGCTAAGAAAAAGGGCATTTTTCCTAATCTAATGTGGATGGCAAAAAATTCTTGATTCTTGAGTCTGGAAGTTGGTTACATGTGGGGAAGGTGTTAGGCACCCCACAACACCTGTCCAAGGACAATCCTTTGTTTTGATAAAACCTTAATTTTCGAAGATTGACAGTAAGAAAAACCTGATTTTAGCATTAGCTTTTGAGACTTAGCATGCATAGGGGTTTTGAGGTTTGGCTTTTGAATGGGTGTGGTCCTAATCTATGCTTTCCTAAGGCATTCGGCAAAGTGCTAGATGTCCATGACAAAAATCCGATGACGTGTCACCTTACTTGCGCGGCGAAAATTAGGCATCGCTTGGCCTTAGGTGACATGGACTGTGATAATCACACCAAAAGAGATGAGTAGGTATATATATACATACATCATGCACAATGCAAGCACACAGAGCGGGAAAGTAAATGCCTACATCCCTAGAGCATGTCCAAAAATATAAGTGCAATAAAGTAAACAAGGATTGCACTCTAGAGATGAGGACGAATGGTACATGACATGATATACCTAATACAACCCATCTAAGAGAGAAAGGGAAGAGGAAGGAAGGGGGGGTGTTTAAAAGAGTACATAACCAAATGGGAGAATCTAGACCCCTAAACCTATTGAATACAGCCACTTGGCTTATATCCACATGCTTGCATCTTTACCCCTTTTGCTTGCGCCTGGCAGACTGTGCCTTAGCTTCGTGCGGCCTCACTCCATGTGTGTACATGCAAAGACAAAGACAAGAAACCTATAGACAAGCAATGGAAGGAAACAGATGCAAAGAGCATGTGAAAGAGGCATAAAGCGGATAAGCATGATAGGTATGGCAAGTAAAGAAGCAAGAAAGCAAGTAAACAAGCAAAAAGGCAAACAAGCAAGAAAGAAAACAAAAGGTGGTGTCCACGAAGGATAAATGTAGGTTTGGATCAAAAGTCTATAGCTTCATTATGTTTAAGTATGGATGACACACTAGCAAGCAAGACTCATGCATGAACATGTAAGCAAGCATGTAAAGATGCATAGAAAGACAATGGGTGGCACAAACAAGCATGGCAAGCATATCATCGCACAGAGCAAAAAAGGAGAAAGGTATGCACGAAGCAACCGACATCATGGCGATGCACCCCAAATGGTTACATCCAAACAAGGCCTCATGGGCATTGGCCGTAACCACACAACCAGAAACCTGCTAAATGGCATCAAGCATGATAAAGCCCAAAACTAGAGAGGCTAACACAAGCATAAAGCATAGAAGCAAGCAAGCATAGACATGAAAAATAGGGTGATCCAAACCCTTTGATATAGGCCTTGGTGTATGGATGATGACATAGACCATAGGGTCTAGATCGAGTACAAACCAATAGGCCAAAACATAGGAAAGAAAGATAAAGCGATAAAAAGGGCTACAATAGCACATGGCATGACAAACATAGTCTAGGTCTAGGCACACAAACATGGCATGGAGCGCACAAGCACATGGAAGATTGCATAAAGCATGCAGAGAACATAGATCCAAGCACATAGGCATGTGAAAACATAGCTCTAGACATATAGGCATAGAAATATACATGTAAACATGTAGAAACTTAGCACATAGACATGGAAGAACATGAATCCAAGCATATAAGCATGTTAAGACATGGATCTAACCATATAGCATGGAAATAAACACATAAAAAACATAGATCCAAGCAAGGCATAGCCAACAACATCATACAAAGATGTGAGCATGTAACCCTTAACATCAACCTAGAACAAAAAGAGGAACAAAGTAAAGGAAAACATGGCATAGGGTACAAAGCATGTAGATCTAAACATATAGGCATGCAAGGATGTAGATCTAGGCATGAAACATGGCAAAAAGCATAAAAGTAAGGAGATTTAAGCTAGAAACACAAATAAAGCAAGCAACATGCTAAGGAAAGCAATAAATCATGTTATTAAGGTAAAAAGAGAAAAATAAATACTAGAAAAAGATTTAGAAGGTTAGGGGAGTGGATAGTAGCTAGAAAGCTACATCCACACCCCTAAACCCCAAATCCAAGATGTAGAACCAAGGAGGAGAAGGTTGGGTATAAGAACAATACCTTATGTTTTTGGTGAAGAGAGAAGAATCAAGAGGTTTTGATGTGTTTTTTTGTGTTTAGGAGAGAGGAGAAACCAAGGGAGACCTCTTTTTTTTTTGGTCTAAAGGGTGTCTAGGGCCTTTTATAGCATTGGCATGCATTCAGGCAGAGAGTAGAACCAAGGGAGACCTCTTTTTTTTTTTGGGTCTGAAGGGTGTTTGGGGCCTTTTATAGCATCAGTATGCTTTTTGAGGCGTTGGCCCTTGTAGGGCCCCTGACGGCTCTTCAAGGGTCGCCACCTCCAAAAGGCCATGGATTGGTTTGATCTTGACACCCCTAGAAAGATTTTGACTTCTTGTTTCTTAAAAGGTATGGATCTTGAAATTCCAACGGTTGGATCGAAAGTTATGGCTCTCAGAAGTTAGTGGTGCATCGATTAGTGTGTTATCTCGGTTTTCGTGATATCTCGACTATTCTAACTCCTATTTTGACCTATGAATAGTCATTGGAATGAGAATTTGATAATATTTGCAATGGCGTTAATTCCAACCCATACTGATGGCCAGATCAAAATTAGGGTTTTTCAGCCCACTTGGGATTAACTTTGGGTCAAACTTAGTCAAACTTGGTCAAAGTAGCCAAAAATCTCCGAGAAGCTCGGGTTTGATGAAAAACCATGAAAAGTGTTGTTTTGTGAGGATTTTGACCTCGTTTAACGCTTGGTCAACCTAGGGTTAACTAGGGGCATTTTGGTCATTTTAGCTGAAAAATGCACTTTGGGTGCTCCGGTTTCTAAATGGGTTACACCATGTCATTTTGGATGTTCTTGTGGCCCTACAGAGAGAAATTAATATTTTTGAATTTTTCAAGGTCCAACACGCAAATCGAGGGCAGACAAAATACGGTATCAACAGAGTGATGATTGAAAGACATCTAAAGCCAAAACAGAAGGGAGATTGACTGAAGAAGACATCGACTGCGTGATGATAGAAGGGAAGGTCCACCTACTTCTACCCTACTTCATGCCATAATTGAAGAGTACTCTTAGACCCTAGACTTTCAAGAGGGCCTATGTCAACGACTTCTTTGAATTGGGAGACGTGGGATCATGGGAAGATCATGATTGGCTAGAATGGACCTCAAAGGTGGGAATAACTCAAGTTAACCTAGCTCGCTTCATGCTTGAACACGACATGGACCCTTCTTCTAACAACGACCAATACCTCGTGTCAACTCAAAATGAAGAAGAAGAAGAAGAAGGAGACAATGAAGTGATTAGTTATTAGAGTGAATATGACGACGACTGGTTCTTCAACAAGGTGGGAAGAGACTTCCTCAATGAGGGTGAGGTTTTGTATGACATAACCAAAGCTATGCACATATGGAAACCTCTGAAAGGTGAAGACTGGTCCACTGAGCTGAAGGATTTGTTCAAAGAGAAGGACGAGGAGAAGAGTGACAAGCCTTAAAGAAGAAAGAAGATAGAATTCATCATGCCTATTGTGGGGCCCATTAATAATTGGACTTGGGTTGGGTTTCCTAAAAACATAGGGAAAAAGTTTTGTAATGCAAATTCCAATGTACTTTTCAATATTTTCAATAAGATGAATTCTGATTTGGCTTACTTTGATGTGCCCCATAACATTGAAATTCTACACTTAAATGATTCAAATGAATTTGAAAATGAAATTAATAAACAATTGGAAAAGAAAATTGAACCTATGGAACCAACTCTTGAAACTATTAATTTGGGCAATAATGAGAATCCATGCTTAATTAAAATTGGCTCAACTCTAAATGAAAAAAGAAATAAAAAGATCTTCAAGAACTCCTTACTGAATTTCAAGAGGTGTTTACATGGTCCTATGAAGATATGCCCAGAATTGACCTCGAGGTAGCTTAACATCACATTGATACTCATGATCACATGGTATCCGTCAAACAAAAGTTGAGAAGAATGAGGACTAAATGGCTTTTAAAAATCAAGGAGGAAGTCACTAAGCAATTAAAAGTTGGATTCATTAAACCCGTACACCAAGCTGAATGGATAGCCAATGTCGTGCTTGTACCTAAGAGGGACGGGAATGTAAGGATGTGTGTGGATTTTAGGGACTTGAACAAGGCATGCCCTAAGGATGAGTTTCCTTTCCCTCATATTGATGTCTTGGTGGATAACATGGCGGGAAGTGCCTTGATGTCTTTCATGGATGGTTTCTTGGGGTACAACCAAATCAATATGGCTCCAAAAGATATGACCAAAACCACTTTCACTACCGAATGGGGAATCTATTGTTACACGGTGATGTCATTTGGCCTTAGGAATGCCAGGGCAACCTACCAATGGATGGCTACAGCTTTGTTACTTGATATGATGCGTAATGAGGTGGAGGTGTATGTTGATGATATGGTAGTGAAATCCAAAGATAGAGAAAGCCACACCGTAAACTTGAGGATGTTCTTCGAGAGGATTAAAGAGTATAGGCTAAGATTGAACCCACAAAAGTGTACCTTCGGAGTAACTGAAGCTTCCTAGTGAATGATAGAGGGATATAAGTTGACTAATCCAAGATCAAAGCCATATTGGAGATGCCTCCACCCAGAAGTGAGAAAGAGATAAGGGGTTTCTTAGGTCGATTACAATACATTAGTCGATTCATTGCCAAGCTCACCTCCACGTGTGAGCCCATATTCAAACTCCTAAAGAAGAATGAACCACATACATGGAATGCTGAGTGCCAAAAGGCCTTTGAACTTATCAAGGAATATCTCCTCCACGCACCTATCCTAGTGCCTCCACAACATGGAAAACCCTTACTTCTATACCTTTTAATCATAGGGGATGCGATTGCAAGTATGCTTGCACAAGAAGACGACGACAAGAATGAGAGGGCTATATACTACTTGAGTAAGAGGTTCCATGATTATGAGGCTAGGTACACTCCATAGAAAAGTCATGCTTGCACTTGTTTGGGCCATACAGAATTTGAGACATATCATCTAACATTTCCAAATATGGGTGATAGCAAGAATAGACCCATTGAAGTATCTCTTTGAGAAGCCTGCTTTAAGTGGAAGATTGTCAAGATGGTTGATCTTATTAGCAGAATTTGATTTGAAATATTTGACTAGAAAAACTATCAAAGGGAGCATTATGTCGAATTTTTGTGCCAAGAATCCTATAGAGGGGGGAGATGGTAAAGAAGAATTTTCGGATGAGGACATTTTGGATGTTAAGTTAGAGACATGGAAGATGTACTTTGACGGAGCTGTAAACCAATATGGGAATGGGATAGAAATACTTTTGATCACTCCTGAGGGATCTCACATACCTTTGGCAATCAAGTTGAACTTTAAAGCAACTAATAACATGGTTGAATATAAGGCTTGTATTGCTGGAATGGAAGCTTTTCGAGAATTGAGGGTAAAGGAGGCCGAAGTCTTTCGAGATTCAACTTTTGTTATAGCCCAAGCACAAAAGTTGTGGAAAGTGAAAGAGGAACACTTGAAGCCTTATCAACAATACTTGGAGGACTTGACCATGACCTTTGACAAGATTGAGTACACAATCATTCCTAAAGCTCAAAATCAATTTGCGAATGCCTTAACTGCCTTAGCCTTCATGGTTGAAATACCCAAGGGAGTATGGACACTACCCTTGGAGATTGAGCAAAGTTATGAGGAAGGGCACAAAGAGAAGACCAAAGCTTCAATAATGACCATAAAGGAAGAGGCAGTTCCGTGGTAGTATGACATCATGAAGTTCTTGGAACTAGGGGTATATCTGGACGATGCTGACAAGAGAGAATGTCGTTCCATTAGGATGATGGCAATACAATACATCCTATGTGAAGAAGTTCATCAAGGGATTTGTGGCCCTTATATGAATGGGAGAATGTTAGCCAAGAAAATCCTATGGATGGGGTACTATTGTAATACAATGGAAACCGATTGTGTGGACTATGTAAAGAGTTTCCATGATTGTCTGACACACGCCAACTTGAACCATGTACCACCTAGTGAATTGTATAGCATGACTTCTCCATGGCCATTCTCGGTTTAGGGCATAGATGTGATTAAAAGGATAGCTCCTAAAGCTTCAAATGGGCATGAATACATCCTGGTGGCAATTGACTATTTCACCAAGTGGGTAGATGCATCCTCCTACTTCGTATTGAAGGCTAAGCATGTGGCTCGGTTCTTTGAAAGCAACATCACATGTCGGTTTGGGGTGCCCCAAGAGATCATCTTTGATAATTGTTCCCACTTTGAGGGTGAAGTTCAGAGAGTCATGGAAGAATATAGCATTGAGCATCAAAAGTCTTCACCATATCAACCACAAGCTAATGAGGCCGTAGAAGCAGTTAATAAGAATGTGAAGAAAAACCTAGCAGTGACATACAAAGATTGGGCCAAGACGCTTGCGTTTGCCTTATGGGGTTATAGACCTTCTATACGTGCGTCGACTGGGGCAACACCTTACTCTTTGGTTTATAGTAGTGAGGTGGTACTTCCTATTGACCCCTTGTGATAAATTAACCAATTAATCTAGCCAAGTGAATTAATTAAGTTAATTAGTATGCAAACGCGTGGTAGCACAAACAAATCACCAATAAACTAATTATGCAACGAAAAATAAATAACACGATGATTTGTTTACGAATGGGGAAAACCTGACAGCAAAAACCCCACCGGGTTATTTTTAAGTCACCACTCCCAAAATTCCACTATTATCATAACAAGCAGTTACAAGTAAAGGAATCACAAGTACCTTACCAACCTACAGTTGAACCCTTACCCCAATACCCAATTAGACTTGTTCTGTAGTGACAATTTTCCCTTTTGATGCACGACTCCCAAATACGTGACTAACCAATGTGCGGATCCCAGTACGCGACTTCAATCACCGACTATAGAGAGATTTGTTGGCTACAAAGTTCTTCAGTTCATCCACAATAAAGATTAAGAAGATGCTTAGTCACAAAACCCAAAAGTGCACATATACAAGAACTTCTTCAGAAGAGATGAACTAGGGCAAAACTTTGTCTTCGGTCACAAATTGCTTGAACAGACTTTTCTCAATGCTTGTGCAACTTGTGTACTCTTTGACGGCCCTTAAAACAATCCTTTTATATGTCTAAGATTAGGAGAAAAGAAGGCCTAAAGACACATTCACGGATCCCAAGAAATTAGATCAGAAATTCTGATTTTATAAATCTCGACAGATAGGAGTTGTCGAGCAGCTGTCGAGCAAGTGTCGAGCACACGAGGCTGGAACAGCTTTCTTAAGCTAGATAGATGCAGCTGTTGAGCCAGCTGTCGAGCTTTAATGAATTTACACTTTCAGCTTGTTTTCTTGGACAGAATTGAAGGCTTCAACACTTGATCTTGAAAGATGGTTTCTTGAAGTATTTTAACACATCCTAGATCTACCCAAATACAAGTAAAGTGCGTTTTGTCAAAGGATTAGCCAATCACATAAAATCATGACATATGTTCTTAACATGTGAACCACATATGTCCTAACAATCTCTCCCTTTGGCAATCCGTGACAAAACCACAACAAACAAATGAACATATGAGAGAAGTCATAAATCACTCAACTCATATTCACTTGTTGAATACAATAAAATCTATCCTAACATAAACTCTTGAAAAACTTTGCAAGAAGAGAGTTTATGGCAAGTAGATTTTGACAACCTGTATTTCTGAAACACTTTAAACAAAACTCATCAAGGCATCTTAGTGTGAAACAGAAATAATAGATTGCATACAAGTATAAGAAGCATGTGTATAAAGAAAGAAAAGAAACAACACATGTAAGATAGGTGAAGAAACATACATCAACATATAAAGAAGATAAGTACAATGTATGTGTAAAAATGGTCACGAGACCCAATGTACAAGAACAAAGTATCTAAAAAGAAAGAAAAGAAAAGATACATCATATCCTCACTACATCCCTCAAAACAACAACACTCCCCCTAACAAAAAAATGTCCTAGACTAACTCTCCACCTAAGAATGACTACTCTCATATCCCAAAACTACTCCCCCTTTTTTGTCACGAGTGACAAAGGGTAAGAGTGTCAAGTAGACATCTCATCGGTAGAGCTAGCATCTCCATCATCATCATCCGAAGCATCATCGTCATCGCTATCACCATCATCATCCTCAGCATCGGAATCAGAAGCCACTAGAGGAGGCGGTAAAGGAGAAGCCTTCGGAGCAAAACCACCCATAGCCGCCTGTCGTCGTGCAATACGACCAACACGAATGTTCACCTGATACAACCCAGTAAAGAGTGTATCAAGGCAAGCATCCATGCGCTGCAGCTGCACCATGATATCTCCAAGTGACATATCGCCCATGGAAGAGGAGGGGGCAGATGTAGATGGAGCAGTCTGAGATGAAGGAGCTGAACGGGAGGGAGGTGCTGCTGACTACTGTCACGACCAAAACTGCGCCTCACTACTTTTTACTGTAGCGGCGTTTATGGCACACATGAAAGTGAAAGGGTCGGACACGGGAAAAGGAACGGAAAAATAGCGTAAAATCCTCGTGATAGCAGAAGGAAAGATGAGCTTATCACGGGACGCCGAATCTAGATGAACATCTATGATAGAAAGAATGAAGTGAGAAGGAAAGTCAATGGTAAGATGTTCAAGTAGGGACTACAAAAATCGAGCACGAGGCTCTGTAATGGAATTGTAGTGAGAGAGAGGATGGAGTACAAAAGTCATCACCATGTTCAAGAATCTAGGACCTTTAGCAAAAGGCCGACATGGTGTAAACTGACGCTCACCCCAAGCAAAAGGGCGTTTACAGAAAGCGGACATGAGCTCATCCTTGGACACAGTCCTCAGATGCTCACAATTAGGATAGTTAGGAAACTCTATCCTAGGAACCTGAAGCACATCTGTAACAAGTTGCGGTGTGATAAGGATGCGTGTACCTCAAACGCGAGTGAAGAAAAGAGGTACTGAACGATCAATCCCATGCATGTTAGAGTAAAACTCCTGGATAAGCACGAGAGGACAGGTGACCAGTATATCACACAGTGACTCCCATCCCCGACTGTGAATGACAGTGGGAAGGTTAATGTCGGTGAAGTCCGCCAAAATGACTTGGCGTTCCGAACACCTTGTCTAGAAAAGTTCTCTAAGAAAGCCTTTCGGGCATCCTCATCACGGAACCGAATGTTAGAAGGAGTAGGATTAGAAGTTGATGCCTCAGAATGAAGAGGGTTTCGAGACGGAGCAGATTTACGCTTAGGTGCCATAGACACGACTAACGTAAATAGAAGGAGAGAGAGAGAGAGAGAGAGAGAGAGAGAAAAAGACAATCAGAAAAGCCCCAAGCAGTTTAAATATATCAAGATATATTGAAAAGAGAGTACGTATGCATGGGGAATGCATGAACATGTGACATGCAAAAGAAAATTCATCATGGGCTCAGCCCAATCCAATCCTACTAGCACACAAACATATTACACACATCTAAATGCATGAAAATACCATTCTAATGCAAATGTGATGCAATATATGAGATTTTAAACACATTTAAATGAAAACCCATCCCAAAATTTCAACAATAACTCATCAATTTTGAAAAACCCCAAAATTTTTCAAAAACCTCAAAACCTAGGTTTCAAATCATGAAATGCATGAAGAATGAGAGATTAGAAGCTTACCAAGTGAAGAAACTCTTGAGAAAGCTTGAAGAAATCTTGAGGAGCAAGATTGGAGTGAGATGAGAGTGTTTGGGAGAGAAAAAGAGAGAGCTATAGAGAGAGAGATCGAGAGAAATGAATTTCAGATCGCATGAGGGGTATCTATAGAATCCTCAGTAAATCTCGACATATGAGGTGTCGAAAGGTGTCAGGCCATCTATCGAGGGAGGTGTCGAGGAAAACAACGTCGACAGATACAGGTGTCGAGAAGGTATCGAGGAACAAAACACCAGAACCAAGAACAGAAGCTCAATCGATCGACCAAGTGTCAAGAAGCTATTGAGGAAGCAGGAGCTTTCTCGATCGATCCACCAGGTGTCGAGGAAGTGTTTAGATTGTAATAAGAAAAAGCTTGAGAAGCTCGACAGATAGCTAGGTATCGAGGAGGTGTCAACGAGGTGTCGAGCTAGCTTTTAAAAACAGTTTTTCAAGAAGAGAAAAACACAGACATGAATGCAATCCAACATGCAACTCAAACACTGATCCAACCAACATATGAAACTCTCAAAATCAACTTTCAACAGTAATTTTAATCACATGGATCTCAAAAACACACACACACACACACACACACTAAACAAGTTTATCTAATTTTATATTTCAAAACAAGTCAAGATAGTTTAGTGAGTATACATTATCACATGTAAAACCTTGTGATGGCCAAATCACATTGTACCTGCACATGTATTAAGAGTAGCAAAGAATATTGCATGTTTTGTGTGAAAAACATCACAAGATTGCATAAGTGTATACATGTTATGACGATTTGAGATATGAGAAAATCACTTTAACTCACACACAATCATAACTGTTTGACGGGGACTATCACCTTCGAGGTACATCCTATAACTCCCACATCTCCTAGAATACACGCTTGCAATTATATTTAAAAGCATTTTTGATCTTTTTGCTTTTTATTTTCTTTGCATATTTTCTTTTTATTTAGCATATCATGCATGGGTATATAAGAGAGAGAAAAGAAATACCCTTGATATTTGACATTCCAATTTTGCAATGCCGAAGCACACAAATGTCATTGACATTGCATTTTTGCTATGCTGAAGCATACACGTGTCATATTATGATTGGCAGGCAACAGTGGTGAGATGGTTATTTATGCCTTTCTTTTAGGATTTTTTAGTCCTTCCCGTCAAAAAGAGTGATACGAGTATTAAGTTCAAGAGAAAACTTAATCTTACTCATCACAAACAAGAGCCACAAAGCTCACTTGCTTAGTTGTGCATAGAGATGCTCATCTAAACTACAAAAAATACAAAGTTTAGAAAACTTTGTTTCAAAGGCCATCCAAGGTACACAAGTACCAATGTACACAAAACACACAATGTTTTTGTATTTTTTTTTCAATTTTTTTTATTTTTATATAAAAAACAAAAATAAGCAAAATTGAAAAATAAACAAACAAAAACATGTTAAGTAAAATAAAGCATAAAACTAGACAGACTAAAAAAAATAAAAAGCAAAAACACACAAGTAATGCAATAAACAAAAACAAGAAGATAGAAGAAAGTGATATAATCACTTAAAGTCCTTTTTCTTCCACACCTTGGAAGAACCTTTCCTTTGATTAAACCCTTGAACCGGCGGTGAGGGGGAAGAGTTGAAACCGTTCAAGTTCGAAAGGAACATGAGGGCTTTTAGAAGATCTCCAAGAGGAGCAAGAGAGGATTAAAGCTAATTCTGGCTTCCAGATGCTATCATGTCGTTGCTCTGTTTAGGGGGTGCTCCTAGGATAGATTTACCCTTGTCTAAGTTCTCACTAGCTAATTCAGTTTTAACATCATTGTTCTCAATTTCAACATTATTAGTAGGAGGAACAAAAACAATACTACTAGTAGAAGCAATATTAGAGGAAGAAAGATCATACCCTAAACCTGTTTGATCTGAAGCAAATTTCTGAATGCTGAGCATCTCATCAAGTTTTGCACTTGAAGTCCTCTCCAATTGAGCTCTGACTTGAAACAGCTCCGCTTTAAGCTTCTTGGTCTTCTCCGCCAAGAAATTGTTCTCTAATCTCAATGCTCCGATAGTCTGATTAGCCTCATCAAACTTTGTGGACAACTCTTCACGATCAAGTTCCACATCACTGAGTTTCTTAGTGGCCAGCCTATACAGTTTCTCATGCTTTTCAAAAAGCTTGTATAGTTTCTCATAGGCTATATGGATATCATCTTGATCATCCATCTTTTCACACTTAGAATCCACCAATTCTTCTTCTTCGTCCACGTCTTCAACAATCCTTTTAGTAGGATTAACTATGGTAGTGAAGGCATTCAAGATTCCGTCATCCTTATTGTCAGAATCATCTTCAGGCTCACTGTCACTCAAGGTTGCAGCAAGTGCCTTGCTCTTCCCAATACTCTTGAGATATGTAAGACACTCCTGTTTCATGTGTCCAAAACTATGACACCCAAAGCACTTAGGTCCTGCGGGAACAGTGTACTGACCGCCATCCTTTGCATCCTTCTTCCCTTTGTCTTGGCCCTTCAACTGAGAAGAATTGAATTGTCTACGGTTCTTGTTAAAGCTCGTCCCATTTGCATTCTTTATAAACTTCTTGAATTGCCTTGTAATGTAGGACTTCATCTTAGAATCTTCATCATCAGAAGACTCATCTGTATCACTGCTCTTTGTCTTCAAAGCCATGCTCTTGCCTTTACCCGACTTGCCAATCCTAGATAGCCCTAGCTCGTAGGTCTACAAGTTTCCAACCAGCTCAATCAAAGGAATCTTGTTAATATCCTTTGATTCCTTTATTGCTGTAATCTTGGCATGGAATCTCTCGGGTAGAGATCTGAGCACCTTCCTCACAATCTTGGGTTTAGGGATGGTTTCCCCAAGATTGAAGGCTAAGTTAACTATGTCCTTTAGCTTGGCATAGAACTCATCGAACGACTCATCCTCCTCAATTTTTATCTCTTGAAAGCTTGCAGTGAGCCTCTGAAGCTTTGAATCCTTGATAGCCTTTGTACCCTTATAGGTTGTCTGGAGGATGGTTCATGCTTCCTTAGCAGTTTCAGTGGAGGATATCTTCTTGAACTCCTCATTGGTGACCGTACTGAATAAGGCATTCAATGCTCTGTTGTTGAAGTTTTCCGCTTTGATCTTGGCTTCATCCCAATCGGCTGGCGCTTCTTTTGGCTTGGTCCAGCCAATCTCTACAAGTTGCCACACCTTCTCACCTAAAGACTACAAGAAAGCTCTCATGCGTACTTTCCAGTATGCATAGTTAGTGCCATCAAATAAAAGAGGTATAATTAATGATTGTCCTCTATCCATGACAATCAGGGTTCAATGGATCAACACAGCAAAGATTAAACCTAATCAGAGTGTGCCTACTCTGATACCACTTAATAGGCCAAACATGTATTGACCCCTTGTGATAAATTAACCAATTAATCTAGCCAAGTGAATTAATTAAGTTAATTAACATGCAAACGCGTGGTAGCGCAAAAAAATCACCAATAAACTAATTATGCAGCGAAAAATAAATAACACAGTGATTTGTTTACGAATGGGGAAAACTTGACGGCAAAAACCCCATCGGGTGATTTTCAAGTCACCACTCCCGAAATTCCACTATTATCACAACAAGCGATTACAAGTAAAGGAATCCCAAGTACCTTACCAACCTACAGTTGAACCCTTACCCCAATACCCAATTGGACTTGTTCTGTAGTGACAATTTCCCCTTTTGATGCACGGCTCCCAAGTTCGTGACTAACCAATGTGCGGATCCTAGTACGCGACTTTAATCACCAACTATAGAGAGATTTGTTGGCTACAAAGTTCTTCAGTTCATCCACGATGAAGATCAAGAAGATGCTTGGTCACAAAACCCAAAGGTGCACATACACAGCAACTTCTTTAGAAGAGATGAACTAGGGCAAAACTTTGTCTTCGGTCACAAATTGCTTGAACATACTTTTCTCAATGCTTGTGCAAGTTGTGTACTCTTTGACGGCCCTTAAAAAAAATCCTTTTATATGTCTAGGGTTAGGAGAAAAGAAGGCCCAAAGACACATTCACGGATCCCAAGAAATCATATCAGAAATTTTGATTTTATAAACCTCGACAGATAGGAGTTTTCGAGCAGCTGTCAATCAGGTGTCGAGCACACGGGGTTGGAACAGCTTTCTTAAGCTCAATAGATGCAGCTATCGAGCTAGCTGTCGAGCTTTAATGAATTTGCACTTTCAACTTGTTTTCTTGGACAAACTTGAAGGCTTCAACAATTGATCTTGAAGCATGGTTTCTTGAAGTATTTTAACACATTCTAGATCTACCCAAATACAAGTAAAGAGCGTTTTGTCAAAGGATTAGCCAATTACATAAAATCATGACATATGTTCTTAACATGTGAACCACATATGTCCTAACACTTTTGATCCAAGAAGGAAGATGAAGCCAAGATGAACCACATATGTCCTAACACTCTTTCGGGCAATTAGAGGACCCAACCACACAATAATGGAATACTCCTTATTCAGTCGGTGCAACCACCATGTAGGGTTTGGCGGTCCAATATCCTGCTGTCTCGCCTGGCTCACGGGGCCTAATAGTAGCAGTCAGATCATCCCCGGGGGATATGATGGCATTCACTGAGAATTATTCTGGAAAAAGATGGATAAGACAAGCCAGATCTGATTCCTCCTTACATGATTCTTGTGCTACTTTTGATCTGATGACCTCGGCCGGAGCCGAAAAAGTGACCCTGATGTAGGGAATAGACATCCCTTGTAAAAGTTCTTCATTGGAGGGGTCGTAGCCCAGACCGAAACCTCCTTTGTTATAGGGAGTTCAATCATAGAAGCCTTCCCATGTCCTACAGCACTAAGGCCTTGGCCTAACTATAGCCAAATATGAGCATCTCCTTGGTGGCCATTAAAGTAGCTGAGGGCCATGTCGACTCGAGTTCTGAAGTTCTGGAAATCATGGAGACTAGCTCGAAACTGTGAAAAGTTGCCTTTGGAAAGGCATTAGCACCAATGTAGAGGACATAAGTCTCCTTGAAGAAAGTCAAGGGTTCCTCAGCCATAATAGTGATCATCAGATCCTCAGACGGGAACTTGAGTCTCCAATGAAGGGTAGAAGCAAATGCACCCGCAACGTGTAGCCAAGGCCTCCCTAAGAGCATATTATAAGGGGAATCCACCTTGATGACTTAGAAGTTGACCATGAAAGACATGGGACCAACTCCAATGGTTAACTCAATCTTGCCTTGCACCTCCTGGAGAGTGCCATCAAAAGCTCTAATAATCATGGTGCTAGGACGGATAAGAGAGGTATCTACATTCAAACGCTCTAAGGTGGACATTGGGCAAACATTCAGGGCCAACCCATTGTCAATTAGTACTCTAGCGATGATCATATCCTCACAGTTTACTATAATGTGCATGGGTAAAGTGTGGTCTCTACCTTCTGGTGGTAACTCATCATCTGTAAAGGAAATCTGGTTGGCGGTCAACACCATTGAGACTATACACATAAAGGTGGACTCTGTGGCACTTGTGGGAACACATGTCTCTTTCAAGACTTTCAAGAGAGCTTTGCAGTGGACATCAGTAGAAAGCAATAGCGCCAAGATGGCGATCTGAGCTGGTGACCTGTTTAGCTATTGGATCACACTGTACTCTGAGTTTCTGATAACTTTTAAGAATTCCTTGGCTTCTTCGGTTGTGACCCTCTTCCTAACAAGTTCAGCGGCACCCTTGCCAATCTATTTCCTTCTCTTTTCTAGCTTCATGGGAGTATAGTAACGACCACTCCTAGTGAGCCCAGATAGAGTTGAAAAGATATTGGAACAGACCTCATTTTTTTCGGTATGAGTGGAGATCAATGACACATCGTATTTCTAGGGGATACAATGACCATCTTCATAAGGGAATGACTTAGGCATGCGAATGATAACACCCTCATGAGTTTGCAAATTGGGCGCTATAGAGAATGTCCTCGGATTAATGACCAATAAACTAGGCAAAATGGCTTCAAGGGCCTTTAAGCCAAATACCCCGAAGATTCCTGAGGTAGGCTTTGGCAAAATAAGAGGATCGAAACCTCAAATAGCGAGAACAATGGAGGTTCTCTCCTAAATTGATGATGAAGCTAGCCCTATGACTGCAGGCAATGCAAGAACTAGAGGGGCAAATCCTCCAATGGTAAGCGGGGCTTGCCCTTTCCATGAATTTGACGACTCGAGATCCGCAGTTGATTCTATGATCTCCTCAATCACTACTGAAGAGGGAGGAATTGAAGTAACCTAACCAAGGCATTTTTGTAGATATTCGTCCCAATCTTTCCTTGATCCAACTGATATAGCATTGCAGTTGGCTTCTAACTAGACGGATGGAGGACATAAGTTGGTGGCCATACAATCACCTTTTCGCATAATTTCCCTTTGATCTAGATGATATTGCGTTTAGCTAGACTCTACACTTGTGCCCAGAGCATTTTACAGTCAAACAGGGCATGTCTGTCTTTACTGTCACAAAATGAGCAGATTCCCCAATCAAATCCCGAGGTTCCCATACCTTGAAGATCAAGGTGGCTCTCTTAGACCAAGGCTTGAAGCATAGCCTTCCATCGGAATGATGGTGAGGAGAAATACAGAACCCTTTCCTCCACTGTGATGATAGCTTTCACATTCCCTTCCTAATGGGGAGGCAAAGGGTTGGTGATGATGTTTGGAGTGATTGTGTTATTGAACTGTATCAACTTGTTGTCTATGAGATCCTAGATACGGTTTCTCAAATGATGACGTTCTTCAAGGGTATGCCCTTTGGCCCCAAAATGGTGTTCGCACTTCTTTGATGGATCAAAATTAGGCAGTGGAGGGCCTTCCCTAGGCCGCTGAAACATCGGAGTCACCAGCTTCCTTTCCAACAGGTAAGCGTAAAGATCTACCAAGAGCATGGGTAACGGAGTATACTTCTGATTTTCCCTCCTAAAGGGATGAGGTGGGTCCAGCCTCCTTTTCTGATTAAAGGCTTGGTTAGGCGCTTGGGTAGACTATCCCTGTTGCTGATAAGGTCAAGCAATTAAGGTAGCATAGGTGGGAGCAACACCCCTAGGCCTTTTTGAGGCATTATCATCCATATGAACATCGGCTTCCTTGGTCTTGCAGCCAATCATTCTCTTAACTTGTTGTTCAACCATGGAACTCAAAGACTCGACATCCATGATCTTCTTGCTCCTAATACCCTCGTTAGTGCACTCCCCAATAAGGATGAGGCTAGTGAAATGAGTGACTTAGGTGCTGATCATTTTCTCATAGTAAGGAGGCTTAAGGTTGTTAATGAACCACTTGATCATCTCATTTTCCATCATGGAGGGTTGCACCTATGCGGCTAGCTCACGCCACCTCTGGGCATACTCACGGAAGGATTCCCCACTCTTCTTTTCTGTCATCTGAAAAACAGTGCGATCGGGAGCTATCTCAGTGTTGAACCTGTAATACTCTAGGAAAGAGTTTGCCATTTCCCTCCAGCTAGAGGTCTTTTCCAATCTCATATACCATGTGGCCACGGGGCCAGTCAGACTATCAAGGAAAATATGGCAAAGCAAAGGGTGATTATCCTCATAGGAAGCCATTTTCCTACAAAACATGCGCAAGTGCGCATAGGGGTCTCTTGTACCATCATACTTGACGAACTCTGGTGCCTTGAACTTGGGAGGCATAATGACCTGAGGGAAGTTGGTCAGACTATCTAGATCAACACTTCCATGGATACTGGAGCCCTCTATGATACAAAGCTTTTCGGCCAGCATTTCCACTTGGCTCTTGACTTGGCCGCACCCAGATTCGAGAGTCTAATCCTTTGAAAGATCCATTTCTTGGTCGTTACCCTAGGGCGGTACATTGTGGCCCTGCTCTTGTACTGGCAGAGGCTGATTTTCATTCTCAGTTTGGGGTATGACCGGAAGAATTTTCCCTTCTCCTACAGCTAGTTGTTGCACCATGCGCATCAATTCTGACATTTGCTCTTTCATTTGAGCGAACTCAGCAGGACTAACTTCAGGAGTCGAAGGCCCATTGGTAGACATCTCTCTTGCACGAGACCTAGTGATGATGGGATCGTGATGTGGTGGTAGCTTAGACTATTTCTTTTTAGCAATCTTTCGACAACCTTTTGATCCTTGTGAAGAATAGGAGGTAAAAGAAACGGGGTGTATTTGACAAGATGGAAACACAACACCAAAATCAAGTTGGTTTATGCTCTTGCTATTTAACATGCACCTACCATTTTCAGAAAAATTTGGCTTTGCACCCTTGATTCGGTATTTATCATGGTGAGTTTCTATTATGATGCAAGATTAATGAACAAGATTGGCAAGTAACCGAAACTTTCAATGCAAGAAAGACCCTTCCTTTGATTACAAGCTTGTACAAGATTTGCTTTTACAATGCTGGGTTCATCGGCTCCAATGATGGGCCTTTTACAATACAAGAAATGCAATTGCGAGGAAAAGCTCGGTTTCTGACAATGTGGACTTCTCGGGGAAGCTCTTCGACACTTGGACCTCTTGGCAACTTGAACAGCATGGATCTCTTGGACCTTTGGATCTCTTGAGGGAGCCCTTGGATTCTTGACATCTAGGACCTTTTAGCAATTTTGACATCTTGTGATCTCTTTGATTATTTAAACTTCTAGGCAATCTTTTTGGATCTTTTTTAGGAAAGCTCTTGAACTCTTGAAGCTTTAGATCCCTTGACAACTTTTCGACAACATTTCCTCCTGAATGGAGTTTAGGTTACTTGCCACAAATTTTATCTTTGCACAATTAGGTGATGGAACCAATTAGTGTGTGCATGAGTGCCTTTGTAGGGTTGTAAACCCTTAGGGATAGGGTATGAACTAGCATGTATATGCAACGAGGTTAATTTTCCTAGGGGTTTAATCATTGATGCTGTGCGAACAAGATAGAAAGAACCTGGAGTAGAGCACAATTTCTTTAATGCAAGCCAAAAGGGCGCACTTGTTACAAGACACTTTCCCCTGACCTCTAGCCCTATAAGGGTATCCTTTCCTAGGCTTGGATGTTCACTCTTTAGGTTTCGCCTAGTCTTGATGGGCTCTGGGGTTAATCTAGTGCTTACGGGTTTGACATAACTAGGCCAACTATATGCATGGGCTTAATTGGTAGGTGGTTCTTGTCCTAAGGTACTCAATCACCATACCCTCCCTTCATGGAAGTTACGAGGAAGGAAGGATCGAGGGGGCCTCTTCAGCAACTCCTATCCACCCATGGACCCAGAAGTGCCTACAACTTCAACCCCGAATCTAACTATGGGTAACACTGCCGATGTTTCCATCTAGTCTTCTACAGATAGGGTGATGAAATCCCCAAAGAGATGTGACTACGCCAGCAGTGTAGAGCTTGGGTTTGACTCAAAAGGGTGTATATGTCATGTAATTCTTAATAAAGGGGAAAGACATTTTCAAGGCACAACAGATATATATATATATATATATATATGAAAGCTAATAAAGGTGTAGCAGAAATTAAATTTTGCTACCCTATGTTTGCATGTGAAGGAAAGCTGTAAAGCATGTGAGGAAAGTGGTAAAGCCCCATGTGAAAATACCTCAAAGCTACCCTTTCAGAAAAGGATTTTTTGGAAAAATATTTTTGCTTTTTTAAAAATAGTCTACTAGGATATAGTAGAAGCCTTTGATAGGCCAAGAATGTATTGACCCCTTGTGATGAATTAATCAATTAATTAGCCAAGTTAATTAATTAATTCAATTAGCACGCAATAAGCGTGGTAGCACAAACAAATCACCAACTAAGTTAATATGCAGCGGAAAATAAATTGACACGATGATTTGTTTATGAATGGGGAAAACTTACACAGCAAAAATCCCACCGGGTGATTTTAAGGTCACCACTCCTGAGAATTCACTATTATCACAACAAGCCGTTACAAGTAAAAGAATCTCAGTACCTTATACTAACCCATAGTTGAACCCTTACCCCAATACCCAATTGGACTTGTTCTGTAGTGACAATCTCTCCTTTCAATGCATGGCGTACATGACTAACCAATTTGATGCACGGATCCTAGTACGCGGCTTACTCACCATGCAACTTGAGAAAGATGTTGGCTGAACAATTCTTCAATTCATCAACACGATGAAGATCATGAAACTCTTTGGTTACAAAAACCTACGGTGTACAAACACAACAGCTTCTTGAATAGAAAGATGAACTAGGGCATATGTCTCCGGTTCGTAATATGCTTGTGAAAAACTTTTGCATTAAGTTGCATCAGTTGTGGCGGCCTTTAAAACAATCCTTATATATGTTTAAGGTTGTGAGGAAAGAAAGCTCAAACATTTGTACACGAATTGGAGTGAAATCAGATTTGAAAAACTAATTTTCTTAAACCTCGACAGATACCCTATCTATCGAGCAGTTGTCGAGCATCGAGCTTAAACAGCCTTTTAAACCTCGATAGATACTAGATGTAGAGCTTTAAAATCCAGTACTTCTTCACTTAATTCTTGAACAGACTTGCATGGCTTTAATACTTGAACTTCAAACCTTGGTCCGTGAAGTATTAAACACATCCTACATCTACCCAATTATAAATAAAGTGCATTTTGTCAAAGGATTAGCCAATTCTATATTGACATATGTTCCTAACATGATCCATATATGTCCTAACATTCTCCCCCTTTGGCAATCCGTGACAAAACCACAACAAACAAATGAATATATGAGAGAAGTCATAAATCACTTAACTCATACTCACTTGTTGAATACAATAAAATATATCCTAACACAAACTCTTGAAAAAATTTGCAAGAAGAGAGTTTATGGTAAGAAGAATTTGACAACCTGTATTTCTGAAACACTTTAAACAAAACTCATCACAGCATCTTAGTGTGAAACAGAAATAAAAGATTGCATACAATTAATAAGAATCATGTGCATAAAGAGAGAAAAGAAACAACACATGTAAAAATAGGTGAATAACATACATCAACATATATATATATATATATATCGAAAGACAAGTACAATGTATTCAAATGGTCACAAGACTGGTATACATGAGGTAAATGTAAAAGAAAGAAAAGAAAATACATAATAACCTCACTACATCCCTCAAAAAGAAAAGACACTCCCCCTAACAAAAATTTCCTATGCTAACTCTCCCCTTATGTATATGACTACTCTCATATCTAAAACTACTCCCCCATTTTGTCATGAATGACAAAGGGTAAGTAAATCAAGCAGTCATCTCATCGTCACTGGACGAGCTAGCATCCTCATCCTCATCATCATCGTCGTCGTTGGAGTCACTAACATCGTCCTCGTCCTCAAATGCCTCTAGAGAAGGAGAGGGAAACTCCACGAAGCCACCAAGGCGAGCCTGCCGTCGAGCAATATGGCCAATACGGGTGTTCACCTGACACAACTCATCACTGAGTGTGTCAAGGCGAGCATTCATGCGCTGCAGCTGCGCATGACCGCCTCGAGGGCACACCACCCACCAATGAAGAAGGTGAGGATGTGGAAGGAGTGGAAGAAACTAAAGGAGTCGCTATCTCTGTCCGTGGCCACTTCAGTAGAAGCTGGGCCTCGCTCCACCTGACAGTAGCAGCGTCTATGACACACATGACTGAAAAGTGAGGAGATGCGGGATAAGAGACAGAAAAATGGCGAAGAATCCGTGTGATAGCTGAAGGAAAAATGAGCTTAACACGAGTCACAGTATCCCTATTAACATCTATGAGGGATAGAATGAAATGAGAGGGAAAATCAATACAGAGTCCCTCAAGAAGGGATAACAAAAATCTTGCATGAGGCTCTATGATAGAGTTATAGTGAGACAATGGATGGAGAACGAATGTCATCACCATGTTAAGGAACCTCGGACCTTTTGCAAAGCCCGAGCAAGGGATGTTTTGACGGTCACCCCAAGATGAAGGTGTCTCATAGAAAAGAGACAAGAGTTCATCTTTGGACACAGTCCTCAAATGATTGCAACTAGGGTAGTCAGGATGCGCTACCCTAGGAATGTGGAGTACTTCGGATACAATATCCGAAGTGACTGCAATGCGCTTACCTCGAATGCGAGTGATAAACTGAGGTACAAATTAGTCAAATCTGTGCATATTGGAGTAAAACTCCTATATGATCATAGAGGGACAAGTGACCAAGATGCCATACAGTGACTCCCAACCCCGACTGTAGATGATAGTGGGAAGTTCAATATCGAAAAAAATCTGATAGAACGACTTGGTGTTCCGAACGAATGCCTTGTCGTGAGAAGTTTTCCAAAAAGTCCTTACGAGCTTTATCATCGCGGAACCGGACATAAGATGGAGTGGGGTCAGAAAGGGAAGAATAAGAAGATGCCCCGGAACAAAGAAGGTTCTGGGATGGAGTAGATTTGCGTTTAGGTGCCATAGAGTAGACTAACGCAAGAAAGAGAGAGAGACACGCAAAAAAGCACCAAACAAATCAATATAAGAAAATAAAAAAATGAAGGTACGTATGCATGAAAATGCATGAGCATGTGATATGCAACATAAAAAGCATCATAGGCTCAGCCCAATCCAAACCTAACAGCACACAACAATTCAACATATATAGCACACATCTATAATGCATGAAAATATAGTTAAAATGCAAATGTAATGCAATGCATGATGATTTGAAATCATTTAAACAAAAACCCATCCCAAAAATTTTGCAAAAACCTCCAAAATTTTGAAAAACCCTAAAGTTTATCAACAATCCCAAAAGTTAGGTCAAAAATAATGAAATGCATGATAAAATAAGAGAAATAGAATTATACCAGAGGAAGAAATCAACCTTGAGACCGAATATTGAGTGGGGAAGTGATTTGGAGTGAGAGAGAGGTGTTTGGGAAGGTGAGAAGACAGAAAGGATCGAGAGAGATTGAGGAGAAATAAGAGAAATGTCGCGTGGACCCTATTTATAGAAAACTCAATTTCTCAATGGATCGAGAGGTGTCAAGAGCTGTCGAGAATTAAAATCCAAGAAATAGCTATTGAGGAGCTATCGAAAGGTGTCCACAGCAAATAAACTTCGATGGATCGAGAAACTATTGAGCATCCAGAAACTTCCTCGATGAATCAAGTAGCTGTCGAGCAGCTATCAAGATTGAACCTTAAGAATCTTGATGGATTGAGATTACGATAACAGCTATCGAGAAAGGAAGCTCAAAAGGCTCAATAGATAGCCTGGCTGTTGAGAGGTATCGAGAAGTTGTTGAGATTGCTTAAAAACAATTTTTCAAAGAAGAGAAAAACACAGACATGAATGCAACCAAAGATGCTACTCAACCAAAGATTGAAACAACATTTTAAGTTCTCAAAAACATCTCTCATCAAAAAAATGCCAAGCATTTAGATCCAAAACACAGACACATACACTAAACAAGTCTAACCAATTTTATATTTCAAAAACAAGTTAAGAATTTAGCGAGCATACATTTACACAAGTATTCCTTGTGATGGCCAAATCACATTGTACCTACACATGTATCAAGAGTAGCAAAGAATATTGTGTGTTTTGTGTGAAAAACATCACAAGATTGCATAAGTGTCTACGAGTTATGACGGTTTGAGAAATGAGAAAATCACTTTAATTCACACACAATTTTAACTGTTTGACGGGGACTATCACCTTCGAGGTACATCCTATAACTCCCACATCTCCTAGAAGACACGCTTGCAATCATATATAAAGCATTTTGATTCTTTTTGCTTTTATTTTTCTTTGCATATTTTTCTTTTAAGCAAACCATGCACGGGTATATAAGAGAGAGAAAAGAAATACCCAATGATGTTAAGCTTTTAACATTGCACTTTTGCTATGCCGAAGCATACAAATGTCATTTCATGAATGGTGAGCAACAGTGGTGAGATGGTTATTTTTGCCTTTCTCTTAGGACTTTCTAATCCTTCTGCCAAAAAGAGTGATACGAGTGTTGAGTACAAGAGATTACTTAATCTTACTCATCATAAACACAAACCACAAAGCTCACTTGCTTAGATGTGCATAGAGATGTTCATCTAAGCTACAAAAGATACAAAGTTTAGAAAACTTTGTTTCAATGGGCATCCAAGGTACACAAGTACCAATGTACACAACCACACATTGTTTTTGTATTTTTCTGATTTTTCAATTTTTTTTTATGAAAAAACAAAATAAAGCAAAACGGAAAAATAAACAAATAAAAATATGTTAAACAAAGCAATGCATAAAACTAGACTAACTCAAAAACATGAAAGCAAAACACACAAGTAATGCAAAAACAAAAACAAGAAGGGGAGAGAAGAAGTGACTAGATCACTTGGAGCCTTTTTCCTTCCATACCTTGGAAGAACCTTTCCGTTTTTCAAACCCTTGATTCGGCGGTGAGGGGGAAGAATTGAAACCATTCAAGTTCGAAAGGAACATAAGGGCCTTGAGTAGATCTCCAAGAGGAGTAAAAGAGGATGGGAACTAATTCTGGTTTCTTAATGAGATCATGTTGTTGCTCTGTTGAGTGGCTAACCACTTATAGCAATTAGGTCAAGTATGTCCAGTTGCTCCACAGTGATGACAAAGATGTTACTTCTTCTGTTTAGGCTTTTGAGTGTTTCCCTTCTTAGCCTAGGGTTTTTAGTCTCTTTCTTATCCTGCTTAGGAGGTGCTCCTTGATAGGCCAAAAACGAATTGACCCCTTGTGATAAATTAACCAATTAATTTAGCCAAGTGAATTAATTAAGTTAATTAACATACAAACGCGTGGTAGCACAAACAAATTCCCAAATAACTAAATATGCAGCGGAAATTAAATGACACGGTGATTTGTTTACGAATGCGGAAAACCTGACGGCAAAAACCCCACCAGGTGATTTTCAGGTCACCCGAAACTCCACTATTATCACAACAAGCAGTTATAAGTAAAGGAATCCCAAGTACCTTACCAACCTGTAGTTGAACCATTACCCCAATACCCAATTGGACTTGTTCTGTAGTGACAGTTCCCTCTTTTGATGCACGGCACCCAAGTACGTGACTAACCAATGCGCAGATCCCAGTACGCGACTTCAACACCAACTGAAAGAGAGGTTGGCTGCAAAGTTCTTCAGTTTATCATACACGATGAAGATCAAGAAGATGCTTGGTCACAAAACCCAAAGGTGCACATACACCGCAACTTCTTTAGAAGAGATGAACTAGGGCAAGAACTTCGTCTCTGTTCATAATTTGCTTCAACAGAGTTTTCTCAATGCTTGTGCAACTTGTGTACACTTTGACGGCCCTTAAAAAAATCCTTTTATATGTCTAGGTTTAGGAGAAAAGAAGGCCTAAAGACACATTCATAAGATCCCAAGAAATCAGATCAGAATTCTGATTTTCATAAATCTAGACAGATAGAAGCTGTCGAGAAGCTGTCAAGCAGGTGTCGAGCTTACGGGCTTAAACATCTTTCTAAACCTCGACACATACTAGCTATCGAGCTTTAGTAATCTTGCACTTTCAGCTTGTTTTCTTGGACAGATTTGAAGGCTTCCACACTTGATCTTGAAACATAGTTCCTTGAAGTATTTCAACACATCCTAGATCTACCCAATTACAAGTAAAGTGCGTTTTGTCAAAGAATTAATCAATTACATAAAAGAATGACATATGTTCTTTAACAAGTGAAACACATATATCCTAACACTCTTAAAGTAGATTTACCCCTGTCTATGTTCTCACTAGTTAACACATTTTTCACATCATTGTTTTCAGATTCAACATTATTAGTAGAAGAAACAAAAATAGTAGTACTAGTAGAAGCAATACCAGGAGAAGAGAAATCATACCCTAAATCGGTTCGATTGGAGGCAGATTTTTGAAGACTAAGCATCTCGTCGAGTTTTTCACTTGAAGTCCTCTCCAGCTGAGCTCTGACTTGGAACAATTCTACCTTAAGCTTCTTGGTGGCCAACCTATACAACTTCTTATGTTTTTCTGAGACCTTGTATAATTTTGCATAGGCTGTGTGGATGTCATCTTGTTCAACCATCTTCTCAAATTTTAACTCCAACAAGTCCTCTTCTTCATCCATATCTTCAACAATCTTTTCAGTAGGATTTACAGTGGCAGTGAAGGCATTTAGGATTCCATCATCCTTATTGTCAGAATCATCTTCAGGCTCGGTGTCGCTTAAGGTAGCAGCAAGTGCCTTGCTCTTCCCAATGGTTTTGAGATACGTAGGGCATTCTTGTTTCATGTGACCGAAGCCTTGACACCCAAAGCATTTTGGTCATAAGGGAATAGTGTACTGACCACCATCCCTAGCATCCTTCTTTCCTTTGTCTTAGTTCTTGAACTGAGATGAACTGGACTGCTTGCGGTCTTTATCAAATCATTTAGCATTAACATTCTTCATAAACTTTTTGAATTGCCGGGTGATATAGGATTTCATCTTAGAATCTTCATCATCTGAAGACTCATCAGTGTCACTGCTCTTTGCCTTTAATGCCATGCTCTTGCCCTTACTAGATTTCCCAATCCTTGTCAAACCCAACTTATAGGTTTACAGATTGCCAACCAGCTCTGTCAAAGGAATTTTGTCAATATTCTTTGATTCCTCAATCGCGGTGATCTTAGCATGAAATCTCTCGGATAAAGATCTAAGCACCTTTTTGACAATCTTGGGTTTGGGAATGGTTTCCCCAAGATTAAAGGTTAAGTTCACTATGTCCTTGAGCTTGGTATAGAACTCATCAGATAACTCACCTCCTCCATCTTAATCTCTTCAAAGCTCGTGGTAAGCCTCTGAAGCTTTGAATTCTTAACAGCCTTGGTTCCTTCATAGGTTGTCTAGAGGATGGTCTATGCTTCCTTTGCAATTTCAGTAGAGGATATCTTCTTGAACTCCTTATTCATGACCGCACTGAATAACACATTCAATGCCATGCTATTGAAATTTGCAGACTTAATCTTAGCATCATCCCAATCGGCCGGAGCTTCCTTCGGCTTGGTCTAGCCTATCTCTACAGCTTGCCACACCTTTTCCTCGAAAGACTGCAAGAAAACTCTCATGTGTACTTTCCAATATGCATAGCTAGTGCCATCAAATAAAACAGGTATAATAAGAAATTGTCCTTTTTCCATGACAAACAGGAGTCAATGGATCACATAGCAAAGATTAAAACCTAATCAGAGTGTGCCTACTCTGATACCACTTGATAGGCCAAGAATGTGTTGACCCCTTGTGATGAATTAACCAATTAATTAACCAAATTAATTAATTAATTCAATTAGCATGCAATAAGCATAGTAGCACAAACAAATCACCAACTAAGTTAATATGTAGTGGACAATAAATTAACGCAGTGATTTGTTTACGAATAGGGAAAACCTACATGGCAAAAACCCTACCGGGTGATTTTAAGGTCACTACTCCTGAGAATTCACTATTATCACAACAAGCGGTTATAAGTAAAGGAATCCCAGTACCTTATACCAACCTATAGTTGAACCTTTACCCCAATACCTAATTGGACTTGTTCTGTAGTGACAATCTCTCCTTTCAATGCACGGCTCCCAGTATGTGACTAACCAATTCGATACGTGGATCCTAGTATGCGGCTTACTCACCAAGTTGAGAAAGATGTTGGCTGCAAAGTTCTTCAATTCATCAACACGATGAAGATCACGAAGCTCCTTGGTTACAAAACCCTACGGTATACAAACACAACAGCTTCTTGAATAGAAAGATGAACTAAGGCATATGTCTTCGGTTCACAATATGCTTTTGAAAAACTTTTGCATTGAGTTGCATCAGCTATGACAACCCTTAACACAATCCTTATATATGTGTAGGGTTGTGAGAAAAGAAAGCCCAAACATCTATACACGGATTAGAGTGAAATCAGATCTGAAAAACTAATTTTCTTAAACCTCGAGAGATACCCTATCTATTGAGCAGCAGTCAAGTATCGGGCTTAAACAGCCTTTTAAACCTCAATAGATACTAGCTGTCGAGTTTTAAAATCTAGCACTTCTTCACTTGATTCTTAGACAAACTTGCATGGCTTTAACACTTGAACTTGAAACCTTCTTCCTCGAAGTATTAAACACATCCTAAATCTACCCAATTATAAGTAAAGTACGTTTTGTCAAAAGATTAGCCAATTCTATATTGACATATGTTCCTAACATGATTCACATATGTACTAACAGCCTTTTCCAAAAGGAAAGCCCCGGAGGCCAATGCCAATTTTCGTGTTTTTGAAAGCCAATGTCCAAAGATTACGGTTTTATCAAAAGCTCTAAAGGCTAAACTCTCATCGATCCCCAGCGGAGTTGCCAGTCTGTCGATGTCTAGCCTCGATTGGCTAGCGGAAAGACCGCTGCTGCTGTGCCTTTGTTCGACCACCCGCCGTGGCGACAGCTCCTATGCACGCGGGGCCCTGTTGAAGGGCCCCTCTCGATGATCGGTGAGCATGTGTTCGCGCGGAGCTTCGGGTGCTCTCTTTCTCAGTGGAGGAAGGTAGGTCTACCTTTGGCGTTATGGCAGGAAGATGGGCCAATTTTTAGGTGATTACCAAAGGTGAGTGGAGTCGCCACCAATCATTTGGTTTTTCTAAGGTGTGATTGGTCACCTATTTCTAGTTGATTTTATTACCAATCCTAGGCTAAGAAAAATGGCATTTTTCCTAATCTAATGTGGATGGCAAAAAATCTTGATTCTTAGGTTCGAAAGTTTGGTTATGTGTGGGGAAGGTGTTAGGCACCCCACAATGCTCGTCCAAGGATAGTCATTTGTTTTGATAAAACCATAATTTTCGAAAATTGGCAGTAAAAACACAATTTTGGCATTGGCTATCGAGCCTTTGAGGTTTGGCTTTTGAAAGGGCATGGTCCCAACCTTAATTTTCCCTTCTTTTTTGGACTGTCCCAACCCAGTTTTGCTATAAACAAAGCTAGAATGGTGTTTTTGAATTTTTTGAATTTTTTTACTATTTTTTTGGGAAAGCTTTTACATGGGTTGGGTAGAAAGGTAGCCTAGAATGAATTTTTTTTTTTTTTTTTTTCACTTTTTCGACCTGTCCCGGGCTGGTTTGATTGGAAATTAAGCCAAAATGACGTTTTTTTTTTTTTTTTTTGAATTTTTTTAGGAATGCTCCAACCTGATTCAAGCAGAAATGGTACTTTGAATGAAAATATTTTTTCTTCTCTTTTTCAGCTTGTCCCGACCTAGTTTGGATAGAAATGAAGTCAAAATGAAGTTTTTTAGTTTTTTGAAGTTTTTGTAATATTTTTTTGATATTTTGGGAATACTCCAGCCTAGGTCGGGCAAAAATGGTACTCGAAACAAAATTTTTCATTTTTCTCTTTTCAGCCTATCTCTAACTGGTTTGGCTAAAAATGAAGTTAGAATTACGTTTTTGAAATTTTTTTTATATTTTTTTAACTATTTTTTTTTTAACTTCTTTGGGAATGCACCAACCAAATTTGGGCAAAAACGGTAACCGGAATAAATGTTTTTTTTTTTTGGGCTTGTGGAGGCCCGTTTTGGCTAGAAATGAAGTTAGAATGACGTTTTTTTTAGTTTTTTGGATTTTTTTTACTTTTTTTTTTTGAATATTTTTGGGAATGCATTAGCTTAGGTCGAGCAAAAACTTTATCAGAAAGGAAAATTTTGTTTTTCTATTTTTCGGCCTGTCCCAGCTCGGTTTGGCTAGAAATGAAGCCAAAATGACCTTTTTTAATTTTTTGAATTTTTTGATTTTTTTTAAATTTTATTTAGGAAGTCTCCAGCCTTGGTCGGGAAAAAATGGTACCCGAAACGAATTTTTTTTTTCTTTCTCTTTTTCGCCTTGTTCTAGCTCAGTTTTTCTAGAAATGAAGCCAAAATGACATTTTTTAATTTTTCAACCTTTTTTTTTTTTTGAATTTTTTTGGGAATGCCCATCTCGGGTCGGGTAGAAATGGTACCCAGAACGAAAATTTTGTTTTTCTATTTTTCGGCTTGTCCAGTCTCGATTTGGCTGGAAATGAAGCTAAAATGACATTTTTTGAATTTTTTTACTATTTTTTTTTAAATTTTTTTGGGAACGCTCCAATCCGAGTCAGACAGAAATGGTACTTATAATGAAATTTTTTTTTTCTTTTTTGGCCTGTCCCAGCCCAGTTTGGCTAGAAATGATGCTAGAATGACTTTTTTTTTTTTAAAAAAAAATTTTTACTTTTTTTTTTAATTTTTTGGGAATGTCCCAACCGGGGTTGGGATGAAACGGTACCCAGAACAATTTTTTTTTCTCTTTCTCTTTTTCAACCTGTACTTGCATAACTTAGCTAGAAATGAAGCCAGATGACTTTATTAATTTATTTTTTATTTTTTTTTTGCTATTTTTTTCAATTATTTTGGGAATGCTCCAGCCCGAATCGAGCAGAAGTTTGGCAAGAAATAAAGCCAGAATGATGTTGTTTCATTTTTAAAATTTTTTAAAAAAATTTTTTTTGGAATGATCCATGACTAGGTCGAGCAGAAATGGTACCCATAACATTTTTTTTTTTCCTCTTTTTCGGCTTGTCCCGGCTCGGTTTGACTAGAGATGAAGCTAGAATGATGTTTTACAATTTTTTGCACTTTTTTACTATTTCTTTGAGTTTTTTTGGGAATGCTCCAATCTGGGTCGGCCAAAAATGGTACCTGGAACGAAATTCTTTTTACTTCTCATTTTTGGCCTGTCCTGGCCAAGTTTGGCTATAAACGAAGCTAGAATGATTTTTTTTTTTTTTTTTTGAATTTTTTTACTATTTTTTTAGTGATTTTACTTTTTTTTTTTTTTGAAATTTTTTTGGGAATGCTTCAGCCCGGGTAGGGCAGAAACGTTTCATGGAATGAATTTTTTTTTTCTCTTTTTCAGCCTGTCCCAGCCCTGTTTATCTATGAATGAAGATAGAATTACATATTTTAATTTTTTGAATTTTAATACTATTTTCTTAAAATGTTTTTTAGTATGCTCCAGCCCGTGTTAGGCTGAAATTGTACCTGGAACGATTGTTTTTTTCCACTTTTTCATCTTGTCCTGGTACAGTTTGGTTAGAAATGAAGACAAGATGATGTTTTTTAATTTATTTATTTTTTAAATTTTTTTTAAATTTTTTTTGGGAATGCACCAACCTGGTTCAGGAAGAAACGGTAACCGAAACGAAATTATTTTTTCTCTTTTTTGGCTTGTCCTAGCCCAGTTTGGCTAGAAATGAAGCCAAAATGACTTTTTTAATTTTTTAAATTATTTTGGGTTATGCTCCAGCTTGAGCTGGGCAGAAACGGTACCCGGAACAAATTTTAAAAAAAAAAAATCTTTTTCGGCCTGTCCGGCCCCAATTTGGCTAGAAATTAAGCCAAAATAAGGTTTTTTTATTATTATTATTTTTATTTTTATATACAATTTTTGTGGGAATGATTCAGCCCGGGTTGGCGAAAAAGATACCTAAAACGAAAAAAAAAAAAAAAAAAACATTTTCCTCTTTTTCGACCTGTCTCGACCTGGTTTGGCTAGAAATGAAGTCAAAATGATTTTTTTTTTAATTTTTTTTTTACTATTTTTTAAAACTATTTTGCGAATGCCCCTGCTCAAGTTGGGTAGAAACGATACCCGAAACGATATTTTTCTTCTTCTATTTTTTGGCCTATCCCGGCCCAATTTGGCCATAAACAATGCAAGAATGATGTTTTTTTATTTTTTTTTTAACTATTTTTTTACGAATGCTCCTGCACGAGTCAGGTACAAACATAGCCTAGAATGATTTTTTTTTTTTTCACTTTTTCGGCTTGTCCCAAATGGGTTTGGTTGGAAATGAAGCCCAAATGACCTTTTTTAATTTTTTAAATTACTTTACTATTTTTTTGGGAATGCTTCAACTTGGGTAAGGCAAAAATGTTTCCTAGAATGAAAATTTTTCTTTCTTTCTTTTTCGGCCTATCCCGGCCTTGTTTATCTATGAATAAAGCCAGAATTACATTTTTAAAGTATGCTCCAGCCCATGTTGGGCAAAAACAGTACCTGGAACAAAAAAAAATTTCTTCCCTTTTTCTGCCTGTCTCGGCCTAGTTTGACTAGAAATGAAGTCAAAATAGTTTTTTTTTTTTTTAAGTTTTTTGAAGCGTTTTTACTATTTTTTTTAATTATTTTGGGAATGCTCCAACCCAGGTATGGAGAAATGGTACCCAGACGAAAATTTTTATTTTTCTCTTCTCTATCTGTCCCGGACCGGTTTGGCTAGAAATGAAGCCAGAATGATGTTTTTTAATTTTTAATTTCTAATTTTTTTACTATTTTTTTAATGGTTTTGGGAATGCACCAACCCGATTCTAGCGGAAACTGTAACCGAAATGATGCTTGAATGATTTTTTTTTTCTTTTTATTTGAAATTTTTAAATATTTTATATGATTTTTTTTTTTTTGGAATGTTCAACCCAAGTCGAGCAGAAATGGTCCCCGAAACTATTTTTTTTCCCTCTTTTTTGGCCTGTATTGGTCCGATTTTGCTAGAAACAAAGCCAGAATAAGGTTTTTTTTTTTAATTTTTTGAATTTTTTACTATTTTTTTTAATTATTTTGGGAATGCTCCAACCCGGGTCAGGTAAAAAGGGTAGCTAGAACGAAATTTTATTCTCTTTTTCGGCTTGTCTTGACCCGGTTTGGGTAGAAATGAAGCGAGAATGACTTTTTTTTTTTTTTTTTTTTAGTTTTTTTACTTTTTTTTGTTGGGAAATTTAGACTCCAGTTGATAGAATTAACAAGTTTTAAACCCAAGTTGTTAATTAGATTTATTATAAATAAAACTTGTTTAAACAAACAAACATCAATATAATGTCAAAATCATGTAGCGAAAAGTAAATAAGGCAAGATATGATGATCCAGGAAAACCAATGAAACAAACTAGTTTCACAGTAAAAAACCTGGGGGGAAACCTTCCCAAAAGCAATCCACTATAGTAAAGAGAAGTTTTAGATCTAGTACAAAACTTTTGTCCCTAGACTGTACAATCCCCGTAGATGAACTTACAGCAAAAACCTTCTACCAATTCAAAACCTCTAAACTCTTCAATATATGAACACCACCCTTTTGTACGGATCCCAATACATAACTAACCAATGATGCACGGCTCTCAATACGTGACTAACACAACAACTTGAAGAAGATGTTGGTTGCAAAATTCTTCACTTCATCAAAAATGAAGATCAAGAAGCACTTGGTTACAAAACCCTAAGGCGCAAAGATGCAGTAGCTTCTTTCAGAGAGAATAAGACACTGGTCACTTTTTGCATGTATTCTCCTTGTATTCTCTTATGTGATAGCCTCTAAAATAAGCCTTTTATATGTCTAGGGTTGTGAGAAAAGAAACCTTACACAAATACATAAGCATAGGCCGAAAATCAGATATGAAAAAATGATTTTTGTAATTCTCGATAGATACCTCGATAGATAGTATCTGTCGAGCCTCATTAAATCTCGATAGATAGCTATCTGTCATGCAGCTGTCGAGCTATCTGTCCGCGACTGTTGAGCTATCTATCCAGCTTTAGTGAACAGCTTTTCTTCACTTGCTTCTTGGTCTAATCTCCATGGCTTTAATACTAGACTTGAACAACATGTTTCTTAAAGTATTAAACACATCCTAGATCTACCCAATTATAAATAAAGTTCGTTTTGTCAAAGGATTAGCCAATTACATAAAACAGTGACATATGTTCTTAACAAGTGAAACACATATGTCCTAACATTTTTGAATTTTTTTGGGAATGCTTCAGCTTAGTTCGAGCAAAAAGTAAACCGGAACGAAATTTTTTTTCTCTTTTTCAGCCTATCCCGGCCCAATTTGGCTAGAAATTAAGGCAAAATGATTTTTTTTTAATTTTTTTAATTTTTTTTAAAATTTTTTTGGGAAGGCTTTAGCATGGGTCAGGCAGAAACGACGTTAGAATGATTTTTTTTCCCCTTTGTCGTCCTGCCCTGGCCCGGTTTGGCTATAAAAGAAGATAGAATGATGTTTTTTAATTTTTTAATTATTTTACTATTTTTTTTTGAATATTTTTAGGAATGCTCCAACTCTGGTTAGGTAGAAATGGTACCCGAAATGAATTTTTTTTCTTTTTTGACTAGTCTCATCTCGATTTGTCTGAAAATGAAGCCAAAATGACTTTTTTTTTTTTAATTTTTTTACTATTCTTTGGAATTTTTTTGAGTATGCTCCAGTCCGTGTCAGGCAGAAACTGTACTCGAAACAAAAAAAAAAAATGACGTTTGGCTAGAAATGAACTCAAAATGACATTTTTTTTTGAATTTTTTTTACTTTTTTTGTGAATAATTTTTTAAATGCTCCGACCCGAGTCAGGCAAAAACAATACCCAAAGCGAATTTTTTATTTTCTCTTTTTCACTATGTCCTTGCCCGGTTTGGGTAGAAATGAAGCCGTAATGAAGTTTTTTAATTAATTAATTTTTTTAACTATTCTTTTCAATTTCTATGGGAATGCACCAACCCTGGTTGGCAGAAACGATACCAGGAACGAAATTAAAAAAAAAAAAAAAAAAAAATCTGTTTGGCTTTTCTCGGTTCGTTTTTGGCTAGAAATAAAGCTAGAATAAGGTTTTTTTTTTTTTTTTTGAAATTTTTTTACAAATTTTTTAGGTAAAACTCCAGCCCAGGTTGGGTAAAAAAGGTACTCAAAACGATTTTTTTTCTCTCTCTTTTTCGGCCTGTCCTAGCATGGTTTGGCTAGAAATGAGGCCAGAATGACTTTTTTAATTTTTTGAATTTTTTTTTTACATTTTTAAAACCCAGTCGGTAAAAAATGATACTCGGAACAAATTTTTTTTCTTTCTCTTTTTCAACCTTATCCAGACCAATTTTTCTAGAAATGAAGCCGAAATGACATTTTTTTTTTCTTTTTTGATTTTTTTTTAATAATTTTTGAAATGCTCTAGCTCGAGTTGGGCAGAAATGGAACCCGGAATGAAATTTTTATTTTCTCTTTTTCACTATGTCCCTGCCTGGTTTGGCTGGAAATGAAGCCAGAATGACATTTTTTAATTAATTTATTTTTTTAACTATTTTTTTGAATTTCTATAGGAATGCACCAACCCTGGTCAGTAGAAACGGTACCTGGAACGAAATTAAAAAAAAAAAAATATATATATATATATATATATATATATTTTCAGCTTGTCTCGGTTCGTTTTGGCTAGAAATGAAGCCAAAATGAGGGTTTTTTTTTTTTTTTGTGAAAATTTTTTGGTAAAACTCCAACCTGAGTTGGGCAAAAAAGGTACCTGAAACGGACTTTTTTTTTCTCTTTTTCAGCCTCTTTTTAGCATGGTTTGGCTAGAAATGAGGCCAGAATGACTTTTTTAATTTTTTGCATTTTTTTTCTTTTTTAAAAAAATTATTTAGGAAGGCTTCAGCCCCAGTCGGGAAAAAACGATACAAGGAACAAATTTTTTTTTCTTTCTCTTTTTCAGCCTTATCTGGACTGGTTTTTCTAGAAATAAAGCCAGCTCGGGTCAGGTAAAAACAGTACCCGGAATGATTTTTTTTTTTTCTATTTTTTGGCCTGTCTCTACCCGATTAGGCGAGAAATGAAGCCAAAATGACGTTATTTTAATATTTAGAAAATTTTTTGCTACTTTTTTGACTTTTTTTGGGAATGCTTCTACTTATGTTGGGTAGAAATGGTACCCAAAGCAAATTTTTTCCTTCTCTTTTTCGGCCTATCCTGGCCCGATTTGGCTAGAAATGAAGCCTGAATGACATTTTTTTTTTCTTTTTTAGGTTTTTGAATTTTTTTTGTATTTTTTAATTCTTTTTTTGAATGTGGCAACTAGGGTTGAGAAAAAACGGTATCTGGAATGATTTTTTTTTCCTTTTCGGCCTGTCCTGGCTCCGTTTGGTTAGAAATGAACCCAGAATGACTTTTTTTTTTTTTTTTGGAAATACTTCGACCTGGGTCAGGTAGAAATGGTGCTTAGGATGAAATTTTTTTCTTTTTCACTTATTCGGCCTGTCCCGACCCTCGAATGTCCAAAATATCTCAAAAACCTAGAAAATGACCAAAACGCCCCCAAAACAAGCAAAACAACCACGATACCCCTAAAAAATTTTAAAATGGCCAAAATACCATTGAAACCTCAAATTATATGCAAAATACCCTCAAATCCTCTGAAAATGACCAAAATACCCCTAAACCATAGCCAAAATACACTAAAAAATCTCTCAAAAGAAAAAAAGAAAACCCTAAAAACCTTTAAAAAGACCAAAATACCTCCAAAACCTCTAAAATGACGAAAACACCCCAAAAAAAGGTTAAATTACTAAAATAACCCTGAAACCTCTAAAATGTCGAAAAACCCATGATCTATTAAATGATCAAAATTCCTCAATACATCTAAAATGAGCAAAAATACCTTGATACCTCTAAAATAACGAAAAATACCCTAAAATTTTAAAAATGACAAAAAACAAATATCTCGAACCCTGTAAATTGACCAAAATACTTTCGAAACCACTAAAATGACCAAAATACCTTGAAACCTCTAAAATGAAAAAAAAAAAAAAAAAAATCTCTTAAACCACTAGAATGACCAAAATACCTTCGAAACCTCATAATTGACCAAAATACCTCTAAAACTTCTAAAATGATGAATATATAGGGTCATTAAGTGGTTTCAGGGGTATTGTGGTCATTTTCGAGGTTTTATGACATGTTTTGACCATTTTCGAGGTTAAAGAGTATTCTGATCATTTTAAATATTTTAATATATTTTGCTCATTTTACAGATTTCAAGAAAATTTTGGTCATGTTTTGACCATTTTTGGTCATTTGAGGTTTTTAGAGTATTTTGTTCAATTTATTAGATTTTGGGGGTATTTTGGTTAGTTTCAAGTTTTTTTTTTTTTTTGGGTCTTTCTAGAGGATTTTAGGGCATTTTAGTCATTTTAGCGATGTCGAGGTCTATTTTTTAATCATTTTAGATGCTTGGGGCGTTTTGGTCATTTACGAGGTATCGAGATTTGACTGCTCATTCAAGCCATTTTAGGGTTGTTTTGGTCATTTTAGAGGTTTAGGGGTTATTTTAGTCATTTTAGAGCTTTTGGGGTTATTTTGGCCAATTAAGTAGTTCGAGGGGTTTTTTTTGGACGTTTTGTGGTTTTTGGGGTATTTTGGTAATTTTAGTGCTTTTTGGGGAAAATTGGCAATTCTAGTGATTTCAAGGCTATTTTTGTCAAAATTTCTCGCACTAAAAAAAAAAAAATTAATTTGCTCGTGAGAATTACTAAACTATTAGAAAACCTTCGATGGGGATCAGAGGTTAAGTTGTCCTTGGATGATCAGATCACGTCCAAAGAAAGCAATCTAAGAATGAGTGAACAATACTCCTCCTTTAACAACAAAATGGTCTAGTCTAGAATTCCATTATGGACGATTAAATACATGGACGAGTATATATGTATACATTTATACTCGTGGAAAAGACTCCTCAGACTTCGCTCCATATACCCCATTTGCTCTGTTAACCGCCCATATCATCCATGATGATAGTGGATCCAAATAAGTAGACCCACTAATATTTTCCATCCTTGTGTCCTAAGGAGAAAACTGACTTAACTATCGGAGGGTTCTTGGCCGGGTCACACCGGTCATCTTTGATAGTTCCTTCTTTCTTTTCAGGAGTCACTGTGATTACCATAGCTCGAAGCATTCCAACCTACTGATTTTCGTGTATCATCAACCTTAATTACCACAACAATGACTAAAATTCCCTAAGAACTGCCAAAATGACTAAAATGCACCTCGAATGTCCAAAATATCTCAAAAAATTAGAAAATGACCAAAACGACCCCAAAAACTAGCAAAACGGCCACAATACCCCCGAAAACATTTAAAATAACCAAAATACTATTGAAACATTAAAAATATGCAAAATACCCTCAAATCCTCTTAAAATAACCAAAATACCCCTGAACTTTAGCCAAAATACACTCGAAATCTCCCAAACAAACAAAATACCCTCGAAACCTTAAAAATGACCAAAATACCCCTAAACCTCTAAAATGAAGAAAAATACCCTAAAACCTGAAAAATGACCAAAAACAAATATCTCGAAACCTCTAAATTGACCAAAATACTTTTGAAACCACTAAAATGATCAAAATACCCAGAAACCTCAAAAAATGAAGAAAAATACTTTGAAACCACCAGAAGGACCAAAACACCTTCAAATCCTCAAAAACGACTAAAACTCTAAGACCTCTAAAGTGAAGAAAATAATCCTAAAACCACTGCAATAGCAAAAATACCCCTGAAATCACTAGAATGGCCAAAATTACCCTCTCACCCCCACTCGAAACCTTTAAAATGAAAAAAACAAATGCCCCAAAGTACCTAAAATACTCTAAACCTTCAAAATAATGAAAATTTTTGGGTATTGTGCTCATTTTTGAGGTTTTAGGATAGTTTTTAACCATTTTAGAGGTTAAAGAGTATTTTGGTCATTTTAAAATTTTCATGATACTTCTAAAATGACAAAAAATTCCCTAAAACCAGAAAAATGACCCAAAAACAAATATCTCGAAACCTCTAAATTGACCAAAATACTTTGAAACCACTAAAATGACCAAAATACACCAAAACCTCGAAAATGACAAAAATACTCCGAAACCACTAGAACGACCAAAATTGATGCAAACCTCAATCGACACACTTTGAGACCCAACAAATAATATTGGAATTTTTGCCTAAGAAAGCTAAAATTCAAATTTTGAAAGAAACCCTCACCCAACGTTTGTAATTGAAAGGCAAACCAAAACTATAAGTAATAGACCTCGACCCAATGATTATAATTGAATCACAAACCGAACGTATAAAATTTGAATGCCACAAGGAAGAATCCCTGATAAGTTCACAATTCTAGAAGAACCAAAAGAAGAAGCAAAACCACACGTTTTTTTTTTTTTTCCTCTGATTTTTTATTGAATAATCCTCCATTACAATAAGTGCATACTATTTTTTTTTTTCGACGTTTTGGGGGAATTTTGGTCATTTTTGTGATTTTGGGTACATATTCGCCATTCTAGCGATCTTAAGGGTATTTTTGTCCAAATTCCCACACTAAAAAAATTAAAAAATGAAATTATTTTTTACTCGTGAGACTTACCAAAATATCAATAAACCTTTAAATACCCCAAAACTTCTAAAATGACCAAATGCCCTTTGAACTGCCAAAATGCTCCTCGAATGTCCAAAATATCCCCCAAAAAAAAAAAAAAAAAAAAAACCCAGAAAATGACCAAAACACCATTGAAACCTCAAAAATATGCAAAATGCCCTCAAATCCTCTGAAAATGACCAAAAGCACCCCTAAACCTTTGCCAAAATAGACTCAAAATCTCTCAAGTGAACAAAATACCCTAGAAACCTTAAAAATGACCAAAATATGTGCAAAACCTCTAAAATGATGAAAAAAATACCCTAAAACCTGAAAATTGACAAAAAACAAATATCTCGAAACCTTTAAATTGACCAAAATAATTTTGAAACCACTAAAATTACCAAAATACCCTGAAATCTCTAAAATGACGAAAAATACTATGAAACTACTAGAATGACCAAAATACCTCTAAAACCTCTAAAATGACAAAAATAATCATGAAACTACTATAATTACAAGAATGCCCCTAAAATCACTAGAATTACCAAAATTACCCCTCCACTCCACCCGAAACCATTAAATTGAAAAAAATGCCCTAAATACCCTGAAACGTTTAATCGGGCTTAAAATACTCCAAACCTTCAAAATAACCAAAATTTTCGGGTTATATTGCGTCATTAAGTGGTTTTATGGGTATTGTGGTCGTTTTTAGGTTTTAGGATAGTTTTTAACCATTTGAGAGGTTAAAGAGTATTTTGGTCATTTTAAAATTTTCAATATATTTTACTCATTTTATAGATTTCAAGGGAATACTAGTCATTTTAGAGTTTTGGATTTTTTTTTTTAGCCATTATAACTTATCTAAGTGCGAAAACAAGAGTAAATGAAGTACAATCAACCGATACTACTCTAAAGCATAATCATGAACAACAAACAATAAAAGTGAAGCACAAGAGTAAGAGAAGAGAGATGCAAACACAAGATAACACGGTGATGTGTTATCGAAGAGGAAACTGAAGAATTCGGAGAAAACCTCTCCGCCGCCCTCCAAGTGGTAAATCAATCCACTAGACAATAAGTTGGGATACACAAATAGCAAGAGACCCTCCAAGTCTAATCTACCCAATGTACCCAAGCCCTCCAAGCTCCTACTTCAACAAGGCTTCTTGGAACCGTGTCTTGTCTAACTTTCCAGATCCCATAATACACCCGATTGCATCCGCCAAGCCTTACCGGCTTCTTTTGGCAAATTTCCAAAGCTTCCCAAGCTCCAAAACACTCTCTACACTCTGTAAAGGTGTGGGTTGTGTTTGGATACAAATCTCCTCTCAAGCTATGACAATGGGAGAGGGAATGAGAAGAGGTAGAATGATTTCTCACTAAGGATGAGTAGCTCTCTCTCTAAAAGATGGGTATGTGTGTGTGTGTTGTAGAAAACCTATCTAGGGTTTTTTTCTCTGAATGGCCTCATTAACATTTGTGGGTAATGTTGGTATATATAGTATGGGTGAAGGGTAAGAAAGTTACACTTAAAAATCCTCCAAGCAGAGAGTCTCGCGGGTATCTCACGAGAAGGCCTTACCCGCGAAATACTCGAGAAATTGACAGCCTGGCACGACTCTTCAACTTCCAATCATGTGCTTCTCACATGCCCTTTTCGTGGGAACCCTTCTCGCGAGCTAGTCGCGAAATGCAATGATCTTCATTTCATGCTTGATTCTTCACCAACTTAATACTAAACTCAATACAATAAAACCCCACAAAATACAAGGAACAAAATTAAAGCAATTACAGCAATTTTTGTGATGGAATAAAGCCAACATAAAACATAGTTGTAAATCACAACTTTACACGTGAGAATTACCAAAATAACAATAAACCATATATACTCCAAAACTTCTAAAATGACCAAAATACTCTTTGAGCTGCCAATGACTAAAATGCACCTCGAATGTCCAAAATATCCACCAAAAAAGACCCAGAAAATGACAAAAATGCCCCAAAAACCAGCCAAACGACCCCAATACCCCTGAAAACTTTTAAAATGACCAAAATATCATTGAAACCTCAAAATCCTTTGAAAATGACCAAAACACCCCTACACCTTAGCCAAAATAGACTCAAAATCTCTTAAGTGAACAAAATACCCTAGAAACCTTAAAAAGGACCAAAATACCTCCAAAACCTCTAAAATGACGAAAATACTCTTAAAAAAAATTAAGTTACTAAAATAACCCTAAAACCTCTCAAACGATCAAAAATCCTTGAAACCTATTAAATGACCAAAATTCCCCGGTACATCTAAAATGAGCAAAAATACCTTGATACCTCTAAAATGACGAAGAATACCCTAAAACCTGAAAAATGACAAGAGAAAATATCTTGAAACCTCTAAATTGACCAAAATACTTTTGAAACCATAAAAATGACCAAAATACCCCGAAACCTCTAAAATGACGTAAAGTACTATGAAGCCACTAGAATGACCAAAATACCTTTGAAACCTTGAAAATGACCAATATACCTCTAAAACCTCTAAAATGACTAAATAATCATGAAACTACTATAATAACAAAAATACCCCTAAAATGACTAGAATTAACAAAATTCCCCCTCCCCCCCCCAACCCAAAACCGTTAAATTGAATAAACTGCCCCAAATACCCTGAAACTTAAAATACTCCAAACCTTCAAAATAACCAAAATTTTTGGGTTCTATTGTGTCATTAAGTGGTTTCGGGGGTATAGTGGTCATTTTTGAGGTTTTAGGATATTTTTTAACCATTTAGAGGTTAGTCGTTTTTTTTAGCCATTTTATTTCTGGCTATTTTGGCAATTTTAGGTCATTTGAGGTTTCAAGGGTATTTTGTTCATTATTTAGATTTTGGGGGTACTTTGGACGGTTTCAAGTTTTTTATTTTTTTTGGTCATTATAAAAGGGTTTTAGGGCATTTTGGTCATTTTAGCAATGTCGCGGTGTATTTTTTTTAATCATTTTAGATATTCGAGGCATTTTTGTCATGTACGAGGTATCGAGATTTGACTGCTCATTTAAGCCGTTTCTGGGTTGTTTTGGTCATTTTAGAGGCTTTGGTGTTATTTTAGTCATTTTAGAGATTTTGGTCAATTAAGTGGTGAATGTGACTGGCCATTCTAGTAATTTCAAGGATATTTTTGTCAAAATTTCCCACACTAAAAAAAAATTTATTTATTTTACTTGTGAAAATTACCAAAATGACCAAAATACCCTCAGAACTCCCAAAATGAGTAAAATGTACCACAAATGTCCAAAATATCCCAAAAACCTAGAAAATGACGAAAATTCCCCCAAAACCAGCAAAACAAACTCAATACCCCCCAAAACTTTTAAAATGACGAAAATATCATTGAAACCTCAAAAATATGCAAAACACCCTCGAAACCTTTGAAAATGACCAAAATACCCCGAAACCTTAGCCAAAATAATTTTTTGAATTTTTTCATTATTACTTTTGAATTTTTTTGGGAATGCTCCAACCCGACTCGACCTGTGCTAGCCTAGTTTTGCTAGAAATGAAGCCAGACTGACATTTTTTTTTTTAATTTTTTCAACTTTTTTACCTATTTTCTTTGAATTTTTTTGGGAATGCTCCAACCTGGGTCAGGTAGAAATGATACCCAGAACGGAAATTTTTTTTCTCTTTTTCGGCCTATTCTGTCCTAGTTTGGCTAGAAATAAAGCCAGAATGACGTTTTTAAAATTTTTTTTAATAATGTTTTTACTATTTTTAAATTTTTTTTTGCGAATACTCTAGCCCGAGTCAGGTCAAAACAATACCTGATTTGGCTAGAAATGAAGCCAAAATTACTTTTTTTTTCTCTTTTTTGGGGGGGGGGGGGGGGGGGGGGGGGGGGGGGAATGCTCCAGCCTGGGTCAAGTAGAAACGATACCTAGAACAATTTTTTTTCCCTTTTTCAACTTGTCCCTTCTTGGTTTGCTTAGATATGAAGCTAGAATTACATAATTTTTGGAATTTTTTAAATAATTTTTTTATTTTGTTGGGAATGCTCCAACTCGGGTCGGGCAGAAATGATATCCATAATGAAAATTTTTTTTTCTCTTGTATGGCCTATCCCATCCCGGTTTGGCTAGAATCAATTTTTTTTTTTTTTTTTTCAGAATTTTTTTACTATTTCTTTTGAATTTTTTTGGGAATGCTCCTACTCGGGTAAGGCAGAAACGATACCTGGAACTAAAATTGTTTTTCCCCTTTTTCAGCTTGTCCCAACCTTGTTTGGCTAAAAATTAAGCTAGAACGACGTTTTTTTAATTTTTAAAATTTTTTAAACTTTTGTTTTTGAATTCTTTTCGGAATGCTCCAACCTAGGTTGGGTAGAAACAATACCCGGAACTAAAATTTGTTTTCCTCTTTTTCGGCCTGTCCCTCCTCATTTGGCTAGAAATGAAGCCGGAATGACGCTTTTTAATGTTTTGAATTTTATTACTATTTTTTTAAAATTTTTATGGGAATACTCGAACTTGAGTCAAGCAGAAACTATTCCCGGAATGATTTTTTTTTCTTTTTTGAATAGTCCTGTCTCAATTTGGCTAGAAATGAAGCCAGAATAATATTTTTCAATTTTTTTTTTGTATTTTTTTGAATTTTTTAGGGAATGCTCCAGCCTGGGTCAGGCATAAATAGTGCGGAGAACGAAATTTTTTTTTTCTTTTTTGGCTTGTTCTGTCCTGGTTTGGTAAAAAATGAAGCCAGAATGATTTTTTTTTTTTTAATTTTCTTACTATTGTTTTTTTTTTTTTTTTTTTTTGGGAATGCTTCCAGCCTAGTTCAAGTAGAAATAGTGCCCCGGAACGAAATTTTTTTTTCTTTTCGGTTTGTTCTAGCCCGGTTTGGTTAGAAATGAAGTCAGAATGACATTTTTTTTTAATTTTCTTACTTTTTTTTTTTTGAAGTTTTTTAGGTATTCTCCAACCCGGGTTGGCAGAAATGATACACTGAACAAATTTTTTTTTCTCTTTTTCTGACTATCCTGGCCTGGTTTGGCTAGAAATGAAGCCAGAATGACGTTATTTAGGTTTTTTTCAATTTTTTTATTTTATATATTTTTTCTTTTCGGAAAGCTCCACCCTAGGTTAGGCAGAAAGGGTACCCGAAACGATTTTTTTTCTCTTTTTTTTTCCTATCCCGGCTTAGTTTGTCTAGAAATGAAGCCAAAATGACATTTTTTTTTTTTTAAATTTTTAGGATTTTTTTTACTATTTGTTTTGTATTTTTTGGGAATAATCCAATCCAGATCAGACAGAAATGATAACTAGAACAATTCTTTTTTTCTTTTTGGCCTGTCCTAGCCCCGTTTGGCTAGAAATAAAGTTAGAATGACGTTTCTTAATTTTTCAATTTTTTTACTATTTTTTTCGAATTCTTTTGTGAATACTTCATCTCGATTTGGCCAAAAACGGTACCTAGGATGAATTTTTTTTTCTCCTTTTCGGCGTGTCTCAGCCCAGTTTGGTTAGAAATGTAGCCAGATTGAAGTTTTTAATTTTTTGATTTTTCTTTCTATTTTTTGAAATTTTTGTTATAAATGCTTCAGCCTGGGTCAGATAGAAATGGTACCTGGAATGAAAATTTTTTTCCTTCTTGTTTCCTACCTGTCCCGGCCTGGTTTAGCTAGAAATGAAACCAGAATGTCATTTTTAATTTTTTTTTGAATTTTTTAAATATTTTTTTAAAAAAATATTTGGCAATGCTTTGGCTTGGGTCGGGCAAAAAGGGTACCCGGAATGATTTTTCTTTTTCTCTTTTTCACCTTGTATCGGCTTGGTTTATCTAGAAATGAAACCAGAATGACTTTCTTAATTTATTTTACTTTTTTTTTTGAATTTTTTATTTTATGCTCCTGCCCAGATCAGGTAGAAATAGTATCCGGAACGAAATAAGTTTTTTTCTTTCTCATTTTCAGCATGTTCCAACCCGGTTTGGCTAGAAATGAAGCCAGAATGAATTTTTTTTTTGAATTGTTTTACTATTTTTTTTTTTGAATTTCTTTTGGGATTGCTGCATCCCGAATCAAGCGAAAATGGTATCGGAACAATTTGTTTTTTTCTTCTCTTTTTAGGCATGTCCCAGCCCGATTTGGCTAGAAATGAAGCCAAAATGACGTTTTTTTTCAATTTTTAACTATTTTTTTGGGAATGCTCTAACCCGAACGATGCCTCGAACGGTTTTTTTTTGTTTTTTTAAATTATTATTATTAGCTTAACCCAGCTCGGTTTGGCTAGAAATGAAGCTAGAATAATGTTTTTTAATTTTTTGAATTTTCTACTTTTTTTTTAATTTGGAAATGACGTTTTTAGTCTTTTTCGGGCTGTCCTAAACCGATTTGGTTAGAAATGTTGCCAGAATGACATTTTTGAATTTTTTTACTATTTTTTAAAAAATGCTCTAGTCTGGGTTGTTTAGAAACGATACCCAGAACAATTTTTTTTTCCCTCTTTTTTAGCCTATCCCGGCCCAGTTTGGCTAGAAATGCTCCAACTCGAGTTAGGCAGAAACGATACCTGAAACGATTTTTTTTTTTTTTTTCACTTTTTATGCCTATCCCGGCCCAGTTTGGCTTGAAATGAAGCTTGAATGACATTTTTGAATTTTTTAACTATTTTTTTGGGAATGCTCCAACCCGAGTCAGGTAGATACAATACCCGAAACGAAATTTTTTTTCTTCTCTCTTTCGACCTGTCCTGGCCTGGCTTGGTTAGAAATGAAGCCAAAATAACTTTTTTTTTTTTTTAATTCTTTGAATTTTTTTTACTATTATAATTTTTATGGGACTGCTGCATCTCGAGTCGAGCAAAACTGTACTCGGGACAAATTTTTATTTATTTTTTCTTTTTTGGCCTATCCCAACCTGGTTTGGTTAGAAATGTAGCCAAAATGATTTTTTTTTTTTTTTACTATTTTTTTTTTTAAATTTTTTAGGGAATGCTTCAGCTCGGGTTGGGTAGAAACAATACCCAGAACGAAATTTTTTTTTTCTCTTTTTTAGCCTTTCCTGGCCCAGTTTGACTAGAAATGAAGCCAAAATGATGTTATTTAATATTTTTAATTTTTTATACCTTTTTTTGGATTTTTTTTGGGAATGTTCTAGCTCGAGTCGGGCTGAAGCGGTACCCCCGAATGAAATTTTTTTTCTTTCTCTTTTTTGGCTATCCCAACCCAATTTGGTAGAAATGAAGCCAGGATACGTTTTTCAATTTTTTGGAAATGTTTTGCTTCTTTTTTTTTTTAATTTTTTGGTGAATACTCCAGCTCGGGTTGAGCAGAAACGATACCTAGAACGAAAAATACTTTTTCTCTTTTTCATCCTATCCCGCCCTGGTTTGACAAGAAATGAACCAAAATGATGTTTTTTAATTTTTTGAATTTTTTAACTATTTTATTTTTTATTTTTTTAGGGATGATCGAACCCAGGTCAGGCAAAAACAATACCTAAAACAGAAATATTTTTTCTCTTTTTCAGCCTATCCCAGCCCCGTTTGGCTAGAAATGAAGTCAGAATGACTTTTTTTTTTCTTTTTTTCTTTTTTTTACTATTTTTTTTATTTTTTTGGGAATGCTCCAGCTCGGGTCAACCAAAAATGGTACTCGGAATGAAAAAAAAAAAAAAAACTCCGTTTCCATTCATCACCCTCGTTCATCCTAATTTGATGATACCTACTTTTCAAATCAATTTTTGTGAAAATACATGACCCATGCAATTCATCCAACATGTTATCTAGCCAAGGGATGAGATGTCTATACTTTACCGTAATGTTGTTGATAGCCCTGCAATCAACACACATTCTCCAAGTTCCATCTTTCCTAGGTACAAGCAGCACCGGCACCACGCATGGACTCATACTCTCTCTCACGTGTCCTTCGGTCAGCAACTCCTCAACTTGTCTTTGAAGTTCCTTTGTCTCCTCCAGATTACTCTTATAAGCTGGTCGGTTAGGGGAATTGTCACACCTAGCACAAAATCAATTTTATGCTCTATTCCTCTAATAGGTGGCAATCCACTAGGCACGTCATTAGGAAACATGTCCCCATATTCCTACAACAAAGAGACAACAACACTAGGAAAAGATTCATCAAGTGTGTTAGTATTAAAGCATGCCTCTTTGTACAAGAGTACAAATATAGGCTGATTTGTATAAAAAAACACTCTTGACATCACTCGCCTTAGATAAAAACTTTTTTTTCTTTTTTCTGTTCACTCTCTTTTTTCCTTTCACTCTCTTTCTCATCATCTTTTTTTGAACTCTCGATCTCACAATTTTTTTTTCAACTCATTCTCTCTTTTTAATTTCATTTGATCTTCATAAACTTGCCTTGGAGTCAACGGTATAAGAGTAATGGTTTTATTTTCTTTTACAAAAGAGAATGTCTATTCTTGAACCCATCATGATTGACCTTCCTGTCAAATTGCCATAGCCTGCCCAATAATGTGACCTGCATGCATTGAAACAACATCACAAAGTACTTCATCCTTGTACCTCCCAATTGAAAAAGAAACTAGCATTTGCTTATTTACCTTAACCTCCCCACAATCATTCAACCACTGAAACTTACACGGTCTAGGGTGTTTGAAGGTTAGTAAATTCAATTTTTTAGCTAAAGTAGTGCTAGCAACATTAGTACAACCCCCCCCCCCCCCCCCCCCCAAATCAATGATCATACTACATACCATGTTGTTGATGTGGCATCTAATATGAAAAATATTCTCCCTTTGTTGTTCCATGTCATCTTTTTTGACTTGGGCACTTAAAGCACGCCTAACTACAAGTGACTCACCCTCCACTGGATACTCCACATCATCATCACAAGCATCCTCAGGTGAGGGCATCTAGTCATCATCGCCCTTGCTTTCGGTTTCCACCTCTCCATCAACACGTGCGATCATGGTCCTCTTATTTGGGCATTGTGAAGCTATATGACCTATTCCCAAACAATGAAAACACTTATTATCATGATCACGAGTTTGGGAGTCGGTTTTACCTTTGTTGACACTAGGAACTTCATCTCTACTTTTTGGTGGTTCGATTTTGGACTTAAAAACAGCCCCTTTGTCTTTCCTCCCATTCGATCTCCAAGAAGTAGAGGAGCCCGGATTTTAAAATGACCGAGTTCTTTTCCTTTTAAGATGTTGTTCCATCTTTATTGCCATGTGCACCATGTCCTCCGACTCCACATAGTATTGCAACTCCACCACATTGGTAATGTCTCGATTTAGCCCATTCAAAAACCTCGCCATGTTAGCTTCTCTATCCTCCTCTACATTAGCCTGAATCATGGCAATCTCCATCTCCTTGTGGTAGTCATCCACGCTCCTATAGAAGGGTAAGACTCTGTAATTTTCGATACAAGTCCCTATAGTAGTGACTAGGGACAAACTGCCTCCTCATGCTGGCCTTCATTTCCTCCCATGCCTCAATAGGCCTCTCATGGTTTCTCCTTCTATTCATCACAAGTTTATCCCACCATATAATAGCATAGTCAGTAAAATCAATGACAGTGAGTTTTACCTTTTTCTCCTCGAGTAGTTGTGGCACTCAAAGATCAGCTCCACCTTCTTCTCCCATTCCAAGTACACTTCAGGTTCATTTTTCCTTGGAATGATGGTACCTTCATTTTGATGTTTCCTAGGTTTCTCTTAGTCCCATCTTTTGATCGGTGTGTCATCCCAGTTTTTGTGATATCTCGGTCATTCTAACTCTGATTTCGACCCATGAACAGGCATTGGAATGAGAATACGATAATTTTCGCAATGGCATTGGTTTTAACCTCTTCTAACAGCCAGATCAAAATTAGGGTTTTTGGGCCCACCTAGGATGGACTTCGGGTCAAACTTGGTCAAAATTGTTAAAAATTTTCGAGATGCTCGAATTTGATGTAAAACCACGAAAAATGTTGTTTTGTGAGAGTTTTGACCTCGTTTGACCTTTGGTTAAACTTAGGGTTGTTAGGGACATTTTGGTCATTTTTGCTGAAAGAGGCACTCCGGGTGCTTCGATGCCTGAACGGGTTGCGCCATGTCATTCTGGATGTTCTCATGGCCCCATGGGGAGAAAATAATATTTTTGGATTTTTCGGGGTCCGACACGCAAATCGAGGGCATACAAAATACAGTATCAACAAGTTTTGAGACCTAAATAAATAAATAAATCTGTATTTAATGAAAATACATATCAGTTTTGAAACTTGCAAAAATCATATCTGTATTTAATGAAATACAGATCAGTTTTAAATTTTTATTTTTTTAAAAAAAAAAAAAAAACTTTGATGATCATTAGCAGATTTTGAAATCAAAGAAAGAGAATTAAAACAAACAATCAATTAAAGAACATTCCAACAAAGTATCTAAGCATGGCAATTATATATTAAGAACAAGGCACAATAAAACATATTAACCATATTCATGCAATGAACAACAACATACTAATTAACAGAAAAGGAGAGAAAAATAGAAGACATAATTTAAATACCTCTTGCATGCATGCTCTTCAAATGAAAGAATATTTTAGAAATCAAAGAAGTTTATTCACTTCTTTGAGGTCTAAAATACTTTACTTACAAAAGAGAATTTCCTAAAGCAAAAGCCACCAGACGTCTTTAACGTAAGGGGAGCAGAGAAGTCAGAAAAGAAGAGCCTGAAAAGGGGTAGAAAGAAGGGTCCCTAAATGTTGGAAGGCCTCCCCTATTTATAGAGGTGTTAGTTGCTTAGAAAATAAGTTAGGTTTGCTTAAAAATTAAGTCCAATCAGCTTTAAAAATAAGCAAAAAACGTATGGGGGAAAATCCTAACAAAAAGGAGATTTGGATAAGAGTAAGCTGATTTTTTAGATCAGAATAAGCTTCAGTACTTTGATCATATCGTTTTACTGAAAATTTGGATTAAGCTGAAATTTTGAAACTGAAGGGAAATTCAATTCTCTACAACTTTACCATAAATACCTAGTCCTAATTTTGAGTTCTACTATGCCAAAAGTTCCTTGGAACGTGAATCTGAAATTTTGTACTTGATTAGCATGTTTTTGAAAGTGTTTTCCAACTCTAAAATTGTATTTGGACGAATTTAAGAGTTATTTTCATGATAAGCCTCATTCCAAAGTGACAATTAGGATTTTTAAAATAATTATTTTGAATATAATTATCCTAAACGTCTAATTATCTACAATTTTTAAATATTATCAGCTTATTTATTTTAATCCCACGCAACAAATCTCACTTTAAGAAAAATACTCCACCAATCACATAAATTCATTTAATTAATTTTAATCATTAACCAATCAAAATTAATTTCAATTAATCACACATGATCGGCTTCACCCCATACAATGCATGCAAACCGTGAAAACTTGATCTCATGATATCTTTCAATTCGACAGTCCGATTTGAGAATCGGACAAACCGTCGTGATCGTTAGAATCTCAAGATCATTTTTATGATATGAAATGAATGAATTAATGCATGTAATGCAACTATGATTTTTTTGGGTATATGAATGGTCACTCTAGCCATCTTCCAAGATTAAATTATGGGCATAAAATCGAGTGTCTACAGAATGCCCCTCATTGATAGAGCTTGCAAAGCGAATGTCAATGTAAAACAAAGACACTGATTTTAGTAGCCATGATTTAATTGAGGTTGACTTTTCAAAGATTACCTTGCCCTGGAACCTTAAACCTTGGAACATAGAACTAGTGTTTTGTTGTTTTGAAAAATGAAACCTGTGAATACTTGACCAACTTGACAACTGATAAACTTGAATTGAATCTTGAAATTTGAGGTGACTGAGAGACTTCTCTATCTCCGTCTAAATCTGGGGTGGATTAAGAGGCTTCTCTATCTTGGAACTTGGGGCGATTAAGAGGCTTCTATATCTCAATCTGGAACTCTAGTGACCAAGGGGCTTCTCTACCTTGATCTGAATGGAAGGTAACCAAGAGGCTTCTCTATCTTAGAACCTAGGGCGATTGAGAGGCTTTTCTATCTCAATCTTTAACTGTGACGACCAAGAGGCTTCTCTTTCTTAGGAACCTATGGCGATTGAGAGGCTTCCCTATCCCGATCTTGAACTATGATGACCAAGAAGACCTTGATCTGAATGGGAGTTAACCAAGAGGTTTCTCTATCTTGGGAACTTGGGGCGATTGAGAGGCTTCTCTATCTCAATCTTGAACTGTGAGGACCAAGGGGCTTCTCTACCTTGATCTGAATATAAGTAACCAAGAGGCTTCTCTATCTTGGGAACCTAAGGCAATCGAGAGGCTTCTCTATCTCAATCTAGAATTGTGGCGACCAAGGGGCTTCTCTACCTTAATCTAAATGGGGAGGTAACCAAGAGGCTTCTCTATCTTGGGAACCTGAGGCGATTGAGAGGCTTCTCTATCTCAATCTTGAACTGTGAAGACCAAGGGGCTTCTCTACCCTGATTTGAATGGAAGGTAACCAAGAGGCTTCTCTATCTTGGGAAATTGGGGCGATTGAGAGGCTTCTCTATCTCAATCTTAAATTGTGACGACCAAGGGGCTTCTCTACCTTAATCTGAATAGGAGGTAATGTCGACTCCCGACCTCGATCGGAACGGAGCTAAAAAAAACTGTTGCTTTGTCATAGCCCTCGTTCGACTACCCACCGTGGCAACAGCTCCCGCGCATGCAGGACCCATTGGATGGCCCCTCTCGAAATGTGTATATATGGTGTTGGTCGTGCAAAGCTTCGAGTGCTCTCTCTCTCTCTCGATGGAGGATGGTAGGTCTACCTTTGGCGTTATGGCAGGAATCTAGGCCAAATTTTAGGTGATTACCAAAGGTAAGTGGAGTCGCAACCAATCATTGGGTTTTTTCTAAGGTGTGATTGATCACCTGTTTCTTGTTGATTTTTATTGCCAATCCTAGGTTAAGAAAAAAGGACATTTTTCCTAATCTAATGTGGATGGCAAAAAATCTTGATTCTTAAGTCCAGAAGTTTAGTTATGTGTGGGGAAGGTGTTAGGCACCCCACTCCTGTTTAAGGACAGTCCTTTGTTTTGATAAAACATTAATTTTCATATACAAATTCTCTCATCCACACCCTTTTTGCTTGCGCCTGGGAGTCTGTGCCCTAACTCTAAGTGTCCTCGCTCCATGTGCGTACATGCAAAGGCAAAGACAAGAAATCGGCACACAAGTAATGGAAGGAAAATGCATAAAGAGCATATGAAAAGGGCATGAAGCAGATAAACATGATAGACATGGCAAGCATAGCATGCGAGAAAGTAAACACACAAACGAAAGGGTAAACAAGCAAGAAAGCACACAAAAGGTGGTGTCCGCGAGGGACAAAATGTAGATTTGGATCGAATGTCCATAACTTCATTGTGCTGAAGCAAGGATGACACACTAGCAAGCAAGAATCATGCATGGACATGTACGCAAGCGTGTAAAGATGCAAAGAAAGCCAACGGGTGGCTCAAACAAGCATGGTAAGCATATCATCGCACGGAGCAGGAAAAGGAAGGGCACACACGGAGTGACCCGGCATCCAGAGATGCATCCCAAGTGGTTACACCCAAACGAGGCCTCGTGGGCGTCGGGTATAACCACACAACCACAAACCCTCTAAAGGCATCAAGCGTGGCAGAGCCTAGAACAAGAGAGGCTAAGACAAGCATAAAGCATGGAAGCAAACGAGCATAGACATGCAAAATGGGGGGATCCAAACCCTTTAATATGGGCCAAAGTATACGGACGATGACAAAGACCACAAAGTCTAGATCGAGTCCTAACCAATAGGCCAAAACATAAGAAAATGTAATAAAAGGAACAAAAGGGCTACAATAGCACATGGCATGACAAACATAGCCGAGGTCCAGGCACACAAACATGGCATGGAGTACACATGCACATGGAAGATAACATAAAGCAAGCAAAGCATAGATCCAAGCACACAAGCATGTCAAAACGTAGATCTAGGCATATAGGCATAGAAACTTACATGTAAACATGTAGAAACTTTGCACATAAACATGGAAGAACATGAATCCAAGCATATAGACATGTACGGATGTAGGTCTAAGCATAAAACATGGTGAAAAGCACATGAACACATAGATCCGAGCAAAGCATAACCATTGACATGATATCAAGCATGTAAGCGCATAACCCTAACATCAACGCAAAGCAAAGAAAGGAACCAAACCAAGGAAGCATGGCATAAAAACCCGAAGTATGTAGATCTAAACATAAAAGCATGTAAAGATATAGATCTAAGCATGAAACAAGGAAAAAGCACAAAAAAACATGGAGATTTAAGCTAGAGACACAAAGAAAGCAAAGAAACATGCTAAAGAAAGCAATAAATCATGTTATTAAGGCATAAAAGCAAAATAAAAGCTAGAAAATGATTTAGAAGGTTGGGGGTGTGGATGATGGCTAGAAAAGCTACATCCACACCCTTAAACCTCAAATCCGAAGTGTAGAACCAAGGAAAGGAAGATTGGGTATAAGAACAATACCATGTGTTTTTGGTGAAGAGAGAAGAATCAAGAAGCTTTGATGTGTTTTTTGGGAGTTTTTTGTCTGTTTTTTGGTGTTTGGAAGAGAGAAAAAATCTGTAGAAAGAAAATTTCAGAAAAAATGTGTGTCCTCCTATTTGATGGGTGTTAGGGGTTATTTGTAGCCTCGAGTGCGTTTTTTGAGGCGGCAGCCCTTCAATGGCCGCCAGCCTCAAACCTCCTTTGATCGGGCTAATCTTGAAACCCTTGGATATATCTTCATTTTCAGTTTCTAAAAACGTATGGAACTCAAAAATCCAATGGTTGAATCAAAAGTTATGGCTCTGGGAAGTTAGCAGACGCGATTTCCATATTTTTCTCGATATTTCAACTGTTTTAACTCTGATTTTGACCCATGAACAGTCGTTGGAATGAGAATTAGATAATCTTCGCAATGGTATTAGTTTTAACCCATTCTGGCAGTCTGATCAAAATTAGGGTTTTAGGGCCCACCCAAGATCAACTTCTGGTCAAATTTGGTCAAAGTTGTTAAAAATCTCAGAGAAGCTTGAGTTTGAAGTAAAACTGTGAAAAATGTTGTTTTGCAAAAGTTTGGACCTCGTTTTACCTTCTGTCAAACCTAGAGCTGACCAGGGGCATTTTGGTCATTTTAGTGAAAAAGGCACTTCGGTGCTCCGATGCCCGAATAGGTTGTACCACGTCATTCTAGATATTCTCATGGCCCTATAGAGAGAAAATGATATTTTTGAATTTTTCGGGGTTCGGCACGCAAATCCAAGGCGGAGAAAATATGATATCAACAGGTAATCAAAAGGCTTCTCTATCTTGGAACCTGGGAAGATTAAGAGGCTTCTCTATCTCAATCTGGAACTGTGGTGACCAAAGGGCTTCTCTACCTTGATCTGAATGGGGAGGTAACCAAGAGGCTTCTCTATCTTGGAACTTGGGGCGATTAAGAGGCTTCTCTATCTCAATCTTGAATTGTGACGACCAATGGGCTTCTCTATCTTGATATGAATGAGAGGTAACCAAAAGGCTTCTCTATCTTGGAACCTGGGGCGATTGAGAGGCTTCTCCATCTCAATCTTGAACTGTGATGGTCAATGGGCTTTTCTACCTTGATCTGAATGGAAGGTAACCAGAATGCTTTTCTATCTTGGAACCTGGGGTGATTGAGAGGCTTCTTTATCTCAATATGAAACTGTGGCGACCAAAAGGCTTTCCTATCTTGATCTGAATGGGATATTGCCTGCAAAAGACCAAAGTTTGGGATTAGCTTTTAAATAATTGCTGCTTTGTTGTTCCACTATTTTGGGATGTGTGATTTTTTCTCTCACCTTTTTTTAGCCTTTAATTTCCTTTTTAGGAGGAAAACCATTGATTTTTAAGAAATCCTTTGAAAATTTTTCATCATTTATTTTTTGAAATTTGTTCATGGAGATTTGTCCTTTGAAGATTTGTTCAGGAGATTTTTCATTTTCATGAAGATGTGTTCATGGTAATTTGTCCATTGAAGATTTATTCATGGAGATTTGTCCTTTGAAGATTGAAGTGTAGGAGATTTATCCCTTTTTGAAGATTTGGATCATGGAGATTTGTCCTTTGAAGATTTATTCAAGAGATTTTTCCTTTTATGAAAATGTTTTAGGAGATTTATGATTTTGAAATTTTGTTAGGAGATTTGTCCTTTGAAAATTGAAGTTCAAGAGATTTTTCCTCTTTTAATTTCTTGAACGAGGTATAGCTGAATGCCCATAGTCTACAAATTGAAGCATGATTTTGAAAACCTTGACTTTTGAGGAAAAGATGATTCCCCCCCCCCCCCCCCCCAAAAAAATGGATGAGGCATGGCCGAATGCCCCTAGTTTAGAAATGGATGCATGATTTTTGGAAATCTTGATTTTTTTTTTTTTTTTTTTTTTGAAAAGATGATGATGATGATCTCTCTTTTTTTTTTTTTTTTGAAAATGAATGAGGCATGGCCAAATGCCCCTAGTTTGCAAATTGATGCATAATTTTTGAAAACCTTGATATTTGAGGAAAAGATGATTTCTTCTTTTTTTCAAAATGGATTAGGCATGGCCGAATGCCCTTAGTTCAGAAATGGATGTATGATTTTTGGAAATCTTGATTTTTTTTTTTTTTTTTGAAAAGATGATGATGATCTCTTTTTTTTTTTTTTTTTTTTGAAAATGAATGAGTCATGGTTAAATGCCCCTAGTTCAACTATCAATGTGTATTTTGAAAACTCTTATTGTGTAGGGAACTTCAATAAAGAAAAATTTGAGTAAAACAAGATCAAAATCACAAAATTGGGTAAAACAAGGACTGTTGGAATGATGCATCTAAATTGAAGATTGATGGTGATTGTTGAGTAGATGAAAGATCCATGTCCACTACCTGAAAAAGATTCTTTCCATGAGCTTGTTAGTAATCAGTTATTATAAAAATGTTTCGGGCCAATGCCCCTAGTTTAGACATGCTTGCACAGAATATTGATGATATGCTTAATGCAAAATAGATGTTCCTAGTATAAATTCACACAAAGAAATGTTTTGATTTTGAGCCTTTGAAAAAATGTTTTTTGAGTGATTGTGATCGGGCCTTTAGAAAGGCTGCCTATGTACCTCTTTCATAGAGGATTAGGTCCAAACGTAGTTCAAAAAAAAAGTTTTGAAAAATCTTCTTTTTTGACAAATCTTTTTTTTTTTTTTTTTGAAATAGAGTTTCTTTTCGAGTGATTGTGACCAAGCCTTTGAAAAGGTTGCCTACGTACCTCTTTCATAGAGGATTAAGTCTAGACAGAGTTCGAAAAAAGTTTTGAAAAATGAAGTTTTGAAAAATCTTCATTTTTGAAAAATTATTTCTTTTTGAAAAAAATGAATTTTTTTTTTTTGAAATGAGTCTCTCTCTTTTTTTCTTTTTTCTTTTTTGAAAAAACCAATTCACTTAGAATGAGATTTTTTGAAATTTTATATTTTTCAAATGAACAAAAGGTGATCCTTTGAACAACTTCTTTGACCAATCATAATGTTCAATTGTTAACTCAATCTCATTGGCTAGAAAGGATTTGAAATCATTAAAAAAGTGTAATCAAATTTGCTTCTTCATTTTGAAAATTTTTAGATTAAGTCTTCAAAGACAATCAAAGAAATGAAAGGTTTGGGAATCACATATGTTGGGAACAAGCAAGAAAGGGAAAAATCCCAAGTTTGAAGATTTGAAAATTTGTGAGAATTTGGAAATTTGTTCTCTTGGGAGTTATCTTCTGTTGGAAGCAAACAAAGTGAGTGTTTGGAGCATAGAAAAAAAAAATTCAGTCACTTGAGAATTTGTGAAATTTTTCTTTTAAAGATATTAGCTAGTGGGGCTTGATAATCTTGAGCAGTTTTCCTTCTTAATCCAAGAGAAATATTATCAGAGAGCTAAATGTGTGCTTTCAATCAGCAGGATTTCAAGGAGGGCTTTATTCAAAGGTTGTAAGGATATATAAGGCTCAAAACCCTTATGATATTTCCCAAGTATGCAATACTTTAAATTCAAGCATTGGAAGATTTTTCCACATCTTCCATCATTGACTCTTGTGCTAAAATCCTTGTCATGTTCATCATCTTCTCATTGGTCTTCATTGATTCCTCTCATTTGATCTTGATTTTTATAGCTTGACAACTTCCTTTTTTTTTGGTCTTCTTAGCTTTTTATCTTGTGGTCAAATCACTCACTCTTACTTTTGTTTTTCTCATTTTTTGAAAGATTTTTTTTTTTGGCTCTAATTTTTGCCTAGACCGCCCTTTTGGGTTTTCAGCCTAGCGAGCTTTTCTTTTTTTCATTTTTCTTTTTTTGTCTCTAATTTTTGCCTAGACCACCCTTTCGGGTTTTCAGCCTAGCGAGCTTTTTTTATTTATTTTTTTTTTCTTTTGGAATTTTATTGGCTTTCACTAAATTGCATTTTTTTTGTTCTTTCAATTTGACAGACTTTCATCTTTCTTGGATGAATTTGCGTATCTCCTTGATACCCTCTTATGCTTTCTAATGCACTTTCATTTTTCTTGACTTGACTGAACACACGTTTTTTTTAAAAATGAAATGTATCTTACTTTTTCTTTTCCTCATCTTCCTCAATTTGATTAAATTTCTTCTCTTAATGAATCTTCATTTTTGCTCATCCTTCTCAACTTGAATGATCTTTCATGGAATCTCATGTCTCTTGTGTCTTTTGATGAATCAATATTCTCTCACAACTTGATGAAAATTCTTGCATTCACTTCTCCCTCTCTCTTTTTTTTTTTTTTGGTTGAAGTCTTTTCTAGCTTCATGGCCTTCTCTTTTTTCTCGCAGCTTGATGCTTTCTCAAAATCTTATCTCTCCTTGATGGATTTCCTTCCTACCAAGCTTGATGGGGTGAACTATCCCTTTTCTTTGATGAACTCTTCATCTTTTCCTTCTTCTGAACCGGTCTCATTGTCTTCATTGAGGACCTTACCAAGTGGTGCTAAATCCATAAGGTCAACACCTCCTTATCTGATTTAAGCATGCATACTTAATTTCTCACCCAAGGTTTAAGTTTTGAGTGGGTTCATTGACAAACAAGATAACTGTTTAGAGGCTCAAATTGGCTAGCAATGGATAATTATTGTAATAGGTGTCAAGGAATAATGTGGGTTGCCAAAGGTGGCCTTCTATCCCTAGTGATGCTTTCTTGTAAGCACAGTGCCTTAAACTCTTTTAATAAATTATTCTTGGAATAGAAGTATAAATGCTCCAACAATGTGAAAAATTCTGTAAAGATTGGGATTGAGTGTATGTGGTTTGAGGAATTTGGATGAATGGATGAATTTCTTTGATTTCCTTTTAGGACCTTTTCTTATCATATTTTGAATGTTTAGCAAAATTCCTTACATGTATTGAATGAAGTTAAATCCCTCATTGGCACAAATTGATTGGTAGAGCAATTAATCATCATGATTTGGAAGAAGTTTTGTCAAATGGATCATCTTGTATTCTCTTGAAAATAAGACTTTTGAAAAAAATTTGGAGGCTTTGAAAGGAAGGTTTTGGAAAACTCTTAGTCTTTAAAAGAACAATTAAAAGTTTTTTATAAAAAGGTTACTAAGAAGGCCCAATGCCTCTAGTCCAAAGTTTTTTTTTTTTTTTTTGAAATATTTTTCTTGAGTTTCTCTCTCTCTCTCTCTCTTTTAAAAATAGTTTGTTGTTTTTTGAATTTTTTTATGTACATATGAACAACATGATGAATCAAATGCATCAAACACAACATGAATTTTATTGAGTAAATGACCAACTAGAAAGCAAATCCTAAATAAACAATAAAACCAAAGAGCCAATCTAAAAACTTGTAAGATGAATTCAAGCAAAGTTTGGATGGCTAGCCGATGATGGCGGAGTAATGACTTGTTTGTCAATCAGATTTTGAATGGCATGTTGCAGATTGATTCAGTTGTCTGTCTGATGGCCAGGTTCTTGATGATATTTGCAGAACTCATGTGACTTGTAACCTTTAGGTAGTGGGCTTGGAGGAGGTCGGGGTTCAAGTGGGCTAAGATACCCTTCAAGTTTGAGCTTTTCAAAAAATTGACTCATAAGCATAGGGAGTTCATTGAACTTCCTTCGAGGCCTAAAATTGATAGTTGATGATGTTTAGGGAACTACAGCATTGATTGCCTCCTCATTGGTGGTATGGGTTGTAGCTTTCTCAAAAATGAAGCCTTCTTCTTTCTTCAATACGCCATTATTGATAGCATCTTTCACTTGTGTACCAGCTATGACCAAGGCTTTGAAGTTTGGAAAGTATTGGGCAAAAAGATGCTTGTGGAATATGGATAACAAATTCTTCACCACCATTTCGATTTGTTCTTCTTCACTAGGTCTTGTGATCATCTAGGCAACCTTGGCTCTCCATTTGGTTATGAAGGCGGAAAAGGACTCCTTCGGCTGTTGTTTAGTGGTCTCTAAATCTCTCCTCATCACATCCACTTTTATGTTGTACTTGTACTGATTGTGAAACTCGCAGCAGATGTCCTCTCAATTCCTTGCTCTAGCATCATCTAGGTTAAGGAACCACCTAAGAGCAGCTCCAATCAAGGTATTTTGAAACATTTGAGCAAGTAGTTCTTCAGTTACTCCTAGGGGCTATATAGCCCTCATGTACATCTTCAAATGGGACTTTGGGTAACCAGTCCTGTCAAACTTTTCCAAGGTTGGCATCTTGAACTTGGGAGGTAATCTCACATTTGGGAAAAGCGAGAGTGATTGGTAATCCATGAGGCCTTCCATCTTGCAGACCCTTTTGATCATCTCCTCCACCTTATTTATCCTTTCATTGATCTTCTTCTCACCCTCCAGGATAGGGGGATTCTGATCGGTCTTATTCTCTTCTTGGCCACCCTTCAAGTTCTGAAATTGTCATACGATAAGGTTCATGTCTTCCCTCAATTGGATTTGACTTGCTACCATAGTGTTTAGTAGCTCTTGAGTGTTCATTGGATCTTGAGTTTTTGGATGTTCTTCCCTTTCTGCCATGGTGATGGAGTCTTTGAACACAAGATTGTGATGTTGCCACCATGGAGTGCCTTCTATGCTGACAAGCCTCAATACTATGATGGGCTTGGAACTGGAACCGCTAGCTTGAGTGTCGTCCTTGGATTCTCTTTGGAGTCTTCCCTCTGATCTTGACCAAATTCTCCTCTAAGAACAAGCTTGGTTGGGTCAAACAAAGCTAGGTCCCCATCTACATCAATCTATCAACCAAGCAAACACACGCAAAATGCAATGCAGTTTTAACATGGACCGACCTAAAGGTAGGTTAGTCATTACATTGTAGGGTGGGTTTTTTGTTTCATTGTTTTCCATAGCTAGGATGTTACACCTCCCAACTTGTAATGTAATGAAAATTACGTTGGTCCAAACGACATGTTCTATCCTTTATAGTCAACAAGAAATGATCCAATGAATTTAGGCTATGAGTTGGTGAGTTCGCCACTAGGTACCCGAATTTAATGAAGAACAATGATCCATGGTTACTACCACCATATGTTGAGATGGGTGCATACATATTTGTTGTCTTGATGGCATACACTATGACAGTTAGGGAAAGTTTTTAACAATCAACATGGCAACACAAACAAAAAATATCATACAAACATCTCAAGACATAGACAACAAAACAAACAAAAACATCATACAAAAAACAAGGGTATATAATTGGTTGCTAAGAGTCTAACACGAAGTTTAGCCCTCGACATCCCCAGTGGAGTCGCCATAGTTAGAGACCACAAAGGGGGTGCTCACAAAAAAAGATTTGGGTGCTTTGGGCACCTCTCTTTTTGGGTAAGTGTGTGGAGTCACCACTTATTTTTTATACAAAAAATAAGAAAAAAATAAATACAATTACATATCCAAAATACCTCAAATGTCATTAATTGATAAAAAAAAAAAGTACAAATTGGTAGAATAACCTTAAAAGGCTTTGGTCCTAGTTACAATCTATGCAAAAGTTACAAAGCTTTGATGCTAGATACAATCTACCAAAACTAAAGACAAAACACTAATCTACTAACCAAAATCCTAAGTTCGGGGGTTAGGTTACGGAATGGGAAGGTGTTAGGCACCCATCCCGCCCAAACAGAGTCTGGTCTTCTAGACTCTAATGACCATTATATACCCTTTTTGTATGATGTTGAAAGATATGTTGTAACACACATGACAGACACTGGATAAAAATTAATTTAAATAAATTTGTCTTGTGAATAATGTCCTCTTTTGAAGTAAAAAATCAAATTTGTTTTGAGGAAAAAAAGAAGAAGATTTAAGTTGTAAAAATCAGATCTGATTTTATAAAGAGTAAAAATAAAGATTTTGTTATGAAAAATCATATCTATTTTGAAAAGTTAAAAAACAAAATAAAATAAAAGAGAGAGATTTTATTTGTAAAAATTAGATCTATTTTTAAAACTTAAAAAAAAAATAAGATCTTTAAAAGAGGATTCATATTCATGAGACAAATTTATTATGCATGCATCGCATATTAAAAAAAAAAAAAAGACTTTAACCTAACTCTTAATTCCTTTTTTGAAATTTCAAAATCTGCAACTTTATATAAAAGAAAACTTTTTAGAAAAATTTTCAGATCTGTATTTAATGAAAATATAGATCTGTTTTGAGATAAATAAAAAAAATAAAACATGTATTTAATGAAAATACAGACCAATTTTTAGACCAGAAAAAATCAAATCTTTATGACCAAAAAAAATTAGATCTATATTTAATGAAAATACAGATAAGTTTTAAGACAAAAAAAAAAAGATTTGTATTTAATGAAAATACAAATCAGTTTTGAATTTTATAAAAAAAACTTTGATGATCATTAGCAGATTTTGAAATCAAAGAAAGAGAATTAAAACAAACAATCAATTAAATAACATTCCAACAAAGTATCTAAGCATGGCAATTATATATTAAGAACAAGGCACAATAAAACATATTGACCATGTTCATGCAATGAACAACAACATAATAATTAATGGAAAAGAAGAGAAAAACAGAAGACATAACTAAATACCTCTTGCAAGAATGAAAGAATATTTTAGAAATCAAAGAAGGGTCCCTGAATTTTGGGAGGCCTCCCCTATTTATAGAGGTGTTAGTTGCTTAGAAAATAAGCTAGGTTTGCTTAAAAATTAATTCCAATCAGATTAAAAAATAAGCAAAAAACTTATGGGGGAAAATCCTAAAAATAAAGGAGATTTGGATAAGAGTAAGCTGATTTTTTGGATCAGAACAAGCTTCAGTATTTTGATCATATCGTTTTACTCAAAAGTCGGATTAAGTGTGCGTTTGGAAAGCGCATTTGCGCTTCCCAAACGCACGTTTTGCCTTTTTTATTTTTTATTTTTTACTTTTGAGCATAAATATTTGACTTTCCCCGTGAATAGTGCACAATGTGCACTGTTCACAGACTCACAAATTTCACTTTTTAACAACTTTTTCATTAAAAATGGGTCTCACGGTACTATTCACATATTTAAAAATTATTTTGCTACAGTGTTTTTCAATTTTCAGTCTCAATTTTCAGTTTTCTGTTGTATCCAAACGGACCCTAAGTTGAAATTTTTAAATTTGAAGGGAAATTTGATCCTCTACAACCTTTCCAGAAATAGCCTAGTCCTAATTTTGAGTTCTACTATGCCAAAAGTGCCTTGGAACATGTATCTGAAATCTGCTACTTGATTAGCATGTTTTAGAAGTGTCTTCCAACTCTAAAACTGTATTTGGACGAATTTAAGAGTTATTTTCATGATAAACCTCATTCCAAAGTTATTAGGATTTTTAAAATAATTATTTTGAATATAATTATCCTAAAAGCCTAATTATCTACAGTCTTTAAATATTTTCAGCTTATTCGTTTTAATCCCATGCAACACATCTCACTTTTAGAAAAATACTCCACCAATCATATAAATTCATTTAATTAATTTTAATCATTAACCAATCAAAATTAATTTCAATTAATCACACGTGATCTGCTTCGCCCCATACAATACATGCAGATCGTAAAAACTTGATCTCATGATATCTTTCAATCCGACAGTCCAATTTGGGAATCGGACATACCGTCTTGATCGTTAGAATCTCAAGATCATTCTTATGATATGCAATGAATGAATTAATGCATGTAAGGGTATATGAATGGTCACTCTAGCCATCTTCCAAGATTATATTATGGGTGCAAAATCGGGTGTCTGCACTCATTAAACACCACATTCATGCATTCAACTTGTTGTTGCATAGCCTACAACATGAAGGACGACTCCTCCCCTCCTTCTTTGTTTGATGTTTCGCCCCTAGAAGACATACTTTTGAAACTATAGAGAAATGTTAGAAATAATTCCTCACAACACTCCCTCACGTGTTTGCACTCAAATTATGTCACTCACACTCGTGTTTCACTCTTAAATTGGATTTTTCCTGATATTAGTCTCACACTCTCTTGCCTTTTTCCACTCGTAGTTTCTCATTTTCAGTTCTTCATTAAAGTAATAAACTTGATCAAGAAATTTAACTTGTAGTATTTAAACCAATACTTACGACAATAAAATATTACAAAAACAATGAATCAAAGGAAGAGGACAAAAGAAAACAATATTTTGGTTCGAGAGAATTGAAACTACAAATAGTATTTTTCTGTTTCTTTTCTTTTCTGAGAACTTCTTTTTTTTTCATTTTTTCTTTTCTTTTCTTTTTTGAACTTGCCGCACGATTTTAACTTGGTGCTCACAAAACAATAGCAAGGAATAATGAACACAAAAGGAACAAGATAAGATGATAACAGGAAACAAAAGATAAAGGAATAGTAAACCTGATTTTAGAACTTGAGCTCTGATACCAAATGATGCGAATCTCAATCGACACGCTTTGAGACTCAACAAATAATATTGGAATACTTGCCCAAGAAAGCTAAAATTCAGATATTGATAGAAACCCCGACCCAACGTTTAAAAATGAAGCGTGAACCAAAGGTATAACTAACAAACCTTGACCCAATGATTTTAACTAAATCACGAACCGAATGTATAAAATTTGAACGCACAGGGAAGAATCTCTGATAAGTTCACAAATCTTGAAGAACCAAAGAAGAAGCAAAACCTCACGTTTTTTTTCTGATTTTTATTCAATAAAAATCCTCCATTACAATGAGTGAATGCTATTTATAAGACATGACTAACCTTAATTTTAGCTATTTTTTTAGTTTTTTGATTTTATTTTTATTTTTTTGGGAATACTCTAGCCCGGGTCGAGCAGATAGGTTCTCGGAACAATTTTTTTTTTTTCTCTCTTTTTTTTGGCCTATCTCGGCTCGGTTTGGCTAGAAATGATGCCAGAATGATGTTTTTTAATTTTTTTTACTTTTTTTTTTAAAATTTTTTTGGGAATGCTCCAGCTCGGGTCAGGCAAAAATGATACGCGGAACGAAAAAAAAAATTTCTTCTCTTTTTCAACCTACCCTGGCCCAATTTGGCTAGAAATGAAGCCAGAATGACGTTTTTTTATTTATTTATTTTCAATTTTTTAACTACTTTTTTTGAATTTTTTTGGGAATGCTCCAGCCTGGGTTAGGAAAAAATGATACGCGGAAAGAAATTTTTTTTTATCTTTTTCAGCCTGTCCTAGCCAGATTTGGCTAGATATGAAGCCAAAATGATGTTTTTTAATTTTTTGAATCTTTTTCAATTTTTTTTGAATATTTTGGGGAATGCTCCAACTCGAGTCAGGCAAAAATGATACCCAAAACGAAATTTTTTTTGCTCCTTTTCAGCTTGTCCCGGCCTAGTTTGACTAGAAATGAAGCTAGAATGATGTTTTTTTTTTTTTTTTTTTTTAACTTTTTTTTTTTTTTTTTTTTTTTTTTTGGGAATACTCATGCTCGGGTCGGGCAGAAACAATATGCGGAACAAAATTTTTTTTTTCCCCTTTTTTAGCCTGTCCCGGTCCCGTTTCGCTAGAACAGCAAGAATGATGTTTTTTTACTATTTTTTTTGGGAATACTCCAACCCGGGTCAGGCAGAAACGGTTCCTAATAGTCACAATTTTATTCAATGTTCAATCCAATTTTGGATCTCTCAAAAAGCAATGCTTTAGCTATATCCAGAAAGGTGTCCCACTACTGTAAACAAATTAACAAGATATCAAATTTGCTAATTAAGACATGAACAACAATTTTTAGATTTTAAAAATTGTTGAAAACAAATATGATGAGGATATCGAAACACAATGTTTGACATCACTAACCCTATTTGTCTACCTTGGATTCCCTCATATTTTTCTCCTTCAAACAACAATACGAACTACAACTTGTCGGTGATGAAGTATTGAAAGCAAACAGAATTCATATTAATTAAGAAAAAGCAAAAAGAAACAAAAATAAGAAGATAAAGAATCTAGCTAGATATATATAGTAATAGTAGTGTGAAACTCAAACCAAATCAGATGCATCCGACGAACCTTGCTTAACAGAGATAGAAGCACGACTAACGGGACAGTTAGAATGAGAATTGAGCCACAAGTCAATACAAGGAGCATGGAAAGAGTGTTTGCACACACTCAGTTGCTTCACTTCTTCACCCTCAGCAAACACCGAAAAAAAGAAGAAGATAAATAATCAAATTCAAAACAATTTTTAAACATTTTCTCAAGAAGCAGACAGAACCTAAAGCAAATTAAATTCTTCTAGAGCATCAATAAGCATACAAAAAAAGAGATAAATAATCAAATAAATCAAAAGTTCCCAAATTTACACTACCCAACTTACTTGAGCTTCTAATACCGTACAAATAATGAATTTTAGGGAGTACAAGTCAAAGGATGAACGGCGTGGATGGAGGTCAACGACGGTGATGTACAAGTCGAAGGATCTGAAGGCCATGGCAGTGTACAAGTTGAAGGAGCCGTGGCGAGAGTATCGTGAGAGAGAGTGAGAATGAGAAGGAGAGTTCATGAAATCCCTAAGTGAAACAGTGAGAGGTAAAAAATATTTGGGGAAATTTTGTGAGAGGGAAAGAGTGAGAGGGAAAATTTTTTGGGGAAAATAAAGGTTTATGTGCGTGGGAGGAACATGTTTTTATTCTTAGAAATAAAATAAGATTTAAAAAAATTAAAGAAAAATTAATTTCTAAATTAAAAAAAAAAAGATAATTAAATTAATTTTTTTATTCCTTTCATTATTATTAATTTTTTGAAAGAACATGTTTATGTTCTTTGTGTCCTTCCCAAAATATAACTCATATTCTTAGATTGTGGGGTCGGAGAATTTGGCAACCCCGGCCCCCTTTATACCAAGCCCAAGGCCTATGTCGAGGAGGAGGAAACCCAATGCCCTCGCCGAGGACAACCCTGTCCTCAGCCAACCAAGACCATGGGGGGAGGAAGTAACAGGCCACCATAGGCAGCCCTTCAGGGCATCTAAGGAGAAAGAGCAAGTACAACATATCAGCCGTAGAAGAGTAGCTGAGGAGCAAAACCAGGATTGAACTGTCACTTCCACATTAAATGAGCATGACTAATGTTGCGGCAGCATTAATGGGGAAATGACCCCTGAGCAGTGCTGCCTCGGTTGCTGCAACTCACGGGGAGTTTTGGTAAGGTGACTGATGGGATGGGTTGTCAGTGAGAGGCATGGATGATCAACAAGTGGAGGAAATGGATCATTGGAGGAGGACTATATAAGGGGAAGAAACAGATCAAAGAAGGGGACCATTCTCATAGGAGAATGACTACTATCAAGCTCCTCGAACTGGGCCGAGGACGGACTTTTGAGAATAATTTCAATTCATCTGCGTTCGATGCTGGCAAACACCGCATTGGGCGTTGTCCGCTTCCTAGGGCCTAGTTCTTGAACTCGCTCTCTACAAATTCATTGTATTGGGCTAGCTGGGCTTGAGTCCACTCACTCAACAGTAGAAGTGCTCAAACCCAGTCCCTACAATTGGCGTCGTCTGTGTGAAGAACTAGTGCGTTAGCAAGCGCAACGGTCAATTATTCCTATGTTGCTAGCTTGCACAAAGTTAGGCAAATTTTTTGTCGCCGCCGCTAACACCGATTTAGAGTCTCATTAAAAAAAAAAAAAAAAAAAAAAAAAAAAAAAAAAAAACGCACCCACTCAAGAAATAGTTGTTGCAGAAAAATGAAAGGTTCAGAGAATGAAGCAAGTAAATAGTACAGCCTTTTATTAAATGAAGAAAAAAGTACATCATGCGCCCGAAGGCTTACACAAGCTTGTTCTAAAGCTAAAAATACAAACAATGGCTTGGACAAGCTTGTTCTAAAGCTAAATGTACAAGCGGAGGCTTAGACAGGCTTGTTCTAAAGCTAACCGTAGGAAAGAGAGGCTGAGGCAAGTTTGTTTTAAGGTTACCAACAACTCCCGAGCCCGTATGGATGGTACCGGCGATGAGAGAGGAGAAGGAGTGGAAGCGCTAGATGGCCCCATTCCAGGACATTCCCTTGATGCTCCCCCAGCCTCATGATAATTAAGCATTGGAGGCAGCAACACCCCGGCACCGATCGTAACGAAATCTTGCGAACCTCCATCGACGGGTAAGCTGGGCGCGAATCACTACCAGCTCGAAGGGCAGGCATGGACGCGTACCGGAGAAAAACATTATGTTCCTCATAAACCTCCCTCCTAACTGCCAGGCGCACTACCACCAGGATGACGCCCAAGCCTTGTCGCGCTGAAAGTCTGACGCGATCTACAACCGCCACGGCTCTCGATTGAGGAAGGAAGACCTCCCTTCTTGCTCGGTTGAAAGGTAGGGACACCTTTGGTCCTAGCCCCCTTTGCCTCGACTGCACCGTCCAAGGTCTGGGCAGCATCTCTGGTTCCTGAAAGGGGCTTGGCTTCCTTGCCCTTGCCCTCATCCAGGGCCATCCCATTCCCTCGAGCCCTGATCACGATCCTGGCAAGGTTATCAGAGGTACTTAAAGGGTTGGGGGCTCAGAGTTCCTGTTGAACTCTGGGATTCGTGAAGTGTGGAAGAATGATTCCCCCAGAGAGCCTTATATAGAAGGTGAAGGTTGGTGGAAATTAATCCGCACAGGATTCAAAGGAAGAATTACCAGCGACATTAATCCCAACCAATTTCCAAGGAGGCCACCAGCCACTGGATTTGCGTTAATCCACAAAGATATTAATGAGGGCGTGCCTCGCATACCGAAACGTCAAGCACACAAATCGAACAGCCAAAGGACGCCTTGTAATTAGAAGTGGCGAAAAAATTGGCGCAACAGGGCTACCACTGTGCGTAAAGGCGGAGGGACGAGCCGCCTTTGTCCAGGTCAATACTGGGCTAATTGCCCAGTCTAAGGAAGAGTCCCTCCTAGGCAAGGCGAGGCCAAAACCGTTATCGCTCTAGAAGAGAACATTCCAGCATTGAGGACAAGTTCCTTCACCCCAGGCAGTGAAAAACATAAGTGTTAGGCTGAACCAAGATCTTTCATGGTCCGTGGACTCAAACTTATGGGGAAACTAACCACTTCAAGAAAAACCTGGGTACTAGACTGAACCAAGGTCTTGCATGGTTCTCGGACTCAAACCTATGGGGAAACTAGTTACTTACAGAAGAACATAAGTGTTAGGCTGAACCAAGGTCTTGCATAGTCCTCGGACTCAAACCTATGGGGAAACTAACCACTTCAAGAAAAACCTGGGTACTAGACTAAACCAAGGTCTTGCATGGTCCTCGGACTCAAACCTATGGGGAAACTAACCACTTCAAGAAAAACCTGGGTACTAGACTAAACCAAGGTCTTGCATGGTCCTCAGACTCAAACCTATAGGGAAACTAGTTACTTACAGAAGAACATAAGTGTTAAGCTGAACCAAGGTCTTGCATGGTCCTCGGACTCAAACCTATGGGGAAACTAACCACTTCAAGAAAACCTAGGTACTAGACTGAACCAAGGTCTTGTATGGTCCTCGGACTCAATCCTATGGGGAAACTAGTTACTTATAAAAGAACATAAGTGTTAGGTTGAACCAAGGTCTTGCATGGTCCTCGGACTCAAACCTATGGGGAAACTAACCACTTCAAGAAAAACTTGGGTACTAGACTGAACCAAAGTCTTGCATGGTCCTCGAACTCAAACCTATGAGGAAACTAGTTACTTACAAAAGAACATAAGTGTAAGGCTGAACCAAGGTCTTGCATGGTCCTCGGACTCAAACCTATGGGAAACTAACCACTTCAAGAAAATCTGGGTACTAGGCTGATTCAAGGTCTTGCATGGTCCTCGGACTAAGGTCCCTAGAGAGACCGGCCACATTCAGCAAAGGCGTAGACAAACATAAGCCCATGCGCATCACTTAAAGCATTCTGAGGCACATTAAACCTAACGCCTTAGCATAATCAGCAACTAACGGCTTTCTTAAGCATTCTTTACTATTTATAGTAACCAATTCATGAGACGTAGAACCAACATTGTGAAGTTGTTCCCTTAGTATTCAATCTGGCAAAAATAGGTCGTGGTGTTAAGGTGGTTCAATTATCGACCAAGGTCCAAGTGGGAACTGTCACTATGGGCTTTACATTTTTCGGTTGCCAATTTAGAATGAAAAACATAGTGAGCTTCTGAGATTGTGAAGCTAATAATTAAAGCCCAGGTTATATAAGTAGCAAAACTCATCACAATGACAATAAACACCAAGTAAAAAAAAAAAAAAAAATTCATGCATTCAACTTAAAAGTAGCATTACAGTGCTTTAAAAACAAAATATACAGTAGTAAATTAAGGCGAAGAGGAAGGAAGACTGGGGCGGCACAAGTCAATGAAGCAAGGTGGCTCGACAAGATTGCCTATTTCTTCAACTTGATAGACAGCTTGTCCTCGAGGGTCTGCCGAGAAGCTTCATCTGATGCCTCGAGATCCTAGCTCGGAGGTGCAACTTCGGAGGACTCCTTCTCGGCGGGGGGAGCCTGGGAGTCAGCAGGAGGCTTCACCACGTCCTGAGGCGCTGCTGGGTTACTGATTTCCTTTTTCCCCAACCTCCCTTGCTGCCCAGTCTCCTTAGCAGGCTTATCAATTGACATTGGATCATTAGCAGCATTGGCCTGACCTTCGTCCGTCACTTTAAAGGCAGTGCCAGCTTCAGGGTCAGCAGAGGCAGCCTCACGAATGGCGAGGGGATAATACACCCTCTCAGCCTTCCTAAGCTCAGACGAGGCTTCAACCCCAGCTTAGTTGAGGGCCTCATTCCAAGTTTGGGAGCAGTAGCATCTGCACACCTCGAGCACTTGAGCCTTAAGACTATCTTGGTCTTAGCCACTCCCTCAGCAAAGGCCTCCTTCTCCACTTACTCTTTGGAGCTCTCAGCATCTATCCTCGCAAACTCGGCCTCTTCTTTAGCCCTCAAGGCCTCGTCCCTGGCGTACTCGGCAACACCTTTGGCCCTCTCTGCCTCAGCCAGTTTCTTCTTCAAGTCAGCGATGTGCTCTTTGGCTATCTGCAGCTGACCCTTAACCTCCCGCAAGTGCCCTGTCTGGTCCTCAGCCTGTTTCCTAACGTCGGCTAGGTCAGATGCCGCGTTGTCTCTGGCCCTTGTCATCTTCGCCAGGTCCTCCCTTGCCTTCCTAAGATTAGCCTCAAATTTCTTAAGAGTATTCGCGGCATCCAAGTACTTGTCCCGCTCCTAATCCAGGGCTCTACCCTGGTTATCGGCTTCCTCTTCCAGCCTAAAAATGGCCTGGACAGCCTGCCAATCAAAACAAGTACATCGTAAGTTGGGTACTAAGGAATAAAGTTCAACAAAGTCACAAGTATCAGAAGTCTTACCATGCCCAGGTACCTCTTAAGGTTACGGGCAACTTCCTGCCTCCTCATGCCCCCCAGCTCGACCATGTTAGTGGGGAGAAGCAGGGACCTCTCTAGGGCATCGGCTACGTGAGCCCCCTCGCCCCCTCGAAAGTCCCTGAGGGTGGCGTCATCCATCAAAGGCTTCCCATGAAGCATGGCGGCAGGCAGCCAGGCCTAGGGCTCGGACTGTTGAATGACCTTTTTTCCTTTGCCCTGACCATCGATCCTCAGCTGCTTGGAAGGTTGGCGGGCTTCATCTTCCTCTTGGAAGGAACGAGATCTCCCCCCATCCACTGGGTCTTTGCCCTTGGAAGGCCTCTTCCTCTTTGGATCAGTGGACTCGAGCCGTGGGTCTGAGGTCGGCGGAGTGGAAGACGACTTAGTCTGCGCAAGCAAAGACTTAGGTGGGGGAGGGGGAAGCTTGGGTGGAGGAGAAGGAGGCTTAGATTGTGACTTTCCCGGCGTGTCCTTCCCCGGTTAGCCCTCAAGTAAGTTGAACAAGCTGGTTTGAGGTTGTCTCTTAAAACCCATCTCGGCCTGAGTACCAGTCCTTGGTGACAGAAGGTCTGCTTCAGATAAATGGGGATCGCCCAAGTCACTAAAGGGATCCTTGGATAGATGGACTTGGTTGAATGCACCAAATTCGTCCTCGAACGAACCCAGATCAACTACTTCTCCCTCTTTTTCCAAACTTCCTCCCTCGGCCTCTGCAACTTGGTGGGACGAGGAAGAGCCTACCAATGGGATGCCCTCGGGGATGAAAGATCCTTCAGAAAACGAGAACCCGTGCTCTACCACAGCGATTTGGCTAAGCCTAGGGTCCTTGGCTCTGATCATGTGTCTAGGAGCCGAGAAAGACCTCTAAATCGGTTTGTACCCGAGAATCTTGTGAGCGGCTCTAACTTGGTTGTCAGCCTCGTTCACAAAGACCTCTACCCTAAGTACAGTTTCCAAGTCTTCCTTGTTGACTAAATGGAAGTGCTGTTCAAAGGCGTGTGGATCTGCAAAAGGAAAAGATAGTCCTTGTTAACAACCAAGCAAGGCAAACAATGAAAACATAGCAGATCAACCTTCCCATATTTCGAGTACCCTACCTGGCTCTCCCTCTACTATCGGGCAGTGAAGGCTGTCGTGCCACTCCCCCGACACGATGAGAAAATCCTTATTCAACCCCTTGCTAGACTCGGGGAGACACTGGATGAGCTTGACTCTATCATCCGTCGTCTTCATATAGTAGGACTTACCCGTTAGGTGCTGGAGATTGTAGCACCAATTCACGTCGTGATGGGTTAACCTCAACCCCATCTTCTCGTTCAAAGCATCCACAGAACCCAGGATCCTAAACACGTTAGTGGCGCACTGGGTAGGGGCTAATCGGAAATGCCTAAGGTAGCGCCTCATCACTGACCCTATAGGGATCCTCATACCACATTCAAGGAAGGCGATTATGGGAATCACTACCTCACCAACCTCCCTCCTGATATACCAATCCCCCTCCTCGCAGTACCTCAGACCCACGTTACCGGGTATCCTATAAGTGGCGATGAATTCCTCCATCGCCTCCTCAGACCTAACCAACTTCTTAAACCTACCCATCCTGAAGAACGGCTAAGAGACTCAGGGAATGGCGAAAAGAATAGAGGAATAGAGGAAGAGGAAAATCAGAAAGGGAAAAGTATAAGATAGAGTAGGAAGAAAACTTATAGAAATGAGGGAAGGTGCTCAGAACAGGCTTTTTGGGCTGCAAAGAGACGCGAATTGGGTTGGAGACTTGACCGGATTCGGGGTGTGTGCATAAGATCCCTTGAATGCAGAAGTGAAGAGGCAAACCGATTCAAATGGGTATTTACCACCTCACCAAAGACAACTGTGCAGGGCTTTCCACCCATAATGGCGAAAGATCCACGGCGTTGGAATACCATCACACCGTTGAACGTGAGAAGTATGGAGTCGCCAAAATTTAATATGGGTGCATACCGCATATCGAAGCACCAGAAACGTGCATTAGACAAGTGAAAAGACTTCAAGCACTGACTTGGGACCAGACTAGACAAGCCACGATATAAGCGCGAGAACATCAAAATCCTCATTCCCGTCCGAGGGGCCGGGCAACAGGATTTTGAGGGGCTATTGTGGGGTCAGAGAATTTGGCAACCCCGGCCCACTTTATACCAAGCTCAAGGCCCATGCCGAGGAGAAGGAAGCCCAATGCCCTCGCCGAGGACAACCCTGTCCTCAGCCAACCAAAACCATGGGGAGAGGAAGTAACGGGCCACCATAGGCAGTCCTCCAGGGCATCTAAGGAGAAAGAGCAAGTACAACATATCAGCTGTAGAAGAGTAGCCGAGAAGCAAAACCAGGATTGAACTGTCACCTCCACATTAAATGCGCACGACTAATGTTACGATAGCATTAATAGGGAAATGACCCCTGAGCAGTGTTGCCTCGGTTGCTGCAACTCACGGGGAGTTTTGGTAAAGTGGCTGATGGGACGGGTTGTCAGAGAGAGGCATGGATGATCAACAAGTTGAGGAAAGGGACCATTAGAGGAGGACTATATAAGGGGAAGAAACAAATCAAAGAAGGGGACCATTCTCATGGGAGAAGGACTACTATCAAGCTCCTCAGACTGGGCCAAGGACAGACTTTTGAGGATAATTTCGATTCATCTGCGTTCGATGGAGGCAAACACCGCATTGGCCGTTGTTCGCTTGCTAGGGCCTAGTTCTTGAACCCGCTCTCTACAAATTCAATGTATTGAGCTAGCTGGGTTTGAGTCCACTCACTCAATAGTAGAAGTGCTCAAACCCAGTCCCTACATAGATCAATAACAATTAATCAAAATAACATTTTATTAAGCATTTTTTCACACAAATCACACACTCAAAGGAAAAACTTTGGCCCCAAAATCTCATTCTCAAACCAGTTCTCCAACTCTTCTAAGACATTCTCAATCCTCTCTCTTTCTCTCTCTCTCTCTCTCTCTCTCTCTCTCTCTTTTTCTCTCTCTTTTCCAAAAATATTAAATCTCTCTCAACTCCATGACCAAGCACTATCATCTTTGCTCTTCGCTCATCGCTCATTGATCCGCTCTCTCCATCTCTCAATTTTGCTCAAAATAAGACCCAAATGTCTCAAACTCCTCCTCTCTCAGACTAGTTTCTCTTTCTCTCTCAAACCGGTGGGTCTCTCTCTCTCTCTCGCTCAAATCAATGTCTCTCTCTCAAAGATCGGTGCTTCACTCTCTCTCTTTCGCTCAAATCAATGTCTCTCTTTTGGTGGGTCTCTCTCTTCCTGCCTCATCCCTCCATGGTGGTGGTGGTTGGTGGTTGTGGAAGTGGTGGTCAGTTGGGTCCAGTGGTGAGTTGTGGGGTGGGTTTGTTGATTGCTTGGTTTTGTTCTCAATGGGTTTTGATGTTTTGGATTTGAGATGTTTTGGTGTTTTGGTGTTTGCTAGGTTTTGTTCTCAATGGGTTTAGTGTTTGGGTTCTAAGAAAATGCAAGAAAAGAAAAAAAATTGACTAATCCAATTTTATATCCTAAAAGAAATTCCCATTTATATTATTTTCTACTGCTGCTAATTTTTATTTTTATTTTTTTAATATTTTGAAAAACAAAAACAAGAACACCCACATAGCTCTGTAAATTTAGCATAACACAAACAAATTTACAATTTATTAGCAAAATTCCTTAAGACCCAGTTTGAGTACTAGCAATACAATTCAAAAAAAAAAAGAATAATTACCCAAAAAAAGAAAATCTAATATCATTGAGATGAAAAAAGAAAAAAAGAACTAATTTTTACCTCACTTCGTCAGCCCCGTCAGTGGCAAAAACCAAGCATTTGGCTTCGTCCAAGCTTTGATCGCTGTTTTTGGGGCTTTAATCGGCGAGTGGCGGCAGTGAGTGCTAATAGAGAGAGACCTAAGCTAGGTTTTGAGAGTGAGGATGCGTGGTGGTGAGGGTGCGTGGCGATGGTGGGAAGATCAATTGCTGGGTTTTAAGAGTGACAAGAGATTTTTAGTGTGAGAAAGAGTGTTTATATATATATAAGAGGGAGACAAATGAATGAGAAATGAAAAGGTTTGGCGCTAAAGTGATAGGTTTAGGCGAGGGAAAGGAAAAGAAAAAACATAGGGAAAAAATTGACCAAAAACGTGTTTAGGCAATTAAAAGGTCTATTGCGGCGGTTTTAGAAAACATGCCGCAAAAAGGTATATATAGTGGCAGTTTGGTATACCACCGCTATAACTAAGAGAAATGCCGTTAACACACATATATTGCGGCGATTTTTTATACTGCCGTTGTAGAGCGCTACAAAAGACTATATCTATTGCGGTGGTCTAATGGTACACCCCAATATATCTCATATACAAGGTGGTTCAAAAAAACGCCACAATATGTGATATATAGCGGCAGTTTTTGAAACTACCGCAATAGCTTGTTTTTCTTGTTGTGATTATTTAGATGTTTTTAAAATTCAGTAAAGAAGAAGAGAATAATTAGTCATTCCTTTTATAATTGCTATAAATGGTGAAGAGTAAAATAGATAATTCATAATGTTTAATTAGCTCTACAATCACTCTCCTCTCTACTCCCCTCTAAATCTTTCCAATTTAGAGGAATTAAAAATAAGGGGTTAGAACTTAGAAGTTCTTAGAATCCCTCCAAACAGCCCCCCTCCCCCCCCCATCCCTCCCGCTTCTCCCTTAAAAAATATTCAAACAAGGTAAATTGAATCATTCTCCCTCCTTCCCTTTTACTCCCCCTCAATCAAATAGAATATAAAATATTTCCACAAAATTGTTCCTCTGCGGTGATGAATTGTGAGGAAGGACACCATGCCCCAAATTTTTCAGTATACAGTTGTTTAGTTACATATTACATGCTATGATTCCTATCCCACTGAGATGATACCCTCATCTGTTTGTTTGTTCCCCCCCCCCCCCCCCCCCCCCTAATAGCGGGATTATATGCTTTATATTGCATTTGGTAGGTGCACCTTGTTTTTCATATCCTTTAATGTATTTTATATAATATATATATATATATATAGAGAGAGAGAGAGAGAGAGAGAGAGAGAGAGAGAGAGAGATTGGTTTAAGTTACATCTGGTGTAACTCTTGTAAAATTATACATTTTTTACACCATAAATTTCTAAGAGATCTAATGGTTAAAAAAAAATCATTAAATGTTATTATTTTCCACCTTTGTCTCTCTCCTTATTTATTGTTTTCCATTTGATTAAAGGGGACTTGCCATTTTCATCAACCTACTTTTCAAATGATTCATCCTAAAAGAGAAATTAAATAGATATTTGATGATGAAATTAAATTATTTAAAATAAAATTTATACAATTATATATACAATTAAATTTAAAAGCAATCTACTGCTTTTTATTTCAACAAGAAGGAAAAACTGATAATTTAAAAGTTTTCACATTGCAAATGCAACGATAGTGAAAATTTATTATCCGCACTCATGCTTTGGTCCTCCATATAATAAAAAATCTTTTTCAAATAATTTAGTTTAAACATCAAATATCTATTTAATTTCTCTTTTAGGATGAATCATTTGAAAAGAAGGTTGATGAAAATGGCAAGCACCCTTTAATCAAGTGAAAAACAATAAATAAGGAGAGAGACAAAGGTGGAAAGCAATAACATTTTATGATTTTTTTTTTAACCGTTAGATCTCTTAGAAATCTACGGTGTAAAAAATGTGTAACTTTACAAGAAATACACCAGGTATAACTTGAACCTATCTCATATGTATATATATAGGTTGGGTTCAAGTTACACCTGGTGTAACTTTAAGCTATATTACACCACCCAATAACTTATTATAGAATTCATATTTTGAAAATTCCACTGTTGAATTACATGTTCTATATGTTCTTAACATTCATGCCAATTTTCATGTCAATTTGATGTTATTTCCATTAGATTCATAAACTCATCTTTTATGCATTATTTTAAACTACAAAAACTTAAATTTAAACAATTGATTGATAACATAACTACTGATCTTTGATTACCTTGAAATTTTGTAAGCTTAGAGAATATGCAAAAATAGGAAGATAATGTAATCTAATGGTGAATTTATCAAAATTCGCATCCAATTAAAAAATATTGAGTGGTGAAATATTTCTTAGAGTTACATCAAGTGTAACTTAAACCCATCTCTCTCTCTCTCTCTCTCTCTCTCTCTCTCTCTATATATATATATATATATATTTGACCATTGATCTTTGATCACCTTGAAATTTTGTAAGTATGAAGAATATACGAAGACAGGAAGATAATGTCATCCAGCAGTGAATTTATCAAAATTAACATCTAATTAAAAAATATTCAGTGGTGAAATATTGCTTAGAGTTACATATATCAAGTGTAACTTGATATATGTAACTCTAAGCAATATTTCACCACTCAATATTTTTTAATTAGATGTTAATTTTGATAAATTCACCGCTGGATGACATTATCTTCATATATTCTTCATGCTTACAAAATTTAAAGATGATCAAATATCAATAGTCATGTCATCAATCAATCGTTCAAATTCAAGTTGTTGTAGTTTAAAATAATACATAAAAGATGAGTTTATGGATCGAATGGTAAATAACAACTGATTGGCATGAATATTGGTTTGCATGTTAAGAACATATAGAACACATAATCCAATGGTGGAATTTTTAAAATATGAATTCAATAAAAAGTTATTGGGTGGTGTAACATTGCTTAGAGTTACACTAGATGTAGCTTGAACCCATCCACTGAGAGGGTATCCTATGTACCAAATATATGCATCTAAATACTTACAGCTTGTGAGTATGTAGGTCTCACTATCATCACAAGTTGTGAGAGACTCACTGCATATCCCTAAAATACAATATACTTTTTTTAACTACTTGTCAAATAGTTGAAAGCAAGCAAGGCTGAAGTCATTCATATTAGAGGTTTACAGGATGAATGATAATAAAAATAAATAAATAAATAAAAAAGACAGAAAATAAAAGAGAGAAAATCTGGTATCAACAACTTTCACAGTGAATTCATTACCAAAAATAAAATCTTTCATTATGAATTCAAGGCTATGTTTTTCCATGCTTTTAACCTTTTTAAATTAGAATACAAACAAAAAGAAAAGTTGTTGACTAAAATTTCGGTAAACTTTCAGGGGCAAAATTAAAGGGTATATTCCCAAAAGATGTATAAGGCATGCTAAAGAGCAATGCTAGAGACAAGGTTTTGAAACCCGGACCGGACCGTACGGTTTGACCGAAAAAACCGTGAACCTCTCACAATCACGGTTCTTTTAAGCTTAAGAACCGAACTATGCGAAAAAATCTGAAAACTGTTCAAATCGCGGTTCAACCGCACGGTTCTGATAACCATGATCAGACCGCTTCTCACGGTTCCCTTTGAATATGAACCTAAAAAAAAAAAAAAACAAAAACGCAGAAAAACAAAAGAAAAAGAAACACAATTGCTGGGAAGAACAAGCCGAACTGACTTTGCTTCACTCTCAAAAAAGGTCTCAAATAATCCAAACATAAAACAAAATCCAATTCTTACAATAAAGTTGAATCAGAACAAGCAAATATGAAGAAAAAAAAAAAAAAAAAAAGAACAAGTCGATCTGACCTAGTCTGGTGGTGGGGAGGAGGACGAACGGCGGTGTGGCGGTGGACGAGGTAGTGCTAGTGAACGCTTCATCCTCTACTGCTGTTTCTCCTTCTTCTTTTTCTTCTTCTTCTTCTTCTTCTTTCTTCTTTTTCTCCTTGTCTTTCTTTTGTCTGTCTCCACTTTCTCTCTTTTAGTTTTTGTATTATTTTTTTTATTTGTGTTTTTTCCAAAGCCCCTCCACGTGATTACATTGGAAAGGTAGAAGAGTTTCAGCCATTCATTTTTTTCACCTTCCCAACGTGATGTGACAACTCTCTTAATTCAGAATTAAGTACTTTTAATTAATATTTACAATTTTTTTTAAAGAAAAAATCTAATACCGAAATTTGTCTTAGCTTTTTTTTTTGGTTGTAATTGATGTGACAGCTCTCTTAATTCTTAAGTACTTTTAATTAATATTTACAATTTTTTTTAAAAGAAAAATTCTAATACCGAAATTTGTCTTAGCTTTTTTTGGTTGTAATTCTGATGGGATAAAGAGTAGCTAGTAGAGAAAAAATAATGGGTTTATATATAAATGATAGGTATTCAAATTTACAATTGTGTGATTCTTAAATTATTTTAATTTAAAACTATTAAACTATCTAAAATTTTTATTTTATTTAATATAATATAAGTGTCCTTCTAATTAGTATATTATTATTGCTATCACAAGTTTAACTAATCAACATATAAATAAATAAAGAATACCATATCTACCTTTACTTAGTATTTTATATTTCTTATTTGTTTTGGGAAAGTTATGATATAAAAAAATACATTTGAAAGATAGATTTCTATATTTAATTTAATTATTTTAGTTAATTTTTATATTTATACTAATTTAATATAATTATTTATGTTTAAATAATTATTAAATTAATTATGACATTATCACGGTTCGACCCCGGTTCGACCTCGGTCCAACCTCAAAAACCTTGAACATCTCCCTTTTACAGTTCATTAAACGGTCCGAGTTTCAAAACCTTGGCTAGAGATACAAAATTTTTATAAACTGCTGATATGGTGAGGAATTATTGGTAAATAAAAAAAGTGATGTTAATGGTGGGCCTAGATGAAACCAATAAGAAGTTGGACACATCAACAGTTTGTAAAAATATTGTAAAATAGTTTACGAATGTAGCATTACTCATTCAACTATGCAACATTTTAACATTCCCATGATCTAACGATAAAAACTGAATTTCGGGGACATTTACATTTTTACACATAAATCGATGATGGATAAAATATGGTGTTGACAATATATATATATATATATATATATATATATTAATCGGGTCCGGTTAGTGTGTGTCCTAATTGCACATATTAATCATCTATTTTAGGAAACTTTTTATGGAAAATTGAAAAAACTGTAAAATCAGTTAGTTACTTTTTCATTTTTCCATAAAAAAGTTTTCTAAAATGGTATACTAACATATGCCCTTAGGAAATATATTAGTAAAACTCATATTAATTAAGGGTCTAATTATTGAGAGCGTATGTTGCGTATAAAGACACTCACAACATGTGGGTTTCACTCTTGAGTGGGGCCCGCAGGCTGTGAGGGGCTCATTGCATACATCTAAAACACAAGATACTTTTTGTTAAAAAAAAAAAATTCCCCTTGTTATTGGTTGGCTTTATCTCGTGCCAATTTCCTTGTAATTGCATACACATTTTCTTTGTATTTATTTGAGGTATAATGTAATTGGGTTGGACTTAGAATTTCATGAAGATTAGCTGGAATTGTGGGTCTCGCGAGATGCTCGCAAGATCAGGCTACCCACGAGTTGACATGTGAGGTGCACGTGCTTTTTCAAAATTCAGTTACAATTTGACAATTCGCAAGACCACTCGAGAGATAGATTGTCCCACGAGTGGCCCTATACTGTAGAGAATTCAATTATCTTAGATAATCTGTTATACCTTTCTATTCCCAATACTTATATGTCTCTTTCCCATCAGTTTTAACCTAGGCGAGGTAGATTGTCCCGTGAGCGCCACACACCCTAGTTTTTTGTACATCTTACCTCTCACCATTGCCCCACCTTTTAGAGGCGATTTACCCAAACACAAAATTCACCTTACTTGAATGTTATGAGTGAATTGGAGCTAGGAAGCATTAGAGCTTAACCATTTTCAGCCACGGAGGCTTGGTGGTGCAACCAAGTTGTGTTGAGGGATCCGAAAACTAGTGAAGATGAAAGATTCTGAAAAGTCTGTTGATAGCTGGAGCTTGGAGGGTTGTAGAAAGGTTTTTACACCAAGTTCTTTGATTTTCCTGTTCAATAACACATTGTATGTTATCTTAGGTTTGTTGTCTCTTTACCTACTACCAATCTACCCTTTACATTTTTGCATTGTTCATTTAAGCTTATCCATGCAATTGTTCTATACTTAGCTAACTTGGTTAATAATGTAAATTTTTCATTGATTATGATTAGTTTTGTAAAGTTAAATTTATTCAACTATGTGTTGGCTTTATTCCGTGCCAAATTTGCTTGTAATTCAGCATTTAAAAACCCTGTATTTAAAGTGGAAATAATGTAAGGGTTGTGTGTGAGAGAGTGTGAAGATTTGATCAAGAGTGTGCAATAAGAAGTGACTCACGACGGGAACTCGCGACTAACTTGCGAGTGGTGACTTGCCAAAATGTAGCACACGTGTGAAGCATGCAGGAAGTTAAAGGGTCAGGACAGCTGGATCACTACAGAACAAAAAGTACAGTCTGGCCAGTCTAGTAACTAGTGACTGGAATTCGCGACTCATCCCAGTAGCGAAGTGAGTGGCCAGTGCTCCTGTTTTGCTGAAAACTAACTTTTCACATTCCATCTCATACCCTACTATAAATACCCTTATATCCATGAAATGTAGAGAGCTTCTAGAGAGAATTTTGAGAGAAAAACCTTAGAGAACAACAAGATTGATTCATCCACAATATTACACATTTGATTCTCCAAATTCCTCTACTCTCACCCTCTCCATTGTCATACCCATGAGAGGATCTTAAGCCAAATCCTTACCTCACCAAATTCAGAGTAGTGAGAAGGTTCTTGGTGTTTGGGAAGCAATTTAAGAGAGAACGAATTCATATTGATTGACGCAATGGGCTAATTACGGGATCCGGTAAGCTAAAGAAGACACGGTTAGCCGTAACCTTATTGGAGTAAGAAGTTTGGAGGGTTTAGATGCATCGGGTAGATTAAGTTTGGAGGGTCTTTTGCGATTCATGTATCCCAACTAATTTTCTAGTGGATAATTTACCGCTTGGAGGGCAGCGGAGAGGTTTTTCGCTGAGTTCTTGGGTTTCCTTTTCGATAACACGTGCCAGAGTTATCTTGTGTTTGCTTCTCTCTATCCCTTATTCTTTGCTTTTAATTACTGCTGAGTTGTGATTAAAATATGGCTTAAAGTAGTTTGCATATTTGGGTATTGCTTATATTTCATATTCCGCACATACATTGTTTGAATATAAGCTTGTATTGGATAATTTGTATTTGGGGGGTCTAAACATTCACAAGTGTTTTACACACTAAGTGAGTTTTCAAGTTTAAAATTGATTAAGAATTAATTAAAACTAATGTGTAGCCCCGAGCATATGCACAGATGCAATTAAAAATAACAACAATTATACGATTCAAATTAATTTTTTTTTAAAGATGTTCAAATTTTACATGGTATTAGCTTACATTTTTTTAAATCATATATTTCTAAAATAAATAATGATTTCTATATATATATATATATATATATGATTTAGAATTTAATTGGCTTTAGACCTTTTAAATTTTGCACCCAATAAATTACTTGCCACAAAAATTAAAAATTTAGATGGACACGTGGCGGAAAATTGGACTCGGATTGAAATCCAATTTAGAATCTAATTGGATTTGGACTATTTGATTTTTACATTCACTTATTCATTTGTCACAAAGTTAAAAATTAATTGAGACACACATGGTGCAAAATTGAGAATCCAATTAAAATCTAATTGGATTTTCTCTAAGTTATATATATATATATATATATATATATATATATATAGATAGATAGATAGATAGATTTGGGGGCCTAAATTGTGTCTAGTAATTTAGCAAAAAAAAATCCAAACCAAACCGGGCTGAAGTGTTTGGGGTTTACTGGCTCAATAGTAAAATAGGAAAACAAAAAAAGAGTCAAGACAAAATGAAAATCTGGTATCAATAAACATTCACAATGGCCATTACAAAAAATAAAAAATAAAAACTTTCACAATGAATTCAACGTTATGTTTTTCCATGCTTTCACCTTTTGAAATTAGAAAACAATGGAAACGAGAAGTTTGCAGAAATTGCAGTAAACTTTTTTTTCTTTTTTGTGAGAATCAAATTACGGTAAATTTGATAAAGAAAAACTGAAGGATATATTCCCAAAAATGTATAAGGTAGGTAGAATTCAAAATAATAATAATAATAACTAGTCGCTAACCCATGCGATGCACGAGATAGTTAAATAAAAATTAAGTATTTATTTTGCTTAAAGGTGACTTGTGTAGGAGACCGGGAAATTGGGTGCTCTCAAAAGAGAGATTTTGGTGCTTTTAAGTTTTAAGGGCACCTCTCTTTTTGGGTACATGGTGTGGAGTTGCCATTTATTTTTTTATACAAAAAATAAATAAATAAATAAGTACAAATTACATTATCAAAATACTTCATTGTCATTGATTGAATAAAAAAAAGTACAACTTTGGTAAATTAACCTTACAAGGCTTTGGGTCCTAGTTAAAATCTATGCAAAAGAATACAAATTTTTGGTCCTAGTTACAATTGACCTATCCAAAAATCCTAAGCTTGGGGGCTAGGTTACGAAATGGGAAGGTGTTAGGCACCTATTACACCCAGACAGAGTCTGGTCTTCTAGACTCTAATGACCAATATACCTTTTTTGCATGATGTTGAATGATATGTTGAACCATATGACAGACACTTGACAAAAATTAATTTAAAGAAATTTTCCTTATTAATGATGTCCTCTTTTAAAAAGAATATTCAGTTTTGTTTTGAAAATTAAAAAAATAAGACTTGGTTTGTAAAAAAATCAGATATGTTTTTATGAAAGGAAAAAAAATGAGATTTTGTTAAAAAGAATTAGATCTGTTTTTATGAAGGGCTAAAAAAGAAATGTTAGATTTTTGAAAATTAGATATGTTTTTATGAAAGGTTAAAAAAAAAGATTTTATTAAAAAAAAAAAAACATATTTGTTTTGGAAACAAATAAAAAATACTTTTAAAAGAGGATCCACATTTATGAGACAAATCTATTATGCATGCATCACATATAAAAAACTTCAACCTTCTTAATTCTTTCTTTTGAATTTCAAAATCTGTACTTTTATAACAAAGAAAAATTTTCTAAAAAAAATCAGATATGTATTTAATGAAAATACAGATCAATTTTGAGTTTTAGAAAAAATCAGATATGTATTTAATAAAAATACATATCAGTTTTGAGATTAGAAAAATCGGATCTGTATTTAATGAAAATACAGATCAGTTTTGTGTTTAGAAAAAAAGCAGATCTGTATTTAATGAAAATATAGATCAGTTTTGAGTTTTAGAAAAAAATCAGATCTGAAAATACAGATCAGTTTTGAGTTTAAGAAAAAATCAGATCTGAAAATACAGATCAGTTTTGTTTTTATAAAAAAGCTTTGATAGTCATGAGCAGATTTTGAAATTTGAGAAAAAGAATTACAATAAACAATCATCTAAAGAACATGCAAAGAAAATTCTAGCAAGGTATCTAAGCATGGCAATCTTATATTAAGAGTACACAATAAAGCATACTAAACATATTCATGCATCATACTAATTAATGGAAAAAGAAAAGAGAGAAAATAGAATACCTCTTGCATAAGCGTGCTCTTCTAATGAAATAATATTTTAGAAATCAAAGAAGTTTATTCACTTCTTTGAGGTCTAAAATACTTTGCTTACAAAAAAAGAAGTTCCTAAAGCAAAAGCCTCTAGAACGTCTTTAACGTAAGGTGAATCGAAAAGTCAGAAGAGAAGAGCCCTTAATTCTGATTTGTTTCCCCTATTTATAGAGGTTGGGATGCTGAATGAGATCAGATACGAATTGAAACACATCCTTATCTCTAAAAAGTCAAAAAAGATAGGCTTTATATTAATTAGGAAGTCAACGGGCCGGACCGCAAATTTAGGCCAATCTGCACTCTAAGAGTGTCGAATGGCCCTCTTGGGTGCCAAGTTCGCGTTTGAGTTTTGGTCCAATTTGGACTCACTTTTTGAGGATTTTTGAGCCGGGAATTTTACCTAGACGCATTTTTAATCCGTATTCTAAAATTTAATCCCTTTTTTCTTGATATTCAGATCTTTAAAGTGATAATTATCTTGTAGATAAATATTCCAAAAAGGCCTGATTATCCACAATTTTTTTTTTGTCATCTGATTATCCATTTTATTCTCATGCAAGCAGGCCTATTCTTGACACTACCTACCAACCAATCACAAAATTATTTAATTAATTTTAATTGTCTAACCAATCGAAATTAATTTAAATTAATCATGCATGATCAGCTCCACCCAAACAAAATGCATGTAGACCGTGAAAACTTGATCATGTGTATCTTTCAATTCGACGGTCTGATTTGGAAATCGAACATACCGTCACAACTGCTAGAAATCCAAGATCACTTTTATGATATGCAATGAATGAATTAATGTATGTAATGCAACTCTAAATTTTGGGGTATATGAATGGTCACTCTAGTCATCTTCCAAGATTAAATTATGGGTGCAAAATCGAGTGTCTACAACTTGACTTAAAAAAAATTATAACTTCAAAATGAATGAAAATAAGTAATTTTTTGTTCAATATAATGGTTTAGAAAATAAGTAATTTATTGATTCCACATAACACATCCCAGCGTGTGCTATTATATTGTAATGACTTCTCACAATACTCAATTGCAATTAAATCTACTAACCACCACCAATCTAATCTATATTATCTTGATAGTAGATCTACAAATTGCATTCTCATATCCTTTATCATTTAGAAAGTAACTGAAGTAATGATTGTATATAATGTATAAATTTTATTCTTTTACAATACAAAATTATTAAAATAATTAAAATAAAATCTAATGTTCTGGAAATTTTTTAAAATGAATTTTAATATTCTTAAAACTTAGTTGATAGAGTTTCTATTTTACCTAAAAGTTAACTATCACAATTAATGAGCATTTAACCATTTTTTGCAAAGAGAAGATAACCATAGGCCCAATTTTTATTTTATAGCATAGGATGTTACAGTTAGATCTGTACCATGTGCAATACGTTAGTCCATTATGATAGTTCCAAATAATATCCTAATACCTATCTATATGAGTTTTCTTTTTAATAATACCATAAAAGATGAAGTTTAATAGAAGTCATTTAAGATCCAACGTAGCCAATAAATTTCTTTTTAAAAAAAATGTAATTTCAAAAGTCTTTTAATTGTAAATTTTTTTAATCATAAAATATACTCTATCTAAACTTTAAAGGAAAGCATTCGGAATGATCACATCATTGATACCATATCATGATGGTTGAAAATATCAATATTATTATTCATGATTAATAGATGAATAATGAAACTATGAATTAACAATTTAACAATTCAAATACCAAGTTTAAACTACAACAACACATATACATAAGACTCCAAATATTGGAACATCTTCTGTCATTTTCATTGTTCAATCAAAACCAAAGTTTCAAAGATAATTCCAATTTAATTAAACCCAATACATACAAATACATGAACGTGAAGAATTCCAAAACACAAAACACAAAAAAAAAAAAAAAAAAAAAAAAAAAAAAAAACAATGATCTCCAAAAGTCTTTGCCTAATACAGTCACTATTTTTTTTTTTTTTTTTCAGATTGTGCATTCTTTTGTTTTTCCTTTTATGTTTCATCAAACTTTTTATAATTGACCAAAATATCTCTCATATATGTTAACATTAAACCTAATAAGAAAACTTTACATACCTTTTGTTTTGAAGGCAATCCAAGAACCAAAATCAATGCAACATCAGAGTGGTGTTGGAAGAATAATCTCAAAAAAAAAAAAAAAAACTATTTAAAATAATATAGGAATGAAAAGCCGAGTTGAAATTGTAACAAATAATCCCTAAAAGAAAATTGTTTATAATATAATATAGGGTTATGGATTCCTAATCAAATTTGGTTAGGGTTATGGATTCCTAATCAAATTTGGTTATATAATTTATTTTTTAAAGGATGAATATGTTGGTAGAGTCCTTTTGATATAAAATTTAAATCCTATTGAAATTGAAAATGATATATATTTGTTGAGTCTCATTTGATATAATTATAGAGTTTAAATCCTATTGAAATTATAATTTCTAATGAACGTTAATATAAAAAAATGAAAAAAAGAAGAGAAAGAAAACGTGATTGATAGATATAAGGAAATATGATAGAATTTTTATTTAAAATGTCATCAATGTAGAAATTATCAAATTAATGGATATATATTCCATTTTTTAGAACAGATTTATATTAATGAAGTTATTATATAGTTTGTTAGAATTATCTAAAAATTCCCTAATTAGGTGATAATTTAGGTCTCCTTTAAGTATAGTGATTGTATGACACCAAATAACTAAATTTAATTTTTTTTTAAAAAGAAATTTAATAAATTTTCTGCAATTTGGTGCTATAAAATCGAAAGAAGTAAATCGAATTAAATCAAATTAAAAAATATAAATAAAAAATGCTGATATAGAAAATTGTGAAGAGGTCAACCAAAAGTCAAAGGATTTGGTTTTATATAATAATAATAATAATAAGAAGGTATGCAAGAGTAACATTTTACTTCACAAATTTAGAAAGAAGCATTTATATAATAACAAACTATAGTTGGATACTTGGATGTCCACCTCTATTATTGTTGTTGACAGATTTGTATTTGGTAAGGGACAAAGTTTAACTACAAAACTAGTTGCAGCCTAAGGCTACAAACTGCTCTAATAAATTGAAGTGTAAAAAATGACATGTGCATTGCACATGATTACTTAAGTAAACTTAACCCAACTAACCCTAGTTAACTACACCACCTATTAAAAAAATAAAAATAATAAAAACTAAAACACCTATACGTACTCTCTCTCTCTCTCTCTCTCTTTTTCCGACTTCTCTATAAACCTAGAAACCCAATCCCTCTCTTTTTCATCAACTTCTCACCGTTCGTCACCTCAATTCCTCCTCCCTCCAATGCAAAAATACGGTAATACCATTCTAAAGTAGTCCAAAAATGTGGAATTTTGTAGTCACCATTCTACAACTATTATTATCGAAGGAAGATTGAAAGGGAAACTAAGATCCAAACACTTTTGAGTAAGCTGCATGAACCCTATTTCGCAATTCAGCAAAATCTGAATGGTAGCAAGTCTTAAATAAAAGAATAGGTACTTGTTTAAATTATAACTGGGATAAATTTGAATATCTAAATTAATTTTCTTTAGATATTTGTTTGTGTCATCACTTTAGATCAACCTTGAAATTGTTTCAATATTAGTGCTTGTGGTGGTGGAAATAGAAGAAAAGAGACAATGGCACTGAAACCCTTATGGTAAAGAATGCCCATGTAGTTTGTTTGTTAAATCCTCCATCACACGTGGAACTTCTTTCAAGAATTCCAATAAAATTTCAAATTAGTATTAAAATAATCAGGTTCTATGGCATACTCGTTGTTGTGACCAAACTAATTCAATTACAAGCTTCAACCCATCAAATATAATCACCACCTTAAGAAGAGTGTAGAACCTACAACCAACCAAGCAAAGATTTTGATTAGGTACAAACAACAGTTCATTTTTAAGGTATGGAAATCAGTGCTTTGGTTTAATAATTATTACTAACATTTTTTTCCTCTGATGATTGCACAATAGTAAGTCTCATCTATTTAAAATATATGGATTGGTGTGACCGGTGGTGGAGGGAGAAGAGGGATTAGGATGATCAGGGGTGAGAAGTCGATGAAAGAAAGAGGGATTGGGTTTCTGGTTTATAAAGAAGAGGGATTGTGTTTTTGGGTTTATAGAGAAGTCGGAGAGAGAGAGAAAGTATACTTAAGTAATCATGTGCAACGCACATGCCATTTTTTACACATGTGAGTTTATTAGAGCAGTTTGTAGCCATAGGTTACAACTGGTTTTGTAGTTAAACTTTGTCCTTTGGCAAGGTTTGGTTATTTTTTTTTTTTTTTTATTAAAGGTTTGGTTATACTTATGAAAAAGATATATATATATATATATATATATATATAAAGGTAGCCAGTTTGGAAAAGGTGGGGAATTAAAAAGTAAAATTCGAAAAACAAACACAAAACTTTTGGACGTAATATGCACTTTTTGAACCTTTTGTGTTGGTTACACATTTTCACAATATTTTTCACTGTTTTAATCTATTGTCAGCACTGACGTCACTCGGTATGAATTATTGGGATTGATGATAGACTATATAAATATAAATATAGAATATAAGACTAATAATAAGTAAGAGTACCCCAAAGTAGCTAACATTCTTTTTGAACCTTTTGTGTTGGTTACACATTTTCACGGTGAAAATAGCTCAATACTACGTTTTGGCAAAATTTGTGGTAAACTAACACTGTTTCGGAAATATTTAACAATCTACCACTTTTTTATTACTCGAGTTCAGTGAACTCAAGTTCCTAGTAAGTCGCTAGCGTGGCACTACTGACCTGGAATTTTAAAAAAATAATATGGTACTCGAGATTAGTGAAATCGAGTATCTCTTTATAGTACTCGAGCTTATTGCAGTCAAGTATCTTGTTTTTCTTTTTCTTTTTCTTTTTTTTCCCCCCTTTTTTCTACTTTTTGTTTCTGTTGGAATGACTTGAATAGTCAAACTTAGTGGCTTGACATTAGCCAACAAACCATTAAATGGCTTGGATGCCCATGTCAAGAAGATGCATGATATTCAAGAAGTTTCATGCATGAAGAAATGCAAGAGCTTGCATTAAATGTTCTTCATGAATTGTCAAAGAAGATGGCCAGGAACAACACCTGACACACAAACCAAATTCATGCTTCTTTTCTTTTGGCCGAAGTGGATGACACTTTGGCCATAAATACTTGCCATTTTTTTTGACTTGACAAGTTTCATGTCGGTGTAATTATTGATATTTCGGCTGAACTTTGGCTATAAATAGATGGTGAATTTGAGAGATGATGCAAGAGTGAGTTCCTATGGTAGATTAAAAAACAAACAAACAAACAAACAAACAAGGTACTCGACTGTATGAAGCTCGAGTACTATAAAGAAGTATTCAAGTTTAGTAATATCAAGTACCACATTATTTTTTTTAATTACACAAATTCCAAGATAGCAGTGCCACGTTGGCGACTCACTAGGAACTCAAGTAAAAAAGTGGTAGTTCCATAAATGAAGCAAAATTGAAATAGAACTCTTATTCAACTAAAATACTAGGAGATATCTAAAACGTATTAAGACACTAAGAGAGTAAATATCTGAAACGTATATTCAAATGGAGAGCTAAGAGTAAAATAGTGTTTGGGTTGTAGTGGGTTTTTTCACTCTGTAGGATTTTTGTGTGGTTATCTTATCTAGAGATCTCAAGTGAGATATTTAAAGACCCACAAAAGTTCCCAACATTCATTTCAGTTCCTACAAATTAGGACATAAATGTTAAAGTCTCTAACATTTATTTAAACGTTGAAATCAGATCTCTTATCCACCTCATTGCCCCCATTCACAACTCATTATCCCTGAGAAATCTCAACTGCATATTTGACCATGTCAAACCCCACACAGCCAATCATGGCCAAAAAAAGCAATTCCATTATTCAAACCATTTTATTAATAATAATCATCTCATGTACAATATTGTGTAAGGTAATTTCTTTTGAGAATTACACACACACATTGTGGGTTATTTAACCACACAGTTCAACATCCTTATTGTGGGCTATTTGGCCACACAATCCAACATCTCCCACTTGGCCAAATAATTTGAGATGTACAATAATTATTCAATAACTCCCATAGTACAGACATGTCCCTTGAAACTCTCTGTAGCTGCCTTTGTCAACGAATCTGCCACCATCTCCTTTGATGATGTTCTACAAGAATTTCATTTTTCAGTATCACATCAAAATTATAATAATAATGATGTTCAATATGTTTACCTCTTGTACCAAGCCCACCACTTTGTATGGTGCATATTGCAATTTGATTATCACACATAACTTTTATAGGCTCATCTAGTATTTCTTTTATATTTAAACTTTTAAGAAAGCCTTTTATCCAAACAGCTTCTGATATAGCACAACTACATGCAACATATTCTGCTTCCATAGTGCTTTTAGCTACACAACTTTGTTTTTTACTACACCAAGAAGTAGCTCCTCCACCAAGGAGGAATACGTAACCTGATGTGCATTTCCCATCATCTGTGTCACCAGAGAAATCAGAATCTGAATATCCAATAACTTTCAAATGTTTCCCACTATAAGTCATTTTATGACTTTTTGTACCTTTAATATATCTCAAAATTCTTTTAACAACTACCCAATGGGCCTCACCTGGATTACTTTGAAATCTACTCACAAGGCTTACAGCAAAGCTTAGGTCAGGTCTAGTACATAGCATAGCATACATTATGCTACCAACAACTAGGGATGGCAATTTTTCCCCACCCCGCCAACCCGCCCCTCCTTGCTTCACCCCGCGGGTTTTCCCTGCCCTGCAAAGGTAGTGGGGCAGGGATGGGACAAGATTTTAGAACCGTACCACGGGGCGGGGCGGAGATGGGTTTAGACTTTTTAGACCCGCCCTGCCCTGTCCCTTTCCGTCCCCACCCCACCCTGCGTTGCTAAAGGTTATAATTGTAAATTTTTCATACCCTAAAACCATACTATTTAAACAAACATATTAGTATTAGCTTATTTTATTCTACCCAATGTGATTCTTTGCCTTTATTTTGTCATGTGCTATACTATGAGATTTTTTTTTTTTTTTTAATGATTGTCTTGTTAAACAATTGGATATATTATTCAATTTTTTTCTAAAAATTGATTTGATTTGATGGGATAAATTTAGTTGTAATTTCAAGTATATTTTCATTAATTAAATAGGTTTCATTAAAAAAATTGTACTAGTTGTAGGGAAAATTAACAAAAAGTAGAGTTTTACGGGGTGGGGCGGGGCTTCACGAGGCCTCAAGGGGTGGAGATGGGGCAAGAAAATTTTCCCCGTCATGCGGGGATAGGGCAAGATAGAATCTTGTGAGGTGGGGGTGAAGACCCCATCCTTCGGACCCACCCCGCCCCATTGCCATCCCTACCAACAACTTGAGCATAAGGTCTGTGCTCCATTTTTCTTTTCTCTTCCTCATTTAGAGGACACATTTTCTTAGACAATTTGGTTTGTTTGTGGATAGGAGTATCAATTGGATTTGAACTATCCATATAAAATCTTTTTAAAATTTTATCAATATATTGTTCTTGAGATAATTGAAGTATTCTTGATTTTCTATCTCTAATAATTTGAATTCCTAACACATAGGAAGCTTCACCCAAATCTTTCATTTCAAATTGGGATTTTAGAAAATCTTTAACTTCACATATAGATTCAACATGATTACCAGCAATCAAAATATCATCAACATACAAAGATAAAATTATAAAATCACTCCCACTATTCCAATGATACACAATGATCATAATCATTAGCTCTAAAACCAAATTTAACAATTGCATTATGAAAAGTGTAATACCATTGTCTTGATGCTTGTTTCAAACCATACAATGATTTCTTAAGCCTATACACTTTATTTTCTTGACCCTTAACACTTAGAAATGCAGTTTTAACATCCATTTGATATAATTCTAAATCTAATGCAGCAACAATGGACATTAAAATTCTAATGAAAGTGAATTTAGCAACAGGAGAATATATTTCCTTATATTCTATACCAAGTTTTTATGTGAATCTTTTTGCCACTAATCTAGCTTTATATTTTTCAATACTACCATCACACTTAAACTTTCTCTTTAATATCCATTTACTACCAATTGCTTTCCTATTTTTAGGCAATTCCACTAATTCCCACACATCATTTTTAATTATTGAATCTAATTCTTCCTTAATAGCTTCTTTCCATTTCAATGAATCTAGGGCAGATAAAGCTTCTTCAATTGTTAAAGGGTCTTCAACATCCCCTTCACTTATAAAAGTGAAATAATCTTTTAATTTAGTAGGGGGATTTCTTTCTCTTTGAATCCTACTAAGTGTATCATGAGGATTTTCACTATTAGGAACAATAACATATTCATTATTAACCATTTCCTTCTCCTTAGACATTTCAAATAATTCTACTAATTTATTGGGATCTCTTGTATCAATTTCTTCTTCTAAGAATCTTGCATCTCTACTTTCAGTTACACTAATAGTTCCATCACTATGGTGAATAACAAATCTATACCCCTTAGAATTTTCAGGATATCCAATCATACCTTTGATAGTTTTACTATCTAACGTACTTCTTAAATGTGATGGGATTAATATATGAGCTGAAGAACCCCAAACCTTTAAATTTTGTAGATTGGGTTTTCTTCCAGTCCATAATTCATGTGGTGTTCTACTATGAATTTTTGTAGGAACTAGATTTAGCAAGAACATAGCAGTTACAATAGCTTCTCCCCAAAAAATAGAACCTAATGAAGAATGACTTAACATAGACCTTACCATGTCCAACAAGGTTCTATTACGTCTTTCAACAACACCATTTTGTTGTGGTGTATAGCTTAGAGTAAGTTGATGTATTATTCCATTTTCTTTCAAAAAATCACTAAATGGATCTGACATATACTCTCCCCCACAATCTGATCTTAGTATCTTAATATTTCTTCCTAATTGATTTTCAACTTCCTTTTTGTACTCTTGAAATTTTTCAAAAACTTCAGATTTTTTATGCATCAAGCATATGTGTCCCTGTCGAGAAAACTCATCAATGAATGTGACAAAATATAACATACCCCTATGAGTTTTAATATTTAATGGACCACATACATCAGAATGTACAATAGCTAATAATTCATTGGATCTTTGTCCCTTAGGAAAAGGAAGTCTAGCCATTTTACTAGATATGCATGGTTCACAAGTAGGAAAAACAATGTTCATGTTTGGAATTAATCTCATATTAATCATCCTTTTCATTTTATTTTTATTAATGTATCCTAATCTCATATGCCATATATAAGGATCATCCATACATAAACAAGCATCATCATAAGCATAAAAATGAATAATAGACATATCAAAGTATGCAAAAGAACCAACTATTGCATTATTATTAGCAAAAGAAATGTCATTAAGACGATACAAACCATCCAACTTAATACCCCACATTAAGATTCTACCATGTTTTCCAATTGATACTTTTCCAGAGCAAAAATGAATCTCAAAACTTTTTTCATCCAAACAATGGATAGAAACGAGATTGCGTCTCATGGTGGGTGCAAAAAGTACATCTGACAGATAGAGGTTTCTTTCTCTAGGTATCATGATCTTCACAGTTCCAATACCTAACACATCACAATATGTGTTATTTCCCATGTACACATGATGATCACCAGCTTTAACCTCTTTCATGTCAACAAAGAAATCTCTCATCTTTGCCACATGACGTGATGATGCTGTTAGGATTAGTGCCCTTAAATTCTGTTAGGTTCTAAAGTTTTAGGAATTTGTGTATTTAGAACTCTAATTTGTATTGTTGGCAAACCATGATCAAAATAGGTTGTTTAGTCTTGTTTAGGCTTGCTCAAAGTTGTGTCTTTCATGTAAAGTTGGAATCGAGAGGCTGCAGATGCATTGGTGCATTTCAGCCTGGCTTGATCGATCGAATCTCAGGCAGAATGCTTTTCTACAGAATTTTCCAACTCAGCCCTAACTCATTAAACATTTTGGGTTTTCTGTTTTTACCCTTGGTATAAAAGGCAAAACCCTAGCCACGTTTTTAAAGTTGCTTCTGTTGTATTGTTACTCATACTTTTCTATTTTGTGTAAATCTCTTGTGAGATCTAGAGGAGCTTTCCTTTACACAAAGCTTAGGGCTTTCAAAGTAGAGATATTATAAACATCTTGATGATCAACTCGGTTGCTGCCATCGGAGTTTAAAGAATAACAAGCATGGGTGCTTGTAGCTGATTGGAGAATCCAAGAAAGGAGTCCGTGGATTCGGAGTTTGCACGTGGTCGTGTCAGTAAGTTCTACTGGTAGGTAGTATTAGGAAGTCAAGCGGGGAGCTTGTAAGTCCATTTGTATGAACTTCGATTCTTTCGCATAGTGGATTCAGGTTTACCTTAAGGATAGCTAGGTCAAATCCTCCCTAGGTTTTTACCGTGTGATTTCCTAGGTGATCATATCATTGTGTTATTTATTATTCCACTGCTTAATATTTTTTATATGATTGTATGTTTGTGATAACCTAGAATTACATAACTTGACTAAGATAATAACTTGGCTAATTAACTAGGTTAATCTAATTGTGTTTTAAGGGGTCTAAAACTCTATCAAATCCTATTGTATGATGCTATGTATGACAATATGTATGACTTAATGTCGTGATTAATAAATTTGTTTTATTATTATCTAAAATAATGATAACATGAATATTTGGACATTATCATATAGTTCATGAGATGCATAGCATGTGATTTATGTGATTTAGTCACAGAAGATATAAGTCACAGTTCTTTGTAAACTCAGAATTTTAGTTCGTAGTCGGTGATGAAATTGGGCATTTCACCTGCGAAGACGATAACATATCAACTAAGATGATTTGTCTTAATCATGGAAGTGGAGACTTCTAGTTAATGTGTTGATATGTTTTAAGAGTTAAGACATATTGAACTGGATCGCTGTGAGATTTATTATTCTAATAACGATTGTCAAATGAATAATAAATCTCACAACTTCTATTTACGTGAACTCTTAATCCTGAGAGAAGAATGGACATGATCATGAAGTGTAGGTTGCTTTGATATATTAGGAGTGAGGTCTAAAGTCATGATCAAAACCTCAGTATGTTGGGTAGCCACATTTAGTATTGATGGAATATATATTCTCAAGATGGAATTCATAATCTCTTAACGAAGATATAAAATATTCCCTTGAGACAATTTAATAGGTTTGATTATTCAGAGTGTTAGGCCTAACCACTTTAGTAAGGAGTTACTAAAGTATATATTTATGAAATTGGATTTCATAAATATATGATGAATAACTTAAAGGATTAAATCGGGTACTCAAGGATTAAGATGTAGTAATCTTCAAAGTGGCAATCTATATTCATGCCTTTGAATTACTACGAATATTTTATGAAGGTGTTGCATGTATAATAAAGTCTTGGGATATCATTTATTAATAAGACCTAAAGTGTAATTATGGGTCTATTTGGATACAACTTATTGTTGCTGAAAGTTGCTGAAAACTGATTGTTACTGAAAACACTGTAGCAAAATAATTTTTAAATGTGTGAATAGTACCGTGGAACCCATTTTTAATATTTTTTAATTGTAAATAGTACATGAACAGTGCATGAACAGTACATACACTGTTCACGCACAGTGATTTTTGTCCCACAAAGTCAAGAAAAGCTGGCTAAAAAAAAAAAAAAAAACAGAAAACGCGCAGGAGGAAAACGCACCGCAACTAAACTTTCTATCCAAACCCACACTATATTTATATAGTGGTATTAAATATAATTAATGGTAACTTTGGACTTGTCAAGAGTTGACAGAAAAGCCCAAGGCCCATTGGAGCTAGTGTCTTATTGGTCCCTTTTGGTCCCACTCCAAGCCACACACTAAAGCCCAATTGGAAATGCCCGATAGGCCAGCCCAATTAGATAATCAGTTAAATATAAAGGGAAAGACATACAGAATTTTTTATTAGAGAAAAAAGAAAAGAGAGACATCATTGTGAAATGGTGTGTATGTGTGAGTGAAGCCCCTCGATTATTCTCCCCTGGAAACTGATTGAGAGACTGCACTTTTTGGGCGTAAAGTGAAATTGGAGTGAAAATTAAAAGTGTTCCCAATTACTTCTAATCTTTTGTTTTGAATTTCACTACACCAAGGTACGCTATCTTGTTCTTAAATTCTGAAATTTACATAGTGCATGTTATCAATCATGAATGAAATAGATCTATGTTTGTTGCTTCCGCTATGTGTTTTGTATGAGATACAAAACCAGATTTTCCAACAATTGGTATCAGAGCCAGGTTTTCATATCATGATTGTATAGCATGTGATTGAATTTTAAAATTAAAGAAAAATGTTTTCTTGATCATATCGGGTTTACACCAAGGATGTATATTCTCTTGGTTTGTTCGAAGCGGTCTATGATTAAAGAATTGTGCCGTGTTCTAATTGAAATTGCTTGAAATTGCCAAGGAGATATAGTTCTATATCAATAACTGTTATGTGGATTACTTTAGTTATTGTACGGCTTGGCTAATTTTAGATAATTGATGGATTGCCTCGATGCATTGGTCAATATATTATATATGTGAATTTTGCACCGATTGCAATGCTTAATGGTAGTTATTGATTGTTCAAGTAACTGTTTTGTAACTACCATGTGCGTGAACCATGTTGATTGCACCGCTTGGCTATTCATGCTTTTAATTGCTTATCACGTGTTAATTGAAAGTTGTTGCCGTGATAGCCATCTTGTACGTGAAAATTCTTGGTGACCATTTTATTAAGATGTGATAAATGCCTTGAATCCATGTATTATATATATATATATATATCTTTATTTATATGGTTTCATATGCATTCAAATTTTTATTGGTCAATATATTATATATGTGAATTTTGCACCGATTGCATTGCTTAATGGTAGTTATTGATTGTTGAAGTAACTGTTTTGTAACTACCATGTGCGTGAACCATGTTGATTGCACCGCTTGGCTATTCATGCTTTTAATTGCTTATCACGTGTTAATTGAAAGTTGTTGCCATAATAGCCATCTTGTACGTGAAAATTCTTGGTGACCATTTTATTAAGATGTGATAAATGCCTTGAATCTGTGTATTATATATATATATATATATATATATCTTTATTTATATGGTTTCATATGCATTCAAATTTTTATATGCTTTGGATGTCTTGGATCCATATATTAATGTGTGTTTCATATGTTGCAATTTATATGGAGATGCACGGAGATATATATGCTATCTTGTTAATGCTAGGATTATGAAATTTATTCCTAATGAGATTAGGATTATGTTTTCAAGGTTTCTAGCATTATTATGGTTCTTGATCTTAAAAACCTTTAATTTAAAATATCTAGTGGGAGAGAGATACAAAGGTTGGATCTCACGGCCTCCATTATCGGTTTATAGTAGTGTGGGTAAGCACCTCGTCTTGGCGTATATGCCTTGCGATCCCAAAGGAGGGTGTTTACTTCATAGTACTACAACATTGAACTGTTTAAAGTAGTGTGGACAAGCACCTCGTCTTGGCGTATATGCCTCGCGATCCCAAAGGAGGGTGTTTTGTTCCATGGTACTACAAGTTTAAACATTATAAGGGAGATGAAATATGGCTACACATGATTCTAAATAATAGTGTGCACTAGACTAAGTGTAATGTTAACCTCCCAAAGGAGCTATGTCATTATTACTTAGAGGCTAAAGCTAATACGGCATATTATTAGTGTATGATAAGAGTTATCATGATAGCACTAATAATAAGAACAGTTCTCAATCAATTAATGTGTTTATAATAAACTTGCTACCAAGGAATTATAGACATGGATTGAGTTGTCGTTTTATTTTATGGTTTTATAAGGTTCCATATTATATACTTATATGCTAAATTGATAATGTCTAGTTTACTTATTATATTCATGTTTGTTATTTTTAGATTTAAAATCATTGCATCATTTAGCCCACTTGTTGCTATTCTTAATCAAAATAAACTAACGGGATCCAACTATGTTGACTAGAAAAGAAATTTGGACATTGTTCTTACTGCTGAAGAGCACAAATATGTGCTTACTCAACCATGTCCTAGCTTTCCATCATTAGATGCTCCTCTTGAGGAAAATCAACGATATGATCGTTGGCAGAAATCTAATGAGATGGCTAAGTGCTATATCTTAGCATCTATTTCAAATATTCTACAACATCAAATGCAGGATGTAGAACTAGCTTCGGATATAATGCTAAGTCTGAAGGAGATGTTTGGTGAGCAAGGCCGTTCTGCAAGGCAAGAAACTATGAGGCAGATTTATAATACCAAAATGGCTGAAGGTATTTCAGTGAGGGAGCATTGTCTTAGGATGATCTCTAATCGGAATACATTGGAAATTTTAGGTGCTGATATTGAAGGAGAATCCCAAGTGGATATGATACTCTAGTCACTACCAGAATCATTCAAGGAATTCAGACTTAACTATAATATGAACAAAAAGATTTATACATTGTCTGAATTGATAAATGAGTTGGTAGCGGCGGAAGGCATCCTTGGTACTTCTAGTGTTGATGCTAATATGGCTGAAACTTTTACTTCTCAACCTAAGTCGAAAGGCAAGGGTAAGAAGAAGAAGAAGAAGAAGAAGAAGAAGAAGGACTTCTCCAAGAAAGATAGTAAACAAGTTGCCTTAGGAGTTGCCAACAAAGGAAAGAAAACCAAAGGAAGGTGTTTCCATTATGGTGAGAAAGGACATTGAAAGAGGAATTGTCCAATATTTAAGGCTACCAAGAATAAAGGTATAAAAAGTACATTCCTTCTTGAAACATGTTTGGTACAAAATCCCACAGATTCCTAATGTGTGGATTCAGGTTGTACTAATCATATCTGCAAATCCTTGCAGGGGTTTCAGGAGACCAGAAAGCTGAATGAAGGGGAAATGTTTCTTACCCTGGCTGATGGGAGCAAGATTCCAGTTGTAGCTATTGAAGTATTTAATTTATGTTTTGAATCTAAAGTTTTAATATTGGAAGACTGTTTGTATGTACCTAATGTTCGTAGGAATTTAATTTCTACAACTTATTTAGGTAAACATGGATATTATGTTATCCTAAAAGACAATGTTGTAATAAAGAAGGATAAAGTGTTTATCTGTTCTGGCAATATTGTGGATGGTCTTTATATTTTAACTCCTGATAAGCATGAATTATATAATTGTGAGTTAGATCATAACTCTCATGTAAAATCATTAAAGAGAAAGTTTCCTTCTACTAATGAAGCATATCTTTGGCACTTGCTTTTGAGTCATATTAATCCAAACAGAATTCAAAGACTGATCAAAGATGGACTCTTAGAGCCATTGGACTTTGATAAATTTCCAGTTTGTGAATCTTGTTTGGAATGCAAAATGACCAAATGACCTTTTAATGCAAAAGGTAGAAGAGCCCAAGAGTTGCTTGAATTAGTTCATACGGATGTATGTGGTCCTATGTCAATCCAAGCAAAATGAGGTTATAAGTACTTCATCACTTTTACTGATAATTACTCAAGATATGGTTATGTGTACCTAATGAGACGGAAGCCCGAAACCTTTGAAAAGTTCAAAGAGTTTAGGGCTGAAGTTGAGAATCAATTAGGTAAACGCATAAAGGCCATTTGATCTAATCGTGGTGGTAATACCTTCTTGGGGATTTCAAGGATTACTTAACTCAAAATGGAATTGTATCCCAGTTGACTGTACTTGGAACTCCCTAACAGAATTGTGTAGCAGAAAGAAGGAATAGGACTCTTTTGGAAATGGTTAGATCCATGATGAGTTACTCAACTTTACTAGTTTCTTTTTAGGGATATGCACTAAAAACTGCTATGCATATTTTGAATTTAGTTCCATCAAAATCTGTTCCCAACACACCTAAGGAATTGTGGAGTGGGCGTAAGCCTAGTATGAAATATCTCCACATTTGGGGATGTCCAGCACATGTGTTGAAAAGGAAGTCTGATAAGTTGGAAGCTAAAACCGAAGTATGCATGTTTTTAGGGTATTCAAAGGAAACAAAGGGTTATTTATTCTATAATCATAAAGATAACAAAGTGTTTGTTAGCACACATGCCAAATTTTTGGAGGATGATTATGTGAATAATTTTAATCCTAGAAATAAAGTTGTTTTGGCTGAAATGAATGAACCTATAAATGAATAACCAATGGATGAAACTAGGGCTGGTGTGGCTGTATTAGATACACCACAAGATATTACTCATGAGATGACTAGTACACAGGTGCCTCGTCGTAGTGGGAGAATTGTTCGGCCTCCTATAAAATTTATAGGTTTGGGAAAAACTTATGAAGCTATCTCAGAAGAGGTTGAATCAGATCTCTACACTTATGAAGAGGCAATGAATGATATAGATGCACATCATTGGGTCAAAACTATGAAATCTGAATTGGATTCTATGTATTCCAATCAAGTTTGGAATCTTGTAAAGGCGCTTAACGGCATTAAACCTGTTGGTTGCAAATGGGTTTACAAGAGGAAGAGAGGGATAGATGGAAATGTTGAAACCTTTAAAGTAAGACTAGTGGCGAAAGGGTATACACAAAAAGAAGGTATTGACTATGATGAAACTTTTTCGCCAGTAGCTATGCTTAAATCTATCAGAATTCTCTTATCCATTGCTACTCATTATGATTATGAGATTTGGCAAATGGATGTCAAGACTGCATTTCTTAATGGCAATCTTGAAGAAGAAATCTATATGATGGCGCTTAACGGCATTAAATCTGTTGGTTGCAAATGGGTTTACAAGAGGAAGAGAGGGATAGATGGAAATGTTGAAACTTTTAAAGCAAGACTAGTGGCGAAAGGGTATACACAAAAAGAAGGTATTGACTATGATGAAACTTTTTCGCCAGTAGCCATGCTTAAATCTATCAGAATTCTCTTATCCATTGCTGCTCATTATTATTATGAGATTTGGCAAATAGATGTGAAGACTGCATTTCTTAATGGCAATCTTGAAGAAGAAATCTATATGATGCAACCGGAAGGTTTCATAGCAAAGAACCAAGAGCATATGGTATGCAAGTTGAAAATGTCCATTTATGGACTTAAGCAAGCATCTAGGTCATGGAACATCAAATTTGATCAAGCAATTAAATCATTTGGTTTTGAACAAAATCTTGATGAACCATGTGTGTACAAAAGACATCGAGATAAAGTAGTAATGTTCCTAGTGCTTTATGTTGATGACATTCTACTCATTGGAAATGATGTAGGGGTAATGTCATCAGTAAAAGTTTGGTTGTCAAGCCAATTTGATATGAAAGACTTAGGTGAAGCTAACTTTATTCAAGGGATCAAGCTTTGGCAAGCTCGCAAGAATAAGATGTTAGGTTTATCACAAATTGGATATATAAATAAGGTTCTAGAACGGTTTAGCATGCAAAACTCTAAGAAGGGATTACTTCCTTTCAACCATGGAGTTCCTCTGTCTGATGACCAAAGGCCTAAGACTTAAGAGGAAGAAAATATGATGAGACAAGTTCCTTATACTTCTGCAGTAGGAAGTCTCATGTATGCCATGTTTTGTACTAGACCAGATATTTGTTATTCAGTTGGCATGGTCAACCGATATCAATCAAATCTAGGACCAAAACATTAGCAAGCTGTAAAGCATATTCTCAAGTATCTTCGAAGAACGAGAGATTATATGCTTGTTTACCAGTGTGAGGATTTGATTCCCATTGGCTATACAAATTCAAACTTTCAATCGGATCTAGATTTCAAAAAAATTCACTTCAGGATGTGTTTTCACCTTGGGAGGTGGAGCCATAATTTGGAGGAGTGTTAAGCAATCTTGTATTGCGAACTCCACCATGGGAGCTGAGTACATTGCTGCTTGTGAAGCAGCAAAGGAAGCTGTTTGGCTCAAGAAATTTCTTTCTGATATTGGTATTATAAGAACGGAGCAAGTTCCCATCGCATTGTTTTGAGACAATAGTGGAGCGGTTGCACAATCCAAAGATCCAAGGAATCACAAGAAAGGAAAGCACATTGAGAGAAAATACCACATTATTCGAGACATTGTTGCTCGAGAAGAAGTAGCGGTTGCAAAGATTGAAAGTGCAAATAATCTAGCAAAACCATTTACCAAAGCCTTGCCTCAAAGGACTTTCGAGTCACATTTGGAGCGAATAGGAGTTAGATTAGTGCACAATAGTCTTTAGGGCAAGTGGGAGATTGTTAGGATTAGTTCCCTTAAATCCTATTGTATGATGCTATGCGTGACATTATGTATGACTTAATGTTGTGATTAATAAATTTGTCTTATTATTATCTAAAATAATGATAACATGAATATTTGGACATTATCATATAGTCCATGAGATGCATAGTATGTGATTTAGCCATAGAAGATATAAGTCATAAGTTCTTTATAAACTCAGAATTTTAATTCGTAGTCGGTGATGAAATTGGGCATTTCATATGCGAAAACTATAACATATCAACTAAGATGATTTGTCTTAATCATGGAAGTAGAGACTTCTAGTTGATGTGTTGATATGTTTTAAGAGTTAAGACATATTGAACTGGACCGCTATGAGATTTATTATTCTAATAACGACTGTCAAATGAATAATAAATCTCACGACTTCTATTTACGTAAACTCTTAATCTTGAGAGAATAATGGACATGATCATGAAGTGTAGGTTACTTTGATATATCAGGAGTGAGATCTAAAGTCACGATCAAAACCTCAGTATGTTGGGCAGCCACATTTAGTGTTAATGGAACATATATTCTCAAGATAGAATTCATAATCTCTTAATGGAGATATAAAATATTCCCTTAAGATAAGTTTAATAAGTTTGGTTATTCAAAGTGTTAGGCCTAACCACTTTAGTCAGGAGTTACTAAAGTATATATTTATGAAATTGGATTTCATAAATATATGATGAATAAATTAAAGGATTAAACTGGATACTCAAGGATTAAGATGTAGTAATCTTCAAAGTGGCAACTATATTCATAACTTTGAATTACTACGAATATTTTATGAAGGTGTTGCATGTATAAAAAAGTCTTGGGATATAATTTATTAATAAGGCCTAGAGTGCAATTATATTTATATAGTGGTATTAAATATAATTAATGGTAACTTTGGACTTGTCAAGAGTTGACAGAAAAACCCAAGGCCCATTGGAGCTAGTGTCTTATTGGTCCCTTTTGGTCCCACTCCAAGCCACACACTAAAGCCTAATTGGAAAGGCCCAATAAGCCAGCCCAATTAGATAATCAGTTAAATATAAAGGGAGAGACATACATAATTTTTTATTAGAGAAAAAAGAAAAGAGAGAGATCATTGTGAAATGGTGTGTATGTGTGAGTGAAGCCACTCGATTATTCTCCCTTGGAAACTGATTGAAAGAACACACTTCTTGGGTGTAAAGTGGAATTGGAGTGAAGATTAAAAGTGTTCCCAAGTACTTCTAATCTTTTGTTTTGAATTTCACCGCACCAAGGTACGCTATCTTGTTCTTAAATTCTGAAATTTACATAGTGTGTGTTATCAATCATGAATGAAATAGATCCATATTTGTTGCTTCCGCTATGTGTTTTGTATGAGATACAAAACTAGATTTTCCAACAGATGCAGAGTCTACCCACCATGCTTTGGAGTCAACATCAGTTAACAGAGATTTAGATACCACACAAATTATATCCTTGGAACCTCCATAATTAGGTTTGTTATTGTTTTTATTTTCATGACAATTAGCTTGATAATGGCCAATATTTCCACACTTAAAACACTTTCCCTTACCCCTTTTATTCTTATCATTGTTCTTGAAATTCTTTCCTTTGCCTTTGAAATTTTTAGAAAAGTTTTTCTTGTCATTTTTAGGAGTTTCATTTTTTGGGGGTTGACTAGTGGAAGCAATTGTTTAGAGAGATTTAGATGTATTCTTTTTATTTCTTCTTTCCGCTTCTATCCCCAAAAGAGTTGGTAAGTTTTTCATGTTTACAGGGATTGAAGAATAGTTTAGAGCTGCCACTACAGAATCCCATGAGTCAGGCAAACTATGCAAAATAGTAGACACTTGCATCTTATCAGGAATTGGATTTCCTGAGACAGCTAACTCTTTTGCAATTACTAACATTTTATTGACATGTTCAATGACATTATCACTCTCATTCATCATGGTTTCATTAAATCTCTCAATTAAAAGTTGAATGTATGTTTCAAAAGATGCACGATATTCTTCAATAATAGCATCAAACATGGTTTTAGCATGTGTATATTCTTCAAAAAGAATTTCAATGTCAAGTTCCATGAATGTAAGCAAAATATTTCTAGCAGTTTTATCATCTTCTACATGTTTTTCATACATACTTATTGCAGCAACATTAGAATTTTCAGGTGGTGGAGTTGGAATGCCAATATCAATAACATACTCAACCTTGTCTTGAAAGACTATGTGACGGATACGAAGTTTCCAAACAAAATGATTAGCCCCATTTAATTTTTTAGTTTTGCTTAATTCTTGACTTACAGCTTTACTTGTCATGATCAATCAATTAGAATTAAAAGGATTTTAGTTTAGAAAGCTGACCGTGATGGAGAAACCCAAAAAATAAATTTGTGTAACAAATCTGTATTGATGTTTGCTCCAACACTCCCTTTTTAGCTCAGCCAAGCTTTCACGTTAAAATGAAGAAATCCTTTGTATGTGGGAGTAATTTGAATTACCTTCCACCACGTAGCAAGAGTCCCACCCAATCAAAAAAAAGAGTTGCACGGCTTTACTAGGAAAGTAGACTTGCTTCAAAGCTCTGATACCAATGAAGCAAAATTAATAATAGAACTCAAATTGAAGTAGAACTCTTATTCAACTAAAACACTAAGAGATATCTGAAACGTACTAAGACACTAAGAGAGTAAATATCCGAAACGTATATTCAAATGGAGAGATAAGAGTGAAATAGTATTTAGGTTACGGTGGGTTTTTTCATTCTACAGGATTTTTGTGTGGTTATCTTATCTAGAGATCTCAAGTAAGATATTTAAAAACCCACAAAAGTTGTCAACGTTCATTTTAATTCTTACAAATTAGGATATGAACGTTAAAGTTTCTAACATTTATTTAAACGTTAAAATTAGATTTCTTATCCATCTCACTGCCCCCATTCACAACTCATTATCCCTGAAAAATCTCAACTATATATTTGACCATGTCAAACCCCACACAGTCAATCATGGACAAAACATGCAATTCCATTATTCAAACAATTTTATTAATAATAATCATCTCATGTACAATATTGTGTAAGGTAATTTCTTTTGAGAAATACACATATACACATTGTGGGTTATTTAATCACATAGTTCAACACTAAATATTTCCGAAACAGTGCTAGTTTGCTACAAATTTTGTCAAAACGTGATATTTAACTATTTTTACCCATTTTCACAATATCTTTCCCTGTTTTAATCGGTTGTCATCACTGAAGTCACCCGGCATGAATTATTGGGATTGATGACAGACTATAAAAATATATATATATATATATATATTTTTTTTGGTTAAATACTATATAAATATAGAATATAGAACATAAGACTAATAATAAGAGTACCCCAAAGTAGCTAATATTCAACGTTCAAGGTTCAGCGCATTCTCGGTTTCTCTCACTCTCACCACACATAGCTACTACTCCTCTAAATTCAGTTACTAAAATCCCAAAAATGGAGCTGAGCTCCTCCTCCGGCCCGGTGTCCATGCCTGTGATTGGCTTCGGCACAGCAGCTGACAACAACGACGGTGCCACCTTGATATCAGCTGTGCTGGAGTCGATCAAGCTTGGTTACAGACACTTTGATACTGCTTCAGCATATGGGTCGGAACAGGCTTTAGGAGAAGCTATTGCTGAAGCACTTAGACTTGGTCTAATTCCCTCTCGGGATGACCTCTTCATTACTACCAAGCTTTGGCCTAGTGAAGCTCATGCTCATCTTGTTCTTCCTTCCTTACAGAAATCACTTCGGTGAGTCTTGTCTTGTCTTGTCTTGTCAACCTGAACCAAAGCACACTGCCTTAAATTACATTGTGATCAAGCTAAACATTCCTACTTTTATGTTTAGAATTTGTGCCTGGTGGGACCCTAGTAAACAAATGGGAAGAAATTTATATTTTAGGGATGTTTAAAGCAAAAATTCTTTTGGCCTTTTAGGTCCTCTTTTTGATTAATTAGCATTTATATTATCCATCTCATGTTCGCAATTTTGTTTCCTTTATTCGTTTGGATTTATTTTTAATGATTTGAGAATTTTATTCATGTGGATTGGTTTCAACATTTTTGAATGTGTATAGAATTTGCACGGACATGTCTGTCCATGTCTCTCTGTTCTTAGTCAGTACAGGTGTACAAAACAGAAAATATATATACCAACTAGATGACATTCAAAGCAAGACCATCTTCAAGTAAGCAACTTGTCCATTCACTTTGAGATATGTAACATCTAAAACACTTGCCACAAAATGATCCTATTCTTCTTCTTCTTCTTCTTCTTCCGAGCAACATCTATATAGAGCATTTTTGTGAGGCTAGTAAAATAAAATAATGGGAACTCCTTGTGTACAAAGCAACCCCCTTTTTTCCCTGTTTTAAAATTGGATATGAGTTTTCAACTTTGCTGAATGAAAAAAAAAGTACTATTTTTATGTATCTATAAAATCTGTTGAAAAGAAGTTGGAACGGTCAGAATTCAATCATACATTTTAAGTAGAGAGATTAATTTCCTTTTCTGGTGTAACATTTATGAAACTTCCAATTGGGAAATTGCAAACTTAGTCTTGGCCATGGTCAAAGATTAAAATATTTTTGGGACTTTATGATTGACATGAACCTCATTTATGGTATCACAACTGCATCATTAACTTTCCAGGAATAATTTACAATCATATATGGAAAATCAACTAATTAAATACCTATTCAAGCAAATCATGTTTTTGAATGACTAATTTGTATAGGACTCTTCAGCTGGAATACCTAGACCTCTATCTGATCCACTGGCCCATCACTGTTACTCCTGGAAAGAGGGAATCCCCTTTTGATAAACAGGACCTTATGCCAATGGACTTCAAGTCTGTGTGGGCAGCCATGGAAGAGTGCCAGAGACTTGGCCTTACCAAGTCCATTGGAGTCAGCAACTTCTCTTGCAAGAAGCTTGAAAACTTGCTCTCCTTTGCTACTATCCCACCTTCAGTGAATCAAGTGAGTCATTGCAGCAACTTAAAAATTCTGGACAATGATTTTCACAAATTTAATTTGGCCTATAGATAAACAATGATGATTAGGATATGATCGTTTGTATAGGTGGAGATGAACCCAGTTTGGCAACAGAAGAAGCTGACAGAGTTTTGCAAGGCAAATGGTATCATTGTCACTGCTTTCTCCCCTTTGGGAGCAAAAGGGAGTAGTTGGGGCACCAACGATGTTATGGACAATGAAGTGCTCAAAGAGATTGCAAAAACTCACGGAAAGACTGTTGCTCAGGTTTTACTATGTAGTTTTAAAGATTGCAGAGGGTCAAATTTCATATACAAAAGACTGATTTGGTGTATGTGTTATGGGAAAAAACACAAAACACCATACGTATTGGAGAGAATAAATACAAAGAAAGTTCAAAAACAGATCATGTGTTATGGACATAATTTCACCTAGACACCCAATTACATATACAGAAACCATAGCTATATATACATGTGTGTGCGTGTCCCAATATGTTCAACTAACTTTATGATTGTTTGGTTCATTGGCAGGTTTGTCTCAGATGGGTTTATGAACAGGGGGCAGCTCCTATAGCCAAGAGCTACAACAAGGAGAGGTTGAAGGAGAACCTGCAGATATTTGATTGGGAACTATCAGAGGACGACTATGACAAGATGGGTCAAATCAAGCAGCACCGAATGATGCCTAAAGAGGAACTTGTTTCCGCTCATGGACCATACAAGTCCATTGAAGAGCTGTGGGATGGAGAGCTTTAACGTACTTGTAGCCATTGCAGGCACATGTTTACTGTATATTTTAGTAAGAGTGAAATGGGGGTCGGGTTAGTGCATTGAATTGAATCTACCTTTCCTTATTGTTAATCATCTGTAAGACAGTTCGCTAGTTGCAATATGCTTTAATAAGATCTTATTGTTGATCATCTGTAAGACAGTTCGCTAGTTGCAATATGCTTTAATAAGATGAAATGATGTGAGAGTTTGAGTAAGCTTTAATAAAGCTTGAAATGATGTGAGAGTTTGAGTAAGCTTTAATAAAGTGGCAAAGAGCCCTTTGAGCCTTAATTTGAGCTGGCCCTTGCAAGTCAACTGGGTTTTAGATTTGCTAGTTGGTTATAAGATTTGTTTATATTTGGTGTTCCTTGCAAGTCAACTGGGTTTTGGATTTGCTAGTTGGTTTTGAGATTTGTTGATATTTGGTGTTGGATTTGAGACTCCTTGACCTTGAGTAGTTAATATAACATACATAGACAAATTTAACCCAAAAAGCTTAAACCCAATGAGTATGAGCTCAATTATATATGTTATATTAACTGCTTATTTTTATTATCATTATTCAATGTAGGATTTCACTCACACATCTATACTCAACAATTTCACCCTCACGTGTGAGTCTCTGCCTCTCTTTGGGCCATGAACAAGTCCTACGTCTTTTATCCATGAAAACTTGACACCTCATCGCTGTCTAGCACTATTGACAATACTCCTTTATTAGGCCTTTTTCCAAGATCGTTTGTGTAGGCTTTTATGGGCTTGCCTTGTGCGAAATATTGTCCCCACTCCAAATGAGAAAGTGGCTCGTCCCCACTCCATTTGCAAAAGGGAGCCAAGTACACATACCCCGTCCCCGCTCCAATTGCAAAAGGAACCTTGATAACCTTGCCACCTTTTGCCCCACACCACCATGTGATCTAATACCACTTGTTGGGGAGATATACACTAATACACATTGGAGAGACTAGAGACACACATAACCCAAAAGGCCTAAACCCTATGAGTATGAGCTCAACTATGTTAAATTAACCACTCATTCTTCTCATCATTATTCAATGTAGGTCTCCATTCACACATGTACACCAAACATATATGGGTTTGTTGTGAATTTGTTGTAGTTGATATGAGTTTTCACAATGATTGTAGAAGTGAAATCGAAAAGAAAGAGGTGAAAAAAAATATTTGAGTGGAAGAAATAATATTTTAATAAAAAATATTTGAGTGGAAAAATAATACTTTAATAAAGTATTGAAGCTAATGCATTTGTTGTAAAAATGCATTACCTAAAGTAATAAAGTGAAGTTTTCTGGGTTAATTTAGCTATCAAGGACTTACCAATAACAAGCCCTTGCACATAATTATCTTTTCATCTATCCTTGTATTTTATTTTGGTGATGTCCTTTGATGAGAAGACTTACCAATAATAGACTTCTTCACCTTGGAAATTGAATGCTTGACCTTTGAGCCAACTCCCGACAGGATATTAAATTATGCACAACCTTAGCATCTATATCTTTAGAGGCTTCTACCATGACCTGAGCATCATAGCCTGGCTCTGTCCTTTTGTGTTCATCTCCCTCGTCTTAATCTGTTTTGGCTCCGTCAATTGTGGTTTCTGTTTCTTGACTCTGAATTTCTTCTTTGTTAGGCACTGGTTCTCTCTCCTTGGTTAAGTCTTTAGCCCCTTTGCCAATTTTTCTTTGTTGGTTCTTTGCATGAGGCAGATAATGAAATCCATTGATGTAGACTTCCAGTTAATTTTTCAACCAAATCATCAATACTTTTTTCTCCTTCACATTCAACCCCTCTCACTTCTTCATGCCTCTGTAGCTTTTCCAGGTTTCATATCTTCTAGTAGATAGTAAAAAAAAAAATTAATTATAATCAATTATAATAATAGTTCAAAGTTTTTACCAAACAAAAACGATTATAATCCTATAATTTTTCTTTTTGAATTAAACCCCAGAAATATTATTGAACTATAAATCAAAGCTTACAATGGTAAGAAGGAAAAGAGCACAAACCGCTCAATTACATTTCTTTTGGATGCACATGAAAGAAACCTTTTGAAAGCCCGTGAGTAGAGATTGAATCAACCAGCAGACCCAGTTTGGAGAAACATGGTGCCACAGCTGTAAGCAAAAGGTAAAACAGCCTATTATAACATGCTTATGGAGGGAGCAATCACAGTTGTAATGGTTCCACTATTGCTACCAACATTTTTCTAGCTGCATCACGGATCACAGCTTCAATTCCTCCTAATAGTCTCAATTTGGTACAGGCATTGGCCAAACTAAACTTACATATCAGTCTGCTAGAGAGGATGTGACCATTTTGGAAGCCAGAAGGCCCAGAACAACATTGTGATTCTGCGTAGTTCTGATCTCATGAAATTGTAATTTTGCCATCTTCGCTTTGCTGCACTAAGACTCCAAATTGCTGTGTGTATCACCCAGCCTCCATGCATTGCATAGTATCAAGATAGAGATTTCAATGTCAGGCGAATAAAAATTTGTCATGGCAATCTTCACAGAAACCCATCTAGTCTTGGGCTGTTCCTGTAGTTGATGTAATAGTACTTCTGTTCCAGACCCCTTAGACATGAATGAATATCAGTCTCTACATCCTTGGCACAAAATACACATAACTCTTAGAGATGACTCCTCTCTTAAACAGAGTTGTTTAAGTGGACGATTCCATTACACATTCTCCATATGAAGTTGACTTTCGGTTGCATTTGTAGAGACTAGAGTGAATTCCAAAAGGAGCGAAGGGTAGCATTGGCTGACATGTTGAGCTAGACATGATAAGTGGTCAGGGTCGATAACCATTGGTCTTGCCAACAGTCCACCTACAGGCAAAACTATTTCCACACCCAAATCTACAACATGCTTGGGTGACAATTTTTGGTTGGATATCAACCCTTGTACATGGGACCACCATTTGTAACTTATTGAAAAACTTGATTTTGGTGCACCAATCACAAGTTGTCACTTAAGTATGTTTGGATTTTGGCACGTAAATGGATGTCTATAGAGTTTTCCATCTTGACAAACTTGCATGCTATCCCCATTGCCAATACCCTAATGTGTTCCCACAATAAATCAATAACAACATGTCTTGCCTATGCAATACTATGCAAAGAGTAAGATGATTGGGTGGGCATTGGGGCTTCTAGGAATGATATGTAAGAAAAAACCCTTAGCCTTCAGTACTTGGAATTATAATGATCGTGGATTGTGGATTAGAAGCCAACCTTGCTTGGCTAACAACGCTAGATTGCCAAACTCCAACTCTCTAAAACCCATTCATGAATATGAAGGTGAATTTGGATATTGAAGGGGTAGAAAATAAATATCTTGAAACAGAATTAAGGGGCTTCCTTGGTTGAGAATATAATTTTGGGATCTTTTTGTATGAGAGGCCATGGGAGGCTTTAGGCCTAAGCCTAGTGCCAGCCCTGCTACAAGCTACAGTATTCAAATTTGTAAGCCAAAATGTTCAACCTCTAGATTTCATATGGAAGGGCAACCTAAAAGATACATAAGAATATTAAATTGAAAAAAGAAATGCTGAAAAAAGTCTAGTAAAGATCAAAATTGCCAGATTTTTATTGCTCAATAGTAGGAAAAATGCTACATCCTTTGAGTACATACAGGCGAGTGGAAACATAGTGTCACTCCATAATTGTTAGAAGTTCCACAAGAAACTACATTTTCAAACTTCCTTCTGTACTTCCGGGAACACCTAAAAATATTAATTCAATACACAAGTTATTATATCCATATTAGTCTGTGAAAAGCACTAAAATGACAGTATAACAAGTAAAAACCTGAAACGAGTGTAGTAAAAAGAAAATTACATTCCCATTCAACTTAAAGCCTGTTGTGCAACAAAAGTGTTCTGGTTGGTAATAAATCTTTCCATCTCATTGTTTGGGATGCTTGGATGAATAATGCCGTTACTTGTTCTGTTTGATGAAATCATGTTTTTATCAAAAAACTTAGTCTGTTCAAAAATGCATTTTTCACTGTAATACAGATACATTATATTTCACATCCTTGTAGTAAGTAGTAATTGAATGTACACTTTTCGCAATGATTTATAACAAAACAGACTACCACAAAGCTACAAGAGCAAATTGTAATGAAAATATAAAGTTGGCCAACCGCAAAGGGATATCTAATAAGTGCTAATCATTGAATCAGTAACAATTAATTTCCTGTAAACCTGTTTACAATCAACATACTACAAATTATAGTCTGAAACAACCAACGTAGACCATGAGATTAATAAACTTATACTCTGCTTGCATATTCATCTTGTAGATTCTAATACAAGAATGAAAATCCATATTTTCATTTTCAACATATGCATTTCATGGCACTAGTTTGGGCACCCCAAGTCCCTGACATATTAGCAACTATTGCACTTAGAGAACTCGAAGTAGTTTTGACTAAGACTGCACTTGACATATTATTCTTGCAATATATTAAATGTTGGACAATATTGTTTCTTGTAATACTAAGACTGCACTTGACATAATTTTGACTAAGACTGCACTTAATATATTATTCTTGCAATATATTAAATGTTGGACAATATTGTTTCTTAGCAACCTGTTCATAAGTCAAAATTATGTGAGCTATTATCCTTGTCTTATGTACTATAATGTGTTTGTTTTGCAAAAGTTAGCACTAGTTACAATAAAAAACACTTCTTTCTTATTATTATTATTATTATTATTATATATTTGATAATTCGATAATTACAATGAGGATGAGGGATCTGAACACAAAGAAGTACCAATTGAACTTAACATTTAAAAGGAAGAGATATACTATCATATTATCAGATCAACAAGTATCTAATAAGTTTAGGATTTACCAAAACAGAGAACTGGTCTAAATAGTAGAGAAATCTAAAACCCATAAAAGCTTAAAATAACTTCTAATCTATATTCTTCTAAAAAAAATCTAATATATATAAATATATTTTTTTGTACTAATGAATTTTGCTCATAATGAGGATTACATATCTAGCATGCCATCCAGAGCAATTTGTTCTTCTGCAGCTACACCTCCATCAACCATACAATGGAAGCTTCATCTGAGAAGATCTCAAGTGATAGTTAGTTCCTCAGTTGTTGGATTAATGAGCATTTCAATGTTCATTGGGTCCTTTATATACAAATTGCCGTATAATGAATTAGCAAGGCCTAATAACATTATTGTCATAGCATTTTGTGAGCCTAATTGGAAATCAACCGTACTCTAATTAATGGCTACAGAAAAAGCAATATGTTTTGTTGAGTTTAGGAGATATTGATACCAAAGAATGGAATTACCTTGAAATGGAATTAAACGACTTCCTTGGCGTTGAGGAAGAAAGCAGCAGAGCAAATAATGGAGGCAATAAAGGCAAAAATTCCGAGACCAATCATCAAAGAGAAACCAGCTACCACTAAGTCTAGTACACACTGCACACATAGACTCATCATCATCATGTTTTGAATGATCTCTCTCTCTCTCTCTGTCTGAGAGAATCCAAGACAAGGCAAGAACGGTGAAAGGAAACAAAAAGATTAAGATTACTGTCTGTGTCTCACTGTTGGCCTTCTGGGCTGGGCCATGTTGTGTGATTCCGGGCTCAGTAATCAGTAATCACTATACCATTTCAAGCCCAATTTTTATCTCACCCGGTACCATTCCTCTTCCTCACATCACTGTTGGCCTTGTGGGCTGGGTCATATTTGGAGCATAACTTTCGGCTCAGATGTCCAATTGAGATGATTCAAGTTATGCTATAAAACTTAAAGGGCTACAACTTTGTAATTACCAAAAGTCTGAATTCTAAAGTTAAATGGGCCAAAAATGTCGGTTAAGTGAAGCCTAAAAACTTGAGATTTTCTCCAAACGAGAATTCAACTTATAATAGGATTCCTTAACCTATTTAAAGGGTCTTGGGCAAAATTCAAGGGAGAGCTGTCATAGAACGTAATTTAGGTTTTCTTAAAGTTTCTTTACCGATTTTAGAGTTTTATTTGTTATGGCTTGCTAGCCCTGCTAAGGCAAGGGGTGAAATCCAATTATTTATTAATATGTTCTTAACAATTATTTTATGGTTTTAATACTTATTTTATTATGTTTTTTATTGATTTACTCATCTAGGAAAATGTTTAGTTCTGTATAATTCTTTGATTTAGCGTAGACTCCGGGCACATTAAATACTTAGTATTTCTTGCGAACTAATTCACTAGTTTTGTTTTACCTAAAATCAATCAATTTCATGAAACTAACTTAGACAATTAATTCTTAAGTTTTCATTGTTAAATCATCCGACTAAGATCATCATTCGTATGAATTTTAGTTGAGTTATAAAATAAATATTGTTAAAACTACCAATAGATGTGTTGTGTGTGAATCCCTAAACCTTAGCGCCTTAATATATTGTTATTTTCTCTCAATTTAAATTAACTTTACTAAACCATCAAAAATCTCTTCAATTAAACTTTTTTATTTTAGTTTTATTCTCATCTCTTCACATCACTTGTTCAACCCTAGGGTATTTTTTTCTTTTCCCTTTATATGCACCCCAAACACACAATTCCGAACTTTATAAGGATCTTGTGTAATATTTATTATGTGTTACAATGATTAAAAATCAACTAAATAGAAATTTATTAAAAATATGAACCTATTGCTTGTTTGAATTGACAACTATTTATTTATTTATTTATTTTGGACTTTGTTTCAATTGTTGTAAAAGCAATTAAATTTGAAAAACAATGTCATATTTCAAATCAACTATTTCTTATATAAATATTAGAAAAATGACATCAAAATTTCATTATACTTAAATAATTAATGCATCACTTAAAATAATTAATATGAATAAATAAATGTATTTATCCAATTAATACTCATTTTATATAATGTTGGTTTTATATATATATATATATATATATATATATATATATATTACATGTCACTAAAACAAGTTAAGAAATCTAAATGGTTAAGATTGATTTTAATGAATTCACATAAGTATAATTTTTTATGGTTTTTGTTTCAAATTGTTGTCAAAGAAACTGAATGTGAGGAACAATGACAAATTCCAAAAAATAGTTTCTTATATAAGTTATATGTTAAGACATATGTAAATCATGTTAGAAACATATGTCAATGTAGAATAAGCTAATCCTTTGACAAAACGCACTTTACTTATAATTTGGTTGATCTAAGATGTGTTTAATACTTCAAGGAACAAAGTTTCAAGTCCAAGTGTTAAATCTATGCAAATCTGTCCAAGAATCAAGTGAAGAAGTGCTGAATTTTAAAGCTCGACAGATAGCATCTATCGAGGTTTAAAAGGTAGCTTTTGCCCGATGCTTGACAATTGCTCGATAGATACCCTATCTATCAAGATTTAAGAAAATCATATTTTCAGATCTGATTTCACTTCAATCCATGTATGCATGTTTAGGCTTTCTTTTCTCATAACCCCAAACATATATAGGAATTATTTTATGGGCCGTCATAGATGAGTGAGTGCAACTTGATGCAAAGATTTTTCACAAGCATATTGTGACCGGAGACAATTTGCTCTAGTTCATCTTCCTCTTCAAGAAGCTACTGCATTTGTACATTGTAGGGTTTTATAACCAAGGATCTTCATCATGTTAATGAAATGAAAAACTTTGCAACCAATATCCTTCTCAAGTTGGTGGTTAGTCACGTACTTGGATCCATACATCAATTGATTAGTCATGTACTAGGAGCCATGCATTGAAAAGGAGAGATTATCACTACAGAACAAGTTTAATTGGGTATTAGGATAAGGGTTCAACTATAGGTTGGTAAAAGGTACTGAGATTCCTTTACTTGTAACTGCTTGTTGTGATAATAGTGGATTCTCAGGAGTGGTGACCTTAAAATCACCCCGTGCGGTTTTTGTCTTGGAGGTTTTCCCCATTCGTAAACAAATCACCGCGTCAACTTTATTTTTCGCTACATATTAACTTAATTAGTGATTTATTTGTGCTACCATGCATATTGCATGTTAATTAACTTAATTAATTCACTTGGCTAATTAATTGATTAATTTATTACAAGGGGTCAATACATTCTTGGCCTATCAAGTGGTATCAGAGCAGGCACACTCTAATTAGAGTTAATCTTTATTGTGTGATCCATTGACCCATGTTATCATGGATAAAGGACAATCTTTAATTATACCTCATTTATTTGATGGCATTAACTATGCATACTGGAAAGTATGCATGAGAGCTTTCTTGCAGTCATTAGATGAAAAAGTGTGGCAAGCTGTGGAGATAGGCTGGACCAAGCCTAAGGAGCGCCGGTTGATTGGGATGATGCAAAGATCAAAGCGGCTAACTTCAACAGCAGGGCATTGAATGCCTTATTCTGTGCAGTCACGAATGAGGAGTTCAAGAATATATCTTCCATTGAAACTACAAAGGAAGCATGGACCATCCTCTAGAAAACCTATGAAGGAACCAAGGCTGTCAAGGATTCAAAGTTTCAGAGGCTTACTACAAGCTTTGAAGAGATTAAGATGGAAAGAGGATGAGCCATTCAATGAGTTCTATGTCAAGCTTAACGACATAGTGAACTCAACCTTTAATCTTGGGGAAACCATTCCTGAACCCAAGATTGTTAGAAAGGTGCTCAGATCTCTACTCGAGAGATTTCATGCCAAGATCACTGGGATTGAGGAATCAAAGGATATTGACAAAATTCCTTTGACAGAGCTAGTTGGCAATTTGTAAACCTATGAGTTGGGTTTGACAAGGATTATGAAATCTAGTAAGGGCAAGAGCATGGCATTGAAGGCTAAGAGCAGTGACACTGATGAGTCTTTAGACGATGAAGATTCTAAGATGAAATCCTATATCACCAGGCAATTCAAAAATTTTATGAAGAATGCCAATGCTAAAGGATTTGACAAAGACCACAAGCAGTCCAGCTCGTCTCAGTTCAAGAACCAAGACAAAGGAAAGAAGGATGCTAAGGATAGCGGTCAGTACACTGTTCCCTTAGGACCAAAGTACTTTGGGTGTCAAGGCTTCGGTCATATGAAACAAGAATGCCCTACGTATCTCAAGACCATTGGGAAGAGCAAAGCACTTGCTGCTACCTTAAGCGACACTGAGCCTGAGGATGATTCTAATAATGAGGATGATAGAATCCCAAATCCTACTCTGCCACTGTAAATCCTACTAAGGGGATTGTTGAAGATGTGGATGAAAAAGAGGACTTAGTGGAGTCTAAACTTGAGAAGATGGATGAACAAGATGACATCCACACAACCTATGCAAAATTATACAAGGTCTCGGAAGAGCATGAGAAGTTGTATAAGTTGGCTACCAAGAAGCTCAGTGATGTGGAGCTTGAACGAGAAGAAATCTCTACAAAATTTGATGAAGCTAATCAGATCATTGGAGCACAGCGGTTTGAAAATAATTTCTTGGCTGAGAAGACTAAGAAGCTTGAGGCAGAGCTGTTCCAAGTCAGACCTCAGTTGAAAAGGACTCCAAGTGCAAAGCTCGACGAGATGCTTAGCCTTCAGAAATCTGCTTCTGATCGAACCGGTTTAGGATATAATTTCTCTTCTCTTAGTATTGCTTCTACTAGTACTTCTCTTAGTATTGCTTCTACTAGTACTATTGTTTTTATTTCACCTGCTAATAATGTAGAATTTCAGAACAATAATGTGAAAACTGTTTTAGCCAGTAAGAACATTAATAAGGGTAAATTTATCTTAGGAGCACCCCCTAAGCTTGATAAGAAAGAGACTAAAAACCCTAAGGCTAAGAAAGAAAATACTCAAAAATCTAAACAGAAGAAGCAACATCTCTGCCATCACTGTGGAGCAGCTGGACATACTCGACCAAATTGCTATAAGTGGTTAGCCACTTAACAGAGCAACAGTATGATCTCATCGGGAAACCAGAATCAGTTTTCATCCTCTTTTGCTCCTCTTTGAGATCTACTTAAAGCCTTCATGTTCCTTTCAAACTTGAACGGTTTCAATTCTTCCATTTCACCGCTGGATCAAAGGTTTGCCAAACGGAAAGGTTCTTCTAAGCTGTGGAAGAAAAAATGATCCAAGTGATTTAGTCACTTTTTTTCTCTCTCTCTCCCCTTCTTGCTTTTGAGTATGCATTACTTGTGTGTTTTGCCTTCTTGTTTTGAGTCAGTCTAGTTTTATGCTTTGTTTTATTTAACATATTTTTGTTTGTTTATTTTCAATTTTTTTTTATTTTTCTTTCCATAAAAATAAAAAATTGAAAAATCATAAAAATACAAAAACAGTGTGTTTTGTGTACATTGGTACTTATGTACTTTGGATGGCCATTGAAACAAAATTTTTTAAACTTTATATCTTTTGTAGTTTAGATGAGCATCTCTATGTACAACTAAGCAAGTGAGCTTTATGGATCGTGTTTGTGATGAGTAAGATTAAGTAATCTCTTGTACTTAACACTCGTATCACTCTTTTTTATAGGAAGGACTAGAAAATCCTAAGAGAAATGTATAAATAACCATCTCACTACTGTTGCCCGCCAATTATGAAATGACATCTGTATGTTTCGGCATAACAAAAGTGTAATGTCAAATGCTTAATATCATTGAGTATTTCTTTTCTCTCTCCTTTATGTCCATGCATGGTTTGTTTAAAAGAAAAATATGCAAAAAAAAATAAAAGCAAAAAAAAATCAAAATTCTTTATATATGATTGCAAGCATGTCTTCTAAGAGATGTGAGAATTATAGAATGTACCTAGAAGGTGATAGTCTCCATCAAGCAATTATAATTGTGTGTGAGTAAAGTGATTTTCTCATATCTCAAATCGTCATAACATGAAGACACTGATGCAATCTTACGATATTTTTCACACACAACATGCAATATTCTTTGCTACTCTTGATACATGTGTAGCTACAATGTGATTTGGCCATCACAAGGAATACATGTGTTAATGTATGCTTACTAAACTGTCTTGGCTTGTTTTTGAAATACAAAATTGGTTAGACTTGTTTAGTGTGTGTGTGTATTTTGGATCTAAATGCTTGACAGTTTTCTTGTTGAGAGATGTTTTTGAGAGCTTAAAAAGTTGTTTGGATCTTTGGTTGAGTAGCATGTTTGATTGCCTTCATATCTGTTTTTTTCTCTTATTTGAAAAACTATTTTGAGCAATCTCGACACCTCTCGACAGCTAGGCTATCTATCTAACCTCTCGAGCTTCTTTTCTCAATAGCTGTTATCGCAATTTCGATCTATCGAGGTTTTTGAAAATCAGTCTTGATAGCTACTCGACAGCTTCTTGATCCATCAAGGAAATTTTTGTATGCTCGATAGATTCTCGATAGCTCCTCAATCCATCGAGGTCAAATTGTTGTGGACACCTCTCGATAGCTCCTCGATAGCTCTATCTAGCTATTTTTAATTCTCGACACCTTTTGATACCTGCCGATCTATCGAGCTGCGTATTTGTCTATATATAAAGTTAGCGCGGTTTTTCTTCATTTCTCACCGATCTCTCTCGACACTTTTTGACTCCTTACCTCCCCAAACTCCCTTCTCTCACTAAAAAAATCTTCCTCACTTAATCTTTGGCCTCAAGGGTGATTTCTTCCTCTGGTATGATCTCCTTTCTTACATTTATTCATGCATTTCATCCTTTTGACCTAACTTTTGGAGTTTTTGATAAATTTTGGGGGTTTTCAAAATTGTTGAGGTTTTTGTGAAGTTTTTGGGATGGGTTTTTGTTTAAATGATTTTAAATGATCATGCATTGTATCACATTTGCATTTTAACAATGATTCATGCATTTTAGATGTGTGATTACTATGTTGAAATGATGTGTGTTGGTAGGTTTGGATTAGGCTGAACCCATGATGTTTTTACTTTTTCATGTCACATGTTCATTCATTTTTCATGCATACGTACCAATTTTGTTTCTATCATACTGATATTAAACTATATTGGTTCTTTTCTGCGTGTTTCTCTCACTCTCTTTCTTTCATTAGTTGCTCTATGGCACCTAAACGGAAATCCACTTCGTCTTGGAGCTCTCTTCATCCTGGGCATCTTCTTCTTCTCCTTCTGCTGACCCTACTCCATCTCATGTTCAGTTCTGTGATGATAAAGCCCGTAAGGACTTTTCGGAGAACTTTTCATGATGCGGCATTCATTCGGAACGCCAAGTCGTTTTATCGGACTTTTCTGATATTGACTTTCCCACTGTCATCTACAGTAGGGGTTGGGAGTCACTGTGTGGCATCCCGGTCACCTGTCCTTTCGTGATCATATAGGAGTTTTACTTCAACATGCACGGATTCGACTATCCTGTACCTCAGTTTATCACTCGTGTTCGAGGTATGCGCATTGTAGTCTGTCCGGATCTTATATATAAGGTGCTACATGTACCAAGGGTAGAGTTTGATGACTACCCCGATTGTGAGCGTCTTAGGACTGTGTCCAAATATGAACTTTCGTCTCACTTCTGTGAGACACCTTTATTTTGGGGTGACCATCAAAACACCCTTTGCTCGGGCTTTACAAAAGGTCCGAGGTTCCTTAACATGGTGATGACATTCGTTCTTCATCCTTTGTCTCACTATAACTCCATTATTGAGTCACGTGCTCGATTTTTGTTATCCCTACTTGAGGGACTTATTATAGATTTTCTCTCTCACTTCATTCTTTCTCTTATAGATGTTTATAGGGATATGGCAACCCATGATAAGCTCATTTTCCCTTCGGCTATCATGCGGACTCTCCGCCATTTTTCTATCTCTTATCCTGAGTCTACACACTTTTTTGCTATGTGTGCCATATAAGCTGCTACCGTTAGACAGAGCGAGACCCAACTTCGACTGAAGCGGCCACAGACTGAGATGGCGACTCCTTCGGCTTCTTCCGCTCCATCTATATAGGCTCTTTCTTCATCGGCGGGTGGTGTGACCCTCGAGGCGGTCATGGCACAACTTCAGCGCATGGATGCTTGCCTTGACACACTCAGTGATGAGTTATGTCAGGTGAACACTCGTGTCGGCCGTATTGCCAGACGGCAGGCTCACCTTGGTGGCTTCGTAGAGTCTCCCTCTCCTTCTCTAGAGGCATCAGAGGACGAGGACAATGATGGTGACTCTGACGACGACGATGATGATAAGGATGAGGATGCTAGCTCTTCCGGTGATGACGTGATGATTGCTTGAGTTACTTGCCCTTTGTCATTCATGACAAAAAGGGGAAGTAGTTTTGATATGAAAGTAGTCACATTCTTAGGGGAAGAGTTAGTATAGGAGATAGATATTTTTGTTAAGGGGAGTGTGTTTTCTTTTTATGAGGGATGTAGTGAGGACTTTTTGTTTCTTTTCTTTTCTTTACTTTTTAGATACATTGTTCTTACATTGTGATAGCAAACCTTGTACTCATTGATGTATATATATATATATATATTGAGGTTTTTATTACAGTTTCACCTATCTTTTCATGTGTTGTTTCTTTTCTCTCTTTATGCACATGCTTCTTATATATTGTATGAAATCTTTTATTTCTGTTTCACACTAAGAGGCCATGATGTGTGTTTGTTTAAAGTGTTTTAGAAATACAGGTTGTCAAAGTCTTCCTTGTCATAAACTCTCTTCTTGCAAAGTTTTTCAAGAGTTTGTGTTAGAATATATTTTATTGTATTCAACAAGTGAGTATGAGTTGAGTGATTTATGACTTCTTTCATATGTTTATTTGTTTGTTATAGTTTTGTCACGGATTGTCAAATGGGAAGATTGTTAGGACATATGTGAATCATGTTAGGAACATATGTCAATGTAGAATTGACTAATCATTTGACAAAACGCATTTTACTTATAATTAGGTAGATCTAGGATGTGTTTAATACTTCAAGGAATAAGGTTTCAAGTTCAAGTGTTAAAGTCATGCAAATCTGTCTAAGAATCAAGTGAAGAAGTGTTGGATTTTAAACCTTGACAGCTAGCTCGATAGATAGCGTCTATCGAGGTTTAAAAGGCAGCTTTTGCTCGATACTTGACAATTGCTTGATAGATACCCTATCTATCGAGATTTAAGAAAATCAGATTTTCAGATCTGATTTCACTCCAATCCGTTATGCATATTTAGGTTTTCTTTTCTCACAACCCTAAACATATATAAGGATTATTTTAAGGGTCGTCACAGATGATGCAAATGAGTGCAACTTGATGCAAAGGTTTTTCACAAGCATATTGTGACCGAATGCAATTTGCCCTAGTTTATCTTCCTCTTTAAGAAGCTGCTACATTTGTAAACCGTAGGGTTTTGTAACCCATGAGTTTCGTGATCTTCATCGTGTTGATGAACTGAAGAACTTTGCAGCTAATATCCTTCTCAAGTTGGTGGTTAGTCACGTACATGGATCTGTGCATCAATTGGTTAATCACGTACTGGGAGCCATGCATTGAAAATGAGAGATTGTCACTACAGAACAAGTTCAATTGGGTATTGAGATAAGGGTTCAACTGTAGGTTGGTATAAGGTACTGATATTCCTTTACTTGTAACCGCTTGTTGTGATAATAGTGGATTCTCGAGAGCGATGACTTTAAAATCACCCGATGGGCTTTTTGTTTTGGAGGTTTTCCCCATTTGTAAATAAATCACCGTGTCAACTTTATTTTCCACTACATGCTACCACTCAAATTGCATGTTAATTATCTTAATTAATTCACTTGACTAATTAATTGGTTAATTTATCACAAGGGATCAATACATTCTTGACCTATCCCTATATAAAAATAATCATATAAATAATTAATATACAATTATAGATAATTAATATATGCATTTACTCTATTGATTATTTTAATAAACTAATATTTTGATACAAATGCAGACTTTTTTTTTTTCTTGAGATTCAAGCCTAAATAAATAAATAAAAATCAAGGAATGCACTACATTACAATTACATGACAACATGCTGACATCTTTCTAAAAACTCAGTATTGTGGATGACGAACCCAATTAATTCAACGATTATGGCGAGGCTATCCCTCCCAGGTTCCCACTTGATGGTGGTTATTATCTCTAACTTGTAGGATACATGTCACTAAGAATGAGTGAGAAATTAACAAGGATGGAGACAATATTTTTCACTACTTTTTCACAATTCTTGACAATATTTATCTGAATTCAACACTTACATTAATTTTATTATGAACTAATCCCAACAGATCATGTCGACCGTTATTAATAATTATGAAAAACATTGTCTCTCGAGTTAGAGGTGAGAAATAGCACCATCTCCCCTAGTCAAGACGAGTAATTTCATTTTATCCTGCGCACTTTCTTCATACCTTATATCCTTTCCTTTACCAAAGGACAGCTTTGCTCCCAATCCAAATACGTTCACTTCTTACTATTCACAACCTTATTTTCATCAGGAGTAAGTTTATTGCCTATCAAATATATGGGATACACAAACACAAATGATAAGAAAATTTTGTAAGGAATATTGGTTCGTTTTGAATAATTTTACAACCTCTAAAATTATAAATGATAATTCCTGAGTTTCTTTTACTCAAAAGTAAAAAAAAGGCTATATTGTGGACTGATATTTCTCCGAAGACAGGCAGGGTGAGCCTAGAAACACAACAATTTAGACCAGGTTTACAAAATTGTTATAGCTTATAGCTTTTCCAAATGAATCATATGTTTAGCCAGTAATGCATTTCAAGGTAAATTCTGTCTTGATCCTTTGAGGTTCTGTTGTCATTACCACAGAAAAAATTAGCCTCCATCGAGGAAAGCAACATCACTAGTACCATACCATATCCCTTTCCAAAGTGAGCTAAATTAGGCAACCACCTTATCTTGTTGGATTCCCTCTTCAGGCCCCCGAGGCAAATTAGCGTGAAGGAATTGAATTGAACATCAGCACCATTGCATCGGTAAATTGGGATTTTTTAGGTAACTTTTGTATAATTGATAAATCCTATAAGGCTTTGTTTGGGAGTTCATAAAAGAATGGAATAGAATTGAAAGAGTAAACTTATAAAGGACTAGAATGAGTGCAGCATTTTAAGAGCTGGATAGGCGTAAAGTCCATCCCCCAAACTAAAAGTTCATTGGGCTGAGACCTGAATGATAAAATATTGAAATATATCGTCACTTAACTCGCTATAATATGTCACAGATGAAGAAATTAAAACTTCTTTGGGAATGCAGAAATCACCTGACGTTGGCATTGGTGGTCTCCTTGGGATGGGCTCTAGTTCCTTGATGTCAACTACAACTGCAGAAGAAGTCAGAAAACTCTTGGCTACAGATGCTGCATGCTCCAAACAACATCTAACTACCTGCTCCAATGTTTGATCAAGGAGATAATTTTATCAGCTATAATTTCTCCTACATATTGGTTAGGTCAAAGACTAGATTTTCTGGCTTAAAAGTTAAAACTGAAATCCTTAATTATATATGTTCTTGATTGAGATCTTAATCTAATTTCATTGAAATATATTCATTTGTAATGTTTTCTGCTTTACAGTTAGATAACATCTCTCCAGATCATCTGGTAGCTTTCTCATGGGGTGAAATATATTGGCACATGGTATGCCCAACACTTACATGTCCAGGTAATTAGGCCAGTGATATGTGCATCTTCTAATATATCCGTTCTTTTTATTTTTGATTTGTAAGTTTACATATGCATCCAGTGGGTTTTGAACCCACAAACTTACCCTCCACCCTTTCTTATAGGGAGAGGAGGTGTCATCTGAGCTAGATCTCATTAGTGATAAAACCATTCAGTTGATGATACCTTTGATGGATCCATAATTCCTGCCTTCATCAAATCCTCATAACAGTCTCTTGCAGCGTTGTATCCATAGTTAATATTATCATTAGAAAGAACCTGAAAACATTATTTAACAGGGCAGTTTATGGATTGTATATCTATAACAAACAGCATAATTTGGTTTTTTTTTTTTTAATCTCAATTTACTTAAAAAGGAAAATAAGGCTTATTGTGCAGAGACCTTTTCTATAACCACATTGCCATTTACACCTGCATTTTTGGCAATCAGTCTTGCAGGATAATGCAAAGCTCTTCCGAAGATCTCAGCTCCAATCTGTAAAGCACTTCTATTTCTAACTTCACAATCTTTTTATGTACGGTCAAAGGAAACTAATTGCATCACTACAACACCATGTGGATATGTAATATATGACATACACTTGATTTAGAAATTTGGAAATGAACTTAAGTGGACTTCAAATATTAAGGCCACTGATTGTGATATGTAATCTGGAAGGAAAAGACGGAGATGTACCTTCTGTTCTTCATTGTCCAAGAGTTGTTTGATGCCATCTACCTTTGTAGATAGCCTCAAAAGGCAACATCCCCCACCAACTACAACACCTTCCTCAATTGCTGACTGTAATATTCCAAGTTAGTAGGTTACTTTACTGATTCACAAACCAGCTTCTAATGAGATAAAAAAGAGATTTGCTACCTTGGTTGCATTCAAAGCATCTTCAATCCTGAGTTGTTTATCCTTCAATTCAACTTGTGTTTGCGCTCCTACCTAGGATTAAATTGATAAAACTCAGTCTGTCAGTTTGACAGTGAGCTATACAGCCTCCAGAATCCCAGATTGGCAAGATGCGGGCTGTAAACATAACTTTGATTACCTGAAGAATGGCAATTCCCCCTGATAACCTAGCTATTCTTTCATTCAGTATCTTCTTTTGAAAATTTTCTTCAGTATTCTGCAAAACAAGAAACCATCCCATTGGTATTCTTGGGAATGCTAACAATACATCAATTCTTTCTATAACTCAGCAGTGCACTAGTGTTAAAGCGTGCTTATTTACTCTTGCAATTAACATCAAATATGGAACTTCAAAGCAGACAATACACCAATGCAGCTAGAGATGTTAGTTGCACCTCAACAAGCCCCTGGATTTGAGAAACCCGCTTTTCAACCGCCTCACAAGTGCTCCCATCTGTGACTAGTAACGTAGAATCCTTGGTTATCAAAACCTTGGTAGCATAGCCCAACACCTCCTTGCCAGCCTTCTCAAGGGTCAAACCCATCTCATCTCTGATTACAGTACCTGCAAAAATTATCAAGATCCAAGAATGCAAGAACATGAAGAACTGTAAAAGGCAAAATGTGAAAGGGATGAAAGAACAACTCAACTAATTAAGTCTTAACACAAACTACGTGAGTTTGGTTTCATGAGTTTCCTATCACTAAATCCCATTTAACCTTATATCCATTTTTCAAAAGAATTTGTGCTTACGAGATGTGGCTAACTTTGCCTTGACCTACAACCATCCCCCCATTTTTCTGGGCAAGGGATCCACTATGTAAATATATTCAAGATAAGCTAAGGAGAAACATAAGAAACGAAATTTTAATATTTAAATTTAAATGAAATTGTATTTATTTAGTTTTATATAAAGGATCTTAGAATATCAAACAACAATCAATTGCAGACCTAGATTGATTCAGTGTATTGTCTGCTAGTAGTGCTAGTAGTAGTGGTGTTACTATTGCTACTAATACTACTCTTTGTTACTATTATTATCACCGAGATATAGCCCAAAGGTTGTGTTTTTATTGTTCACTTCAAAAAGCTACTGAAAACAGCATGTTAATATTTGGTGTTTCAACAACCCTAAGTGCATAGGCATAGAATTTAGGTTACTGGAATACCCAATAAAGTTAAAGTTGCTTCTTTCTTTTTCCTCATCCAATGAAAGGAAATATATGTTTGTAGCTGTTGTAATTAACATATAAGCACTATCAAAATCGATGCTATAATATCTAAGTTCTGGTGTTTAATCCACTACCTCCAGTCAAGATGGCGATGTCATCTAAGTAGTGGCTCTTGCGCTCACCAAAGGCAGGAGCCTTAATAGCAGCTGCCTTCAGCACACCCCTGAGTTTATTTCTAATTACTGGAGCCAGAGCTTCCTGCTCAATGCCCTCCGCAACTATCACAATTGGATACTTCTCTTTAACTGCACTGTCCAATATTTTAAATATCTCCTTTGGGTTTGTGATTTTTTTGTCGACCAAAAGTAACTGCAAACAAAAAATTTCACACCTTCTAATCACTTTATGGGAGAACATGCCAGACGATGTAAATTGTACAATTCCTACCTTGCAATTGTGGAACTCCACTGTCATCTTTTGTCGATCAGTTACAAAGTAAGGAGACAAATATCCACGATCAAATTGCATTCCTTCTACAATTTGTAGACTGTTCTCAGTACTTTTTCCTTTTTCAATTGTCACTACACCCTTCTTCCCCACTTGATGAAGAGCATCAGCTATCATGTTTCCCACCGCATGATCATTTCCCGCACTAACTGCAGCAACATCTGCAAGCTCATTATCTTCAACCTGCATACATATGAAATGTATTGCAGTTTAATTCAGCTAAAATGAGAAAATACTTCTTGGAGACCCCAAAATAAGAAAAATATCTTGTTTACCTCTCTGGACATTAATTTCAGTTCAGAAACAAGGGCCTTTGCAGTCTTCTCAATCCCACAAGCAATTTGGACAGGATTCATACCAGCAGCAATAACCTAGGAAAGGTTCAATGATTAAAACAAAATATTGACAAAGCTTGACATAACTTCCTAATCCATTCAAAGTGGAGGTACCTTTACATATATATATATATATATATATGTTGTCAAAAGAAGTGCCTTTAATATAGAGAAAGCTGTACGAGATATTAACTCCATATAAGCAATTTCATGAGGCAATTGACAAGCCCTGCCTTCTGTATAATTTTTTATGACACAACCTAACCTAGATGGTAAGGCCTTATTGGTGTAGAACCTGCTCAAAACTAGTTGTCCTCTTAACTCACAAATTATCTATCGCCTAATTGAGAAGTGCACTTTCACAATGTTAAAAAGCCCTGCCATTTGTTGCCTAGTGTTTTTAGAAAGCTTGCCTTCCAGGCATTTCCTTGTTTAGAAAGCACTCCATTATTTTTTTAATGGTAGAATATGCAGTGGTCCTTAACCCAGCAAAAGAAAAACTTCTTTTGTTGTAGTTATAAACAGGCTACTCATGTACAGGACCCAATTCATACCTTCAAACCCTCAGCAATTAGACCCTGAGCAAGAATGATTGATGTAGTGGAACCATCACCAGCAAGGTCATTTGTTCTGGCACCAGCTTGTCTCACCAGTTTAACTCCAACATTCTCCAAAGGGTCCTCCAATTCAATCTAAATAAAACAATTTAGAACCAGTTAAGGGGAAAGCACCTGATAAGAAAAGTTATGATTTAAATATTAGATTTTCTTTTTGTTAATGATATAATTTGAATAATTAGAACTTTCCCTTTGCTAATGATGTTACTCCATCATTGTGTCAGAGAAAAATGATTTGAAGTAAAACAATAGCAAGAATTAAGGGGGATGAGGGAATGAAATGAAGTTACTTTCTATAGAGATTTCTTTTAAAGTCTTTGACAAACCCTTAAAAAATAAAATTGTATATTAAATTATGGCCATAATGCCATTTTTGATATAGATGAAATGCTATAAGCTAGCCATGATATAAGTGAAAAACTTGAAAGTCAACTCACATATTTATATATACAAAATAAGCTCAAAATGAAATTGTCAATTTGATATGCATGCATAATGTAAGAGATCAAAAGGTATCAAATAAAATTAAAAAATGTTGTTGCAACGAGGCAAGTAGATAATGAAAGACGAAGAAAATCCCCAGCAAATTGTGATAAAGATATAAAAGACGCATATGTCCTGGTATAAGTCACTTCTCTCTTACTGCACACTTGCACCTCACCATGAAAGACATCTGCTTTTCCTCTTATATATTGTTCTTGCTTACAAAGTACAATCGTACTTGCATATATGATATACACAAAAAATAGTAATAGTTGTTCTATATACTGCAGCCAATTGATTTTATCTTACTATCACTTAATTGTTTCAGGTCTGGATAATATATAAGCGGGGAACCATTTCTCATGCTGAAACCTTGGCTCCCGCAATTGTACAAGCATTTGAAACATAGCTTCAATGGTACTTAACTTAAATGCATAATCTCAAACCAAAACTACAAGTCTTACAAATTAAAATCATGGTAAACTTCTAGGACTAGGAAGACAAATAATTAATAATCAACTCTGTATGAAAATTTGAACTAATAGTAATTTAAATTTCTAGCCACCTATGCCGTAATTGTCAACTTAAAATGTGTAACCAAATAATGAAATGGACAAGATAAAGAAGAATGTGAAAAGGGTAATGGACAAATGGGTACGTGTGCAATACCTCTTTGAGAACAGTTTCACCATCATTTACAATTTTTGGAGGTCCATACTTGTTCTGCAATACCACATTCCTCCCCTTTGGACCCAAAGTCACCCCAACAAGTTTAGCCACCATGTCCACCCCTGCCTGCATCACCAAAGTCCAAACCAGACATTCAAATCAAGCCCAGCAAAATACAAATGTGGGTGTTGAAGAACTAGTGCCATGGACTGTAACCTGAAGCTTCTTTGTGGTTGAACCATCTTGGTTAAAGTGAAGCTCTTTGGCCATGGCTTTTGGGTTTAACATGGAAGGTGAGGAAGGTCTTTTGTGCAGTATTGGGTTGGCGAAATAAAGAACAGAGATATGGGTTGCAGAAGATGCCATGACCTGCTGGTTCAGTTAGGTGTGCTGGTTAAAGTAAAAAATATCTTGATAAATTGTTTGGAGGATAAGAGATTACGCGCGCGCGAGAGAGAGAGAGAGAGAGAGAGAGGATGGCTCTAACGAAAAAAAAATCTAAAGTACATGTTTTGGCGCTATTCTAAGACCAACATGTATGTAAGTCTATTAGAACATTACGGTTGTCTATGAAAGAAGAAATTATGTCGGACTCTGTTGATCCAGATCACTTGTTTACCATTTTATTAAAAGACTTCTGCTTGTTTAAAATTATTGAGTTAGTAATTAGTTTCTGTTTTAAAAAAAAATTCTAACTCATCAATTTTAAGCAGATGTCTTTTAATAGAATGATGGACCACGTCATTTGTTTACCATGAATACCTTATAATTTCTCCTATGAAAGAGCTAATCGTAGTGGCGTGCGTTCAACCTACTATTCGAACGACCCCAACCAACCTGTCGTTTTGGGTTGTTTTTTCGTTGGTGTGTTTGATTAGGATGTGAATTTTTGTGAAACTTAGGTTGTACCAAATCCGGATTGGCAAAAAGTAGATGATTTTAGATTGTTTAGTTGATTTATTTTGAATTTTGAGATTTTGTTTAATATATGTATAATATATATAAGTTTCAATAATGAAAGGAAAACTCTCTTTTTTATTGGGCTTAACAACATGGTTAGATGATCCAACCCAACCCAACCCAACATGAATCCTAAATATCATGTTTGTGTTTGTTTTTAAAGCCATCATAGGTTGGGTTGGGTTGACAATTTCTCAACTTGACAATATTGAGTTAGGTTGAAAAATACCTCAAATGCAACTCCGACCCAACCCATGCACTTCCCTACCGTATCATAATTTCTTAGATGCTTTGTTTTTGGTCTATCAACCACATCAAGGCAATGTTGAACATTAAGGCCTTATCAGCATATCGTCAATAAGGCTGTCCACAGGTTGAGTTAGGTTGGGTTTAGGCCTAACTCATATTTGACCAGACTTGGTTAGGTGACTGAAAATTTGACCCGTACTCGACCAAACATAAGGGTCAGATCTGGTGGTTCGGTTCATTGATTGAATAGGTTAGACTCGTTGGTTAGGCGGATTTGGGCTTCAGATTGGGCCACTTTTGTGGATTTGCATGGATTATTTTAATTCTATTTTTTACAGGTCTTTTTGGCCTAAATTAACGACTTACCAAGACATAAAGTTTTATAAATTTTTGAACCTTGTATCTATATATTAGAGGGGCCTCTCTTTACATCATTTATTCAAATTGGGCCTTCAAGCTCAACTTGTATTAAGCCACTACACAACTTTGAATCTTTTGGACCTCCAAGCCATATTAGTCCAAATTTAATATTTCCTAGTTCCCACATATTAACAAATAATGACAAAATACAGAAAAAATAGCATGTAAAAACCTAGGCAAAATATCAAACAAATAAAAACACACATAATAGCACTTTTTAACCACTTGTTAAGCAACCACACAATACAAGTAAAAATATTTTCAAAATGCCTTAGCCTTAGGAGTTAGGACCTAGGCAATACCTTAAAAAGCCAGAGACAAATCAAGAAAACTCAATTGTCATAGGCATATGAAAGCCCATCTCAACCTATTAAACCTACCAACCGTTTCACAAAGCAAGTAGCAAATTCTAGCAAATAAATCACGATCACACAGCAAGTATGGCAACAACAGATAAGAAGAGTATACTGTAAGGTAGTAAACTACCGGCAGTAGGCTAGTTACAATATTCTCAACAGTATATATAATTTGTTACAATTATGAAATACCTACGTATTCCAAAAAAATAGCTTTTTCTAAAGCATTAAAGAACAACTACTGTTTCTCGAAAAAAAAAAAAAAAAAAACTACTCTATTATCTATAGTTAAGTCCATAAAATTTAGAGAAGTAGGAACCGACATAGGATTTCAAGTTAGGGGAGCAGAGTATAAGCAAAAAAAAAAAAAAAATGTGGGCAAGTCCAAATTTGATTTTATTTTTTAAAATTTGTGTGAAATTTTAATTATAAGGGAAATTACAGTAAACCTATGGTTTTAAAAATCGGTATAGTCAAAGAACCACAAAAGGGACTCGTTATCAGTTTTATGGTTTGATCACGATCGAACCAATGACATCATAAATAATTTAATTATGAATTTTTAAATTAAATAAATAAATAATAAGTTTTTTTTTTCATATACTAATAAACTAATAGTAATAAATATGTATGCTTGAAAAATATAATTTTTTTCAAAATTTTCTAGTTTGGGTCGGGTAGAAACGGTCCAGATCGAGAATTTCTTTTTCTCACTTTCTCGGCCTGTCCTGACTCGTTTTGGCTTGAAATAGTGCCAGAATGCAGTTTATTAATTTTTTGAATTTTTTTGCTACTTTTTTTGGAATTTCCTAGTTTCGGTCGAGTAGAAACGGTCGAGATCGAGAATTTCTTTTTCTCACTTTCTCGGCCTGTCCCGACCCGTTTTGGCTTGAAATATTGCCGAAATGCAGTTTTTTAATTTTTCAAATTTTTTTGCTAATTTTTTCGGAATTTTCTAGTTTGGGTCGGGTAGAAACGGTCCAGATCGGTAATTTCTTTTTCTCTCTTTCTCGGCCTTTCCTGACCCGTTTTGGCTTGAAATACTGCCAGAATGAGGTTTTTTAATTTTTTGAGTTTTTTTGCTACTTTTTTCGGAATTTTCTAGTTTGGGTCGGTTAGAAACGGTCCAGAACGAGAATTTCTTTTTCTCACTTTCTCGGCCTGTCCCGACCCGTTTTGGCTTGAAATAGTGCTGGAATGAAGTTTTTTAATTTTTTGAATTTTTTCGCTATTTTTGTCAGAATTTTCTAGTTTGGGTCGGCTAGAAACGGTCTAGATCGAGAATTTCTTTTTCTCACTTTCTCGGCCAGTCCCGACCCGTATTGGCTTGAAATAGTGCCAGAATGCAGTTTTTTAATTCTTTGAAATTTTCTGCTATTTTTTTCAGAATTTTCTAGTTTGGATCGGGTAGAAACGGTCCAGATCGAGAATTTCTTTTTCTCACTTTCTCGGTCTGTCCTGACCCATTTTGGCTTGAAATAGTGCCAGAATGCAGTTTTTTAATTTTTTGAATTTTTTTGCTACTTCTTTTGGAATTTCATAGTTTGGGTCGGGTAGAAACGGTCCAGATCAAGAATTTATTTTTCCCTCTTTCTCGGCCTGCCCCAACCTGTTTTGGCTTGAAATAGTGCCAGAATGCTATTTTTTAATTTTTTTGAATTTTTCTTCTATTTTTTTCGGAATTTTCTAGTTTGGGTCGGGTAGAAACGGTCCAGATCGAGAATTTCTTTTTCTCACTTTCTCGACCTATCCCGACCCATTTTGGCTTGAAATATTGCCGTAATGCAGTTTTTTAATTTTTCAAATTTTTTTGCTACTTTTTTCGGAATTTTCTAGTTTGGATCGGGTAGAAACGGTATAGATCGAGAATTTCTTTTTCCCACTTTCTCGGCCTGTCCCGACCCGTTTTGGCTTGAAATAGTGCCGGAATGCAGTTTTTTAGTTTTTTGAATTTTTCTGCTATTTTTTTCGGAATTTTCTAGTTTGGGTCGGGCAGAAACGGTCCAGATCGAGAATTTCTTTTTCTTACTTTCTCGGCCTGTCCCGACCAGTTTTGGCTTGAAATAATGCCGGAATGCAGTTTTTTAATTTTTTGAATTTTTTTGCTACTTTTTTCGGAATTTTCTAGTTTGGGTCGGGTAGAAACGGTCCAGATTGAGAATTTCTTTTTCTCACTTTCTAGGTCTGTCCCGTCCCGTTTTGGATTGAAATGATGCTGGAATGCAGTTTTTTCATTTTTTGAATTTTTCTGCTATTTTTTTTAGAATTTTCTAGTTTGGGTCGGTTAGAAACGGTCCAGATCGAGAATTTCTTTTTCTCACTTTCTCAGCCTGTCCTGACTCGTTTTTGCTTGAAATAGTGCCAGAATGTAGTTTTTTTAATTTTTTGAATTGTTTTCCTGCCCTTTTTGGAATTTCCTAGTTTGGGTCGGGTAGAAACTGTCCAGATCAAGAATTTCTTTTTCTCACTTTCTCGGCCTGTCCCGACCAGTTTTGGCTTGAAATAATGCCGGAATGCAGTTTTTTAATTTTTTGAATTTTTTTGCTACTTTTTTCGGAATTTTCTAGTTTTGGTCAGGTAGAAACGGTCCAGATTGAGAATTTCTTTTTCTCACTTTCTAGGTCTATCCCGTCCCTTTTTGGATTGAAATGATGCTGGAATGCAGTTTTTTATTTTTTTGAATTTTTCTGCTATTTTTTTCAGAATTTTCTAGTTTGGGTCGGCTAGAAACGGTCCAGATCGAGAATTTCTTTTTCTCACTTTCTCGGCCTGTCCTAACTCGATTTGGCTTGAAATAGTGTCAGAATGCAGTTTTTTAATTTTTTGAATTTTTTTGCTACTTTTTTTGGAATTTCCTAGTTTGGGTCGGGTAGAAACGGTCCAGATCGAGAATTTCTTTTTCTCACTTTCTCGGTCTGTCCCGACCCGTTTTGGCTTGAAATATTGCCGGAATGCAGTTTTTTAATTTTTCAAATTTTTTTGCTAATTTTTTCGGAATTTTCTAGTTTGGGTCGGGTAGAAACGGTCCAGATCGATAATTTCTTTTTCTCTCTTTCTCGGCCTTTCCTGACCCGTTTTGTCTTGAAATACTGCCAGAATGAGGTTTTTTAATTTTTTGAGTTTTTTTGCTAAATTTTTCAGAATTTTCTAGTTTGAGTCGGGTAGAAACGGTCCAGATCGAGAATTTCTTTTTCTCACTTTCTCAGCCTGTCCCGACCCGTTTTGGCTTGAAATAGTGCTGGAATGCAGTTTTTTAATTTTTTGAATTTTTCTGCTATTTTTTTCAGAATTTTCTAGTTTGGGTCGGTTAGAAACGGTCCAGATCGAGAATTTCTTTTTCTCACTTTCTCGGCCTGTCCCGACCCGTATTGGCTTGAAATAGTGCTAGAATGCAGTTTTTTAATTTTTTGAATTTTTCTGCTATTTTTTTTAGAATTTTCTAGTTTGGTTCGGGTAGAAACAGTCCAGATAGAGAATTTCTTTTTCTCACTTTCTCGGCCTGTCCTGACCCGTTTTGGATTGAAATAGTGCCAGAATGCAATTTTTTAGTTTTTTGAATTTTTTTGCTACTTCTTTTGGAATTTCATAGTTTGGGTCGGGTAGAAACGGTCAAGATCAAGAATTTCTTTTTCCCTCTTTCTTGGCCTGTCCCAACCTGTTTTGGCTTGAAATAGTGCCAGAATGCTGTTTTTTAATTTTTTTTGAATTTTTCTTCTATTTTTTTACGAAATTTTCTAGTTTGGGTCAGGTAGAAACGGTCCAGATCGAGAATTTCTTTTTCTCAATTTCTCAACCTGTCCCGACCCATTTTGGCTTGAAATAATGCCGGAATGCAGTTTTTTAATATTTTAAATTTTTTTGCTACATTTTCAGAATTTTCTAGTTTGGGTCGGATAGAAACGGTCCAGATCGAGAATTTCTTTTCCTCACTTTCTCAGCCTGTCCAGACCCGTTTTGGCTTGAAATGATGCCGGAATGCAGTTTTTTAGTTTTTTGAATTTTTTTGCTACTTTTTTGAGAATTTTCTAGTTTGGGTCGGGTAGAAACGGTCCAGATCGAGAATTTCTTTTTCTCTCTTTCTCGGCCTTTCCTGACCCGTTTTGGCTTGAAATGCTGCCAGAATGAGGTTTTTAAATTTTTTGGGTTTTTTTGCTCCTTTTTTCGGAATTTTCTAGTTTGGGTCGGGTAGAAACGGTCCAGATCGAGAATTTCTTTTTCTCACTTTCTCGGCCTATCCTGACCAGTTTTGGCTTGAAATAATGCCGGAATGTAGTTTTTTAATTTTTTGAATTTTCTTGCTACTTTTTTCGGAATTTTCTAGTTTGGGTCGGATAGAAACGGTCTAGATCGAGAATTTCTTTTCCTCACTTTCTCAGCCTGTCCAGACCAGTTTTGGCTTGAAATGATGTCGGAATGAAGTTTTTTAATTTTTTGAATTTTTTTGCTACTTTTTTCGGAATTTTCTAGTTTGGGTCTGGTAGAAACGGTCCAAATCGATAATTTCTTATTTTCTCTTTCTCGGCCTTTCCTGACCCGTTTTGGCTTGAAATACTGCCAGAATGAGGTTTTTAAGTTTTTTGAGTTTTTTTGTTACTTTTTTCAGAATTTTCTAGTTTTGGTCGGATAAAAACAATCCAGATCGAGAATTTCTTTTTCTCACTTTCTCCGCCTGTCCCAACCAGTTTTGGTTTGAAATAATACCGGAAAGCAGTTTTTTAATTTTTTGAATTTTTTTGCTTCTTTTTTCGGAATTTTCTAGTTTGGGTCGGATAGAAACGGTCCAGATCGAGAATTTCTTTTCCTCACTTTCTCGGCCTGTCCAGACCCGTTTTGGCTTGAAATGATGCCGAAATGCAGTTTTTTAATTTTTTGAATTTTTTTGCTAATTTTTTCGAAATTTTCTAGTTTAGGTCGGGTAGAAACGGTCCAGATCGAGAATTTTTTTTTCTCTCTTTCTCGGCCTTTCCTGACCCGTTTTGGCTTGAAATACTGCCAGAATGAGGTTTTTAAATTTTTTGAGTTTTTTTGCTACTTTTTTCGGAATTTTCTAGTTTGGGTCGGGTAGAAACGGTCCAGATCGAGAATTTCTTTTTCTCACTTTCTCGGCCTGTCCCGACCAGTTTTGGCTTGAAATAATCCCGGAATGTAGTTTTCTAATATTTTGAATTTTTTTACTACTTTTTTCGAAATTTTCTAGTTTGGGTAGGACAGAAACGATCCAGATCGAGAATTTCTTTTTCTCACTTTCTCGGTCTGTCCCGACCAGTTTTGGCTTGAAATAATGCCGGAATGCAGTTTTTTAATTTTTTGAATTTTTTTGCAACTTTTTTCGGAATTTTCTAGTTTGGGTCGGGTATAAACGGTCCAGATCGAGAATTTCTTTTTCTAACTTTCGCAGCCTGTCCCGACCAGTTTTGCCTGGAAATAATGCCGGAATGCAGTTTTTTAATTTTTTGAATTTTCTTGCTACTTTTTTCAGAATTTTCTAGTTTGGGTCGGATAGAAACGGTCCAGATCGAGAATTTCTTTTCCTCACTTTCTCAGCCTGTCCAGACCAGTTTTGGCTTGAAATGACGTCGGAATGCAGTTTTTTAATTTTTTGAATTTTTTTGCTACTTTTTTCGGAATTTTCTAGTTTGGGTCTGGTAGAAACGGTCCAAATCGAGAATTTCTTATTTTCTCTTTCTCGGCCTTTCCTGACCCGTTTTGGCTTGAAATACTGCCAGAATGAGGTTTTTAAATTTTTTGAGTTTTTTTGTTACTTTTTTCAGAATTTTCTAGTTTTGGTCGGATAGAAACAATCCAGATCGAGAATTTCTTTTTCTCACTTTCTCCGCATATCCCGACCAGTTTTGGCTTCAAATAATGCCGGAAAGTAGTTTTTTAATTTTTTGAATTTTTTTGCTACTTTTTTCGGAATTTTCTAGTTTGGGTCGGATAGAAACGGTCCAGATCGAGAATTTCTTTTCCTCACTTTCTCGGCCTGTCCAGACCCGTTTTGGCTTGAAATGAGGCCGTAATGCAGTTTTTTAATTTTTTGAATTTTTTTGCTAATTTTTTCGAAATTTTCTAGTTTGGGTCGGGTAGAAACGGTTCAGATCGAGAATTTCTTTTTCTCTCTTTCTCGGCCTTTCCTGACCCGTTTTGGCTTGAAATACTGCCAGAATGAGGTTTTTAAATTTTTTGAGTTTTTTTGCTACTTTTTTCGGAATTTTCTAGTTTGGGTCGGGTAGAAACGGTCCAGATCGAGAATTTCTTTTTCTCACTTTCTCGGCCTGTCCCGACCAGTTTTGGCTTGAAATAATCCCGGAATGCAGTTTTCTAATTTTTTGAATTTTTTTACTACTTTTTTCGAAATTTTCTAGTTTGGGTAGGACAGAAACGGTCCAGATCGAGAATTTCTTTTTCTCACTTTCTCGGTCTGTCCCGACTAGTTTTGGCTTGAAATAATGCCGGAATGCAGTTTTTTAATTTTTTGAATTTTTTTGCTACTTTTTTTCGAAATTTTCTAGTTTGGGTCGGGTATAAACGGTCCAGATCGAGAATTTCTTTTTCTAACTTTCTCCGCCTGTCCCAACCAGTTTTGGCTTGAAATAATGCCGGAATATAGTTTTTTAATTTTTTGAATTTTTTTGCTACTTTTTTCGGAATTTTCTAGTTTGGGTCGGGTAGAAACGGTCCAGATCGAGAATTTCTTTTTTTCACTTTCTCGGCCTGTCCCGACCCATTTTGGCTTGAAATAGTGCCAAAATGCAGTTTTTTAATTTTTCGAATTTTTTTGCTACTTTTTAAGGAATTTTGTAGTTTGGGTCGGGTAGAAACGGTCCAGATCGAGAATTTCTTTTTCTCTCTTTCTCGGCCTTTCCTGACCCGTTTTGGCTTGAAATACTGCAAAAATGAGGTTTTTTAATTTTTTGAGTTTTTTTGCTACTTTTTTCAGAATTTTCTAGTTTGGGACGGGTAGAAACGGTCCTGATCGAGAATTTCTTTTTCTCACTTTCTCGGCCTGTCCTGACCAGATTTGGCTTGAAATAATGCCGGAATGCAGTTTTTTAATTTTTTGAATTTTTTTGCTACTTTTTTCGGAATTTTCTAGTTTGGGTCGGATAGAAACGGTCCAGATCGAGAATTTCTTTTCCTCACTTTCTCTGCCTGTCCAGACCCGTTTTGGCTTGAAATGATGCCGGAATGTAGTTTTTTAGTTTTTTGAATTTTTTTGCTACTTTTTTCGAAATTTTCTAGTTTGGGTCGGGTAGAAACGGTCCAGATCGAGAATTTTTTTTCTCTCTTTCTCGGCATTTCCTGACCCGTTTTGGCTTAAAATACTGCCAGAATGAGGTTTTTAAATTTTTTGAGTTTTTTTGCTATTTTTTTCGGAATTTTCTAGTTTGGGTCGGTTAGAAACGGTCCAGATCGAGAATTTCTTTTTCTCTCTTTCTCGGCCTTTCCTAACCCGTTTTGGCTTGAAATACTGCCAGAATGAAGTTTTTTAATTTTTTGAGTTTTTTTGCTACTTTTTACGGAATTTTCTAGTTTGGGTCGGGAAGAAACGGTCCAGATCGAGAATTTCTTTTTCTCACTTTCTCAACCTATCCCGACCTGTTTTGGCTTGAAATAGTGTTGGAATGCAGTTTTTTAATTTTTTGAATTTTTCGGCTATTTTTTTCAGAATTTTCTAGTTTGGGTCGGCTAGAAACGGTCCAGATCGAGAATTTCTTTTTCTCACTTTCTCGGCCTTTCCCGACCCGTTTTGGCTTGAAATAGTGCCAGAATGTAGTTTGTTAATTTTTTGAATTTTTCTGCTATTTTTTTCGGAATTTTCTAGTTTGGGTCGGGTAGAAACGGTCCAGATCGAGAATTTTTTTTCTCTCTTTCTCGGCCTTTCCTGACCGTTTTTGGCTTAAAATACTGCCAGAATGAGGTTTTTAAATTTTTTGAGTTTTTTTGCTATTTTTTTCGGAATTTTCTAGTTCGGGTCGGTTAGAAACGGTCCAGATCGAGAATTTCTTTTTCTCTCTTTCTCGGCCTTTCCTAACCCGTTTTGGCTTGAAATACTTTCAGAATGAAGTTTTTTAATTTTTTGAGTTTTTTTGCTACTTTTTACGGAATTTTCTAGTTTGGGTCGGGAAGAAACGGTCCAGATCGAGAATTTCTTTTTCTCACTTTCTCAGCCTATCCGGACCCGTTTTGGCATGAAATAGTGTTGGAATGCAGTTTTTTAATTTTTTGAATTTTTCTGCTATTTTTTTTTCAGAATTTTCTAGTTTGGGTCGGCTAGAAACGGTCCAGATCGAGAATTTCTTTTTCTCACTTTCTCGGCCTTTCCCGACCCGTTTTTGCTTGAAATAGTGCCAGAATGCAGTTTGTTAATTTTTTGAATTTTTCTGCTATTTTTTTCGGAATTTTCTAGTTTGGGTCGGGTAGAAACGGTCCAGATCGAGAATTTCTTTTTCTCACTTTCTCGACCTGTCCCGACCCATTTTGGTTTGAAATATTGCCGAAATGCAGTTTTTTAATTTTTTGAATTTTTTTGTTACTTTTTTCAAAATTTTCTAGTTTGGGTCGGGTAGAAACGGTCCAGATCGAGAATTTCTTTTTCTCACTTTCTCGGCCTATCCTGACCCATTTTGGCTTGAAATAGTGCCAGAATGCAGTTTTTTAATTTGTCGAATTTTTTTGCTACTTTTTTCGAAATTTTCTAGTTTGGGTCGGGTAGAAACGATCCAGATCGAGAATTTCATTTTCTCACTTTCTGGCCCTGTCCCGACCTGTTTTGGCTTGAAATAATGCCGGAATGCAGTTTTTTAATTTTTTGAATTTTTTTGCTACTTTTTTCGGAATTTTCTAGTTTGGGTCGGGTAGAAACGGTCCAGATTGAGAATTTCTTTTTCTCACTTTCTAGGTCTTTCCCGTCCCGTTTTGGATTGAAATGATGCTGGAATGCAGTTTTTTCATTTTTTGAATTTTTCTGCTATTTTTTTTAGAATTTTCTATTTTGGGTCGGTTAGAAACGGTCCAGATCGAGAATTTCTTTTTCTCACTTTCTCAGCCTGTCCTGACTCGTTTTTGCTTGAAATAGTGCCAGAATGTAGTTTTTTTAATTTTTTGAATTGTTTTCCTGCCCTTTTTGGAATTTCCTAGTTTGGGTCGGGTAGAAACTGTCCAGATCAAGAATTTCTTTTTCTCACTTTCTCGGCCTGTCCCGACCAGTTTTGGCTTGAAATAATGCCGGAATGCAGTTTTTTAATTTTTTGAATTTTTTTGCTACTTTTTTCGGAATTTTCTAGTTTTGGTCAGGTAGAAACGGTCCAGATTGAGAATTTCTTTTTCTCACTTTCTAGGTCTATCCCGTCCCTTTTTGGATTGAAATGATGCTGGAATGCAGTTTTTTAATTTTTTGAATTTTTCTGCTATTTTTTTCAGAATTTTCTAGTTTGGGTCGGCTAGAAACGGTCCAGATCGAGAATTTCTTTTTCTCACTTTCTCGGCCTGTCCTAACTCGATTTGGCTTGAAATAGTGTCAGAATGCAGTTTTTTAATTTTATGAATTTTTTTGCTACTTTTTTTGGAATTTCCTAGTTTGGGTCGGGTAGAAACGGTCCAGATCGAGAATTTCTTTTTCTCACTTTCTCGGTCTGTCCCGACCCGTTTTGGCTTGAAATATTGCCGGAATGCAGTTTTTTAATTTTTCAAATTTTTTTGCTAATTTTTTCGGAATTTTCTAGTTTGGGTCGGGTAGAAACGGTCCAGATCGATAATTTCTTTTTCTCTCTTTCTCGGCCTTTCCTGACCCGTTTTGGTTTGAAATACTGCCAGAATGAGGTTTTTTAATTTTTTGAGTTTTTTTGCTAAATTTTTCAGAATTTTCTAGTTTGAGTCGGGTAGAAACGGTCCAGATCGAGAATTTCTTTTTCTCACTTTCTCGGCCTGTCCCGACCCGTTTTGGCTTGAAATAGTGCTGGAATGCAGTTTTTTAATTTTTTGAATTTTTCTGCTATTTTTTTTCAGAATTTTCTAGTTTGGGTCGGTTAGAAACGGTTCAGATCGAGAATTTCTTTTTCTTACTTTCTCGGCCTGTCCCGACCCGTATTGGCTTGAAATAGTGCCAGAATGCAGTTTTTTAATTTTTTGAATTTTTCTGCTATTTTTTTCAGAATTTTCTAGTTTGGTTCGGGTAGAAACAGTCCAGATAGAGAATTTCTTTTTCTCACTTTCTCGGCCTGTCCTGACCCGTTTTGGATTGAAATAGTGCCAGAATGTAATTTTTTAGTTTTTTGAATTTTTTTACTACTTCTTTTGGAATTTCATAGTTTGGGTCGGGTAGAAACGGTCCAGATCAAGAATTTCTTTTTCCCTCTTTCTTGGCCTGTCCCAACCTGTTTTGGCTTGAAATAGTGCCAGAATGCTGTTTTTTAATTTTTTTGAATTTTTCTTCTATTTTTTTACGAAATTTTCTAGTTTGGGTCAGGTAGAAACGGTCCAGATCGAGAATTTCTTTTTCTCAATTTCTCGACCTGTCCCGACCCATTTTGGCTTGAAATAATGCCGGAATGCAGTTTTTTAATATTTTGAATTTTTTTGCTACATTTTCAGAATTTTCTAGTTTGGGTCGGATAGAAACGGTCCAGATCGAGAATTTCTTTTCCTCACTTTCTCAGCCTGTCCAGACCCGTTTTGGCTTGAAATGATGCCGGAATGCAGTTTTTTAATTTTTTGAATTTTTTTGCTACTTTTTTGAGAATTTTCTAGTTTGGGTCGGGTAGAAACGGTCCAGATCGAGAATTTCTTTTTCTCTCTTTCTCGGCCTTTCCTGACCCGTTTTGGCTTGAAATGCTGCCAGAATGAGGTTTTTAAATTTTTTGGGTTTTTTTGCTCCTTTTTTCGGAATTTTCTAGTTTGGGTCGGGTAGAAACGGTCCAGATCGAGAATTTCTTTTTCTCACTTTCTCGGCCTATCCTGACCAGTTTTGGCTTGAAATAATGCCGGAATGTAGTTTTTTAATTTTTCGAATTTTCTTGCTACTTTTTTCGGAATTTTCTAGTTTGGGTCGGATAGAAACGGTCCAGATCGAGAATTTCTTTTCCTCACTTTCTCAGCCTGTCCAGACCAGTTTTGGCTTGAAATGATGTCGGAATGAAGTTTTTTAATTTTTTGAATTTTTTTGCTACTTTTTTCGGAATTTTCTAGTTTGGGTCTGGTAGAAACGGTCCAAATCGATAATTTCTTATTTTCTCTTTCTCGGCCTTTCCTGACCCGTTTTGGCTTGAAATACTGCCAGAATGAGGTTTTTAAGTTTTTTGAGTTTTTTTGTTACTTTTTTCAGAATTTTCTAGTTTTGGTCGGATAAAAACAATCCAGATCGAGAATTTCTTTTTCTCACTTTCTCCGCCTGTCCCGACCAGTTTTGGCTTGAAATAATACCGGAAAGCAGTTTTTTAATTTTTTGAATTTTTTTGCTACTTTTTTCGGAATTTTCTAGTTTGGGTCGGATAGAAACGGTCCAGATCGAGAATTTCTTTTCCTCACTTTCTCGGCCTGTCCAGACCCGTTTTGGCTTGAAATGATGCCGAAATGCAGTTTTTTAATTTTTTGAATTTTTTTGCTAATTTTTTCGAAATTTTCTAGTTTGGGTCGGGTAGAAACGGTCCAGATCGAGAATTTTTTTTTCTCTCTTTCTCGGCCTTTCCTGACCCGTTTTGGCTTGAAATACTGCCAGAATGAGGTTTTTAAATTTTTTGAGTTTTTTTTTGCTACTTTTTTCGGAATTTTCTAGTTTGGGTCGGGTAGAAACGGTCCAGATTGAGAATTTCTTTTTCTCACTTTCTCGGCCTGTCCCGACCAGTTTTGGCTTGAAATAATCCCGGAATGTAGTTTTCTAATATTTTGAATTTTTTTACTACTTTTTTCGAAATTTTCTAGTTTGGGTAGGACAGAAACGGTCGAGATCGAGAATTTCTTTTTCTCACTTTCTCGGTCTGTCCCGACCAGTTTTGGCTTGAAATAATGCCGGAATGCAGTTTTTTAATTTTTTGAATTTTTTTGCTACTTTTTTCGGAATTTTCTAGTTTGGGTCGGGTATAAACGGTCCAGATCGAGAATTTCTTTTTCTAACTTTCGCAGCCTGTCCCGACCAGTTTTGGCTTGGAATAATGCCGGAATGCAGTTTTTTAATTTTTTGAATTTTCTTGCTACTTTTTTCAGAATTTTCTAGTTTGGGTCGGATAGAAACGGTCCAGATCGAGAATTTCTTTTCCTCACTTTCTTAGCCTGTCCAGACCAGTTTTGGCTTGAAATGATGTCGGAATGCAGTTTTTTAGTTTTTTGTATTTTTTTGCTACTTTTTTCGGAATTTTCTAGTTTGGGTCTGGTAGAAACGGTCCAAATCGAGAATTTCTTATTTTCTCTCTCTCGGCCTTTCCTGACCCGTTTTGGCTTGAAATACTGCCAGAATGAGGTTTTTAAATTTTTTGAGTTTTTTTGTTACTTTTTTCAGAATTTTCTAGTTTTGGTCGGATAGAAACAATCCAGATCGAGAATTTCTTTTTCTCACCTTCTCCGCCTATCCCGACCAGTTTTGGCTTGAAATAATGCCGGAAAGTAGTTTTTTAATTTTTTGAATTTTTTTGCTACTTTTTTCGGAATTTTCTAGTTTGGGTCGGATAGAAACGGTCCAGATCGAGAATTTCTTTTCCTCAATTTCTCGGCCTGTCCAGACCCGTTTTGGCTTGAAATGAGGCCGGAATGCAGTTTTTTAATTTTTTGAATTTTTTTGCTAATTTTTTCGAAATTTTCTAGTTTGGGTCGGGTAGAAACGGTCCAGATCGAGAATTTCTTTTTCTCTCTTTCTTGGCCTTTCCTGACCCGTTTTGGTTTGAAATACTGCCAGAATGAGGTTTTTAAATTTTTTGAGTTTTTTTGCTACTTTTTTCGGAATTTTCTAGTTTGGGTCGGGTAGAAACGGTCCAGATCGAGAATTTCTTTTTCTCACTGTCTCGGCCTGTCCCGACCAGTTTTGGCTTGGAATAATCCTGGAATGCAGTTTTCTAATTTTTTGAATTTTTTTACTACTTTTTTCGAAATTTTCTAGTTTTGGTAGGACAGAAACGGTCCAGATCGAGAATTTCTTTTTCTCACTTTCTCGGCCTGTCCCGACCCATTTTGGCTTGAAATAGTGCCAAAATGCAGTTTTTTAATTTTTCGAATTTTTTTGCTACTTTTTAAGGAATTTTGTAGTTTGGGTCGGGTAGAAACGGTCCAGATCGAGAATTTCTTTTTCTCTCTTTCTCGGCCTTTCCTGACCCGTTTTGGCTTGAAATACTGCAAAAATGAGGTTTTTTAATTTTTTGAGTTTTTTTGCTACTTTTTTCAGAATTTTCTAGTTTGGGACGGGTAGAAACGTTCCTGATCGAGAATTTCTTTTTCTCACTTTCTCGGCCTGTCCTGACCAGATTTGGCTTGAAATAATGCCGGAATGCAGTTTTTTAATTTTTTGAATTTTTTTGCTACTTTTTTCGGAATTTTCTAGTTTGGGTCGGATAGAAACGGTCCAGATCGAGAATTTCTTTTCCTCACTTTCTCTGCCTGTCCAGACCCGTTTTGGCTTGAAATGATGCCGGAATGTAGTTTTTTAGTTTTTTGAATTTTTTTGCTACTTTTTTCGGAATTTTCTAGTTTGGGTCGGGTAGAAACGGTCCAGATCGAGAATTTTTTTTTCTCTCTTTCTCGGCATTTCCTGACCCGTTTTGGCTTAAAATACTGCCAAAATGAGGTTTTTAAATTTTTTGAGTTTTTTTGCTATTTTTTTCGGAATTTTCTAGTTTGGGTCGGTTAGAAACGGTCCAGATCGAGAATTTCTTTTTCTCTCTTTCTCGGCCTTTCCTAACCCGTTTTGGCTTGAAATACTGCCAGAATGAAGTTTTTTAATTTTTTGAGTTTTTTTGCTACTTTTTACGGAATTTTCTAGTTTGAGTCGGGAAGAAACGGTCCAGATCGAGAATTTCTTTTTCTCACTTTCTCAGCCTATCCCGACCTGTTTTGGCTTCAAATAGTGTTGGAATGCAGTTTTTTAATTTTTTGAATTTTTCGGCTATTTTTTTCAAAATTTTCTAGTTTGGGTCGGCTAGAAACGGTCCAGATCGAGAATTTCTTTTTCTCACTTTCTCGGCCTTTCCCGACCCGTTTTGGCTTGAAATAGTGCCAGAATGCAGTTTGTTAATTTTTTGAATTTTTCTGCTCTTTTTTTCGGAATTTTCTAGTTTGGGTCGGGTAGAAACGGTCCAGATCGAGAATTTTTTTTTCTCTCTTTCTCGGCCTTTCCTGACCCTTTTTGGCTTAAAATACTGCCAGAATGAGGTTTTTAAATTTTTTGAGTTTTTTTGCTATTTTTTTCGGAATTTTCTATTTCGGGTCGGTTAGAAACGGTCCAGATCGAGAATTTCTTTTTCTCTCTTTCTCGGCCTTTCCTAACCCGTTTTGGCTTGAAATACTGCCAGAATGAAGTTTTTTAATTTTTTGAGTTTTTTTGCTACTTTTTACGGAATTTTCTATTTTGGGTCGGGAAGAAACGGTCCAGATCGAGAATTTCTTTTTCTCACTTTCTCAGCCTATCCGGACCCGTTTTGGCATGAAATAGTGTTGGAATGCAGTTTTTTAATTTTTTGAATTTTTCTGCCACTTTTTTCAGAATTTTCTAGTTTGGGTCGGCTAGAAACGGTCCAGATCGAGAATTTCTTTTTCTCACTTTCTCGGCCTTTCCCGACCCGTTTTGGCTTGAAATAGTGCCAGAATGCAGTTTGTTAATTTTTTGAATTTTTCTGCTATTTTTTTCGGAATTTTCTAGTTTGGGTCGGGTAGAAACGGTCCAGATAGAGAATTTTTTTTTTCTCTTTCTCGGCCTTTCCTGACCCTTTTTGGCTTAAAATACTGCTAGAATGAGGTTTTTAAATTTTTTGACTTTTTTTGCTATTTTTTTCGGAATTTTCTAGTTCGGGTCGGTTAGAAACGGTCCAGATCGAGAATTTCTTTTTCTCTCTTTCTCGGCCTTTCCTAACCCGTTTTGGCTTGAAATACTGCCAGAATGAAGTTTTTTAATTTTTTGAGTTTTTTTGCTACTTTTTACGGAATTTTCTAGTTTGGGTCGGGAAGAAACGGTCCAGATCGAGAATTTCTTTTTCTCACTTTCTCAGCCTATCCGGACCCGTTTTGGCATGAAATAGTGCTGAAATGCAGTTTTTTAATTTTTTGAATTTTTCTGCTATTTTTTTTCAGAATTTTCTAGTTTGGGTCGGTTAGAAACGGTCCAGATCGAGAATTTCTTGTTCTCACTTTCTCGGCCTGTCCCGACCCGTATTGGCTTGAAATAGTGCCAGAATGCAGTTTTTTAATTTTTTGAATTTTTCTGCTATTTTTTTCAGAATTTTCTAGTTTGGTTCGGGTAGAAACAGTCCAGATAGAGAATTTCTTTTTCTCACTTTCTCGGCCTGTCCTGACCCGTTTTGGATTGAAATAGTGCCAGAATGCAATTTTTTAGTTTTTTGAATTTTTTTGCTACTTCTTTTGGAATTTCATAGTTTGGGTCGGGTAGAAACGGTACAGATCAAGAATTTCTTTTTCCCTCTTTCTTGGCCTGTCCCAACCTGTTTTGGCTTTAAATAGTGCCAGAATGCTGTTTTTTAATTTTTTTTGAATTTTTCTTCTATTTTTTTACGAAATTTTCTAGTTTGGGTCAGGTAGAAACGGTCCAGATCGAGAATTTCTTTTTCTCAATTTCTCGACCTGTCCCGACCCATTTTGGCTTGAAATAATGCCGGAATGCAGTTTTTTAATATTTTGAATTTTTTTGCTACATTTTCAGAATTTTCTAGTTTGGGTCGGATAGAAACGGTCCAGATCGAGAATTTCTTTTCCTCACTTTCTCAGCCTGTCCAGACCCGTTTTGGCTTGAAATGATGCCGGAATGCAGTTTTTTAATTTTTTGAATTTTTTTGCTACTTTTTTGAGAATTTTCTAGTTTGGGTCGGGTAGAAACGGTCCAGATCGAGAATTTCTTTTTCTCTCTTTCTCGGCCTTTCCTGACCCGTATCGGCTTGAAATGCTGCCAGAATGAGGTTTTTAAATTTTTTGGGTTTTTTTGCTCCTTTTTTCGGAATTTTCTAGTTTGGGTCGGGTAGAAACGGTCCAGATCGAGAATTTCTTTTTCTCACTTTCTCGGCCTATCCTGACCAGTTTTTTCTTGAAATAATACCGGAATGTAGTTTTTTAATTTTTCGAATTTTCTTGCTACTTTTTTCGAAATTTTCTAGTTTGGGTCGGATAGAAACGGTCCAGATCGAGAATTTCTTTTCCTCACTTTCTCAGCCTGTCCAGACCAGTTTTGGCTTGAAATGATGTCGGAATGAAGTTTTTTAATTTTTTGAATTTTTTTGCTACTTTTTTCGGAATTTTCTAGTTTGGGTCTGGTAGAAACGGTCCAAATCGAGAATTTCTTATTTTCTCTTTCTCGGCCTTTCCTGACCCGTTTTGGCTTGAAATACTGCCAGAATGAGGTTTTTAAGTTTTTTGAGTTTTTTTGTTACTTTTTTCAGAATTTTCTAGTTTTGGTCGGATAAAAACAATCCAGATAGAGAATTTCTTTTTCTCACTTTCTCCGCCTGTCCCGACCAGTTTTGGCTTGAAATAATACCGGAAAGCAGTTTTTTAATTTTTTGAATTTTTTTGCTACTTTTTTCGGAATTTTCTAGTTTGGGTCGGATAGAAACGGTCCAGATCGAGAATTTCTTTTCCTCACTTTCTCGGTCTGTCCAGACCCGTTTTGGCTTGAAATGATGCCGAAATGCAGTTTTTTAATTTTTTCAATTTTTTTGCTAATTTTTTCGAAATTTTCTAGTTTGGGTCGGGTAGAAACGGTCCAGATCGAAAATTTTTTTTTCTCTCTTTCTCGGCCTTTCCTGACCCGTTTTGGCTTGAAATACTGCCAGAATGAGGTTTTTAAATTTTTTGAGTTTTTTTGCTACTTTTTTCGGAATTTTCTAGTTTGGGTCGGGTAGAAACGGTCCAGATCGAGAATTTCTTTTTCTCACTTTCTCGGGCTGTCCCGACCAGTTTTGGCTTGAAATAATCCCGGAATGTAGTTTTCTAATATTTTGAATTTTTTTACTACTTTTTTCGAAATTTTCTAGTTTGGGTAGGACAGAAACGGTCCAGATCGAGAATTTCTTTTTCTCACTTTCTCGGTCTGTCCCGACCAGTTTTGGCTTGAAATAATGCCGGAATGCAGTTTTTTAATTTTTTGAATTATTTTGCTACTTTTTTCGGAATTTTCTAGTTTGGGTCGGGTATAAACGGTCCAGATCGAGAATTTCTTTTTGTAACTTTCGCAGCCTGTCCCGACCAGTTTTGGCTTGGAATAATGCCGGAATGCAGTTTTTTAATTTTTTGAATTTTCTTGCTACTTTTTTCAGAATTTTCTAGTTTGGGTCGGATAGAAACGGTCCAGATCGAGAATTTCTTTTCCTCACTTTCTTAGCCTGTCCAGACCAGTTTTGGCTTGAAATAATGTCGGAATGCAGTTTTTTAATTTTTTGAATTTTTTTGCTACTTTTTTCGGAATTTTCTAGTTTGGGTCTGGTAGAAACGGTCCAAATCGAGAATTTCTTATTTTCTCTTTCTCGGCCTTTCCTGACCCGTTTTGGCTTGAAATACTGCCAGAATGAGGTTTTTAAATTTTTTGAGTTTTTTTGTTACTTTTTTCAGAATTTTCTAGTTTTGGTCGGATAGAAACAATCCAGATCGAGAATTTCTTTTTCTCACCTTCTCCGCCTATCCCGACCAGTTTTGGCTTGAAATAATGCCGGAAAGTAGTTTTTTAATTTTTTGAATTTTTTTGCTACTTTTTTCGGAATTTTCTAGTTTGGGTCGGATAGAAACGGTCCAGATCGAGAATTTCTTTTCCTCAATTTCTCGGCCTGTCCAGACCCGTTTTGGCTTGAAATGAGGCCGGAATGCAGTTTTTTAATTTTTTGAATTTTTTTGCTAATTTTTTCGAAATTTTCTAGTTTGGGTCGGGTAGAAACGGTCCAGATCGAGAATTTCTTTTTCTCTCTTTCTCGGCCTTTCCTGACCCGTTTTGGCTTGAAATACTGCCAGAATGAGGTTTTTAAATTTTTTGAGTTTTTTTGCTACTTTTTTCGGAATTTTCTAGTTTGGGTCGGGTAGAAACGGTCCAGATCGAGAATTTCTTTTTCTCACTTTCTCGGCCTGTCCCGACCAGTTTTGGCTTGAAATAATCCTGGAATGCAGTTTTCTAATTTTTTGAATTTTTTTACTACTTTTTTCGAAATTTTCTAGTTTGGGTCGGGTATAAACGGTCCAGATCGAGAATTTCTTTTTCTAACTTTCTCAGCCTGTCCCAACCAGTTTCGGCTTGAAATAATGCCGGAATATAGTTTTTTAATTTTTTGAATTTTTTTGCTACTTTTTTCGGAATTTTCTAGTTTGGGTCGGGTAGAAACGGTCCAGATCGAGAATTTCTTTTTCTCACTTTCTCGGCCTGTCCCGACCCATTTTGGCTTGAAATAGTGCCAAAATGCAGTTTTTTAATTTTTCGAATTTTTTTGCTACTTTTTAAGGAATTTTGTAGTTTGGGTCGGGTAGAAACGGTCCAGAACGAGAATTTCTTTTTCTCTCTTTCTCGGCCTTTCCTGACCCGTTTTGGCTTGAAATACTGCAAAAATGAGGTTTTTTAATTTTTTGAGTTTTTTTGCTACTTTTTTCAGAATTTTCTAGTTTGGGACGGGTAGAAACGTTCCTGATCGAGAATTTCTTTTTCTCACTTTCTCGGCCTGTCCTGACCAGATTTGGCTTGAAATAATGCCGGAATGCAGTTTTTTAGTTTTTTGAATTTTTTTGCTACTTTTTTCGGAATTTTCTAGTTTGGGTCGGATAGAAACGGTCCAGATCGAGAATTTCTTTTCCTCACTTTCTCTGCCTGTCCAGACCCGTTTTGGCTTGAAATGATGCCGGAATGTAGTTTTTTAGTTCTTTGAATTTTTTTGCTACTTTTTTCGTAATTTTCTAGTTTGGGTCGGGTAGAAACGGTCCAGATCGAGAATTTTTTTTCTCTCTTTCTCGGCATTTCCTGACCCGTTTTGGCTTAAAATACTGCCAAAATGAGGTTTTTAAATTTTTTGAGTTTTTTGCTATTTTTTTCGGAATTTTCTAGTTTGGGTCGGTTAGAAACGGTCCAGATCGAGAATTTCTTTTTCTCTCTTTCTCGGCCTTTCCTAACCCGTTTTGGCTTGAAATACTGCCAGAATGAAGTTTTTTAATTTTTTGAGTTTTTTTGCTACTTTTTACGGAATTTTCTAGTTTGCGTCGGAAGAAACGGTCCAGATTGAGAATTTCTTTTTCTCACTTTCTCAGCCTATCCCGACCTGTTTTGGCTTCAAATAGTGTTGGAATGCAGTTTTTTAATTTTTTGAATTTTTCGGCTATTTTTTTCAAAATTTTCTAGTTTGGGTCGGCTAGAAACGGTCCAGATCGAGAATTTCTTTTTCTCACTTTCTCGGCCTTTCCCGACCCGTTTTGGCTTGAAATAGTGCCAGAATGCAGTTTGTTAATTTTTTGAATTTTTCTTCTATTTTTTTCGGAATTTTCTAGTTTGGGTCGGGTAGAAACGGTCCAGATCGAGAATTTTTTTTTCTCTCTTTCTCGGCCTTTCCTGACCCTTTTTGGCTTAAAATACTGCCAGAATGAGGTTTTTAAATTTTTTGAGTTTTTTTGCTATTTTTTTCGGAATTTTCTAGTTCGGGTCGGGTAGAAACGGTCCAGATCGAGAATTTCTTTTTCTCTCTTTCTCGGCCTTTCCTAACCTGTTTTAGCTTGAAATACTGCCAGAATTAAGTTTTTAAATATTTTGAGTTTTTTTGCTACTTTTTACGGAATTTTCTAGTTTGGGACGAGTAGAAACGGTCCAGATCGAGAATTTCTTTTTCTCACTTTCTCGGCCTGTCCCGACCAGTTTTGGCTTGAAATAATGCCGGAATGCAGTTTTTTAATTTTTTGAATTTTATTGCTACTTTTTTCGGAATTTTCTAGTTTGGGTCGGATAGAAACGGTCCAGATCGAGAATTTCTTTTCCTCACTTTCTCCGCCTGTCCAAACCTGTTTTGGCTTGAAATGATGCCGGAATGCAGTTTTTTAGTTTTTTGAATTTTTTTGCTACTTTTTTCGGAATTTTTTAGTTTGGGTCGGGTAGAAATGGTCCAGATCGAGAATTTCTTTTTCTCTCTTTCTCGGCCTTTCCTGACCTGTTTTGGCTTAAAATACTGCCAAAATGAGGTTTTTAAATTTTTTGAGTTTTTTTGCTATTTTTTTTGGAATTTTCTAGTTTGGGTCGGGTAGAAACGGTCCAGATCGAGAATTTCTTTTTCTCTTTTTCTCGGCCTTTCCTGACCCGTTTTGGCTTGAAATACTGCAAGAATGAGGTTCTTAAATTTTTTGAGTTTTTTCGCTACTTTTTTCGAAATTTTCTTGTTTGGGTCGGGTAGAAACGTTCCAGATCGAGAATTTCTTTTTCTCACTTTCTCAGCCTGTCCCGACCAGTTTTGGCTTGAAATAATGCCGGAATGCAGTTTTTAATTTTTTGAATTTTTTTGCTACTTTTTCGGAATTTTCTAGTTTGGGTCGGATAGAAACGATCCAGATCGAGAATTTCTTTTCCTTACTTTCTCGGCCTGTCCAGACCCGTTTTGGCTTAAAATGATGCCGGAATACAGTTTTTTAATTTTTTGAATTTTTTTGCTAATTTTTTCGGAATTTTCTAGTTTGGGTCGGGTTGAAACGGTCCAGATCGAGAATTTCTTTTTCTCTCTTTCTCTGCCTTTCCTGACCCGTTTTGGCTTGAAATACTGCCAGAATGAGGTCTTTAAATTTTTTGAGTTTTTTTGCTACTTTTTTCAGAATTTTCTAGTTTGGGTCGGGTAGAAACGGTCCAGATCGAGAATTTCTTTTTCTCACTTTCTCGGCTTGTCCCGACCAGTCTTGGCTTGAAATAATGCCGGAATGCAGTTTTTTAATTTTTTGAATTTTTTTGCTACTTTTTTCGGAATTTTCTAGTTTGGGTAGGATAGAAAAGATCCAGATCGAAAATTTCTTTTTCTCAGTTTCTCCTCCTGTCCCGACCAATTTTGGCTTGAAATAATGCCGGAATGCAGTTTTTTAATTTTTTGAATTTTATTGCTACTTTTTTCGGAATTTTCTAGTTTGGGTCGGCTAGAAACGGTCCAGATCGAGAATTTCTTTTTCCCCACTTTCTCGGCCTGTCCCGACCCGTTTTGGCTTGAAATAGTGCCGGAATGCAGTTTTTGAATTTTTTGAATTTTTTTGCTACTTTTTTCGGAATTTTCTAGTTTGGGTCGGGTAGAAACGATCCAGATCGAGAATTTCTTTTTCTCACTTTCAAGGCTTGTCCCGACCCGTTTTGGCTTGAAATAGTGCCAGAATGCTGTTTTTTAATTTTTTGAATTTTTCTTCCATTTTTTTCGGAATTTTGTAGTTTGGGTCGGGTAGAAATGGTCCTGATCGAGAATTTCTTTTTCTCACTTTCTCGACCTGTCCCGACCCATTTTGGTTTGAAATATTGCCGGAATGCTGTTTTTTAATTTTTCGAATTTTTTTGCTACTTTTATTGGAATTTTCTAGTTTGGGTCGGAAAGAAACGGTCCAGATCGAGAATTTCTTTTCCTCACTTTCTCGGCCTGTCCAGACCTGTTTTCGCTTGAAATAATGCCGTAATGCATCTTTTTTAATTTTTTGAATTTTTTTGCTACTTTTTTCGAAATTTTCTTGTTTGGGTCGGGTAGAAACGGTCTAGATTGAGAATTTCTTTTTCCCACTTTCTAGGTCTGTCCCGTCCCGTTTTGGCTTAAAATGATGTTCGAATGTAGTTTTTTAATTTTTTGAATTTTTCGGCTATTTATTTAAGAATTTTCTAGTTTGGGTCGGCTAGAAACGGTCCAGATCGAAAATTTCTTTTTCTCACTTTCTCGGCCTGTCCTGACTCGTTTTGGCTAGAAATAGTGCCAGAATGCAGTTTTTTAATTTTTTGAATTTTTTTGCTACTTTTTTTGGAATTTCCTAGTTTGGTTCGGGTAGAAACGGTCCAGATCGAGAATTACTTTTTCTCACTTTCTCGGCCTGTCCCGACCTGTTTTGGCTTGAAATATTGCCGGAATGCAGTTTTTTAGTTTTTCGAATTTTTTTGCTAATTTTTTCAGAATTTTCTAGTTTGGGTCGGATAGAAACGGTCTAGATCGATAATTTCTTTTTCTCTCTTTCTCGGCCTTTCCTGATCCATTTTGGCTTTAAATACTGCCAGAATGAGGTTTTTTAATTTTTTGAGTTTTTTTGCTACTTTTTTCGCAATTTTCTAGTTTGGGTCGGGTAGAAACGGTCCTGATCGAGAATTTCTTTTTCTCACTTTCTCGGCCTCTCCCGACCCGTTTTAGTTTGAAATAGTGCTGGAATACAGTTTTTTAATTTTTTGAATTTTTCTGCTATTTTTTTCAGAATTTTCTAGTTTGGGTCGGCTAGAAACAGTCCAGATCGAGAATTTTTTTTCCTCACTTTCTCAGCCTGTCCAGACCCGTTTTGGCTTGAAATGATGCCGGAATGCAGTTTTTTAATTTTTTGAATTTTTTTGCTAATTTTTTCAGAATTTTCTAGTTTGGGTCGGGTAGAAACGGTCCAGATCGAGAATTTTTTTTTTTCTCTCTTTCTCGGCCTTTCCTGACCCGTTTTCGCTTGAAATACTTTCAGAATGATGTTTTTAAATTTTTTGAGTTTTTTTGCTACTTTTTTCGGAATTTTCTAGTTTGGGTCGGGGTAAAAAGGGTCCAGATCGAGAATTTCTTTTTCTCACTTTCTCGGCCTGTCTCGACCAGTTTTGGCTTGAAATAATGCAGGAATGCAATTTTTTAATTTTTTGAATTTTTCTGTTATTTTTTTTGAAATTTTCTAGTTTGGGTCGGGTAGAAACGGTCCAGATCGAGAATTTCTTTTTCTCTCTTTCTCGGCCTTGCCTGACCCGTTTTGGCTTGAAATACTGCCAGAATGAGGTTTTTTAATTTTTGGAGTTTTTTTGCTACTTTTTTCGCAATTTTCTAGTTTAGGTCGGGTTGAAACGGTCCAGATCGAGAATTTCTTTTTCTCACTTTCTCAGCCTGTCCCGACCAGTTTTGGCTTGAAATAATGCCGGAATGCAGTTTTTAATTTTTTGAATTTTTTTGATACTTTTTTCGGAATTTTCAAGTTTGGGTCGGATAGAAACGGACCAGATCGAGAATTTCTTTTCCTCACTTTCTCAGCCTGTCCAAACTCGTTTTGGCTTGAAATGATGCCGGAATGTAGTTTTTTAATTTTTTGAATTTTTTAGATACTTTTTTCAGAATTTTCTAGTTTGGGTCGGGTAGAAACGGTCCAGATCGAGAATTTCTTTTTCTCTCTTTCTCGGCCTTTCCTATCCTGTTTTTGCTTGAAATACTGCCAGGATGAGGTTTTTAAATTTTTTGAGTTTTTTTGCAACTTTTTTCAGAATTTTCTAGTTTAGGTCGGATAGAAACGGTCCAGATCAAGAATTTCTTTTCCTCACTTTCTCAGCCTGTCCAGACCCGTTTTGGCTGGAAATGATGCCGGAATGCAGTTTTTTCGTTTTTTTCGTTTTTTTACTACTTTTTTCGAAATTTTCTAGTTTGGATCGGGTAGAAACGGTTCAGATCGAGAATTTCATTTTCTCTCTTTCTCGGCCTTTCCTGACCCGTTTTGGATTAAAATACTGCCAGAATGAGGTTTTTAAATTTTTTGAGTTTTTTTGCTACTTTTTTCGAAATTTTCCAATTTGGGTCGGGTAGAAACGGTCCAGTTCGAGAATTTCTTTTTCTCTCTTTCTCGGCCTTTCCTGTCCCGTTTTGGCTTGAAATAGTTCCAGAATGCAGTTTTTTAATTTTTCGAATTATTTTGCTACTTTTTTCGGAATTTTCTAGTTTGGGTCGGGTAGAAACGGTCCAGATCGAGAATTTCTTTTTCTCTCTTTCTCGGTCTGTCCCGACAAGTTTTGGCTTGAAATAATGCCGGAATGTAGTTCTTTAATTTTTTGTATTTTTTTGCTAATTTTTTCGGAATTTTCTAGTTTGGGTCGGGTAGAAACGGTCCAGATCGAGAATTTCTTTTTCTCACTTTCTTGGCATGTCCCGACTAGTTTTGGCTTGAAATAATGCCGGAATACATTTTTTTAATTTTTTTAATTTTTTTGCTACTTTTTTCGGAATTTTCTAGTTTGGGTCGGATAGAAATGGTCCAGATCGAGAATTCCTTTTCGTCACTTTCTCAACCTGTCCAGACCCGTTTTGGCTTGAAATGATGCCGGAATGCAGTTTTTTAATTTTTTGAATTTTTTTGCTACTTTTTTCGGAATTTTCTAGTTTGGGTCGGGTAGAAATGGTCCAGATCGAGAATTTATTTTTCTCTCTTTCTCGGCCTTTCCTGACCCGTTTTGGCTAGAAATACTGCCAGAATGAAGTTTTTAAATTTTTTGAGTTTTTTTGCTACTTTTTTCGGAATTTGCTAGTTTGGATCGGGTAGAAACGGTCCAGATCAAGAATTTATTTTTCTCACTTTCTCAACTTGTCCCGACCAGTTTTGGCTTGAAATAATGCCGGAATACAGTTTTTAATTTTTTGAATTTTTTTGCTACTTTTTTCGGAATTTTCTAGTTTGGGTCGGCTAGAAACGGTCCTGATCGAGAATTTCTTTTTCTCACTTTCTCGGCCTGTCCCGACCCGTTTTGGCTTGAAATATGCCAGAATGCAGTTTTTTAATTTTTTGAATTTTTCTGCTATTTTTTTCGAAATTTTTTAGTTTGGGTCGGGTAGAAACGGTCCAGATCGAGAATTTCTTTTTTCTATTTCTCGGCCTTTCCTGACCCTTTTTGGCTTGAAATACTGCCAGAATGAGGTTTTTAAATTTTTTGAGTTTTTTTGCTACTTTTTTCGGAATTTTCTAGTTTGGGTCGGGTAAAAACGGTCCAGATAGAGAATTTCTTTTTCTCACGTTCTCGGCCTGTCCGACCAGTTTTGGCTTGAAATAATGCCGGAATGCTGTTTTTTAATTTTTTGAATTTTTTTGCTACTTTTTTCGGAATTTTCTAGTTTGGGTTGGGTAGAAATGGTCCAGATCGAGAATTTCTTTTTCTCTCTTTCTTGTCCTTTCCTGACCCGTTTTGGCTTGAAATACTGCTTGAATGAGGTTTTTTAATTTTTTGAGTTTTTTTGCTACTTTTTTCGGAATTTTCTAGTTTGGGTCGGGTAGAAACGGTCCAGATCGAGAATTTCTTTTTCTCACTTTCTCGGCCTGTCTCGACCAGTTTTGGCTTGAAATAATGCCAGAATGCAGTTTTTAATTTTTTGAATTTTTTTACTACTTTTTTCGAAATTTTCAAGTTTTGGTCGGATAGAAACGGACCTGATCGAGAATTTCTTTTCCTCACTTTCTCAGCCTGTCCAGACCCGTTTTGGCTTGAAATGATGCGAGAAAGCAGTTTTTTAATTTTTTGAATTTTTTAGTTACTTTTTTCGAAATTTTCTAGTTTGGGTCGGGTAGAAACGGTCCAGATCGAGAATTTCTTTTTCTCTCTTTCTCGGTCTTTCCTGACCCGTTTTGGCTTAAAATACTGCCAGAATGAGGTTTTTAAATTTTTTGAGTTTTTTTGCAACATTTTTCAGAATTTTCTAGTTTTGGTCTGATAGAAGCGGTCCAGGTCGAGAATTTCTTCCCTCACTTTCTCAGCCTGTCCAGACCCGTTTTGGCTAGAAATGACGCCGGAATGCAGTTTTTTAATTTTTTGAATTTTTTTACAACTTTTTTCGGATTTTTCTAGTTTGGATCGGGCAGAAACGGTCCAGATCGAGAATTTCTTTTTCTCTCTTTCTCGGCCTTTCCTGACCCGTTTTGGATTAAAATACTGCCAAAATGAGGTTTTTAAATTTTTTGAATTTTTTTGCTACTTTTTTCGGAATTTTCTAGTTTGGGTCGGGTATAAACGGTCCAGATCGAGAATTTCTTTTTCTCTCTTTCTCGGCCATTCCTGTCCGGTTTTGGCTTGAAATACTGCCAGAATGAGGTTTTTAAATTTTTTAAGTTTTTTTGCTACTTTTTTCGGAATTTTCTAGTTTGGGTCGGGTAGAAACGGTCCAGATCGAGAATTTCTTTTTCTCACTTTCTCGGCCTGTCCCGACCAGTTTTGGCTTGAAATAATGCCGGAATGCATTTTTCTAATTTTTTTAATTTTTTTGCTACTTTTTTCGGAATTTTCTAGTTTGGGTCGGATAGAAACGGTCCAGATTGAGAATTCCTTTTCCTCACTTTCTCAGCCTGTCCAGACCCGTTTTGGCTTGAAATGATGCCAGAATACAGTTTTTTGATTTTTTGAATTTTTTTGCTACTTTCTTCGGAATTTTCTAGTTTGGGTCGGGTAGAAACGGTCCGGGTCGGGTAGAAACGGTCCAGATCGAGAATTTCTTTTTCTTTCTTTCTTGCTTTTCCTGACCCGTTTTGGCTTGAAATACTGCCAGAATGAGGTTTTTAAATTTTTTGAGTTTTTTTGCTACTCTTTTCGGAATTTTCTAGTTTGGGTCGGGTAGAAACGGTCCAGATCAAGATTTTATTTTTCTCACTTTCTCAGCCTGTCCCGACCAGTTTTGGCTTGAAATAATGCCGGAATGCAGTTTTTAATTTTTTTGAATTTTTTTGCTACTTTTTTCGAAATTTTCTAGTTTGGGTCGGACAGAAACGGTCCAGATCGAGAATTTCTTTTCCTCACTTTCTTGCCCTGTCCAGACCCGTTTTGGGTTGAAATGATGCCGGAATGCAGTTTTTTAGTTTTTTGAATTTTTTTGCTAATTTTTCGGAATTTTCTAGTTTGGGTCGGTTAGAAACAGTCCAGATCGAGAAATTCTTTTTCTCTCTTTCTCGACCTTTCCCGAACCGTTTTCGCTTGAAATACTGTCAGAATGAGGTTTTTAAATTTTTTGAGTTTTTTTGCTACTTTTTTCGGAATTTTCTAGTTTGGGTCGGGGTAAAAATGGTCCAGATCGAGAATTTCTTTTTCTCACTTTCTCAGCCTGTCCCGACCAGTTTTGGCTTGAAATAATGCCTGAATGCAGTTTTTTAATTTTTTGAATTTTTTTGCTACTTTTTTCGAAATTTTCTAGTTTAGCCCTGGTAGAAACGGTCCAGATCGAGAATTTCTTTTTCTCACTTTCTCGATCTGTCCAGACCTGTTTTAGCTTGAAATAATGCCGGAATGCAGTTTTTTAATTTTTAGAATTTTTTTGCTACTTTTTCTTGAATTTTCTAGTTTGGGTCGGATAGAAACGGTCCAGATCGAGAATTTCTTTTTCTCTCTTTCTCGGCCTTTCCTGAACCATTTTCGCTTGAAATACTGTCAGAATGAGGTTTTTAAATTTTTTGAGTTTTTTTGCTACTTTTTTCGGAATTTTCTAGTTTGGGTCGGGGTAAAAACGGTCCATATCGAGAATTTCTTTTTCTCACTTTCTCGGCCTGTCCCGACCAGTTTTTGCTTGAAATGATGCCGGAATGCAGTTTTTTAATTTTTCGAATTTTTTTGCTACTTTTTTCGGAATTTTCTAGTTTAGCCCTGGTAGAAACCGTCCAGATCGAGAATTTCTTTTTCTCACTTTCTCGGCCTGTCTCGACCAGTTTTGGCTTGAAATAATGCAGGAATGCAATTTTTTAATTTTTTGAATTTTTCTGTTATTTTTTTTGAAATTTTCTAGTTTGGGTCGGGTAGAAACGGTCCAGATCGAGAATTTCTTTTTCTCTCTTTCTCGGCCTTGCCTGACCCGTTTTGGCTTGAAATACTGCCAGAATGAGGTTTTTTAATTTTTGGAGTTTTTTTGCTACTTTTTTCGCAATTTTCTAGTTTAGGTCGGGTTGAAACGGTCCAGATCGAGAATTTCTTTTTCTCACTTTCTCGGCCTGTCCCAACCTGCTTTGGCTTGAAATAGTGCCTGAATGAGGTTTTTTAATTTTTCGAATTTTTCTGCTATTTTTTTCAGAATTTTCTAGTTTGGGTCGGCAAAAAAGGGTCCAGATCGAGAATTTCTTTTTCTCACTTTCTCGGCCTGTCCCGACCTATTTTGGCTTGAAATAGTGCCAGAATGCAGTTTTTTAATTTTTTGAATTTTTCCGCTTTTTTTTTCGAAATTTTCTAGTTTGGGTCGGGTAGAAACGGTCCAGATCGAGAATTTCTTTTTCTCACTTTCAAGGCCTGTCTTGACCCGTTTTGGCTTGAAATAGTGCCAGAATGCTGTTTTTTAGTTTTTTGAATTTTTCTTCTATTTTTTTTCGGAATTTTCTAATTTGGGTCGGGTAGAAACGGTCCAGATCGAGAATTTCTTTTTCTCACTTTCTAGGGCTGTTCTGACCCATTTTGGCTTAAAATAGTGCCAGAATACAGTTTTTTAATTTTTCGAATTTTTTTGCTACTTTTTACGGAATTTTCTAATTTGGGTCGGATAGAAACGGTCCAGATCGAGAATTTCTTTTTCTCACTTTCTCGGCCTGTCCAGACCCGTTTTCGCTTGAAATATTGCCGGAATGTATTTTTTTAATTTTTTTAATTTTTTTGCTACTTTTTTCGAAATTTTCTAGTTTTGGTCGGGTAGAAACGGTCCAGATTGAGAATTTCTTTTTCTCACTTTCTAGGTCTATCCCGTCCCGTTTTTGCTTGAAATGATGCTGGAATGCAGTTTTTTAATTTTTTGAATTTTTCTGCTATTTTTTTTCAGAATTTTCTAGTTTGGGTCGGCTAGAAACGGTCCAGATCGAGAATTTCTTTTTCTCACTTTCTCGGTCTGTCCTGACTCGTTTTGGCTTGAAATAGTGCTAGAATGTAGTTTTTTAATTTTTTGAATTTTTTTGCTACTTTTTTTGGAATTTCCTAGTTTGTGTCGGGTAGAAACGGTCCAGTTCGAGAATTTCTTTTTCTCACTTTCTCAGCCTGTCCCGGCCCGTTTTGGCTTAAAATATTGCCGGAATGCAGTTTTTTAATTTTTCAAATTTTTTTGCTAATTTTTTTCGAATTTTCTAGTTTGGGTCGGGTAAAAACGGTCTAGATCGATAATTTATTTTTCTCTCTTTCTCGGCCTTTCCTATCCCGTTTTGGCTTGAAATACTGCCAGAATGAGGTTTTTTAATTTTTTGAGTTTTTTTGCTACTTTTTCGCAATTTTCTAGTTTGGATCGGGTAGAAACGGTTCAGATCGAGAATTTCTTTTTCTCACTTTCTCAGCCTCTCCCGACCCGTTTTGGCTTGAAATAGTGCTGGAATACAGTTTTTTAATTTTTTGAATTTTTCTGCTATTTTTTTCAGAATTTTCTAGTTTGGGTCGGCTAGAAACGGTCCAGATCGAGAATTTTTTTCTCACTTTCTCGACTTGTCCCGACCCGTATTGACTTGAAATAGTTCCAGAATGCAGTTTTTTAATTTTTTGAATTTTTTGTTATTTGTTTCGAAATTTTCTAGTTTGGGTCGGTTAGAAACGGTCCAGGTCGAAAATTTCTTTTTCTCACTTTCTCGGCCTGTCCTGACCCGTTTTGGCTTGAAATAGTGCCAGAATGCAGTTTTTTAATTTTTTTAATTTTTTTGCTACTTCTTTTGGAATTTCAAAGTTTGGGTCGGGTAGAAACGGTCCAGATCAAGGATTTCTTTTTCCCTCTTTCTCGGCCTGTCCCAACTTGTTTTGGCTTGAAATAGTGCCAGAATGCTGTTTATTAATTTTTTGAATTTTTCTTCTATTTTTTTCAGAATTTTCTAGTTTGGGCCGGTTAGAGACGGTCCAGATCGAGAATTTCTTTTTCTCACTTTTTCGGCCTCTCCCGACCCGCTTTGGCTTGAAATAGTGCTGGAATACAGTTTTTTAATTTTTTGAATTTTTCGGCTATTTTTTTCAGAATTTTCTAGTTTGGGTCGGCTAGAAACGGTCCAGATCGAGAATTTTTTTCTCACTTTCTCGGCCTGTCCCGACCCGTATTGGCTTGAAATAGTGCCAGAATGCAGTTTTTTAATTTTATGAATTTTTTTGCTACTTTTTTTGGAATTTCCTAGTTTGGGTCGGGTAGAAACGGTCCAGATCGAGAATTTCTTTTTCTCACTTTCTCGGCCCGTCCCGACCAGTTTTGGCTTGAAATATTGCCGGAATGAAGTTTTTTAATTTTTCGAATTTTTTTGCTAATTTGTTCCGAATTTTCTAGTTTGGGTCGGGTAGAAACGGTCCAGATCGATAATTTCTTTTTCTCTTTTTCTCGGCCTTTCCTAACCCATTTTGACTTGGAATACTGCCAGAATGAGGTTTTTTTAATTTTTTGAGTTTTTTTGCTACTTTTTTCGCAATTTTCTAGTTTGGGTCGGGTAGAAACGGTCCAGATCGAGAATTTCTTTTTCTCACTTTCTCGGCCTCTCCCGACCCGTTTTGGCTTGAAATAGTGCTGGAATACAGTTTTTTAATTTTTCGAATTTTTCTGCTATTTTTTTCAGAATTTTCTACTTTGGGTCGACTAGAAACGGGCCAGATCGAGAATTTTTTTTCTCACTTTCTTGGCCTGTCCCGACCGTATTGGCTTGAAATAGTGCCAGAATGCAGTTTTTTAATTTTTTGAATTTTTCTGCTATTTTTTTCGAAATTTTCTAGTTTGGGTCGGGTAGAAACGGTCTAGATCGAGAATTTCTTTTTCTCACTTTCTCGGCCTGTCCTGACCCGTTTTGGCTTGAAATAGTGCCAGAATGCAGTTTTTTAATTTTTTTAATTTTTCTGCTACTTCTTTTGGAATTTCAAAGTTTGGGTCGGGTAGAAACGGTCCAGATCAAGAATTTCCTTTTCCCTCTTTCTCGGCCTGTCCCAACCTGTTTTGGCTTGAAATAGTGCCAGAATGCTCTTTTTTAATTTTTTGAATTTTTCTTCTATTTTTTTGGAATTTTCTAGTTTGGGTCGGGTAGAAGCGGTCCAGATCGAGAATTTCTATTTCTCTCTTTCTCGGCCTTTCCTGATCCGTTTTGGCTTGAAATACAGCCAGAATGAGGTTTTTTAATTTTTTGAGTTTTTTTACTACTTTTTTCGGAATTTTCTAGTTTGGGTCGGGTAGAAACGGTCCAGGTCGAGAATTTCTTTTTTCACTTTCTCGGCCTGTCCCGACCAGTTTTGGCTTGAAATAATGTCGGAATGCAGTTTTTTAATTTTTCGAATTTTTTTGCTACTTTTTTCGGAATTTTCTAATTTGGGTCGGATAGAAACGATCCAGATCGAGAATTTCTTTTTCTCACTTTCTCGGCCTGTCCCGACCTGTTTTGGCTTGAAATAATGCCGTAATGCATTTTTTTAATTTTTTTAATTTTTCTGCTATTTTTTTCGGTATTTTCTAGTTTGGGTCGGGCAGAAACGGTCCAGATCAAGAATTTCTTTTTCCCTCTTTCTCAGTCTGTCCCAACCTGCTTTGGCTTGAAATAGTGCCAGAATGCTGTTTTTTAATTTTTTGAATTTTTCTTCTATTTTTTCGGAATTTTCTAGTTTGGGTCGGGTAGAAACGGTCCAGATCGAGAATTTCTTTTTCTCTCTTTCTCAGCCTTTCCTGACCCGTTTTGGCTTTAAATACTGCCTGAATAAGGTTTTTTAATTTTTTGAATTTTTCTGCTATTTTTTTCAGAATTTTCTAGTTTGGGTCGGCAAAAAACGGTCCAGATCGAGAATTTCTTTTTCTCGCTTTCTCAGTCTGTCCCGACCTATTTTGGCTTGAAATTGTGCCAGAATGCAGTTTTTTAATTTTTTTAATTTTCTGCTATTTTTTTTCGGAATTTTCTAGTTTGGGTCGGGCAGAAACGGTCCAGATCGAGAATTTCTTTTTCTCACCTTCAAGGCCTGTCTTGACCCGTTTTGGCTTGAAATTGTGCCAGAATGCTGTTTTTTAATTTTTAAAATTTTTCTTCTATTTTTTTTTAGAATTTTCTAATTTGGGTCGGGTAGAAACGGTCCAGATCGAGAATTTCTTTTTCTCACTTTCTCGGCCTGTCCTAACCCATTTTGGCTTGAAATAGTGCCAGAATGCAGTTTTTTAATTTTTCGAATTTTTTTGCTACTTTTTTCGAAATTTTCTAGTTTGGGTCGGATAGAAACGGTCCAGATCGAGAATTTCTTTTTCTCACTTTCTCGGCCTGTCCCGACCTTTTTGGCTTGAAATAATGCCGGAATGCATTTTTTTAATTTTTTTAGTTTTTTTGCTAGTTTTTTCGAAATTTTCTAGTTTGGGTCGGGTAGAAACGGTCCAGGTTGAGAATTTCTTTTTCTCACTTTCTAGGTCTGTCCCGTCCCCTTTTTGCTTGAAATGATCCTGGAATGCAGTTTTTTAATTTTTTGAATTTTTCTGCTTTTTTTTTTCAGAATTTTCTAATTTGGCTCGGGTAGAAACGGTCCAGATCGAGAATTTCTTTTTCTCACTTTCTCGGCCTGTCCTGACCCATTTTGGCTTGAAATAATGCCAGAATGCAGTTTTTTAATTTTTCGAATTTTTTTGCTACTTTTTTCGGAATTTTCAAGTTTGGGTCGGATAGAAACGTTCCAGATCGAGAATTTCTTTTTGTCACTTTCTCGGCCTGTCCCGACCTGTTTTGGCTTGAAATATTGCCGGAATGTATTTTTTTAATTTTTTGAATTTTTTTGCTACTTTTTTCGAAATTTTCTAGTTTGGGTCGGGTAGAAACGGTCCAGATTGAGAATTTCTTTTTCTCACTTTCTAGGTCTATCCCGTCCCCTTTTTGCTTGAAATGATGCTGGAATGCAGTTTTTTAATTTTTTGAATTTTTCTACTATTTTTTTTCAGAATTTTCTAGTTTGGGTCGGCAAGAAACGGTCCAGATCGAGAATTTCTTTTTCTCACTTTCTCGGCCTGTCCTGACTCGTTTTGGCTTGAAATAGTGCTAGAATGCAGTTTTTTAATTTTTTGAATTTTTTTGCTACTTTTTTTGGAATTTCCTAGTTTGAGTCGGGTAGAAACGGTATAGTTCGAGAATTTCTTTTTCTCACTTTCTCGGCCTGTCCCGACCCGTTTTGGCTTGAAATATTGCCGGCATGCAGTTTTTTAATTTTTCGAATTTTTCTGCTAATTTTTTCCGAATTTTCTAGTTTGTGTCGGGTAAAAACGGTCCAGATCGATAATTTCTTTTTCTCTCTTTCTCGGCCTTTCCTGACCCGTTTTGGCTTGAAATACTGCCAGAATGAGGTTTTTTAATTTTTTGAGATTTTTTGCTAGTTTTTTCGCAATTTTCTAGTTTGGGTCGGGTAGAAACGGTCCAGATCGAGAATTTCTTTTTCTCACTTTCTCGGCCTCTCCCGACCCGTTTTGGCTTGAAATAGTGCGGGAATAAAGTTTTTTAATTTTTTGAATTTTTCTGCTATTTTTTTCAGAATTTTCTAGTTTGGGTCGGCTTGAAACGGTCCAAATCGAGAATTTTTTTCTCACTTTCTCGGCTTGTCCCGACCCGTATTGGCTTGAAATAGTTCCAGAATGCAATTTTTTAATTTTTTAAATTTTTTTGTTATTTTTTTCGAAATTTTCTAGTTTGGGTCGGGTAGAAACGGTCCAGATCGAGAATTTCTTTTTCTCACTTTCTCGGTCTGTGCTGGCCCGTTTTGGCTTGAAATAGTGCCAGAATGCAGTTTTTTAATTTTTTGAATTTTTTTGCTACTTCTTTTGGAATTTCAAAGTTTGGGTCGGGTAGAAACGGTCCAGATTAAGAATTTCTTTTTCCCTCTTTCTCGGCCTGTCCCAACCTGTCTTGGCTTGAAATAGTGCCTGAATGCTGTTTTTTAATTTTTTGAATTTTTCTTCTATTTTTTTCGGAATTTTCTAGTTTGGGTCGGTTAGAAACGGTCCAGATCGAGAATTTCTTTTTCTCACTTTCTCGGCCTCTCCCGACCCGCTTTGGCTTGAAATAGTGCTGGAATACATTTTTTTAATTTTTTAAATTTTTCTGCTATTTTTTTCAGAATTTTCTAGTTTGGGTCGGCTAGAAACGGTCCAGATCGAGAATTTTTTTTCTCACTTTCTCGGCCTGTCCCGACCCGTATTAGCTTGAAATAGTGCCAGAATGCAGTTTTTTAATTTTATGAATTTTTTTGCTACATTTTTTTGAATTTCCTAGTTTGGGTCGGGTAGAAACGGTCCAGATCGAGAATTTCTTTTTCTCACTTTCTCAGCTTGTCCCGACCCGTTTTGGCTTGAAATATTGCCGGAATGAAGTTTTTTAATTTTTCGAATTTTTTTGCTAATTTGTTCCGAATTTTCTAGTTTGGGTCGGGTAGAAACGGTCCAGATCGATAATTTCTTTTTCTCTTTTTCTCGGCCTTTCCTGACCCATTTTGGCTTGAAATACTGCCAGAATGAGGTTTTTTTAATTTTTTGAGTTTTTTTGCTACTTTTTCGCAATTTTCTAGTTTGGGTCGGGTTGAAACGGTCCAAATCGAGAATTTCTTTTTCTCACTTTCTCGGCCTCTCCCGACCCATTTTGGCTTGAAATAGTGCTGGAATACAGTTTTTTAATTTTTTGAATTTTTCTGCTATTATTTTCAGAATTTTCTAGTTTAGGTCGGCTAGAAACGGGCCAGATCGACAATTTTTTTTTCTCCCTTTCTCGGCCTGTCCCGACCGTATTGGCTTGAAATAGTGCCAGAATGCAGTTTTTTAATTTTTTGAATTTTTCTGCTATTTTTTTCGAAATTTTCTAGTTTGGGTCGGGTAGAAACGGTCCAGATCGAGAATTTCTTTTTCTCACTTTCTCGGCCTGTCCTGACCCGTTTTTGCTTGCAATAGTGCCAGAATGCAGTTTTTTAATTTTTTGAATTTTTTTGCTACTTCTTTTTTGAATTTCAAAGTTTGGGTCGGGTAGAAACGGTCAAGATCGAGAATTTCTATTTCTCTCTTTCTCGGCCTTTCCGGACCCGTTTTGGCTTGAAATACTGCCAGAATGAGGTTTTTTAATTTTTTGAGTTTTTTTACTACTTTTTTCGGAATTTTCTAGTTTGGGTCGGGTAGAAACGGTCCAGGTCGAGAATTTCTTTTTTCACTTTCTCGGCCTGTCCCGACCAGTTTTGGCTTGATTGAAATAATGTCGGAATGCAGTTTTTTAATTTTTCGAATTTTTTTGCTACTTTTTTCGGAATTTTCTAGTTTGGGTCGGATAGAAACGGTCCAGATGGAGAATTTCTTTTTCTCACTTTCTCGGCCTGTCCCGACCTGTTTTGGCTTGAAGTAATGCCGTAATGCATTTTTTTAATTTTTTTAATTTTCTGCTATTTTTTTTCGGAATTTTCTAGTTTGGGTCGGGCAGAAACGGTCCAGATCAAGAATTTCTTTTTCCCTCTTTCTCAGTCTGTCCCAACCTGCTTTGGCTTGAAATAATGCCAGAATGCTGTTTTTTAATTTTTTGAAATTTTCTTATATTTTTTCGGAATTTTCTATTTTGGGTCGGGTAGAAACGGTCCAGATCGAGAATTTCTTTTTCTCTCTTTCTCAGCCTTTCCTGACCCGTTTTGGCTTTAAATACTGCCTGAATGAGGTTTTTTAATTTTTTGAATTTTTTTGCTATTTTTTTTTCAGAATTTTCTAGTTTGGGTCGGCAAAAAACGGTCCAGATCGAGAATTTCTTTTTCTCACTTTCTCGGCCTGTCCTGACTCGTTTTGGCTTGAAATAGTGCCAGAATGCAGTTTTTTAATTTTTTGAATTTTTTTGCTACTTTTTTTGGAATTTCCTAGTTTGGGTTGGGTAGAAACGTTCCAGATCGAGAATTTCTTTTTCTCACTTTCAAGGCCTGTCTTGACCCGTTTTGGCTTGAAATTATGCCAGAATGCTGTTTTTTAATTTTTCGAATTTTTCTTCTATTTTTTTTCGGAATTTTCTAATTTGGGTCGGGTAGAAACGGTCCAGATCGAGAATTTCTTTTTCTCACTTTCTCGGCCTGTTCTAACCCATTTTGGCTTGAAATAGTGCCAGAATACAGTTTTTTAATTTTTCGAATTTTTTTGCTACTTTTTTCGGAATTTTCTAGTTTTGGTCGGATAGAAACGGTCCAGATCGAGAATTTCTTTTTCTCACTTTCTCGGCCTGTCCCGACCTGTTTTGGCTTGAAATATTGCCGGAATGTATTTTTTTCATTTTTCGAATTTTTTTGCTACTTTTTTCGGAATTTTCTAGTTTGGGTCGGGTAGAAACGGTCCAGATTGAGAATTTCTTTTTCTCACTTTCTTGGTCTATCCTGTCCCGTTTTTGCTTGAAATAATGCTGGAATGCAGTTTTTTAATTTTTTGAATTTTTCAGCTATTTTTTTTTCCAGAATTTTCTAGTTTGGGTCGGCTAGAAACGGTCCAGATCAAGAATTTCTTTTTCTCACTTTCTCGGCCTGTCCTGACTCGTTTTGGCTTGAAATAGTGCCAGAATACAGTTTTTGAATTTTGTTGCTACTTTTTTTGGAATTTCCCAGTTTGGGTCGGGTAGAAACGGTATAGTTCGTGAATTTCTTTTCCTCACTTTCTCGGCCTTTCCCGACCCGTTTTGGCTTGAAATATTGCCGGCATGCAGTTTTTTAATTTTTCGAATTTTTTTGCTAATTTTTTGCGAATTTTCTAGTTTGTGTCGGGTAAAAACGGTCCAGATCGATAATTTCTTTTTCTCTGTTTCTCGGTTTTTCCTGACCCGTTTTGGCTTGAAATACTGCCAGAATGAGGTTTTTTAATTTTTTGAGTTTTTTTGCTATTTTTTTCGCAATTTTCTAGTTTGAGTCGGGTAGAAACGGTCCAGATCGAGAATTTCTTTTTCTCACTTTCTCGGCCTCTCCCGACCCGTTTTATCTTGAAATAGTGCTGGAATACAGTTTATTAATTTTTTGAATTTTTCTGCTATTTTGTTTCAGAATGTTCTAGTTTGGGTCGGCTAGAAACGGTCCAGATCGAGAATTTTTTTCTTACTTTCTCGGCTTGTCCCGACCCGTATTGGCTTGAAATAGTTCCAGAATGCAGTTTTTTAATTTTTTGAATTTTTTTGTTATTTTTTTTCGAAATTTTCTAGTTTGGGTCGGGTAGAAACGGTCCAGATCGAGAATTTCTTTTTCTCACTTTCTCGGCCTGTCCTGACCCGTTTTAGCTTGAAATAGTGCCAGAATACAGTTTTTTAATTTTTTGAATTTTTTTGCTACTTCTTTTGGAATTTCAAAGTTTGGGTCGGGTAGAAACGGTCCAGATCAAGAATTTCTTTTTCCCTCTTTCTCGGCCTGTCCCAACCTGTTTTGGCTTGAAATAGTGCCAGAATGCTGCTTTTTAATTTTTTGAATTTTTCGTCTATTTTTTTCGGAATTTTCTAGTTTGGGTCGGTTAGAAACGGTCCAGATCGAGAATTTCTTTTTCTCACTTTCTCGGCCTCTCCCGACCCGCTTTGGCTTGAAATAGTGCTGGAATACAGTTTTTTAATTTTTTGAATTTTTCTGCTATTTTTTTCAGAATTTTCTAGTTTGGGTCGACTAGAAACGGTCCAGATCGAGAATTTTTTTTCTCAGTTTCTCGGCCTGTCCCGACCCGTATTGGCTTGAAATAGTGCCAGAATGCAGTTTTTTAATTTTATGAATTTTTTTTCTACTTTTTTTGGAATTTCCTAGTTTGGGTCGGGTAGAAACGGTCCGGATCGAGAATTTCTTTTTCTCACTTTCTCGGCCTGTCCCGACCCGTTTTGGCTTGAAATATTGCCGGAATGAAGTTTTTTAATTTTTCGAATTTTTTTGCTAAATTGATCCGAATTTTCTAGTTTGGGTCGGGTAGAAACGGTCCAGATCGATAAATTCTTTTTCTCTTTTTCTCGGCCTTTCCTGACCCATTTTGGCTTGAAATACTGCCAGAATGAGGTTTTTTTAATTTTTTGAGTTTTTTTGATACTTTTTTCGCAATTTTCTAGTTTGGGTCGGGTAGAAACGGTCCAGATCGAGAATTTCTTTTTCTCACTTTCTCGGCCTCTACCGACCCGTTTTGGCTTGAAATAGTGCTGGAATACAGTTTTTTAATTTTTTGAATTTTTCTGCTATTTTTTTCAGAATTTTCTAGTTTGGGTCGGCTAGAAACGGGCTAGATCGAGAATTTTTTTTTCTTACTTACTCGCCCTGTCCCGACCGTATTGGCTTGAAATAGTGCCAGAATGCAGTTTTTTATTTTTTGAATTTTTCTGCTATTTTTTTCGAAATTTTCTAGTTTGGGTCGGGTAGAAACGGTCCAGATCGAGAATTTCTTTTTCTCACTTTCTCAGCTTGTCCTGACCTGTTTTGGCTTGAAATAGTGCCAGAATGCAGTTTTTTAATTTTTTGAATTTTTCTTCTATTTTTTTCGAAATTTTCTAGTTTGGGTCGGGTAGAAACGGTCAAGATCGAGAATTTCTATTTCTCTCTTTCTCGGCCTTTCCGGACCCGTTTTGGCTTGAAATACTGCCAGAATGAGGTTTTTTAATTTTTTGAGTTTTTTTACTACTTTTTTCGGAATTTTCTAGTTTGGGTCGGGTAGAAACGGTCCAGGTCGAGAATTTCTTTTTTCACTTTCTCGGCCTGTCCCGACCAGTTTTGGCTTGATTGAAATAATGTCGGAATGCAGTTTTTTAATTTTTCGAATTTTTTTGCTACTTTTTTCGGAATTTTCTAGTTTGGGTCGGATAGAAACGGTCCAGATGGAGAATTTCTTTTTCTCACTTTCTCGGCCTGTCCCGACCTGTTTTGGCTTGAAGTAATGCCGTAATGCATTTTTTTAATTTTTTTAATTTTCTGCTATTTTTTTCGGAATTTTCTAGTTTGGGTCGGGCAGAAACGGTCCAGATCAAGAATTTCTTTTTCCCTCTTTCTCAGTCTGTCCCAACCTGCTTTGGCTTGAAATAGTGCCAGAATGCTGTTTTTTAATTTTTTGAAATTTTCTTATATTTTTTCGGAATTTTCTAGTTTGGGTCGGGTAGAAACGGTCCAGATCGAGAATTTCTTTTTCTCTCTTTCTCAGCCTTTCCTGACCCGTTTTGGCTTTAAATACTGCCTGAATGAGGTTTTTTAATTTTTTGAATTTTTTTGCTATTTTTTTTCAGAATTTTCTAGTTTGGGTCGGCAAAAAACGGTCCAGATCGAGAATTTCTTTTTCTCACTTTCTCGGCCTGTCCTGACTCGTTTTGGCTTGAAATAGTGCCAGAATGCAGTTTTTTAATTTTTTGAATTTTTTTGCTACTTTTTTTGGAATTTCCTAGTTTGGGTTGGGTAGAAACGTTCCAGATCGAGAATTTCTTTTTCTCACTTTCAAGGCCTGTCTTGACCCGTTTTGGCTTGAAATTATGCCAGAATGCTGTTTTTTAATTTTTCGAATTTTTCTTCTATTTTTTTTCGGAATTTTCTAATTTGGGTCGGGTAGAAACGGTCCAGATCGAGAATTTCTTTTTCTCACTTTCTCGGCCTGTTCTAACCCATTTTGGCTTGAAATAGCGCCAGAATACAGTTTTTTAATTTTTTGAATTTTTTTGCTACTTCTTTTGGAATTTCAAAGTTTGGGTCGGGTAGAAACGGTCCAGATCAAGAATTTCTTTTTCCCTCTTTCTCGGCCTGTCCCAACCTGTTTTGGCTTGAAATAGTGCCAGAATGCTGCTTTTTAATTTTTTGAATTTTTCGTCTATTTTTTTCGGAATTTTCTAGTTTGGGTCGGTTAGAAACGGTCCAGATCGAGAATTTCTTTTTCTCACTTTCTCGGCCTCTCCCGACCCGCTTTGGCTTGAAATAGTGCTGGAATACAGTTTTTTAATTTTTTGAATTTTTCTGCTATTTTTTTCAGAATTTTCTAGTTTGGGTCGACTAGAAACGGTCCAGAGCGAGAATTTTTTTTCTCAGTTTCTCGGCCTGTCCCGACCCGTATTGGCTTGAAATAGTGCCAGAATGCAGTTTTTTAATTTTATGAATTTTTTTTCTACTTTTTTTGGAATTTCCTAGTTTGGGTCGGGTAGAAACGGTCCAGATCGAGAATTTCTTTTTCTCACTTTCTCGGCCTGTCCCGACCCGTTTTGGCTTGAAATATTGCCGGAATGAAGTTTTTTAATTTTTCGAATTTTTTTGCTAAATTGATCCGAATTTTCTAGTTTGGGTCGGGTAGAAACGGTCCAGATCGATAAATTCTTTTTCTCTTTTTCTCGGCCTTTCCTGACCCATTTTGGCTTGAAATACTGCCAGAATGAGGTTTTTTTAATTTTTTGAGTTTTTTTGATACTTTTTTCGCAATTTTCTAGTTTGGGTCGGGTAGAAACGGTCCAGATCGAGAATTTCTTTTTCTCACTTTCTCGGCCTCTACCGACCCGTTTTGGCTTGAAATAGTGCTGGAATACAGTTTTTTAATTTTTTGAATTTTTCTGCTATTTTTTTCAGAATTTTCTAGTTTGGGTCGGCTAGAAACGGGCTAGATCGAGAATTTTTTTTTCTTACTTACTCGCCCTGTCCCGACCGTATTGGCTTGAAATAGTGCCAGAATGCAGTTTTTTATTTTTTGAATTTTTCTGCTATTTTTTTTCGAAATTTTCTAGTTTGGGTCGGGTAGAAACGGTCCAGATCGAGAATTTCTTTTTCTCACTTTCTCAGCTTGTCCTGACCTGTTTTGGCTTGAAATAGTGCCAGAATGCAGTTTTTTAATTTTTTGAATTTTTTTGCTACTTCTTTTGGAATTTCAAAGTTTGGGTCGGGTAGAAACGGTCCAGATCAAGAATTTCTTTTTCCCTCTTTCTCGGCCTGTGCCCACCTGTTTTGGCTTGAAATAGTGCCAGAATGCTGTTTTTTAATTTTTTTAATTTTTCTTCTATTTTTTTCGGAATTTTCTAGTTTGGGTCGGATAGAAACGGTCCAGATCGGGAATTTCTTTTCCACACTTTCTCAGCCTGTCCCAACCAGTTTTGGCTTGAAATAATGCCGGAATGCAGTTTTTTGATTTTTTGAATTTTTTTGCTACTTTTTTCGAAATTTTCTAGTTTGGGTCGGATAGAAACGGTCCAGATCAAGAATTTCTTTTCCTCACTTTCTCGGCCTGTCCAGACCCGTTTTGGCTTGAAATGATGCCGGAATGCAGTTTTTTAATTTTTTGAATTTTTTTGCTACTTTTTTCGGAATTTTCTAGTTTGGGACGGGTAGAAACTGTCCAGATTGAGAATTTCTTTTTCTCTCTTTCTCGGCCTTTCCTGACCCGTTTTGGCTTGAAATACTGCCAGAATGAGGTTTTTAAATTTTTTGAGTTTTCTTGCTACATTTTTCGGAATTTTCTAGTTTGGGTCGGGAGGAAACAGTCCAGATCGAGAATTTCTTTTTCTCACTTTCTCGGCCTGTCCCGACCACTTTTGGCTTGAAATAATGCCGGAATGCGGTTTTTTAATTTTTTTAATTTTTTTGCTACTTTTTTCGGAATTTTCTAGTTTGGGTCGCATAGAAACGGTCCAGATCGAGTATTTCTTTTCCTCACTTTCTCGGCCTGTCCAGACCCGTTTTGGCTTGAAATGATGCCGGAATACAGTTGTTTAATTTTTTGAATTTTTTTGCTATTTTTTTCGGAATTTTCTAATTTGGGTCGGGTAGAAACGGTCCAGATCGAGAATTCCTTTTTCTCTCTTTGAGGCCTTTCCTGACCCGGTTTGGATTGAAATACTGCCAGAATGAGGTTTTTAAGTTTTTTGAGTTTTTTTGCTACTTTTTTCGGAATTTTCTAGTTTGGGTCGGGTGGAAACGGTCCAGATTGAGAATTTCTTTTTCTCACTTTCTAGGTCTGTCCCGTCCCGTTTTGGATTGAAATGATGCTGGAATGCAGTTTCTTAATTTTTTGAATTTTTCTGCTATTTTTTTAAGAATTTTCTAGTTTGGGTCGGCTAGAAACGGTCCAGATCTAGAATTTCTTTTTCTCACTTTCAAGGCCTGTCCTGACCCGTTTTGGGTTGAAACAGAGCCAGAATGCAATTTTTTAATTTTTTGAATTTTTTTGCTACTTTTTTTGGAATTTCATTGTTTGGGTCGGGTAGAAACGGTCCAAATCAAGAATTTCTTTTTCCCTCTTTCTCGGTCTGTCCCAACCAGCACTCCAGCATCATTTCAACCCAAAACGGGACGGGACAGACCTAGAAAGTGAGAAAAAGAAATTCTCAATCTGGACCGTTTCTTCCCGACACAAACAAGAAAATTCCGAAAAGAGTGGCAAAAAAATTCAAAAAATTAAAAAACTGCATTCCGGCATTATTTCAAGCCAAAACTGGTCGGGACAGGCCGAGAAAGTGAGAAAAAGAAATTATAGATCTGGACCGTTTCTACCCGACCAAAACTAGAAAATTCCGAAAAAATTAGCAAAAAAATTCAAAAAATTAAAAAACTGCATTCTGGCAGTATTTCAAGCCAAAACAGGTTAGGAAAGGCCGAGAAAGAGAGAAAAAGAAATTATCGATCAGGACCGTTTCTACCCGACCCAAACTATGAAATTCCAAAAGAAGTAGCAAAAAAATTCAAAAAATTAAAAAACTGCATTCTGGCACTATTTCAAGCCAAAACTGGTCGGGATAGGCCGAGAAAGTGAGAAAAAGAAATTCTCGATCTGGAACGTTTTACCCGACCCAACTAGAAAATTCTGAAAAAAGTAGCAAAAAAACTCAAAAAATTAAAAAACCACATTCTGGCAGTATTTCAAGCCAAAACAGGTCAGGAAAGGCCGAGAAAGAGAGAAAAAGAAATTCTCGATCTGGACCGTTTCTACCCGACCCAAACTAGAAAATTCCGAAGAAAGTAGTAAAAAAATTCAAAAAATTAAAAAACTGCATTCTGGCATATTTCAAGCCAAAACTGGTCGGGACAGGCCGAGAAAGTGAGAAAACGAAATTCACGATCTGGACCGTTTCTACCAGACCCAAACTAGAAAATTCTGAAAAAAGTAGCAAAAAAACGCAAAAAATTTAAAAACCTCATTCTTGCAGTATTTCAAGCAAAATGGGTCAGGAAAGGCCGAGAAAGAGAGAAAAAGAAATTCTCGATCTGGACCGTTTCTACCCGATCCAAACAAGAAAATTCCGAAAAAAATAGCAGAAAAATTCAAGAAATTCAAAAACCTCATTCTGGCAGTATTTCAAGCCAAAACGGGTCAGTAAAGGCTGAGAAAGAGAGAAAAAGAAATTCTCGATCTGGACCGTTTCTACCCGACCCAAACTAGAAAATTCCAAAAAAATAGCAAAAAAATTCAAAAAATTAAAAAACTGCATTCCGGCATTATTTCGAGCCAAAACTGGTCGGGACAGGCCGTGAAAGTGAGAAAAAGAAATTCTCGATCTGGACCGTTTCTACCCGACCCAAACTAGAAAATTCTGAAAAAAATAGCAGAAAAATTCAAAAAACTAAAAAACTGCATTCCGGCACTATTTCAAGCCAAAACGGGTCGGGACAGGCCGAGAAAGAGAGAAAAAGAAATTCTCGATCTGGACCGTTTTTACCCGACCCAAACTAGAAACTTCCGAAAAAAGTAGAAAAAAAATTTGAAAAATTAAAAAACTGCATTCTAGCACTATTTCAAGCCAAAATGGGTCAGGACAGGCCGAGAAAGTGAGAAAAAGAAATTCTCGATCTGAACCGTTTCTACCCGACCCAAACTAGAAAATTCCGAAAAAAGTAGCAAAAAAATTAAAAAACTGCATTCCGGCACTATTTCAGTCCAAAATGGGTCAGGACAGGCCGACAAAGAGAGAAAAAGAAATTCTCGATCTGGACCGTTTCTAGCCGACCCAAACTAGAAAATTCTGAAAAAAATAGCAAAAAAATTCAAAAAATTAAAAAACTGCATTCTGGCACTATTTCAATCCAAAACGGGTCAAGACAGGCCGAGAAAGTGAGAGAAAGAAATTCTCGATCTGGACCGTTTCTAGCCGACCCAAACTATAAAATTCTGAAAAAAATAGCAGAAAAATTCAAAAAACTAAAAAACTGCATTCTGGCACTATTTCAAGCCAAATCGGGTCAGGACAGGCCAAGAAAGTGAGAAAAAGAAATTCTCGATCTGGACCGTTTCTACCCGACCCAAACTAGAAAATTCCGATAAAAATAGCAGAAAAATTCAAAAAATTAAAAAACTGCATTCTGGCACTATTTCAAGCCAAAACGGGTCGGTACAAGCCGAGAAAGTGAGAAAAAGAAATTCTCGATCAGGATCGTTTCTACCCGACCCAAACTAGAAAATTCCGAAAAAAGTAGTAAAAAAACTCAAAAAATTAAAAAACCTCATTTTGTCAGTATTTCAAGCCAAAACGGGTCAGGAAAGGCCGAGAAAGAGAAAAAAAGAAATTCTCGATCTGGACCGTTTCTACCCGACCCAAACTAGAAAATTCCGAAAAAAGTAACAAAAAAATTTGAAAAATTAAAAAACTGCATTCTAGCACTATTTCAAGCCAAAAGGGGTCAGGACAGGCCGAGAAAGAGAGAAAAAGAAATTATCGATCTGGACCGTTTCTACCCGACCCAAACTAGAAAATTCCGAAAAAAATAGCAAAAAAACTCAAAAAATTAAAAAACCTCATTCTGGCAGTATTTCAAGCCAAAACGGGTCAGGAAAGGCCGAGAAAGAGAAAAAAAGAAATTCTCGATCTGGACCGTTTCTACCCGACCCAAACTAGAAAATTCCGAAAAAAGTAACAAAAAAATTTGAAAAATTAAAAAACTGCATTCTAGCACTATTTCAAGCCAAAATGGGTCAGGACAGGCCGAGAAAATGAGAAAAAGAAATTCTCGATCTGGACCGTTTCTACCCGACCCAAACTAGAAAATTCCGAAAAAAGTAGCAAAAAAATTTAAAAAATTAAAAAACTGCATTCCGGCAATATTTCAAGCCAAAACGGGTTGGGACAGGCCGAGGAAGAGAGAAAAAGAAATTCTCGATCTGGACCGTTTCTAGCTGACCCAAACTAGAAAATTCTGAAAAAAATTCAAAAAATTAAAAAACTGCATTCTGGCACTATTTCAATCCAAAACGGGTCAAGACAGGCTAAGAAAGTGAGAAAAAGAAATTCTCGATCTGGACCGTTTCTAGCCGACCCAAACTAGAAAATTCCGAACAAAATAGCAGAAAAATTAAAAAAATTAAAAAACTGCGTTCCAAAACTATTTCGAGCCAAAAAGGGTCGGGACAGGCCGGGAAAGTGACAAAAAGAAATTCTCGATCTAGATCGTTTCTACCCGACCCAAACTAGAAAATTCTGAAAAAAATAGAAGAAAAATTCAAAAAATTAAAAAACAGCATTTTGGCACTATTTCAAGCCAAAACAGGTTGGGACAGGCCGAAAAAGAGGGAAAAAGAAATTCTTGATCTGGACCGTTTCTACCCGACCCAAACTATGAAATTACAAAAAAAAGTAGCAAAAAAATTCAAAAAATTAAAAAACTGCATTCTGGCACTATTTCAAGCCAAAATGAGTCAGGACAGGCCGAGAAAGTGAGAAAAAGAATTTCTCGATCTGGACCGTTTCTAGCCGACCCAAACTAGAAAATTCAGAAAAAAATAGCAGAAAAATTCAAAAAATTCAAAAACTGCATTCCAGCATCATTTCAAGCCAAAACGGGACGGGACAGAACAAGAAAGTGAGAAAAATAAATTCTGAATCTGGACCGTTTCTACCCGACCCAAACTAGAAAATTCCGAAAAAAGTAGCAAAAAAATTCAAAAAATTAAAAAACTGCATTTCGGCATTATTTCAAGCCAAAACTGGTCAGGACAGGCTGAGAAAGTGAGAAAAAGAAATTCTCGATCTGGACCGTTTCTACTCAACCCAAACTAGAAAATTCCGAAAAAAGTAGCAAAAAAACTCCAAAAATTTAAAAACCTCATTCTGGCAGTATTTCAAGCCAAAATGGGTCCGGAAAGGCCGAGAAAGAGAGAAAAAGAAATTCTCGATCTGGACCGTTTCTACCCGACCCAAACTATAAAATTCTGAAAAAATTATCAAAAAAATTCAAAAAATTAAAAAACAGCATTTCGGCGTTAATTCAATCCAAACCTGGTCGGGACAGGCCGAGAAAGCGAGAAGAAGAAATTCTCGATCTGGACCGTTTCTTCCCGACCCAAACTAGAAAATTCCGAAAAAGTAGCAAAAAAACTCAAAAAATTAAAAAACCACATTCTGGCAGTATTTCAAGCCAAAACGGGTCAGGAAAGGCCGAGAACGAGAGAAAAAGAAATTCTCGATCTGGACCGTTTCTACCCGACCCAAACTAGAAAATTCAGAAGAAAGTAGCAAAAAAATTCAAAAAATTAAGAAACTGCATTCCGGCATATTTCAAGCCAAAACTGGTCGGGAGAGGCCGAGAAAGTGAGAAAACGAAATTCACGATCTGGACCGTTTCTACCAGACCCAAACTAGAAAATTCCGAAAGAAGTAGCAAAAAAACTCAAAAAATTTAAAAACCTCATTTTGGCAGTATTTAAAGCCAAAACGGGACAGGAAAGGCCGAGAAAGAGATAAAAAGAAATTCTCGATCGGGACCGTTTCTACCCGACCCAAACTAGAAAATTCCGAAAAAAGTAGCAAAAAAATTCAAAAAACTAAAAAACTGCATTCCGGCATCGTTTCAAGCCAAAACGGGTCGGGACAAACCGTGAAAGAGAGAAAAAGAAATTCTCGATCTGGACCGTTTCTATCCGACCCAAACTAGAAAATTTCGAAAAAAGTAGCAAAAAAATTAAAAAAACTAAAAAACTGCATTCCGGCATCATTTCAAGCCAAAACAAGTCTGGACAGGCTGACAAGGTGAGGAAAAGAAATTCTCGATCTGGACCGTTTCTATCCGACCCAAAATAGAAAATTCCGAAAAAGTAGCAAAAAAATTAAAAAAATTAAAAAACTGCATTCCGGCATTATTTCAAGCCAAAACTGGTTAGGACAGGCCGAGAAAGTGAGAAAAAGAAATTCTGGATCTGGACCGTTTTTACCTAACCCAAACTAGAAAATTCCGAAAGAAGTAGCAAAAAAACTTAAAAAATTTAAAAACCTCATTCTGGCAGTATTTCGAGCCAAAACGGGTCAGGAAAGGCCGAGAAAGAGAGAAAAAGAAATTCTTGATCTGGACCGTTTCTACCCGACCAACACTAGAAAATTCTGAAAAAAGTAGCAAAAAAACTCAAAAAATTAAAAAACCTTATTCTAGCAGTATTTCAAGCCAAAACGGGTCAGGAAAGGCCGAGAAAGTGAGAAAAAGAAATTATCGATCTGGACCGTTTCTACCCGACCCAAATTAGAAAATTCCGAAAAAATTAGCAAAAAAATTCGAAAAATTAAAAAACTACATTCCAACACTATTTTCAAGCCAAAACGGATCGGGACAGGCCGAGAAAGTGAGAAAAAGAAATTCTCGATCTGGACCGTTTCTACCCGACCCAAACTAGAAAATTCCGTAAAAAGTAGCAAAAAAATTCAAAAAATTAGAAAACTGCATTCTGGCACTATTTCAAGCAAAAACGGGTCGGGACAGGCCGAGAAAGTGGGAAAAAGAAATTCTCGATCTGGACCGTTTCTACCCGACCCAAACTAGAAAATTCCGAAAAAAGAAGCAAAAAAACTCAAAAAATTAAAAAACCTCATTCTAGCAGTATTTCACGCCAAAACGGGTCAGGAAATGCCGAGAAAGAGAGAAAAAGAAATTCTCGATCTGGACCGTTTCTACCCGACCCAAACTAGAAAATTCCAAAAAAAGTAGAAAAAAAATTAAAAAAATTTAAAAACCTCATTCTGGCAGTATTTCGAGCCAAAACGGATCAGGAAAGGCCGAGAAAGAGAGAAAACGAAATTCTCGAACTGGACCGTTTCTACCCGACCCAAACTAGAAAATTCCGAAAAAAGTAGCAAAAAAACTCAAAAAATTAAAAAACCTCATTATGGCAGTATTTCAAGCCAAAACAGGTGAGGAAAGGCCGAGAAAGAGAGAAAAAGAAATTCTCGATCTGGACCGTTTCTACCCGACCCAAACTAGAAAATTCTGAAAAAAGTAGCAAAAAAATTCAAAAAATTAAAAAACTGCATTCCGGCATATTTCAAGCCAAAACTGGTTGGGAGAGGCCGAGAAAGTGAGAAAACGAAATTCACGATCTGGACCGTTTCTACCAGACCCAAACTAGAAAATTCCGAAAGAAGTAGCAAAAAAACTCAAAAAATTTAAAAACCTCATTTTGGCAGTATTTAAAGCCAAAACGGGACAGGAAAGGCCGAGAAAGAGATAAAAAGAAATTCTCGATCGGGACCGTTTCTACCCGACCCAAACTAGAAAATTCCGAAAAAAGTAGCAAAAAAATTCAAAAAACAAAAAAACTGCATTCCGGCATCGTTTCAAGCCAAAACGAGTCTGGACAGGCTGAGAAAGTGAGGAAAAGAAATTCTCAATTTGGACCGTTTCTATCCGACCCAAACTAAAAAATTCCGAAAAAAATAGCAGAAAAATTCAAAAAACTAAAAAACTGCATTCCGAAACTATTTCAAGCCAATACGGGTCGGGACAAGCCGTGAAAGAGAGAAAAAGAAATTCTCGATCTGGACCGTTTCTATCCGACCCAAACTAGAAAATTTCGAAAAAAGTAGCAAAAAAATTAAAAAAACTAAAAAACTGCATTCCGGCATCATTTCAAGCCAAAACGAGTCTGGACAGGCTGACAAGGTGAGGAAAAGAAATTCTAGATCCGGACCGTTTCTATCCGACCCAAAATAGAAAATTCCGAAAAAAGTAGCAAAAAAATTCAAAAAATTAAAAAACTGCATTCCGACATTATTTCAAGCCAAAACTGGTTAGGACAGGCCGAGAAAGTGAGAAAAAGAAATTCTCGATCTGGACCGTTTTTACCTTACCCAAACTAGAAAATTCCGAAAGAAGTAACAAAAAAACTCAAAAAATTTTAAAACCTCATTCTGGTAGTATTTCAAGCCAAAACGGGTCAGGAAAGGCCGAGAAAGAGAGAAAAAGAAATTCTCGATCTGGACTGTTTCTACCCGACCCAAACTAGAAAATTCCGAAAAAAGTAGCAAAAAAACTCAAAAAATTAAAAAACCTCATTCTGGCAGTATTTCAAGCCAAAACGGGTCAGGAAAGGCCGAGAAAGTGAGAAAAAGAAATTATCGATCCGGACCGTTTCTACCCGACACAAATTAGAAAATTCCGAAAAAATTAGCAAAAAAATTCGAAAAATTAAAAAACTGCATTCCGGCAATATTTCATGCCAAAACAGGTCGGGACAGGCTGAGAAAGTGAGAAAAAGAAATTCTCGATCTGGACCGTTTCCACCCGACCCAAACTAGGAAATTCCGAAAAAAGTAGCAAAAAAACTCAAAAAATTTAAAAACCTCATTCTGGCAGTATTTCAGGCCAAAACGGGTCAGGAAAGGCCGAGAAAGTGAGAAAAAGAAATTCTCGATCTGGACCGTTTCTACCCGACCCAAACTAGAAAATTTCGAAAAAAGTAGTAAAAAAACTCAAAAAATTTAAAAACCTCATTCTGGCAGTATTTCAGGCCAAAACGAGTTAGGAAAGGCCGAGAAAGATAGAAAAAGAAATTCTCGATCTGGACCGTTTCTACCCGACCCAAACTAGAAAATTCTGAAAAAAGTAGCAAAAAAATTCAAAAAATTAAAAAACTGCATTCCAGCATTATTTCAAGCCAAAACTGGTCGGGACAGGCCGCGAAAGTGAGAAAAATAAATTCTCGATCTGGACCTTTTCTACCCGACCCAAACTAGAAAATTCCGAAAAAAGTACCAAAAGACTCAAAAAATTAAAAAACCTCATTCTGGCAGTATTTCAAGCCAAAACGGGTCAGTAAAGGCTGAGAAAGAGAGAAAAAGAAATTCTCGATCTGGACCGTTTTTACCCGACCCAAACTAGAAAATTCCAAAAAAAGTAGAAAAAAAATTCGAAAAATTAAAAAATGCATTCTGGCACTATTTCAAGCCAAAATGGGTCAGGACAGGCCGAGAAAGTGAGAAAAAGAAATTCTCGATCTGGACCGTTTCAACCCGAACCAAACTAGAAAATTCCGAAAAAAGTAGCAAAAAAATTCAAAAAATGAAAAAACAGCATTCCGGCATTATTTCAAGCCAAAACTGGTTGGGACAGGCCGAGAAAGTGAGAAAAAGAAATTCTCGATCTGGACTGTTTCTACCCGACCCAAATTAGAAAATTCTGAAAAAAATAACAGAAAAATTCAAAAATTTAAAAAGCCACATTCTGGCACTATTTCAAGCCAAAACGGGTCGGGACAGGCCGAGAAAGAGAGAACAAGAAATTCTCGATCTGGGCCGTTTCTACCCGACCCAAACTAGAAAATTTCGAAAAAAATTGAAGAAAAATTCAAAAAATTAAAAAACAGCATTCTGGCACTATTTCAAGCAAAAACAGGTTGGGATAGGCTGAGAAAGAGGGAAAAAGAAATTCTTGATCTGGACCGTTTCTACCCGACCCAAACTATGAAATTCCGAAAAAAGTAGCAAAAAAATTCAAAAAATAAAAAAACTGCATTCTGGCACTATTTCAAGCCAAAATGGGTCGGGGCTGGTCGAGAAAGTGAGAAAAAGAAATTCTCGATCTGGACCGTTTCTACCCGACCCAAACTAGAAAATTTCGAAAAAAATAGAAGAAAAATTCAAAAAATTAAAAAACAGCATTCTGGCACTATTTCAAGCCAAAACAGGTTGGGACAGGCTGAGAAAGAGGGAAAAAGAAATTCTTGATCTGGACCGTTTCTACCCGATCCAAACTATGAAATTCCAAAAAAGTAGCAAAAAAATTCAAAAAATAAAAAAACTACATTCTGGCACTATTTCAAGCCAGAACGGGTCAGGGCAGGCTGAGAAAGTGAGAAAAAGAAATTCTCGATCTGTACCTTTTCTACAAGACCCAAACTATGAAATTCCAAAAAATGTAGCAAAAAAATTCAAAAAATAAAAAAACTGCATTCTGGCACTATTTCAAGCCAGAACGGGTCAGGGCAGGCCGAGAAAGTGAGAAAAAAAAATTCTCGATCTAGACATTTTCTACCCGACCCAAACTAGAAAATTCCGAAAAAAGTAGCAAAAAAATTCAAAAAATTAAAAAACTGCATTCCGGCATTATTTTAAGCCAAAACTGTTCGAGACAAACCGAGAAAGTGAGAAAAAGAAATTCTCGATCTGGACCGTTTCTATCCGACCCAAACTAGAAAATTCCGAAAAAAGTAGCAAAAAAATTCAAAAAATTAAAAAACTGCATTCCGGCATTATTTCAAGCCAAAATTGGTCGGGACAGGCCGAGAAAGAAGAGAAAAAGAAATTCTCGATTTGGACCGTTTCTACCGACCCAAACTAGAAAATTCCGAAAAAAGCAGCAAAAAAATTCAAAAAATTAGAAAACTACATTCTGGCACTATTTCAAGCAAAAACGGGTCGGGACAGGCCGAGAAAGTGGGAAAAAGAAATTCTCGATCTGGACCGTTTCTACCCGACCCAAACTAGAAAATTCCGAAAAAAGTAGCAAAAAAACTTAAAAAATTAAAAAAACCTCATTCTAGCAGTATTTCAAGCCAAAACGGGTAAGGAAGGCCGAGAAAGTGAGAAAAAGAAATTATCGATCTGCACCATTTCTAGCCGACCCAAACTAGAAAATTCTGAAAAAAATAGTAGAAAAATTAAAAAAAAAATTAAAAAACTGCATTCCAGCACTATTTCAAGCCAAAACGGGTCGGGACAGGCCGAGAAAATGAGAAAAAGAAATTCTCGATCTGGACCGTTTCTACCCGACCCAAACTAGAAAATTCCGAAAAAAGTAGCAAAAAAACTCAAAAAATTAAAAACCCTCATTCTAGCAGTATTTCATGCCAAAACGGGTCAGGAAAGGCCGAGAAAGAGAGAAAAAGAAATTCTTGATCTGGACCGTTTCTACTCGACCCGAACTAGAAAATTCCGAAAAAAGTAGAAAAAAATTAAAAAAATTAAAAAACTGCATTCCGGCATTATTTCAAGCCAAAACTGGTTGGGACAGGCCGAGAAAGTGAGAAAAAGAAATTCTCGATCTGGACTGTTTCTAGCCAACCCAAACTAGAAAATTCTGAAAAAAAATAGCAGAAAAATTAAAAAAATTAAAAAACTACATTCCAGCATCATTTCAAACCAAAACGGGATGGGACAGATCTAGAAAGTGAGAAAAAGAAATTCTCAATCCGGACCGTTTCTACCCGACCCAAACTATAAAATTCCGAAAAAAGTAGCAAAAAAATTAAAAAATTAAAAAACTGCATTCCGGCTTCATTTCAAGCCAAAACGGGTCTGGACAAGACAAGAAAGTGAGGAAAAGAAATTCTCGATCTAGACCGTTTCTATACGACCCAAACTAGAAAATTTCGAAAAAAATAGCAAAAAAACTCAAAAAATTTAAAAACCACATTCTGGCAGTATTTCAGGCCAAAACGGGTCAGGAAAGGCTAAGAAAGAGAGAAAAAGAAATTCTCGATCTGGACCGTTTCTACCCGACCCAAACTAGAAAATTCCGAAAAAAGTAGCAAAAAAACTCAAAAAATTAAAAAACCTCATTCTAGCAGTATTTCAAGCCAAAACGCGTCAGGAAAGGCCGAGAAAGAGAGAAAAAGAAATTATTGATCTGGACCGTTTCTACCCGACCCAAACTAGAAAATTCCGAAAAAATTAGCAAAAAAATTTGAAAAATTAAAAAACTGCATTCCGGCAATATTTCAAACCAAAATTGGTCGGGACAGGCCGAGAAAGTGAGAAAAAGAAATTCTAGATCTGGACCGTTTCTACCCGAGCCAAACTAGGAAATTCCAAAAAAAGTACCAAAAAAATTCAAAAAATTAAAAAACTGCATTCTGGCACTATTTCAAGCCAAAACGAGTCAGGACAGGCTGAGAAAGTGAGAAAAAGAAATTCTCGATCTGGACCGTTTCTAGCTGACTCAAACTAGAAAATTCTGAAAAAAATAGCAGAAAAATTCAAAAAATTAAAAAACTGCATTCTGGCACTATTTCAAGCCAAAACGGGTCAGAACAGGCTGAGAAAGTGAGAAAAAGAAATTCTCGATCTGGACCGTTTCTACCCGACCCAAACTAGAAAATTCCGAAAAAAATAGCAGAAAAATTCAAAAAATTAAAACACTACATTCTGGCACTATTTCAAGCCAAAATGGGTCGGGACAGGCCGAGAAAGTGAGAAAAAGAAATTGTCGATCTGGACCGTTTCTATCCGACCAAAACTATAAAATTCCGAAAGAAGTAGCAAAAAAACTCAAAAAATATAAAAACCTCATTCTGGCAGTATTTCGAGCCAAAACGGGTTAGGAAAGACCTAGAATGAGAGATAAAGAAATTATCGATCTGGACCGTTTCTACTCGACCCAAACTAGAAAATTCCGAAAAAAATAGCAGAAAAATTCAAAAAATTAAAAAACTGCATTCTGGCACTATTTCATGCCAAAACGGGTCGGGACAGGCCGAGAAAGTGAGAAAAAGAAATTCTCGATTTGGACCGTTTCTAGCCGGCCCAAACTGAAAATTCTGAAAAAAAAATAGCAGAAAAATTAAAAAAATTAAAAAACTACATTCCAACACTATTTTCAAGCCAAAACGGATCGGGACAGGCCGAGAAAGTGAGAAAAAGAAATTCTCGATCGGGACCGTTTCTACCCGACCCAAACTAGAAAATTCCGTAAAAAGTAGCAAAAAAATTCAAAAAATTAGAAAACTGCATTCTGGCCCTATTTCAAGCAAAAACGGGTCGAGACAGGCCGAGAAAGTGGGAAAAAGAAATTCTCGATCTGGACCGTTTCTACCCGACCCAAACTAGAAAATTCCGAAAAAAGAAGCAAAAAAACTCAAAAAATTAAAAAACCTCATTCTAGCAGTATTTCACGCCAAAACGGGTCAGGAAAGGCCGAGAAAGAGAGAAAAAGAAATTCTCGATCTGGACCGTTTCTACCCGACCCAAACTAGAAAATTCCGAAAAAAGTAGAAAAAAAATTAAAAAAATTTAAAAACCTCATTCTGGCAGTATTTCGAGCCAAAACGGATCAGGAAAGGCCGAGAAAGAGAGAAAACGAAATTCTCGAACTGGACCGTTTCTACCCGACCCAAACTAGAAAATTCCGAAAAAAGTAGCAAAAAAACTCAAAAAATTAAAAAACCTCATTCTAGCAGTATTTCACGCCAAAACGGGTCAGGAAATGCCGAGAAAGATAGAAAAAGAAATTCTCGATCTGGACCGTTTCTACCCGACCCAAACTAGAAAAGTAGAAAAAAATTAAAAAAATTTAAAAACCTCATTCTGGCAGTATTTCGAGCCAAAACGGATCAGGAAAGGCCGAGAAAGAGAGAAAACGAAATTCTCGAACTGGACCGTTTCTACCCGACCCAAACTAGAATATTCCGAAAAAAGTAGCAAAAAAACTCAAAAAATTAAAAAACCTCATTATGGCAGTATTTCAAGCCGAAACGGGTGAGGAAAGGCCGAGAAAGAGAGAAAAAGAAATTCTCGATCTGGACCGTTTCTACCCGACCCAAACTACAAAATTCTGAAAAAAGTAGCAAAAAAATTCAAAAAATTAAAAAACTGCATTCCGGCATATTTCAAGCCAAAACTGGTTGGGAGAGGCCGAGAAAGTGAGAAAACGAAATTCACGATCTGGACCGTTTCTACCAGACCCAAACTAGAAAATTCCGAAAGAAGTAGCAAAAAAACTCAAAAAATTTAAAAACCTCATTTTGGCAGTATTTAAAGCTAAAACGGGCCAGGAAAGGCCGAGAAAGAGATAAAAAGAAATTCTCGATCGGGACCGTTTCTACCCGACCCAAACTAGAAAATTCCGAAAAAAGTAGCAAAAAAATTCAAAAAACAAAAAAACTGCATTCCGGCATCGTTTCAAGCCAAAACGAGTCTGGACAGGCTGAGAAAGTGAGGAAAAGAAATTCTCAATTTGGACCGTTTCTATCCGGCCCAAACTAAAAAATTCCGAAAAAAATAGCAGAAAAATTCAAAAAACTAAAAAACTGCATTCCGAAACTATTTCAAGCCAAAACGGGTCGGGACAAGCCGTGAAAGAGAGAAAAAGAAATTCTCGATCTGGACCGTTTCTATCCGACCCAAACTAGAAAATTTCGAAAAAAGTAGCAAAAAAATTAAAAAAACTAAAAAACTGCATTCCGGCATCATTTCAAGCCAAAACGAGTCTGGACAGGCTGACAAGGTGAGGAAAAGAAATTCTAGATCCGGACCGTTTCTATCCGACCCAAAATAGAAAATTCCGAAAAAAGTAGCAAAAAAATTCAAAAAATTAAAAAACTGCATTCCGACATTATTTCAAGCCAAAACTGGTCAGGACAGGCCGAGAAAGTGAGAAAAAGAAATTCTCGATCTGGACCGTTTTTACCTTACCCAAACTAGAAAATTCCGAAAGAAGTAGCAAAAAAACTCAAAAAATTTAAAAACCTCATTCTGGCAGTATTTCAAGCCAAAACGGGTCAGGAAAGGCCGAGAAAGAGAGAAAAAGAAATTCTCGATCTGGACTGTTTCTACCCGACCCAAACTAGAAAATTCCGAAAAAAGTAGCAAAAAAACTCAAAAAATTAAAAAACCTCATTCTGGCAGTATTTCAAGCCAAAACGGGTCAGGAAAGGCCGAGAAAGTGAGAAAAAGAAATTATCGATCTGGACCGTTTCTACCCGACCCAAATTAGAAAATTCCGAAAAAATTAGCAAAAAAATTCGAAAAATTAAAAAACTGCATTCCGGCAATATTTCATGCCAAAACAGGTCGGGACAGACTGAGAAAGTGAGAAAAAGAAATTCTCGATCTGGACCGTTTCCACCCGACCCAAACTAGGAAATTCCGAAAAAAGTAGCAAAAAAACTCAAAAAATTTAAAAACCTCATTCTGGCAGTATTTCAGGCCAAAACGGGTCAGGAAAGGCCGAGAAAGTGAGAAAAAGAAATTCTCGATCTGGACCGTTTCTACCCGACCCAAACTAGAAAATTTCGAAAAAAGTAGTAAAAAAACTCAAAAAATTTAAAAACCTCATTCTGGCAGTATTTCAGGCCAAAACGAGTTAGGAAAGGCCGAGAAAGATAGAAAAAGAAATTCTCGATCTGGACCGTTTCTACCCGACCCAAACTAGAAAATTCTGAAAAAAGTAGCAAAAAAATTCAAAAAATTAAAAAACTGCATTCCAGCATTATTTCAAGCCAAAACTGGTCGGGACAGGCCGCGAAAGTGAGAAAAATAAATTCTCGATCTGGACCTTTTCTACCCGACCCAAACTAGAAAATTCCGAAAAAAGTACCAAAAGACTCAAAAAATTAAAAGACCTCATTCTGGCAGTATTTCAAGCCAAAACAGGTCAGTAAAGGCTGAGAAAGAGAGAAAAAGAAATTCTCGATCTGGACCGTTTTTACCCGACCCAAACTAGAAAATTCCAAAAAAAGTAGAAAAAAAATTCGAAAAATTAAAAAATGCATTCTGGCACTATTTCAAGCCAAAATGGGTCAGGACAGGCCGAGAAAGTGAGAAAAAGAAATTCTCGATCTGGACCGTTTCAACCCGAACCAAACTAGAAAATTCCGAAAAAAGTAGCAAAAAAATTCAAAAAATGAAAAAACAGCATTCCGGCATTATTTCAAGCCAAAACTGGTTGGGACAGGCCGAGAAAGTGAGAAAAAGAAATTCTCGATCTGGACTGTTTCTACCCGACCCAAACTAGAAAATTCTGAAAAAAAATAACAGAAAAATTCAAAAATTTAAAAAGCCACATTCTGGCACTCTTTCAAGCCAAAACGGGTCGGGACAGGCCGAGAAAGAGAGAATAAGAAATTCTCGATCTGGGCCGTTTCTACCCGACCCAAACTAGAAAATTTCGAAAAAAATTGAAGAAAAATTCAAAAAATTAAAAAACAGCATTCTGGCACTATTTCAAGCAAAAACAGGTTGGGACAGGCTGAGAAAGAGGGAAAAAGAAATTCTTGATCTGGACCGTTTCTACCCGACCCAAACTATGAAATTCCCAAAAAAGTAGCAAAAAAATTCAAAAAATAAAAAAACTGCATTCTGGCACTATTTCAAGCCAAAATGGGTCGGGGCAGGTCGAGAAAGTGAGAAAAAGAAATTCTCGATCTGGACCGTTTCTACCCGACCCAAACTAGAAAATTTCGAAAAAAATAGAAGAAAAATTCAAAAAATTAAAAAACAGCATTCTGGCACTATTTCAAGCCAAAACAGGTTGGGACAGGCTGAGAAAGAGGGAAAAAGAAATTCTTGATCTGGACCGTTTCTACCCGATCCAAACTATGAAATTCCAAAAAAAGTAGCAAAAAAATTCAAAAAATAAAAAAACTGCATTCTGGCACTATTTCAAGCCAAACGGGTCAGGGCAGGCCGAGAAAGTGAGAAAAAGAAATTCTCGATCTGTACCTTTTCTACAAGACCCAAACTATGAAATTCCAAAAAATGTAGCAAAAAAATTCAAAAAATAAAAAAACTGCATTCTGGCACTATTTCAAGCCAAAACGGGTCAGGGCAGGCCGAGAAAGTGAGAAAAAGAAATTCTCGATCTAGACATTTTCTACCCGACCCAAACTAGAAAATTCCGAAAAAAGTAGCAAAAAAATTAAAAAAATTAAAAAACTGCATTCCGGCATTATTTCAAGCCAAAACTGGTCGAGACAAACCGAGAAAGTGAGAAAAAGAAATTCTCGATCTGGACCGTTTCTATCCGACCCAAACTAGAAAATTCCGAAAAAAGTAGCAAAAAAATTCAAAAATTAAAAAACTGCATTTCGGCAATATTTCAAGCCAAAATGGGTCGGGACAGGCCGAGAAAGTGAGAAAAAGAAATTCTCGATCTGGACCTTTTCTACCCGACCCAAACTAGAAAATTCCCAAAAAAGTAGCAAAAAAATTCAAAAAATTAAAAAACTGCATTCTGCATTATTTCAAGCCAAAACTGGTTGGGACAGGCCGAGAAAGAAGAGAAAAAGAAATTCTCGATTTGGACCGTTTCTACCGACCCAAACTAGAAAATTCCGAAAAAAGTAGCAAAAAAATTCAAAAAATTAGAAAACTACATTCTGTCACTATTTCAAGCAAAAACGGATCGGGACAGGCCGAGAAAGTGGGAAAAAGAAATTCTCGATCTGGACCGTTTCTACCCGACCCAAACTAGAAAATTCCGAAAAAAGTAGCAAAAAAACATAAAAAATTAAAAAACCTCATTCTAGCAGTATTTCAAGCCAAAACGGGTCAGGAAGGCCGAGAAAGTGAGAAAAAGAAATTATCGATCTGCACCATTTCTAGCCGACCCAAACTAGAAAATTCTGAAAAAAATAGTAGAAAAATTAAAAAAAAAATTAAAAAACTGCATTCCAGCACTATTTCAAGCCAAAACGGGTCGGGACAGGCCGAGAAAATGAGAAAAAGAAATTCTCGATCTGGACCGTTTCTACCCGACCCAAACTAGAAATTTCCGAAAAATGTAGCAAAAAAACTCAAAAAATTAAAAAACCTCATTCTAGCAGTATTTCATGCCAAAACGGGTCAGGAAAGGCCGAGAAAGAGAGAAAAAGAAATTCTCGATCTGGACCGTTTCTACTCGACCCGAACTAGAAAATTCCGAAAAAAGTAGAAAAAAATTAAAAAAATTAAAAAACTGCATTCCGGCATTATTTCAAGCCAAAACTGGTTGGGACAGGCCGAGAAAGTGAGAAAAAGAAATTCTCGATCTGGACTGTTTCTAGCCAACCCAAACTAGAAAATTCTGAAAAAAATAGCAGAAAAATTCAAAAAATTAAAAAACTACATTCCAGCATCATTTCAAACCAAAACGGGACGGGACAGATCTAGAAAGTGAGAAAAAGAAATTCTCAATCTGGACCGTTTCTACCCGACCCAAACTATAAAATTCGGAAAAAAGTAGCAAAAAAATTAAAAAATTAAAAAACTGCATTCCGGCTTCATTTCAAGCCAAAACGGGTCTGGACAAGACAAGAAAGTGAGGAAAAGAAATTCTCGATCTAGACCGTTTCTATACGACCCAAACTAGAAAATTCTGAAAAAAATAGCAGAAAAATTCAAAAAATTAAAACACTACATTCTGGCACTATTTCAAGCCAAAATGGGTCAGGACAGGCCGAGAAAGTGAGAAAAAGAAATTGTCGATCTGGACCGTTTCTATCCGACCAAAACTAGAAAATTCCGAAAGAAGTAGCAAAAAAACTCAAAAAATATAAAAACCTCATTCTGGCAGTATTTCGAGCCAAAACGGGTCAGGAAAGACCTAGAATGAGAGATAAAGAAATTATCGATCTGGACCGTTTCTACTCGACCCAAACTTGAAAATTCCGAAAAAAATAGCAGAAAAATTCAAAAAATTAAAAAACTGCATTCTGGCACTATTTCATGCCAAAACGGGTCGGGACAGGCCGAGAAAGTGAGAAAAAGAAATTCTCGATTTGGACCGTTTCTAGCCGGCCCAAACTGAAAATTCTGAAAAAAAATAGCAGAAAAATTAAAAAAATTAAAAAACTACATTCCAACACTATTTTCAAGCCAAAACGGATCGGGACAGGCTGAGAAAGTGAGAAAAAGAAATTCTCGATCTGGACCGTTTCTACCCGACCCAAACTAGAAAATTCCGTAAAAAGTAGCAAAAAAATTCAAAAAATTAGAAAACTGCATTCTGGCACTATTTCAAGCAAAAAAGGGTTGGGACAGGCCGAGAAAGTGGGAAAAAGAAATTCTCGATCTGGACCGTTTCTACCCGACCCAAACTAGAAAATTCCGAAAAATGTAGCAAAAAAACTCAAAAAAATAAAAAAACCTCATTCTAGCAGTATTTCACGCCGAAACGGGTCAGGAAAGGCCGAGAAAGAGAGAAAAAGAAATTCTCGATCTGGACCATTTCTACCCGACCCAAACTAGAAAATTCCGAAAAAAGTAGAAAAAAAATTAAAAAAATTAAAAAACCTCATTTTGGCAGTATTTCGAGCCAAAACGGATCAGGAAAGGCCGAGAAAGAGAGAAAACGAAATTCTCGAACTGGACCGTTTCTACCCGACCCAAACTAGAAAATTCCGAAAAAAGTAGCAAAAAAACTCAAAAAATTAAAAAACCTCATTATGGCAGTATTTCAAGCCAAAACGGGTGAGGAAAGGCCGAGAAAGAGAGAAAAAGAAATTCTCGATCTGGACTGTTTCAACCCGAGCCAAACTAGAAAATTCCGAAAAAAGTAGCAAAAAAATTCAAAAAATTAAAAAACAGCATTCTGGCACTATTTCAAGCAAAAACAGGTTGGGACAGGGCGAGAAAGGGGGAAAAAGAAATTCTTGATCTGGACTGTTTCTACCAGACCCAAACTATGAAATTCCAAAAAAAGTAGCAAAAAAATTAAAAAAATTAAAAAACTACATTCTGGCACTATTTCAAGCCAAAACGGGTCAGGACTGGCTGAGAAAGTGTGAAAAACAAATTCTCGATCTGGACCGTTTTTACCCGACCCAAACTAGAAAATTCCGAAAAAAGTAGCAAAAAAATTCAAAAAACTAAAAAACTGCATTCCGGCATTATTTTAAGCCAAAACTGGTCGGGACAGGCCGAGAAAGTGAGAAAAAGAAATTCTCGATCTGGACCGTTTCTATCCGACCCAAACTAGAAAATTCCGAAAAAAGTAGCAAAAAAATTCAAAAAATTAAAAAACTGCATTCCGGCGTTATTTCAAGCCAAAACTGGTCGGGACAGGCCGAGAAAGTGAGAGAGGAAATTCTCGATCTGGACCGTTTCAATCCGACCCAAACTAGAAAATTCTGAAAAAAGTAGCAAAAAAATTCACAAAATTAAAAAACTGCATTCCGACAATATTTCAAGCCAAAATAGGTTGGGACAGGCCGTGAAAGAGAGAAAAAGAAATTCTCGATCTGGACCGTTTCTACCCGACCCAAACTAGAAAATTCCGAAAAAAGTAGCAAAAAAATTCAAAAAATTAAAAAACTGCATTCCAGCATCATTTCAAGCCAAAACGGGTCTGGACAGGGTGAGAAAGTGAGGAAAAGAAAATCTCGATCTGGAACGTTTTTATCCGATCCAAACTAGAAAATTCCGAAAAAAGTAGCAAAAAAATTCAAAAAATTAAAAAACTGTATTCCGACATTATTTCAAGCCAAAACTGGTCGGGACAGGCCGAGAAAATGAGAAAAAGAAATTCTCGATCTGGACCGTTTCTACCCGACCCAGACTAGAAAATTCCGAAAAAAGTAGCAAAAAAACTCAAAAAATTAAAAAACATCATTCTAGCAGTATTTCAAGCCAAAATGGGTACAGGAAGGCCAAGAAAGAGAGAAAAAGAAATTATTGATCTGCACCGTTTCTACCCGACCGAAACTAGAAATTTCAGAAAAAATTAGCAAAAAAATTCGAAAAATTAAAAAACTGCATTCCGGCAATATTTCAATCCAAAACGGGTCAGGACAGGCCGAGAAAGTGAGAAAAAGAAATTCTCAGTCTGGACCGTTTCTACCCGACCCAAACTAGGAAATTCCAAAAAAAGTCCAAAAAAAAAATCAAAAAATTAAAAAACTGCATTCTGGCACTATTTCAATCAAAAACGGGTCGGGACAGGCCGAGAAATTGGGAAAAAGAAATTCTCGATCTAGACCGTTTCTACCCGACCCAAACAAAAAAATTCCGACAAAAGTGGCAAAAAAACTCAAAAAATTAAAAAACCTCATTCTAGAAGTATTTCAAGCCACAACGGGTCAGGAAGGCTGAGAAAGCGAGAAAAAGAAATTCTCGATCTGGACCGTTTCTACCTGACCCAAACTAGAAAATTCCGAAAAAAAATAGTAAAAAAATTCAAAAAAATTAAAAAAAACTGCATTCCGGTATTATTTCAAGCCCAAACTGGTCGGGAGAGGCTGAGAATGTGAGAAAAAGAAATTCTCGATCTGGACCGTTTCTACCCGACCTAAACTAGAAAATTCCGAAAAAATAAGCAAAAAATTTCAAAAAATTAAAAAACTGCATTCCGGCATTATTTCAAGCCAAAACTGGTCGGGACAGGCCAAGAAAGTGAGAAAAAGAAATTCTCGATCTGGACCGTTTCTACCCGACCCAAACTAGAAAATTCTGAAAAAAGTAGCAAAAAAACTCAAAAAATTAAAAAACCTCATTCTAGCAGTATTCCAAGCCAAAACGGGTCAGGAAAGGCCGAGAATGAGAGAAAAAGAAATTATCGATCTGGATCGTTTCTACCCGACCCAAACTAGAAAATTCTGAAAAAATTAGTAAAAAAATTCGAAAAATTAAAAAACTGCATTATGGCAATATTTCAAGCCAAAATGGGTTGGGACAGGCTAAGAAAGTGAGAAAAAGAAATTCTCGATCCGGACCGTTTCTACCCGACCCAAACTAGGAAATTCCGAAAAAAGTACCAAAAAAATTCAAAAAATTAAAAAACTGCATTCTGGCACTATTTCAAGCCAAAATGAGTCAGGACAGGCTGAGAAAGCAAGAAAAAGAAATTCTCGATCTGGACCGTTTCTAGACGACCCAAACTAGAAAATTCTGAAAAAAATAGCAGAGAAAATAAAAAACTGCATTCCAGCATCATTTGAAGCCAAAACGGGACGGGACAGACCTAGAAACTGAGAAAAAGAAATTCTTAATCTGGACCGTTTCAACCCGACTCAAACTCGAAAATTCCGAAAAAAGTAGCAAAAAAATTTAAAAAATTAAAAAACTGCATTCTGGCATTATTTCAAGCCAAAACTGGTCGGGACAGGCCGAGAAAGTGAGAAAAAGAAATTCTCGATCTGGAACGTTTCTATCCGACCCAAACTAGAAAATTCCGAAAAAAGTAGCAAAAAAATTCAAAAAATTAAAAAACTGCATTCCGGCATTATTTCAAGCCAATACTGGTCGGGACAGGCTGAGAAAGTGAGAAAGAGAAATTCTCGATCTGGACCGTTTCTACCCGACCCAAACTAGAAAATTCTGAAAAAAGTAGAAAAAAAACTCAAAAAATTAAAAAACCTGATTCTGGCAGTATTTCAAGCCAAAACGGGTCAGGAAAGGCCAAGAAATAAAGAAAAAGAAATTATCGATCTGGACCGTTTCTTCCCGACCCAAACTAGAAAATTCTGAAAAAATTAGCAAAAAAATTCAAAAAATTAAAAAACTATATTCCGGTAATATTTCAAGCCAAAACGAGTCATGACAGATCGATAAAGTGAGAAAAAGAAATTCTCGATCTGGACCGTTTCTACCCGACCCAAACTAGGAAATTCCAAAAAAAGTAGCAAAAAAATTCAAAAAATTAAAAAACTACATTCTAGCACTATTTCAAGCCAAAATGGGTCAGGACAGGCTGAGAAAGTGAGAAAAATAAATTCTCGATCTGGACCGTTTCTACCCGATCCAAGCTAGAAAATTCCAAAAAAAGTAGTAAAAAAATTCAAAAAATTAAAAAACTGCATTCCGGCATTATTTCAAGCCAAGACTGGTCGGGACAGGCCGAGAAAGTGAGAAAAAGAAATTCTCGATATGGACCGTTTCTACCCGACCCAAAACTAGAAAATTTCGAAAAAAGTAGCAAAAAAACTCAAAAAATTAAAAAACCTCATTCTGGCAGTATTTCAAGCCAAAACGGGTCAGGAAAGATCGAGAAAGAGAGAAAAAGAAATTCTCGATCTGGACCGTTTCTACCTGACCCAAACTAGAAAATTTCGAAAAATGTAGCAAAAAAATTCAAAAAATTAAAAAACTGCTTTCCGGCATTATTTCAAGCCAAAACTGGTCGGGACAGGCTTAGAAAGTGAGAAAAAGAAATTCTCGATCAGGACCGTTTCTACCCAGCCCAAACTAGAAAATTCCGAAAAGAGTACCAAAAAAACTCAAAAAATTAAAAAACCTCTTTCTGGCAGTATTTCAAGCCAAAACGAGTCAGGAAAGGCCGAGAAAGAGAGAAAGAGAAATTCTCGATCTGGACCGCTTCTACCCGACCCAAACTAGAAAATTCCAAAAAAAGTAGCAAAAAAATTCAAAAAATTAAAAAACTGTATTCCAGCATTTGTTCAAGCCAAAACTTGTCGGGACAGGCCGAGAAAGTGAGAAAAAGAAATTCTCGATCTAGAACGTTTCTATCCGACCCAAACTAGAAAATTCCGAAAAAAGTAGCAAAAAAATTCAAAAATTTAAAAAACTGCATTCCGGCACTATTTCAAGCCAAAACGGGTCAGGACAGGACGAGAAAGAGAGAAAAAGAAATTCTCGATCTGGACCGTTTCTACCCGACCCAAACCAGAAAATTCCGAAAAAAGTAACAAAAAAATTGAAGAAATTAAAAAATTGCATTCCGGCATGATTTCAAGCCAAAACGGGTCTGGACAGGTCGAGAAAGTGAGGAAAAGAAATTCTCGATCTGGACCGTTTCTTTCCGACCCAAACTAGAAAATTTCGAAAAAAGTAGCAAAAAAATTCAAAAAATTAAAAAACTGCATTCTAGCACTATTTCAAGCCAAAATGGGTCAGGACAGGCTGAGAAAGCGAGAAAAAGAAATTCTCGATCTGGACCGTTTCTACCCGACCCAAGCTAGAAAATTCCGAAAAAAGTAGTAAAAAAATTCAAAAAATTAAAAAACTGCATTCCGGCATTATTTCAAGCCAAGACTGGTCGGGACAGGCTGAGAAAGTGAGAAAAAGAAATTCTCGATATGGACCGTTTCTACCCGACCTAAAACTAGAAAATTCCGAAAAAAGTAGCAAAAAAACTCAAAAAATTAAAAAACCTCATTCTAGCAGTATTCCAAGCCAAAACGGGTCAGGAAAGGCCGAGAATGAGAGAAAAAGAAATTATCGATCTGGATCGTTTCTACCCGACCCAAACTAGAAAATTCTGAAAAAATTAGTAAAAAAATTCGAAAAATTAAAAAACTGCATTATGGCAATATTTCAAGCCAAAATGGGTTGGGACAGGCTAAGAAAGTGAGAAAAAGAAATTCTCGATCCGGACCGTTTCTACCCGACCCAAACTAGGAAATTCCGAAAAAAGTACCAAAAAAATTCAAAAAATTAAAAAACTGCATTCTGGCACTATTTCAAGCCAAAATGAGTCAGGACAGGCTGAGAAAGCAAGAAAAAGAAATTCTCGATCTGGACCGTTTCTAGACGACCCAAACTAGAAAATTCTGAAAAAAATAGCAGAGAAAATAAAAAACTGCATTCCAGCATCATTTGAAGCCAAAACGGGACGGGACAGACCTAGAAACTGAGAAAAAGAAATTCTTAATCTGGACCGTTTCTACCCGACTCAAACTCGAAAATTCCGAAAAAAGTAGCAAAAAAATTTAAAAAATTAAAAAACTGCATTCTGGCATTATTTCAAGCCAAAACTGGTCGGGACAGGCCGAGAAAGTGAGAAAAAGAAATTCTCGATCTGGAACGTTTCTATCCGACCCAAACTAGAAAATTCCGAAAAAAGTAGCAAAAAAATTCAAAAAATTAAAAAACTGCATTCCGGCATTATTTCAAGCCAATACTGGTCGGGACAGGCTGAGAAAGTGAGAAAGAGAAATTCTCGATCTGGACCGTTTCTACCCGACCCAAACTAGAAAATTCTGAAAAAAGTAGAAAAAAAACTCAAAAAATTAAAAAACCTGATTCTGGCAGTATTTCAAGCCAAAACGGGTCAGGAAAGGCCAAGAAATAAAGAAAAAGAAATTATCGATCTGGACCGTTTCTTCCCGACCCAAACTAGAAAATTCTGAAAAAATTAGCAAAAAAATTCAAAAAATTAAAAAACTATATTCCGGTAATATTTCAAGCCAAAACGAGTCATGACAGATCGATAAAGTGAGAAAAAGAAATTCTCGATCTGGACCGTTTCTACCCGACCCAAACTAGGAAATTCCAAAAAAAGTAGCAAAAAAATTCAAAAAATTAAAAAACTACATTCTAGCACTATTTCAAGCCAAAATGGGTCAGGACAGGCTGAGAAAGTGAGAAAAAGAAATTCTCGATCTGGACCGTTTCTACCCGATCCAAGCTAGAAAATTCCAAAAAAAGTAGTAAAAAAATTCAAAAAATTAAAAAACTGCATTCCGGCATTATTTCAAGCCAAGACTGGTCGGGACAGGCTGAGAAAGTGAGAAAAAGAAATTCTCGATATGGACCGTTTCTACCCGACCCAAAACTAGAAAATTTCGAAAAAAGTAGCAAAAAAACTCAAAAAATTAAAAAACCTCATTCTGGCAGTATTTCAAGCCAAAACGGGTCAGGAAAGATCGAGAAAGAGAGAAAAAGAAATTCTCGATCTGGACCGTTTCTACCTGACCCAAACTAGAAAATTTCGAAAAATGTAGCAAAAAAATTCAAAAAATTAAAAAACTGCTTTCCGGCATTATTTCAAGCCAAAACTGGTCGGGACAGGCTTAGAAAGTGAGAAAAAGAAATTCTCGATCAGGACCGTTTCTACCCAGCCCAAACTAGAAAATTCCGAAAAGAGTACCAAAAAAACTCAAAAAATTAAAAAACCTCTTTCTGGCAGTATTTCAAGCCAAAACGAGTCAGGAAAGGCCGAGAAAGAGAGAAAGAGAAATTCTCGATCTGGACCGCTTCTACCCGACCCAAACTAGAAAATTCCAAAAAAAGTAGCAAAAAAATTCAAAAAATTAAAAAACTGTATTCCAGCATTTGTTCAAGCCAAAACTTGTCGGGACAGGCCGAGAAAGTGAGAAAAAGAAATTCTCGATCTAGAACGTTTCTATCCGACCCAAACTAGAAAATTCCGAAAAAAGTAGCAAAAAAATTCAAAAATTTAAAAAACTGCATTCCGGCACTATTTCAAGCCAAAACGGGTCAGGACAGGACGAGAAAGAGAGAAAAAGAAATTCTCGATCTGGACCGTTTCTACCCGACCCAAACCAGAAAATTCCGAAAAAAGTAACAAAAAAATTGAAGAAATTAAAAAACTGCATTCCGGCATGATTTCAAGCCAAAACGGGTCTGGACAGGTCGAGAAAGTGAGGAAAAGAAATTCTCGATCTGGACCGTTTCTTTCCGACCCAAACTAGAAAATTTCGAAAAAAGTAGCAAAAAAATTCAAAAAATTAAAAAACTGCATTCTAGCACTATTTCAAGCCAAAATGGGTCAGGACAGGCTGAGAAAGCGAGAAAAAGAAATTCTCGATCTGGACCGTTTCTACCCGACCCAAGCTAGAAAATTCCGAAAAAAGTAGTAAAAAAATTCAAAAAATTAAAAAACTGCATTCCGGCATTATTTCAAGCCAAGACTGGTCGGGACAGGCTGAGAAAGTGAGAAAAAGAAATTCTCGATATGGACCGTTTCTACCCGACCTAAAACTAGAAAATTCCGAAAAAAGTAGCAAAAAAACTCAAAAAATTAAAAAACCTCATTCTGGCAGTATTTCAAGCCAAAACGGGTCTGGAAAGGTCGAGAAAGAGAGAAAAAGAAATTCTCGATCTGGACCGTTTCTACCCGACCCAAACTAGAAAATTTCGAAAAATGTAGCAAAAAAATTCAAAAAATTAAAAAACTGCTTTCCGGCTTTATTTCAAGCCAAAACTGGTCGGGACAGGCTTAGAAAGTGAGAAAAAGAAATTCTCGATCTGGACCGTTTCTACCCGGCCCAAACTAGAAAATTCCGAAAAGAGTAGCAAAAAAATTCAAAAAATTAAAAAACTATATTCCAGCATTAAGTTCAAGTCAAAACTTGTCGGGACAGGCCGAGAAAGGGAGAAAAAGAAATTCTCGATCTGGACCGTTTCTACCGGACCCAAACCAGAAAATTCCGAAAAAAGTAGCAAAAAAATTCAAGAAATTAAAAAACTGCATTCCGGCATCATTTCAAGCCAAAACGGGTCTGGACAGGTCGAGAAAGTGAGGAAAAGAAATTCTCGATCTGGACCGTTTCTTTCCGACCCAAACTAGAAAATTTCGAAAAAAGTAGCAAAAAAATTCAAAAAATTAAAAAACTGCATTCTAGCACTATTTCAAGATAAAATGGGTCAGGACAGGCTGAGAAAGCGAGAAAAAAAAATTCTCGATCTGGACCGTTTCTACCCGACCCAAGCTAGAAAATTCCGAAAAAAGTAGTAAAAAAATTCAAAAAATTAAAAAACTGCATTCCGGCATTATTTCAAGCCTAGACTGGTCGGGACAGTCCGAGAAAGTGAGAAAAAGAAATTCTCGATATGGACCGTTTCTGCCCGACCTAAAACTAGAAAATTCCGAAAAAAGTAGCAAAAAAACTCAAAAAATTAAAAAACCTCATTCTGGCAGTATTTCAAGCCAAACGGGTCTGGAAAGGTCGAGAAAGAGAGAAAAAGAAATTCTCGATCTGGACCGTTTCTACCCGACCCAAACTAGAAAATTTCGAAAAATGTAGCAAAAAAATTCAAAAAATTAAAAAACTGCTTTCCGGCATTATTTCAAGCCAAGACTGGTCGGGACAGGCTTAGAAAGTGAGAAAAAGAAATTCTCGATCTGGACCGTTTCTACCCGGCCCAAACTAGAAAATTCCGAAAAGAGTAGCAAAAAAACTCAAAAAATTAAAAAACCTCATTCTGGCAGTATTTCAAGCCAAAACGAGTCAGGAAAGGCCGAGAAAGAGAGAAAGAGAAATTCTCGATCTGGACCGTTTCTACCCGACCCAAACTAGAAAATTCCGAAAAAAGTAGCAAAAAAATTCAAAAAATTAAAAAACTGCATTCCGGCATTATTTCAAGCCAAGACTGGTCGGAACAGGCCGAGAAAGTGAGAAAAAGAAATTCTCGATCTAGACTGTTTCAATCCGACCCAAACTAGAAAATTCAAAAAAAAAGTAGCAAAAAAATTCAAAAATTTAAAAAACTGTATTCCAGCATTAGTTCAAGCCAAAACTTGTCGGGAAAGGCCGAGAAAGTGAGAAAAAGAAATTCTCGATCTAGAACGTTTCTATCCGACCCAAACTAGAAAATTCCGAAAAAAGTAGCAAAAAAATTCAAAAATTTAAAAAACTGCATTCCGGCACTATTTCAAGCCAAAACGGGTCGGGACAGGCCGAGAAAGAGAGAAAAAGAAATTCTCGATCTGGAACGTTTCTATCCGACCCAAACTAGAAAATTCCGAAAAAAGTAGCAAAAAAATTCAAAAATTTAAAAAACTGCATTCCGGCACTATTTCAAGCCAAAACGGGTCGGGACAGGCCGAGAAAGAGAGAAAAAGAAATTCTCGATCTGGACCGTTTCTACCCGACCCAAACCAGAAAATTCCAAAAAAAGTAGCAAAAAAATTCAAGAAATTAAAAAACTGCATTCCGGCATCATTTCAAGCCAAAACGGGTCTGGACAGGTCGAGAAAGTGAGGAAAAGAAATTCTCGATCTGGACCGTTTCTTTCCGACCCAAACTAGAAAATTTCGAAAAAAGTAGCAAAAAAATTCAAAAAATTAAAAAACTGCATTCCGGCATTATTTCAAGCCAAAACTGGTCGGGCCAGGCCGAGAAAGTGAGAAAAAGAAATTCTCGATCTGGACCGTTTCTAGCCGACAGAAACTAGAAAATTCCGAAAAAGTAGTAAAAAAATTCAAAAAATTAAAAAACTGCATTCCGGCATTATTTCAAGCCAAAACTGGTCGGGACAGGCTTAGAAAGTGAGACAAAGAAATTCTCGATTTGGACAGTTTCTACTCGACCAAACTAGAAAATTCCGAAAAAAGTAGCAAAAAAATTCAAAAAATTAAAAAACTGCATTTCGGCATCATTTCAAGCCAAAACGGGTCTAGACAGGCCGAGAAAATAAGGAAAAGAAATTCGCGATCTGGACCGTTTCTATCCGACCCAAACTAGAAAATTCCGAAAAAAGTAGCAAGAAAATTAAAAAAATTAAAAAACTGCATTCCGGCATTTTTTCAAGCCAAAACTGGTCGGGACAGGCCGAGAAAGTGATAAAAAAAAATTCTAGAGCTAGTCCGTTTCTATCCGACCCAAACTAGAAAATTCCGAAAAAAGTAGCAAAAAAATTCAGAAAATTAAAAAACTGCATTCCGGCCCTATTTCAAGCCAAAACAGGTCTGGACAGGCCGAGAAAGAAAGAAAAAGAGATTCTCGATTTGGCCGTTTCTACCCGACCCAAACTAAAAAATTCCGAAAAAAGTAGCAAACAAAAATCAAAAAATTAAAAAACTGCATTCCGGCATCATTTCAAGCCAAAACGGGTCTGGACAGGCCGAGAAAGTGAGGAAAAGAAATTCTCGATTTGGACCGTTTCTATCCGACCCAAACTAGGAAATTCCAAAAAATGTAGCAAAAAAATTAAAAAAAATTAAAAAACTGCATTCCGGCATTATTTCGAGCCAAAACTGGTCGGCACAGGCCGAGAAAGTGAGAAAAAGAAATTCTCGATCTGGACCGTTTCTACCCGACCCAAACTAGAAAATTCTGAAAAAAGTAGCAAAAAAACTCAAAAAATTAAAAAACCTCATTCTAGCAGTATTTCAAGCCAAAACGGGTCAGGAAAGGCCGAGAATGAGAGAAAAAGAAATTATCGATCTGGATCGTTTCTACCCGACCCAAACTAGAAAATTCTGAAAAAATCAGCAAAAAAATTCGAAAAATTAAAAGACTGCATTCTGGCAATATTTCAAGCCAAAATGGGTCGGGGCAGCCTAAGAAAGTGAGAAAAAGAAATTCTCGATCTGGACCGTTTCTACCCGACCCAAACTAGGAAATTCCGAAAAAAGTACCAAAAAAATTCAAAAAAATTAAAAAACTACATTCTGGCACTATTTCAACCCAAAATGAGTCAGGACAGGCTGAGAAAGAGAGAAAAAGAAATTCTCGATCTGGACCGTTTCTAGACGACCCAAACTAGAAAATTCTGAAAAAATAGCAGAAAAATTAAAAAACTGCGTTCCAGCATCATTTCAAGCCAAAACGGGACGGGACAGACCTAGAAAGTGAGAAAAAGAAATTCTTAATCTGGACCGTTTCTAACCGACTCAAACTCGAAAATTCCGAAAAAAGTAGCAAAAAAATTCAAAAAATTAAAAAACTACATTCTGGCATTATTTCAAGCCAAAACTGGTCGGGACAGTTCGAGAAAGTGAGAAAAAGAAATCCTCGATCTGGACCGTTTCTATCCGACCCAAACTAGAAAATTCCGAAAAAAGTAGCAAAAAAGTTCAAAAAATTGAAAAACTACATTCCGGCATTATTTCAAGCCAATACTGGTCGGGACAGGCTGAGAAAGTGAGAAAAAGAAATCCTCGATCTGGACTGTTTCTAGCCGACCCAAACTAGAAAATTTCGAAAAAAGTAAAAAAAAACCCAAAAAATTAAAAAACCTGATTCTGGCAGTATTTCAATCCAAAACGGGTTAGGAAAGGCCAAGAAAGAGAGAAAAAGAAATTATCGATCTGGACCGTTTCTTCCCGACCCAAACTAGAAAATTTCGAAAAAATTAGCAAAAAATTCAAAAAATTAAAAAACTGTATTCCGGCAATATTTCAAGCCAAAACGAGTCATGATAGGTCGAGAAAGTGAGAAAAAGAAATTCTCGATCTGGACCGTTTCGACCCGACCCAAACTAGGAAATTCCAAAAAAAGTAGCAAAAAAATTCAAAAAATTAAAAAACTGCATTCTAGCACTATTTCAAGCCAAAATGGGTCAGGACAGGCTGAGAAAGCGAGAAAAAGAAATTCTCGATCTGGACCGTTTCTACCCGACCCAAGCTAGAAAATTCCGAAAAAAGTAGTAAAAAAATTCAAAAAATTAAAAAACATTCTAGCACTATTTCAAGCCAAAATGGGTCAGGACAGGCTGAGAAAGCGAGAAAAAGAAATTCTCGATCTGGACCGTTTCTATCCGACCCGAACTAGAAAATTCCGAAAAAAGTAGCAAAAAAATTCAAAAAATTAAAAAATTGCATTCCGGCATTATTTCAAGCCAAGACTGGTCGGGACAGGCCGACAAAGTGAGAAAAAGAAATTCTCGATCTAGACTGTTTCTACCCGACCCAAGCAAGAAAATTCCGAAAAAAGTAGCAAAAAAATTCAAAAAATTAAAAAACTGTATTCCAGCATTAGTTCAAGCCAAAACGGGTCAGGACAGGCCGAGAAAGTGAGAAAAAGAAATTCTCGATCTAGACCGTTTCTATCCGACCCAATCTAGAAAATTCCGAAAAAAGTAGCAAAAAAATTCAAAAAATTAAAAAACTGCATTCTAGCACTATTTCAAGCCAAAACGGGTCAGGACAGGCCGAGAAAGTGAGAAAAAGAAATTCTCGATCTAGACTGTTTCTACCCGACCCAAGCAAGAAAATTCCGAAAAAAGTAGCAAAAAAATTCAAAAAATTAAAAAACTGTATTCCAGCATTAGTTCAAGCCAAAACGGGTCAGGACAGGCCGAGAAAGTGAGAAAAAGAAATTCTCGATCTAGAACGTTTCTATCCGACCCAAACTAGAAAATTCCGAAAAAAGTAGCAAAAAAATTCAAAAAATTAAAAAACTGCATTCTAGCACTATTTCAAGATAAAATGGGTCAGGACAGGCTGAGAAAGCGAGAAAAAAAAATTCTCGATCTGGACCGTTTCTACCCGACCCAAGCTAGAAAATTCCGAAAAAAGTAGTAAAAAAATTAAAAAAATTAAAAAACTGCATTCCGGCAATATTTCAAGCCTAGACTGGTCGGGACAGTCCGAGAAAGTGAGAAAAAGAAATTCTCGATATGGACCGTTTCTGCCCGACCTAAAACTAGAAAATTCCGAAAAAAGTAGCAAAAAAACTCAAAAAATTAAAAAACCTCATTCTGGCAGTATTTCAAGCCAAACGGGTCTGGAAAGGTCGAGAAAGAGAGAAAAAGAAATTCTCGATCTGGACCGTTTCTACCCGACCCAAACTAGAAAATTTCGAAAAATGTAGCAAAAAAATTCAAAAAATTAAAAAACTGCTTTCCGGCATTATTTCAAGCCAAGACTGGTCGGGACAGGCTTAGAAAGTGAGAAAAAGAAATTCTCGATCTGGACCGTTTCTACCCGGCCCAAACTAGAAAATTCCGAAAAGAGTAGCAAAAAAACTCAAAAAATTAAAAAACCTCATTCTGGCAGTATTTCAAGCCAAAACGAGTCAGGAAAGGCCGAGAAAGAGAGAAAGAGAAATTCTCGATCTGGACCGTTTCTACCCGACCCAAACTAGAAAATTCCGAAAAAAGTAGCAAAAAAATTCAAAAAATTAAAAAACTGCATTCCGGCATTATTTCAAGCCAAGACTGGTCGGAACAGGCCGAGAAAGTGAGAAAAAGAAATTCTCGATCTAGACTGTTTCAATCCGACCCAAACTAGAAAATTCAAAAAAAAAGTAGCAAAAAAATTCAAAAGTTTAAAAAACTGTATTCCAGCATTAGTTCAAGCCAAAACTTGTCGGGAAAGGCCGAGAAAGTGAGAAAAAGAAATTCTCGATCTAGAACGTTTCTATCCGACCCAAACTAGAAAATTCCGAAAAAAGTAGCAAAAAAATTCAAAAATTTAAAAAACTGCATTCCGGCACTATTTCAAGCCAAAACGGGTCGGGACAGGCCGAGAAAGAGAGAAAAAGAAATTCTCGATCTGGACCGTTTCTACCCGACCCAAACCAGAAAATTCCAAAAAAAGTAGCAAAAAAATTCAAGAAATTAAAAAACTGCATTCCGGCATCATTTCAAGCCAAAACGGGTCTGGACAGGTCGAGAAAGTGAGGAAAAGAAATTCTCGATCTGGACCGTTTCTTTCCGACCCAAACTAGAAAATTTCGAAAAAAGTAGCAAAAAAATTCAAAAAATTAAAAAACTGCATTCCGGCATTATTTCAAGCCAAAACTGGTCGGGCCAGGCCGAGAAAGTGAGAAAAAGAAATTCTCGATCTGGACCGTTTCTAGCCGACCCAAACTGAAAATTCTGAAAAAAAACTAGCAGAAAAATTAAAAAAATTAAAAAACTACATTCCAACACTATTTTCAAGCCAAAACGGATCGGGACAGGCCGAGAAAGTGAGAAAAAGAAATTCTCGATTTGGACAGTTTCTACTCGACCAAACTAGAAAATTCCGTAAAAAGTAGCAAAAAAATTCAAAAAATTAAAAAACTGCATTCTGGCCCTATTTCAAGCAAAAACGGGTCGAGACAGGCCGAGAAAGTGGGAAAAAGAAATTCTCGATCTGGACCGTTTCTACCCGACCCAAACTAGAAAATTCCGAAAAAAGTAGCAAGAAAATTCAAAAAATTAAAAAACTGCATTCCAGCATTTTTTCAAGCCAAAACGGGTCAGGAAAGGCCGAGAAAGAGAGAAAAAGAAATTCTCGAGCTAGTCCGTTTCTACCCGACCCAAACTAGAAAATTCCGAAAAAAGTAGAAAAAAAATTAAAAAAAATTTAAAAACCTCATTCTGGCAGTATTTCGAGCCAAAACGGATCAGGAAAGGCCGAGAAAGAGAGAAAACGAAATTCTCGAACTGGACCGTTTCTACCCGACCCAAACTAGAAAATTCCGAAAAAAGTAGCAAACAAAAATCAAAAAATTAAAAAACCTCATTCTAGCAGTATTTCACGCCAAAACGGGTCAGGAAATGCCGAGAAAGATAGAAAAAGAAATTCTCGATCTGGACCGTTTCTACCCGACCCAAACTAGGAAATTCCAAGAAATGTAGCAAAAAAATTAAAAAAATTTAAAAACCTCATTCTGGCAGTATTTCGAGCCAAAACGGATCAGGAAAGGCCGAGAAAGAGAGAAAACGAAATTCTCGATCTGGACCGTTTCTACCCGACCCAAACTAGAATATTCCGAAAAAAGTAGCAAAAAAACTCAAAAAATTAAAAAACCTCATTATGGCAGTATTTCAAGCCGAAACGGGTCAGGAAAGGCCGAGAAAGAGAGAAAAAGAAATTCTCGATCTGGACCGTTTCTACCCGACCCAAACTACAAAATTCTGAAAAAAGTAGCAAAAAAAATTCGAAAAATTAAAAGACTGCATTCCGGCATATTTCAAGCCAAAACTGGTTGGGAGAGGCCGAGAAAGTGAGAAAAAGAAATTCACGATCTGGACCGTTTCTACCAGACCCAAACTAGAAAATTCCGAAAGAAGTAGCAAAAAAATTCAAAAAATTTAAAAACCTCATTTTGGCAGTATTTAAAGCTAAAACGGGCCAGGAAAGGCCGAGAAAGAGATAAAAAGAAATTCTCGATCGGGACCGTTTCTAGACGACCCAAACTAGAAAATTCCGAAAAAAGTAGCAAAAAAATTAAAAAACTGCATTCCGGCATCGTTTCAAGCCAAAACGAGTCTGGACAGGCTGAGAAAGTGAGGAAAAGAAATTCTTAATCTGGACCGTTTCTATCCGGCCCAAACTAAAAAATTCCGAAAAAAGTAGCAAAAAAATTCAAAAAATTAAAAAACTGCATTCCGAAACTATTTCAAGCCAAAACGGGTCGGGACAGTTCGAGAAAGTGAGAAAAAGAAATTCTCGATCTGGACCGTTTCTATCCGACCCAAACTAGAAAATTCCGAAAAAAGTAGCAAAAAAATTCAAAAAATTAAAAAACTACATTCCGGCATTATTTCAAGCCAATACTGGTCGGGACAGGCTGAGAAAGTGAGAAAAAGAAATCGTCGATCTGGACTGTTTCTAGCCGACCCAAACTAGAAAATTTCGAAAAAAGTAGAAAAAAAATTCAAAAAATTAAAAAACCTGATTCTGGCAGTATTTCAAGCCAAAACGGGTCAGGAAAGGCCAAGAAAGAGAGAAAAAGAAATTATCGATCTGGACCGTTTCTTCCCGACCCAAACTAGAAAATTTCGAAAAAATTAGCAAAAAATTCAAAAAATTAAAAAACTGTATTCCGGCAATATTTCAAGCCAAAACGAGTCATGATAGGTCGAGAAAGTGAGAAAAAGAAATTCTCGATCTGGACCGTTTCGACCCGACCCAAACTAGGAAATTCCAAAAAAAGTAGCAAAAAAATTCAAAAAATTAAAAAACTGCATTCTAGCACTATTTCAAGCCAAAATGTGTCAGGACAGGCTGAGAAAGCGAGAAAAAGAAATTCTCGATCTGGACCGTTTCTACCCGACCCAAGCTAGAAAATTCCGAAAAAAGTAGTAAAAAAATTCAAAAAATTAAAAAACATTCTAGCACTATTTCAAGCCAAAATGGGTCAGGACAGGCTGAGAAAGCGAGAAAAAGAAATTCTCGATCTGGACCGTTTCTATCCGACCCGAACTAGAAAATTCCGAAAAAAGTAGCAAAAAAATTCAAAAAATTAAAAAATTGCATTCCGGCATTATTTCAAGCCAAGACTGGTCGGGACAGGCCGACAAAGTGAGAAAAAGAAATTCTCGATCTAGACTGTTTCTACCCGACCCAAGCAAGAAAATTCCGAAAAAAGTAGCAAAAAAATTCAAAAAATTAAAAAACTGTATTCCAGCATTAGTTCAAGCCAAAACGGGTCAGGACAGGCCGAGAAAGTGAGAAAAAGAAATTCTCGATCTAGACCGTTTCTATCCGACCCAATCTAGAAAATTCCGAAAAAAGTAGCAAAAAAATTCAAAAAATTAAAAAACTGCATTCTAGCACTATTTCAAGCCAAAACGGGTCAGGACAGGCCGAGAAAGTGAGAAAAAGAAATTCTCGATCTAGACTGTTTCTACCCGACCCAAGCAAGAAAATTCCGAAAAAAGTAGCAAAAAAATTCAAAAAATTAAAAAACTGTATTCCAGCATTAGTTCAAGCCAAAACGGGTCAGGACAGGCCGAGAAAGTGAGAAAAAGAAATTCTCGATCTAGAACGTTTCTATCCGACCCAAACTAGAAAATTCCGAAAAAAGTAGCAAAAAAATTCAAAAAATTAAAAAACTGCATTCTAGCACTATTTCAAGATAAAATGGGTCAGGACAGGCTGAGAAAGCGAGAAAAAAAAATTCTCGATCTGGACCGTTTCTACCCGACCCAAGCTAGAAAATTCCGAAAAAAGTAGTAAAAAAATTCAAAAAATTAAAAAACTGCATTCCGGCATTATTTCAAGCCTAGACTGGTCGGGACAGTCCGAGAAAGTGAGAAAAAGAAATTCTCGATATGGACCGTTTCTGCCCGACCTAAAACTAGAAAATTCCGAAAAAAGTAGCAAAAAAACTCAAAAAATTAAAAAACCTCATTCTGGCAGTATTTCAAGCCAAACGGGTCTGGAAAGGTCGAGAAAGAGAGAAAAAGAAATTCTCGATCTGGACCGTTTCTACCCGACCCAAACTAGAAAATTTCGAAAAATGTAGCAAAAAAATTCAAAAAATTAAAAAACTGCTTTCCGGCATTATTTCAAGCCAAGACTGGTCGGGACAGGCTTAGAAAGTGAGAAAAAGAAATTCTCGATCTGGACCGTTTCTACCCGGCCCAAACTAGAAAATTCCGAAAAGAGTAGCAAAAAAACTCAAAAAATTAAAAAACCTCATTCTGGCAGTATTTCAAGCCAAAACGAGTCAGGAAAGGCCGAGAAAGAGAGAAAGAGAAATTCTCGATCTGGACCGTTTCTACCCGACCCAAACTAGAAAATTCCGAAAAAAGTAGCAAAAAAATTCAAAAAATTAAAAAACTGCATTCCGGCATTATTTCAAGCCAAGACTGGTCGGAACAGGCCGAGAAACTGTGGAAAAGAAATTCCCGATCTGGACCGTTTCTATCCGACCCAAACTAGAAAATTCCGAAAAAAGTAGCAAAAAAATTCAAAAAATTAAAAAACTGCATTCTGGCACTATTTCAAGCCAAAACGGGTCAGGACAGACTGAGAAAGTGAGAAAAAGAAATTCTCGATCTGGACCGTTTCTACCCGACCCAAACAAGGAAATTCCGAAAAAAAATAGCTGAATCATTTAAAAAATTAAAAAACTGCATTCTGGCACAACTTCATGCCAAAACGGGTCGCGACAGGCGGAGAAAGTGAGAAAAAGAAATTCTCGATCTGGACCGTTTCTAGCCGACCCAAACTAGAAAATTCTGAAAAAAAAATAGCAGAAAAATTCAAAATATTAAAAAACTGCATTCCAGCACTATTTCAAGCAAAAACGGGTCGGGACAGACTGAGAAAGTGAGAAAAAGAAATTCTCGATCTGGACCGTTTCTACCCGACCCAAACTAGAAAATTCCGAAAAAAATAGCAGAAAAATTCAAAAAACTAAAAAACTGCATTACGGCACTATTTAAAGCCAAAACGGGTCTTGACAGGCCAAGAAAGAGAGAAAAAGAAATTCTCGATCTGGACCGTTTCTACCCGACCCAAACTAGAAAATTCCGAAAAAAGTAGCAAAAAAATTCAAAAAATTAAAAAATTGCATTCCGGCATCATTTCAAGCCAAAACGGGATGGGACAGGCCTAGAAAGTGAGAAAATGAAATTCTCAATCAGGACCGTTTCTACCCGACCTAAACTAGAAAATCCCGAAATAAGTAGCAAAAAAATTCAAAAAATTAAAGAACTGCATTTCGGCATCATATCAAGCCAAAACGGGTCTGGAAAGGCCGAGAAAATGAGGAAAAGAAATTCGCGATCTGGACCATTTCAATCCGACCCAAACTAGAAAATTTCGAAAAAAGTAGCAAAAAAATTCAAAAAATTAAAAAACTGCATTCCGGCATTATTTCAAGCCAAAACTGGTCGGGACAGACCGAGAAAGTGCGAAAAAGAAATTCTCGACCTGGACCGTTTCTATCCGACCCAAACTAGAAAATTCCGAAAAAAGTAGCAAAAAAAATTCAAAAAATTAAAAAACTGCATTCCGGCACTATTTCAAGCCAAAACTGGTCGGGACAGGCCGAGAAAGTGAGAAAAAGAAATTCTCGATCTGGACCGTTTCAATCCGACCCAAACTAGAAAATTTCGAAAAAAGTAGTAAAAAAATTCAAAAAATTAAAAAACTGCATTTCGGCATTATTTAAAGCCAAAACTGGTCGGGACAGGCCGAGAAAGTGAGAAAAAGAAATCCTCGATCTGGACCGTTTCTATCCGACCCAAACTAGAAAATTCCGAAAAAAGTAGCAAAAAAATTCGAAAAATTAAAAAACTGCATTCCGGTAATATTTCAAGCCAAAACGGGACGGGACAGGCCGAGAAAGTGAGAAAAAAAAATTCTCGATCTGGACCGTTTCTATCCGACCCAAACTAGGAAATTCCAAAAAAAGTAGTAAAAATATTCAAAAAAAATTAAAAAACTGCATTCTAGCACTATTTCAATCCAAAACAAGTTAGGCCAGGCCGAGAAAGTGAGAAAAAAAAATTCTCGATCTGGACCGTTTCTAGCTGACCCAAACTAGAAAATTCTGAAAAAAATAGCAGAAAAATTCAAAAAATTAAAAAACAGCATTCCGCCACTATTTCAAGCCAAAACAGGTCCGGACAGGCCGAGAAAGTGAGAAAAAGAAATTCTCGATCTGGACCGTTTCTACCCGACCCAAACTAGAAAATTCCGAAAAAAGTAGCAAAAAAATTCATAAAATTAAAAAACTGCATTCCGGCATCGTTTCAAGCCAAAACGGGTCTGGACAGACCAAGAAAGTGAGGAAAAGAAATTCTCGATCTGGACCGTTTCTACCCGTCCCAAACTAGAAAATTCTGAAAAAAATAGCAGTAAAATTCAAAAAACGAAGAAACTGCATTCCGCCACTATTTCAAGCCAAAACAGGTCCAGACAGGCCGAGAAAGTGAGAAAAAGAAATTCTCGACCTGGACCGTTTCTACCCGACCCAAACTAGAAAATTCCGAAAAAAATAGCAAAAAAAATTCAAAAAATTAAAAAACTACATTCTGGCACTATTTCAAGCCAAAACGGGTTGGGAAAGGCCGAGAGAGAGAGAAAAATAAATTCTTGATCTGGACCGTTTCTACCCGACCAAAACTAGAAAATTCCAAAAAAAGTAGCAAAAAAATTCAAAAAATTAAAAAAACTGCATTCTGGCACTATTTCAAGCAAAAATGGGTCAGGATAGGCCGAGAAAATGAGAAAAAGAAATTCTCGATCTGGACCGTTTCTAGTCGACCCAAACTAGAAAATTCTGAAAAAAATAGCAGAAAAATTCAAAAAATTAATAAACTGCATTCCGGCATCATTTCAAGTCAAAAGGGGATGGGACAGACCTAGAAAGAGAGAAAAAGAAATCCTCAATCTGGACCGTTTCGACCCGACCCAAACTAGAAAATTTCGAAAAACGTAGCAAAAAAATTAAAAAACTGCATTCTGGCACTATTTCAAGCCAAAATGGGTCGGGACAGGGCGAGAAATTGAGAAAAAGAAATTCTCGATCTGGACCGTTTCTACCCGACCCAAACTAGAAAATTCTGAAAAAGTAGCAAAAAAATTCAAAAAATATAAAAACTGCATTCCGGCACAATTTCAAGCCAAAACGGGCCGTGACAGGCCGAGAAAGAGAGAAAAAGAAATTCTCGATCTGGACCGTTTCTACCTGACCCAAACTAGAAAATTCCGAAAAAAGTAGCAAAAAAATTCATAAAATTAAAAAAATGCATTCCGGCATCATTTCAAGCCAAAACGGGTCTGGACAGACCGAGAAAGTGAGGAAAAGAAATTCTCGATCTGGACCGTTTCTATCCGACCCAAACTAGAAAATTTCGAAAAAAGTAGCAAAAAAATTCAAAAAATTAAAAAACTGCATTCTGGCACTATTTCAAGCCAAAACGGGTCAGGACAGGCTAAGAAAGTGAGAAAAAGAAATTCTCGATATGGACCGTTTCTACCCGACCAAAACTAGAAAATTCTGAAAAAAATGGCAAAAAAATTTAAAAAATTAAAAAACAGCATTCCAGTACCATTTCAAGCCAAAGCGGGATGGGACAGACCGAGAAAGTGAGAAAAAGAAATTCTCGATCTGGACCGTTTTTACCCGACACAAACTAGAAAATTCCGAAATAAGTATTAAAAAAATTCAAAAAACAAAAGAACTGCATTTTAGCATCATATCAAGCCAAAACGGGTCTGGACAGGCCGAGAAAATGAGGAAAAGAAATTCGCGATCTGGACCGTCTCAATCCGACCCAAACTAGAAAATTTCAAAAAAAGTAGCAAAAAAATTCAAAAAATTAAAAAACTGCATTCCGGCATTATTTCAAGCCAAAACTGGTCGGGACAGGCCGAGAAAGTGAGAAAAAGAAATTCTCGATCTGGACCGTTTCAATCCGACCCAAACTAGAAAATTCCGAAAAAAGTAGCAAAAAAATTCAAAAAGTTAAAAAACTGCATTCCGGCACTATTTCAAGCCAAAACGGGTCGGGACAGGCCGAGAAAGTGAGAAAAAGAAATTCTCGATCTGGACCGTTTCTACCCGACCCAAGCTAGAAAATTCCGAAAAAAGTAGCAAAAAAAATCAAAAAGTTAAAAAACTGCATTCCGGCACTATTTCAAGCCAAAATGGGTCGGGACAGGCCGAGAAAGTGAGAAAAAGAAATTCTTGATCTGGACCGTTTCTTCTCGACCCAAACTAGGAAATTCCGAAAAAAATAGAAGAAAAATTCAAAAAACTAAAAAACTGCATTACGGCACTATTTCAAGCCAAAACGGGTCGGGACAGGCCGAGAAAGAGAGAAAAAGAAATTCTCGATCTGGACCGTTTCTACCCGACCCAAATTAGAAAATTCCGAAAAAAGTAGCAAAAAAATTCAAAAAATTAAAAAACTTCATTCCAGCACTATTTCAAGCCAAAACGGGTCGGGACAGGCCGAGAAAGTGAGAAAAAGAAATTCTTGATCTGGACCGTTTCTACCCGACCCAAACTAGAAAATTCCGAAAAAAATAGCAGAAAAATTCAAAAAACTAAAAAACTGCATTACGGCACTATTTCAAGCCAAAACGGGTCTTGACAGGCCCAGAAAGAGAGAAAGAGAAATTCTCGATCTGGACCGTTTCTACCCGACCCAAACTAGAAAATTCCGAAGAAAGTAGCAAAAAAATTCAAAAAATTAAAAAACTGCATTCCGGTAATATTTCAAGCCAAAACTGGTCGGGACAGGCCGAGAAAGTGAGAAAAAGAAACTCTCGATCTGGACCGTTTCTGTCCGACCCAAATTAGAAAATTCCAAAAAAATTAGCAAAAAAATACAAAAAATTTAAAAACCTCATTCTGGCAGTATTTCAAGCCAAAACGTGTCAGGAAAGGCCAAGAAAGAGAGAAAAAGAAATTCTCGATCTGGACCGTTTCTACCCGACCCAAATTAGAAAATTCCGAAAAAAGTAGCAAAAAAATTCGACAAATTAAAAAACTGTATTCCGGCAATATTTCAAGCCAAAACGGGCTGGGACAGACCTAGAAAGTGAGAAAAAGAAATTTTCAATCTAGACCGTTTTTACCCGACCAAAACAAGAAAATTCTGAAAAAAAAATAGTAGAAAAATTTAAAAAACTAAGAAACTGCATTCTGGCACTATTTGAAGCCAAAACACCGGGACAGGCCGAGAAAGAGAGAAAAAGAAATTCTTAATCTGGACCGTTTCTACCCGACCCAAACTTGAAAATTCCGAAAAAAGTAGCAAAAAAATTCAAAAAACTGAAAAACTGCAATCCAGCACTATTTGAAGCCAAAACGGATCGGGACAAGCCGAGAAAGTGAGAAAAAGAGATTCTCGATCTGGACCATTTCTGCCCGACCCAAACTAGAAAATTTTGAAAAAAATAGCAGAAAAATTCAAAAAACTAAAAAACTGCATTACGGCACTATTTTAAGCCAAAACGGGTCTTGACAGGCCAAGAAAGAGAGAAAAAGAAATTCTCGATCTCGACCGTTTCTACCCGACCCAAACTAGAAAATTTCGAAAAAAGTAGCAAAAAAATTCAAAAAATTAAAAAACTGCATTCCGGCACCATTTCTAGCCAAAACGGGATGGGACAGACCTAAAAAGTGAGAAAATGAAATTCTCAATCTGGACCGTTTCTACCTGACCTAAACTAGAAAATCCAGAAATAAGTAGCAAAAAAATTCAAAGAATTAAAGAACTACATTTTGGCATCATATCAAGCCAAAACGGGTCTGGACAGGCCGAGAAAATGAGGAGAAGAAATTCACGATCTGGACCGTTTCAATCCGACCCAAACTAGAAAATTTCGAAAAAAGTAGCAAAAAAATTCAAAAAATTAAAAAACTGCATTCCGGCATTATTTCAAGGAAAAACTGGTCGAGACAGGCCGAGAAAGTGAGAAAAAGAAATTCTCGATCTGGACTGTTTCTATCCGACCCAAACTAGAAAATTCCGAAAAAAGTAGCAAAAAAATTCAAAAAATTAAAAAACTACATTCCGGCACTATTTCAAGCCAAAACGGGTCGGGACAGGCAGAGAAAGAGAGAAAAAGAAATTCTTCATCTGGACCGTTTCTACCAAACCCAAACTACAAAATTTCGAAAAAAGTAGCAAAAAAATTCAAAAAATTAAAAAACTGCATTCCGGCATCATTTAAAGCCAAAACGGGATGGGGCAGACCTGGAAAGTGAGGAAAAGAAATTCTCGATCTGGACCGTTTCAACCCGACCCAAACTAGAAAATTCCGAAAAAACTAGTAAAAAAATTCAAAAAATTAAAAAACTGCATTCCGACATCATTTCAAGCCAAAACGGGTCTGGATAGGCTGAGAAAGTGAGGAAAAGAAATTCTCGATCTGGACCGTTTCTATCCGACCCAAACTAGAAAATTCCGAAAAAAGTAGCAAAAAAATTCAAAAAATTAAAAAACTGCATTCCGACATCAGTTCAAGCCAAAACGGGTCTGGACAGGCTGAGAAAGTGTGGAAAAGAAATTCCCGATCTGGACCGTTTCTATCCGACCCAAACTAGAAAATTCCGAAAAAAGTAGCAAAAAAATTCAAAAAATTAAAAAACTGCATTCTGGCACTATTTCAAGCCAAAACGGGTCAGGACAGGCTGAGAAAGTGAGAAAAAGAAATTCTCGATCTGGACCGTTTCTACCCGACCCAAACAAGGAAATTCCGAAAAAAAATAGCTGAATCATTTAAAAAATTAAAAAACTGCATTCTGGCACAACTTCAAGCCAAAACGGGTCGCGACAGGCGGAGAAAGTGAGAAAAAGAAATTCTCGATCTGGACCGTTTCTAGCCGACCCAAACTAGAAAATTCTGAAAAAAAAATAGCAGAAAAATTCAAAATATTAAAAAACTGCATTCCAGCACTATTTCAAGCAAAAACGGGTCGGGACAGACTGAGAAAGTGAGAAAAAGAAATTCTCGATCTGGACCGTTTCTACCCGACCCAAACTAGAAAATTCCGAAAAAAATAGCAGAAAAATTCAAAAAACTAAAAAACTGCATTACGGCACTATTTAAAGCCAAAACGGGTCTTGACAGGCCAAGAAAGAGAGAAAAAGAAATTCTCGATCTGGACCGTTTCTACCCGACCCAAACTAGAAAATTCCGAAAAAAGTAGCAAAAAAATTCAAAAAATTAAAAAATTGCATTCCGGCATCATTTCAAGCCAAAACGGGATGGGACAGGCCTAGAAAGTGAGAAAATGAAATTCTCAATCAGGACCGTTTCTACCCGACCTAAACTAGAAAATCCCGAAATAAGTAGCAAAAAAATTCAAAAAATTAAAGAACTGCATTTCGGCATCATATCAAGCCAAAACGGGTCTGGAAAGGCCGAGAAAATGAGGAAAAGAAATTCGCGATCTGGACCATTTCAATCCGACCCAAACTAGAAAATTTCGAAAAAAGTAGCAAAAAAATTCAAAAAATTAAAAAACTGCATTCCGGCATTATTTCAAGCCAAAACTGGTCGGGACAGACCGAGAAAGTGCGAAAAAGAAATTCTCGACCTGGACCGTTTCTATCCGACCCAAACTAGAAAATTCCGAAAAAAGTAGCAAAAAAAATTCAAAAAATTAAAAAACTGCATTCCGGCACTATTTCAAGCCAAAACTGGTCGGGACAGGCCGAGAAAGTGAGAAAAAGAAATTCTCGATCTGGACCGTTTCAATCCGACCCAAACTAGAAAATTTCGAAAAAAGTAGTAAAAAAATTCAAAAAATTAGAAAACTGCATTCCGGCATTATTTAAAGCCAAAACTGGTCGGGACAGGCCGAGAAAGTGAGAAAAAGAAATTCTCGATCTGGACCGTTTCTATCCGACCCAAACTAGAAAATTCCGAAAAAAGTAGCAAAAAAATTCGAAAAATTAAAAAACTGCATTCCGGTAATATTTCAAGCCAAAGCGGGACGGGACAGGCCGAGAAAGTGAGAAAAAAAAATTCTCGATCTGGACCGTTTCTATCCGACCCAAACTAGGAAATTCCAAAAAAAGTAGTAAAAATATTCAAAAAAAATTAAAAAACTGCATTCTAGCACTATTTCAATCCAAAACAAGTTAGGCCAGGCCGAGAAAGTGAGAAAAAAAAATTCTCGATCTGGACCGTTTCTAGCTGACCCAAACTAGAAAATTCTGAAAAAAATAGCAGAAAAATTCAAAAAATTAAAAAACAGCATTCCGCCACTATTTCAAGCCAAAACAGGTCCGGACAGGCCGAGAAAGTGAGAAAAAGAAATTCTCGATCTGGACCGTTTCTACCCGACCCAAACTAGAAAATTCCGAAAAAAGTAGCAAAAAAATTCATAAAATTAAAAAACTGCATTCCGGCATCGTTTCAAGCCAAAACGGGTCTGGACAGACCAAGAAAGTGAGGAAAAGAAATTCTCGATCTGGACCGTTTCTACCCGTCCCAAACTAGAAAATTCTGAAAAAAATAGCAGTAAAATTCAAAAAACGAAGAAACTGCATTCCGCCACTATTTCAAGCCAAAACAGGTCCAGACAGGCCGAGAAAGTGAGAAAAAGAAATTCTCGATCTGGACCGTTTCTACCCGACCCAAACTAGAAAATTCCGAAAAAAATAGCAAAAAAAATTCAAAAAATTAAAAAACTACATTCTGGCACTATTTCAAGCCAAAACGGGTTGGGAAAGGCCGAGAGAGAGAGAAAAATAAATTCTTGATCTGGACCGTTTCTACCCGACCAAAACTAGAAAATTCCAAAAAAAGTAGCAAAAAAATTCAAAAAATTAAAAAAACTGCATTCTGGCACTATTTCAAGCAAAAATGGGTCAGGATAGGCCGAGAAAATGAGAAAAAGAAATTCTCGATCTGGACCGTTTCTAGTCGACCCAAACTAGAAAATTCTGAAAAAAATAGCAGAAAAATTCAAAAAATTAATAAATTGCATTCCGGCATCATTTCAAGTCAAAAGGGGATGGGACAGACCTAGAAAGAGAGAAAAAGAAATCCTCAATCTGGACCGTTTCGACCCGACCCAAACTAGAAAATTTCGAAAAACGTAGCAAAAAAATTAAAAAACTGCATTCTGGCACTATTTCAAGCCAAAATGGGTCGGGACAGGGCGAGAAATTGAGAAAAAGAAATTCTCGATCTGGACCGTTTCTACCCGACCCAAACTAGAAAATTCCGAAAAAAGTAGCAAAAAAATTCAAAAAATATAAAAACTGCATTCCGGCACAATTTCAAGCCAAAACGGGCCGTGACAGGCCGAGAAAGAGAGAAAAAGAAATTCTCGATCTGGACCGTTTCTACCTGACCCAAACTAGAAAATTCCGAAAAAAGTAGCAAAAAAATTCATAAAATTAAAAAAATGCATTCCGGCATCATTTCAAGCCAAAACGGGTCTGGACAGACCGAGAAAGTGAGGAAAAGAAATTCTCGATCTGGACCGTTTCTATCCGACCCAAACTAGAAAATTTCGAAAAAAGTAGCAAAAAAATTCAAAAAATTAAAAAACTGCATTCTGGCACTATTTCAAGCCAAAACGGGTCAGGACAGGCTAAGAAAGTGAGAAAAAGAAATTCTCGATATGGACCGTTTCTACCCGACCAAAACTAGAAAATTCTGAAAAAAAATGGCAAAAAAATTTAAAAAATTAAAAAACTGCATTCCAGTACCATTTCAAGCCAAAACGGGATGGGACAGACCGAGAAAGTGAGAAAAAGAAATTCTCGATCTGGACCGTTTTTACCCGACACAAACTAGAAAATTCCGAAATAAGTATTAAAAAAATTCAAAAAACTAAAGAACTGCATTTTAGCATCATATCAAGCCAAAACGGGTCTGGACAGGCCGAGAAAATGTGGAAAAGAAATTCGCGATCTGGACCGTCTCAATCCGACCCAAACTAGAAAATTTCAAAAAAAGTAGCAAAAAAATTCAAAAAATTAAAAAACTGCATTCCGGCATTATTTCAAGCCAAAACTGGTCGGGACAGGCCGAGAAAGTGAGAAAAAGAAATTCTCGATCTGGACCGTTTCAATCCGACCCAAACTAGAAAATTCCGAAAAAAGTAGCAAAAAAATTCAAAAAGTTAAAAAACTGCATTCCGGCACTATTTCAAGCCAAAATGGGTCGGGACAGGCCGAGAAAGTGAGAAAAAGAAATTCTCGATCTGGACCGTTTCTACCCGACCCAAGCTAGAAAATTCCGAAAAAAGTAGCAAAAAAAATCAAAAAGTTAAAAAACTGCATTCCGGCACTATTTCAAGCCAAAATGGGTCGGGACAGGCCGAGAAAGTGAGAAAAAGAAATTCTTGATCTGGACCGTTTCTTCTCGACCCAAACTAGGAAATTCCGAAAAAAATAGAAGAAAAATTCAAAAAACTAAAAAACTGCATTACGGCACTATTTCAAGCCAAAACGGGTCGGGACAGGCCGAGAAAGAGAGAAAAAGAAATTCTCGATCTGGACCGTTTCTACCCGACCCAAATTAGAAAATTCCGAAAAAAGTAGCAAAAAAATTCAAAAAATTAAAAAACTTCATTCCAGCACTATTTCAAGCCAAAACGGGTCGGGACAGGCCGAGAAAGTGAGAAAAAGAAATTCTTGATCTGGACCGTTTCTACCCGACCCAAACTAGAAAATTCCGAAAAAAATAGCAGAAAAATTCAAAAAACTAAAAAACTGCATTACGGCACTATTTCAAGCCAAAACGGGTCTTGACAGGCCCAGAAAGAGAGAAAGAGAAATTCTCGATCTGGACCGTTTCTACCCGACCCAAACTAGAAAATTCCGACGAAAGTAGCAAAAAAATTCAAAAAATTAAAAAACTGCATTCCGGTAATATTTCAAGCCAAAACTGGTCGGGACAGGCCGAGAAAGTGAGAAAAAGAAACTCTCGATCTGGACCGTTTCTGTCCGACCCAAATTAGAAAATTCCAAAAAAATTAGCAAAAAAATACAAAAAATTTAAAAACCTCATTCTGGCAGTATTTCAAGCCAAAACGTGTCAGGAAAGGCCAAGAAAGAGAGAAAAAGAAATTCTCGATCTTGACCGTTTCTACCCGACCCAAACTAGAAAATTCCGAAAAAAGTAGCAAAAAAATTCGACAAATTAAAAAACTGTATTCCGGCAATATTTCAAGCCAAAACGGGCTGGGACAGACCTAGAAAGTGAGAAAAAGAAATTTTCAATCTAGACCGTTTCTACCCGACCCAAACAAGAAAATTCTGAAAAAAAATAGTAGAAAAATTTAAAAAACTAAGAAACTGCATTCTGGCACTATTTGAAGCCAAAACACCAGGACAGGCCGAGAAAGAGAGAAAAAGAAATTCTTAATCTGGACCGTTTCTACCCGACACAAACTTGAAAATTCCGAAAAAAGTAGCAAAAAAATTCAAAAAACTGAAAAACTGCAATCCAGCACTATTTGAAGCCAAAACGGATCGGGACAAGCCGAGAAAGTGAGAAAAAGAGATTCTCGATCTGGACCATTTCGGCCCGACCCAAATTAGAAAATTTTGAAAAAAATAGCAGAAAAATTCAAAAAACTAAAAAACTGCATTACGGCACTATTTTAAGCCAAAACGGGTCTTGACAGGCCAAGAAAGAGAGAAAAAGAAATTCTTGATCTCGACCGTTTCTACCCGACCCAAACTAGAAAATTTCGAAAAAAGTAGCAAAAAAATTCAAAAAATTAAAAAACTGCATTCCGGCACCATTTCTAGCCAAAACGGGATGGGACAGACCTAAAAAGTGAGAAAATGAAATTCTCAATCTGGACCGTTTCTACCTGACCTAAACTAGAAAATCCAGAAATAAGTAGCAAAAAAATTCAAAGAATTAAAGAACTACATTTTGGCATCATATCAAGCCAAAACGGGTCTGGACAGGCCGAGAAAATGAGGAGAAGAAATTCACGATCTGGACCGTTTCAATCCGACCCAAACTAGAAAATTTCGAAAAAAGTAGCAAAAAAATTCAAAAAATTAAAAAACTGCATTCCGGCATTATTTCAAGCAAAAACTGGTCGAGACAGGCCGAGAAAGTGAGAAAAAGAAATTCTCGATCTGGACTGTTTCTATCTGACCCAAACTAGAAAATTCCGAAAAAAGTAGCAAAAAAATTCAAAAAATTAAAAAACTACATTCCGGCACTATTTCAAGCCAAAACGGGTCGGGACAGGCAGAGAAAGAGAGAAAAAGAAATTCTTCATCTGGACCGTTTCTACCAAACCCAAACTACAAAATTTCGAAAAAAGTAGCAAAAAAATTCAAAAAATTAAAAAACTGCATTCCGGCATCATTTAAAGCCAAAACGGGATGGGGCAGACCTAGAAAGTGAGGAAAAGAAATTCTCGATCTGGACCGTTTCAACCCGACCCAAACTAGAAAATTCCGAAAAAACTAGTAAAAAAATTCAAAAAATTAAAAAACTGCATTCCGACATCATTTCAAGCCAAAACGGGTCTGGATAGGCTGAGAAAGTGAGGAAAAGAAATTCTCGATCTGGACCGTTTCTATCCGACCCAAACTAGAAAATTCCGAAAAAAGTAGCAAAAAAATTCAAAAAATTAAAAAACTGCATTCCGACATCAGTTCAAGCCAAAACGGGTCTGGACAGGCTGAGAAAGTGTGGAAAAGAAATTCCCGATCTGGACCGTTTCTATCCGACCCAAACTAGAAAATTCCGAAAAAAGTAGCAAAAAAATTCAAAAAATTAAAAAACTGCATTCTGGCACTATTTCAAGCCAAAACGGGTCAGGACAGGCTGAGAAAGTGAGAAAAAGAAATTCTCGATCTGGACCGTTTCTACCCGACCCAAACAAGGAAATTCCGAAAAAAAATAGCTGAATCATTTAAAAAATTAAAAAACTGCATTCTGGCACAACTTCAAGCCAAAACGGGTCGCGACAGGCGGAGAAAGTGAGAAAAAGAAATTCTCGATCTGGACCGTTTCTAGCCGACCCAAACTAGAAAATTCTGAAAAAAAAAATAGCAGAAAAATTCAAAATATTAAAAAACTGCATTCCAGCACTATTTCAAGCAAAAACGGGTCGGGACAGACTGAGAAAGTGAGAAAAAGAAATTCTCGATCTGGACCGTTTCTACCCGACCCAAACTAGAAAATTCCGAAAAAAATAGCAGAAAAATTCAAAAAACTAAAAAACTGCATTACGGCACTATTTAAAGCCAAAACGGGTCTTGACAGGCCAAGAAAGAGAGAAAAAGAAATTCTCGATCTGGACCGTTTCTACCCGACCCAAACTAGAAAATTCCGAAAAAAGTAGCAAAAAAATTCAAAAAATTAAAAAATTGCATTCCGGCATCATTTCAAGCCAAAACGGGATGGGACAGGCCTAGAAAGTGAGAAAATGAAATTCTCAATCAGGACCGTTTCTACCCGACCTAAACTAGAAAATCCCGAAATAAGTAGCAAAAAAATTCAAAAAATTAAAGAACTGCATTTCGGCATCATATCAAGCCAAAACGGGTCTGGAAAGGCCGAGAAAATGAGGAAAAGAAATTCGCGATCTGGACCATTTCAATCCGACCCAAACTAGAAAATTTCGAAAAAAGTAGCAAAAAAATTCAAAAAATTAAAAAACTGCATTCCGGCATTATTTCAAGCCAAAACTGGTCGGGACAGACCGAGAAAGTGCGAAAAAGAAATTCTCGACCTGGACCGTTTCTATCCGACCCAAACTAGAAAATTCCGAAAAAAGTAGCAAAAAAAATTCAAAAAATTAAAAAACTGCATTCCGGCACTATTTCAAGCCAAAACTGGTCGGGACAGGCCGAGAAAGTGAGAAAAAGAAATTCTCGATCTGGACCGTTTCAATCCGACCCAAACTAGAAAATTTCGAAAAAAGTAGTAAAAAAATTCAAAAAATTAAAAAACTGCATTCCGGCATTATTTAAAGCCAAAACTGGTCGGGACAGGCCGAGAAAGTGAGAAAAAGAAATTCTCGATCTGGACCGTTTCTATCCGACCCAAACTAGAAAATTCCGAAAAAAGTAGCAAAAAAATTCGAAAAATTAAAAAACTGCATTCCGGTAATATTTCAAGCCAAAACGGGACGGGACAGGCCGAGAAAGTGAGAAAAAAAAATTCTCGATCTGGACCGTTTCTATCCGACCCAAACTAGGAAATTCCAAAAAAAGTAGTAAAAATATTCAAAAAAAATTAAAAAACTGCATTCTAGCACTATTTCAATCCAAAACAAGTTAGGCCAGGCCGAGAAAGTGAGAAAAAAAAATTCTCGATCTGGACCGTTTCTAGCTGACCCAAACTAGAAAATTCTGAAAAAAATAGCAGAAAAATTCAAAAAATTAAAAAACAGCATTCCGCCACTATTTCAAGCCAAAACAGGTCCGGACAGGCCGAGAAAGTGAGAAAAAGAAATTCTCGATCTGGACCGTTTCTACCCGACCCAAACTAGAAAATTCCGAAAAAAGTAGCAAAAAAATTCATAAAATTAAAAAACTGCATTCCGGCATCGTTTCAAGCCAAAACGGGTCTGGACAGACCAAGAAAGTGAGGAAAAGAAATTCTCGATCTGGACCGTTTCTACCCGTCCCAAACTAGAAAATTCTGAAAAAAATAGCAGTAAAATTCAAAAAACGAAGAAACTGCATTCCGCCACTATTTCAAGCCAAAACAGGTCCAGACAGGCCGAGAAAGTGAGAAAAAGAAATTCTCGATCTGGACCGTTTCTACCCGACCCAAACTAGAAAATTCCGAAAAAAATAGCAAAAAAAATTCAAAAAATTAAAAAACTACATTCTGGCACTATTTCAAGCCAAAACGGGTTGGGAAAGGCCGAGAGAGAGAGAAAAATAAATTCTTGATCTGGACCGTTTCTACCCGACCAAAACTAGAAAATTCCAAAAAAAGTAGCAAAAAAATTCAAAAAATTAAAAAAACTGCATTCTGGCACTATTTCAAGCAAAAATGGGTCAGGATAGGCCGAGAAAATGAGAAAAAGAAATTCTCGATCTGGACCGTTTCTAGTCGACCCAAACTAGAAAATTCTGAAAAAAATAGCAGAAAAATTCAAAAAATTAATAAACTGCATTCCGGCATCATTTCAAGTCAAAAGGGGATGGGACAGACCTAGAAAGAGAGAAAAAGAAATCCTCAATCTGGACCGTTTCGACCCGACCCAAACTAGAAAATTTCGAAAAACGTAGCAAAAAATTAAAAAACTGCATTCTGGCACTATTTCAAGCCAAAATGGGTCGGGACAGGGCGAGAAATTGAGAAAAAGAAATTCTCGATCTGGACCGTTTCTACCCGACCCAAACTAGAAAATTCCGAAAAAAGTAGCAAAAAAATTCAAAAAATATAAAAACTGCATTCCGGCACAATTTCAAGCCAAAACGGGCCGTGACAGGCCGAGAAAGAGAGAAAAAGAAATTCTCGATCTGGACCGTTTCTACCTGACCCAAACTAGAAAATTCCGAAAAAAGTAGCAAAAAAATTCATAAAATTAAAAAAATGCATTCCGGCATCATTTCAAGCCAAGACGGGTCTGGACAGACCGAGAAAGTGAGGAAAAGAAATTCTCGATCTGGACCGTTTCTATCCGACCCAAACTAGAAAATTTCGAAAAAAGTAGCAAAAAAATTCAAAAAATTAAAAAACTGCATTCTGGCACTATTTCAAGCCAAAACGGGTCAGGACAGGCTAAGAAAGTGAGAAAAAGAAATTCTCGATATGGACCGTTTCTACCCGACCAAAACTAGAAAATTCTGAAAAATATGGCAAAAAAATTTAAAAAATTAAAAAACTGCATTCCAGTACCATTTCAAGCTAAAACGGGATGGGACAGACCGAGAAAGTGAGAAAAAGAAATTCTCGATCTGGACCGTTTTTATCCGACACAAACTAGAAAATTCCGAAATAAGTATTAAAAAAATTCAAAAAACTAAAGAACTGCATTTTAGCATCATATCAAGCCAAAACGGGTCTGGACAGGCCGAGAAAATGAGGAAAAGAAATTCGCGATCTGGACCGTCTCAATCTGACCCAAACTAGAAAATTTCAAAAAAAGTAGCAAAAAAATTCAAAAAATTAAAAAACTGCATTCCGGCATTATTTCAAGCCAAAACTGGTCGGGACAGGCCGAGAAAGTGAGAAAAAGAAATTCTCGATCTGGACCGTTTCAATCCGACCCAAACTAGAAAATTCCGAAAAAAGTAGCAAAAAAATTCAAAAAGTTAAAAAACTGCATTCCGGCACTATTTCAAGCCAAAATGGGTCGGGACAGGCCGTGAAAGTGAGAAAAAGAAATTCTCGATCTGGACCGTTTCTACCCGACCCAAGCTAGAAAATTCCGAAAAAAGTAGCAAAAAAAATCAAAAAGTTAAAAAACTGCATTCCGGCACTATTTCAAGCCAAAATGGGTCGGGACAGGCCGAGAAAGTGAGAAAAAGAAATTCTTGATCTGGACCGTTTCTTCTCGACCCAAACTAGGAAATTCCGAAAAAAATAGAAGAAAAATTCAAAAAACTAAAAAACTACATTACGGCACTATTTCAAGCCAAAACGGGTCGGGACAGGCCGAGAAAGAGAGAAAAAGAAATTCTCGATCTGGACCGTTTCTACCCGACCCAAATTAGAAAATTCCGAAAAAAGTAGCAAAAAAATTCAAAAAATTAAAAAACTTCATTCCAGCACTATTTCAAGCCAAAACGGGTCGGGACAGGCCGAGAAAGTGAGAAAAAGAAATTCTTGATCTGGACCGTTTCTACCCGACCCAAACTAGAAAATTCCGAAAAAAATAGCAGAAAAATTCAAAAAACTAAAAAACTGCATTACGGCACTATTTCAAGCCAAAACGGGTCTTGACAGGCCCAGAAAGAGAGAAAGAGAAATTCTCGATCTGGACCGTTTCTACCCGACCCAAACTAGAAAATTCCGAAGAAAGTAGCAAAAAAATTCAAAAAATTAAAAAACTGCATTCCGGTAATATTTCAAGCCAAAACTGGTCGGGACAGGCCGAGAAAGTGAGAAAAAGAAACTCTCGATCTGGACCGTTTCTGTCCGACCCAAATTAGAAAATTCCAAAAAAATTAGCAAAAAAATACAAAAAATTTAAAAACCTCATTCTGGCAGTATTTCAAGCCAAAACGTGTCAGGAAAGGCCAAGAAAGAGAGAAAAAGAAATTCTCGATCTGGACCGTTTCTACCCGACCCAAACTAGAAAATTCCGAAAAAAGTAGCAAAAAAATTCGACAAATTAAAAAACTGTATTCCAGTAATATTTCAAGCCAAAACGGGCTGGGACAGACCTAGAAAGTGAGAAAAAGAAATTTTCAATCTAGACCGTTTCTACCCGACCCAAACAAGAAAATTCTGAAAAAAAAATAGTAGAAAAATTTAAAAAACTAAGAAACTGCATTCTGGCACTATTTGAAGCCAAAACACCAGGACAGGCCGAGAAAGAGAGAAAAAGAAATTCTTAATCTGGACCGTTTCTACCCGACCCAAACTTGAAAATTCCGAAAAAAGTAGCAAAAAAATTCAAAAAACTGAAAAACTGCAATCCAGCACTATTTGAAGCCAAAACGGATCGGGACAAGCCGAGAAAGTGAGAAAAAGAGATTCTCGATCTGGACCATTTCTGCCCGACCCAAACTAGAAAATTTTGAAAAAAATAGCAGAAAAATTCAAAAAACTAAAAAACTGCATTACGGCACTATTTTAAGCCAAAACGGGTCTTGACAGGCCAAGAAAGAGAGAAAAAGAAATTCTCGATCTCGACCGTTTCTACCCGACCCAAACTAGAAAATTTCGAAAAAAGTAGCAAAAAAATTCAAAAAATTAAAAAACTGCATTCCGGCACCATTTCTAGCCAAAACGGGATGGGACAGACCTAAAAAGTGAGAAAATGAAATTCTCAATCTGGACCGTTTCTACCTGACCTAAACTAGAAAATCCAGAAATAAGTAGCAAAAAAATTCAAAGAATTAAAGAACTACATTTTGGCATCATATCAAGCCAAAACGGGTCTGGACAGGCCGAGAAAATGAGGAGAAGAAATTCACGATCTGGACCGTTTCAATCCGACCCAGACTAGAAAATTTCGAAAAAAGTAGGAAAAAAATTCAAAAAATTAAAAAACTGCATTCCGGCATTATTTCAAGCAAAAACTGGTCGAGATAGGCCGAGAAAGTGAGAAAAAGAAATTCTCGATCTGGACTGTTTCTATCCGACCCAAACTAGAAAATTCCGAAAAAAGTAGCAAAAAAATTCAAAAAATTAAAAAACTACATTCCGGCACTATTTCAAGCCAAAACGGGTCGGGACAGGCAGAGAAAGAGAGAAAAAGAAATTCTTCATCTGGACCGTTTCTACCAAACCCAAACTACAAAATTTCGAAAAAAGTAGCAAAAAAATTCAAAAAATTAAAAAACTGCATTCCGGCATCATTTAAAGCCAAAACGGGATGGGGCAGACCTAGAAAGTGAGGAAAAGAAATTCTCGATCTGGACCGTTTCAACCCGACCCAAACTAGAAAATTCCGAAAAAACTAGTAAAAAAATTCAAAAAATTAAAAAACTGCATTCCGACATCATTTCAAGCCAAAACGGGTCTGGATAGGCTGAGAAAGTGAGGAAAAGAAATTCTCGATCTGGACCGTTTCTATCCGACCCAAACTAGAAAATTCCGAAAAAAGTAGCAAAAAAATTCAAAAAATTAAAAAACTGCATTCCGACATCAGTTCAAGCCAAAACGGGTCTGGACAGGCTGAGAAAGTGTGGAAAAGAAATTCCCGATCTGGACCGTTTCTATCCGACCCAAACTAGAAAATTCCGAAAAAAGTAGCAAAAAAATTCAAAAAATTAAAAAACTGCATTCTGGCACTATTTCAAGCCAAAACGGGTCAGGACAGGCTGAGAAAGTGAGAAAAAGAAATTCTCGATCTGGACCGTTTCTACCCGACCCAAACAAGGAAATTCCGAAAAAAAATAGCTGAATCATTTAAAAAATTAAAAAACTGCATTCTGGCACAACTTCAAGCCAAAACGGATCGCGACAGGCGGAGAAAGTGAGAAAAAGAAATTCTCGATCTGGACCGTTTCTAGCCGACCCAAACTAGAAAATTCTGAAAAAAAAATAGCAGAAAAATTCAAAATATTAAAAAACTGCATTCCAGCACTATTTCAAGCAAAAACGGGTCGGGACAGACTGAGAAAGTGAGAAAAAGAAATTCTCGATCTGGACCGTTTCTACCCGACCCAAACTAGAAAATTCCGAAAAAAATAGCAGAAAAATTCAAAAAACTAAAAAACTGCATTACGGCACTATTTAAAGCCAAAACGGGTCTTGACAGGCCAAGAAAGAGAGAAAAAGAAATTCTCGATCTGGACCGTTTCTACCCGACCCAAACTAGAAAATTCCGAAAAAAGTAGCAAAAAAATTCAAAAAATTAAAAAATTGCATTCCGGCATCATTTCAAGCCAAAACGGGATGGGACAGGCCTAGAAAGTGAGAAAATGAAATTCTCCATCAGGACCGTTTCTACCCGACCTAAACTAGAAAATCCCGAAATAAGTAGCAAAAAAATTCAAAAAATTAAAGAACTGCATTTCGGCATCATATCAAGCCAAAACGGGTCTGGAAAGGCCGAGAAAATGAGGAAAAGAAATTCGCGATCTGGACCATTTCAATCCGACCCAAACTAGAAAATTTCGAAAAAAGTAGCAAAAAAATTCAAAAAATTAAAAAACTGCATTCCGGCATTATTTCAAGCCAAAACTGGTCGGGACAGACCGAGAAAGTGCGAAAAAGAAATTCTCGACCAGGACCGTTTCTATCCGACCCAAACTAGAAAATTCCGAAAAAAGTAGCAAAAAAAATTCAAAAAATTAAAAAACTGCATTCCGGCACTATTTCAAGCCAAAACTGGTCGGGACAGGCCGAGAAAGTGAGAAAAAGAAATTCTCGATCTGGACCGTTTCATTCCGACCCAAACTAGAAAATTTCGAAAAAAGTAGTAAAAAAATTCAAAAAATTAAAAAACTGCATTCCGGCATTATTTAAAGCCAAAACTGGTCGGGACAGGCCGAGAAAGTGAGAAAAAGAAATTCTCGATCTGGACCGTTTCTATCCGACCCAAACTAGAAAATTCCGAAAAAAGTAGCAAAAAAATTCGAAAAATTAAAAAACTGCATTCCGGTAATATTTCAAGCCAAAACGGGACGGGACAGGCCGAGAAAGTGAGAAAAAAAATTCTCGATCTGGACCGTTTCTATCCGACCCAAACTAGGAAATTCCAAAAAAAGTAGTAAAAATATTCAAAAAAAATTAAAAAACTGCATTCTAGCACTATTTCAATCCAAAACAAGTTAGGCCAGGCCGAGAAAGTGAGAAAAAAAAATTCTCGATCTGGACCGTTTCTAGCTGACCCAAACTAGAAAATTCTGAAAAAAATAGCAGAAAAATTCAAAAAATTAAAAAACAGCATTCCGCCACTATTTCAAGCCAAAACAGGTCCGGACAGGCCGAGAAAGTGAGAAAAAGAAATTCTCGATCTGGACCGTTTCTACCCGACCCAAACTAGAAAATTCCGAAAAAATAGCAAAAAAATTCATAAAATTAAAAAACTGCATTCCGGCATCGTTTCAAGCCAAAACGGGTCTGGACAGACCAAGAAAGTGAGGAAAAGAAATTCTCGATCTGGACCGTTTCTACCCGTCCCAAACTAGAAAATTCTGAAAAAAATAGCAGTAAAATTCAAAAAACGAAGAAACTGCATTCCGCCACTATTTCAAGCCAAAACAGGTCCAGACAGGCCGAGAAAGTGAGAAAAAGAAATTCTCGATCTGGACCGTTTCTACCCGACCCAAACTAGAAAATTCCGAAAAAAATAGCAAAAAAAATTCAAAAAATTAAAAAACTACATTCTGGCACTATTTCAAGCCAAAACGGGTTGGGAAAGGCCGAGAGAGAGAGAAAAATAAATTCTTGATCTGGACCGTTTCTACCCGACCAAAACTAGAAAATTCCAAAAAAAGTAGCAAAAAAATTCAAAAAATTAAAAAAACTGCATTCTGGCACTATTTCAAGCAAAAATGGGTCAGGATAGGCCGAGAAAATGAGAAAAAGAAATTCTTGATCTGGACCGTTTCTAGTCGACCCAAACTAGAAAATTCTGAAAAAAATAGCAGAAAAATTCAAAAAATTAATAAACTGCATTCCGGCATCATTTCAAGTCAAAAGGGGATGGGACAGACCTAGAAAGAGAGAAAAAGGAATCCTCAATCTGGACCGTTTCGACCCGACCCAAACTAGAAAATTTCGAAAAACGTAGCAAAAAAATTAAAAAACTGCATTCTGGCACTATTTCAAGCCAAAATGGGTCGGGACAGGGCGAGAAATTGAGAAAAAGAAATTCTCGATCTGGACCGTTTCTACCCGACCCAAACTAGAAAATTCCGAAAAAAGTAGCAAAAAAATTCAAAAAATATAAAAACTGCATTCCGGCACAATTTCAAGCCAGAACGGGCCGTGACAGGCCGAGAAAGAGAGAAAAAGAAATTCTCGATCTGGACCGTTTCTACCTGACCCAAACTAGAAAATTCCGAAAAAAGTAGCAAAAAAATTCATAAAATTAAAAAAATGCATTCCGGCATCATTTCAAGCCAAAACGGGTCTGGACAGACCGAGAAAGTGAGGAAAAGAAATTCTCGATCTGGACCGTTTCTATCCGTCCCAAACTAGAAAATTTCGAAAAAAGTAGCAAAAAAATTCAAAAAATTAAAAAACTGCATTCTGGCACTATTTCAAGCCAAAACGGGTCAGGACAGGCTAAGAAAGTGAGAAAAAGAAATTCTCGATATGGACCGTTTCTACCCGACCAAAACTAGAAAATTCTGAAAAAAATGGCAAAAAAATTTAAAAAATTAAAAAACTGCATTCCAGTACCATTTCAAGCCAAAACGGGATGGGACAGACCGAGAAAGTGAGAAAAAGAAATTCTCGATCTGGACCGTTTTTACCCGACACAAACTAGAAAATTCCGAAATAAGTATTAAAAAAATTCAAAAAACTAAAGAACTGCATTTTAGCATCATATCAAGCCAAAACGGGTCTGGACAGGCCGAGAAAATGAGGAAAAGAAATTCGCGATCTGGACCGTCTCAATCCGACCCAAACTAGAAAATTTCAAAAAAAGTAGCAAAAAAATTCAAAAAATTAAAAAACTGCATTCCGGCATTATTTCAAGCCAAAACTGGTCGGGACAGGCCGAGAAAGTGAGAAAAAGAAATTCTCGATCTGGACCGTTTCAATCCGACCCAAACTAGAAAATTCCGAAAAAAGTAGCAAAAAAATTCAAAAAGTTAAAAAACTGCATTCCGGCACTATTTCAAGCCAAAATGGGTCGGGACAGGCCGAGAAAGTGAGAAAAAGAATTCTCGATCTGGACCGTTTCTACCCGACCCAAGCTAGAAAATTCCGAAAAAAGTAGCAAAAAAAATCAAAAAGTTAAAAAACTGCATTCCGGCACTATTTCAAGCCAAAATGGGTCGGGACAGGCCGAGAAAGTGAGAAAAAGAAATTCTTGATCTGGACCGTTTCTTCTCGACCCAAACTAGGAAATTCCGAAAAAAATAGAAGAAAAATTCAAAAAACTAAAAAACTGCATTACGGCACTATTTCAAGCCAAAACGGGTCGGGACAGGCCGAGAAAGAGAGAAAAAGAAATTCTCGATCTGGACCGTTTCTACCCGACCCAAATTAGAAAATTCCGAAAAAAGTAGCAAAAAAATTCAAAAAATTAAAAAACTTCATTCCAGCACTATTTCAAGCCAAAACGGGTCGGGACAGGCCGAGAAAGTGAGAAAAAGAAATTCTTGATCTGGACCGTTTCTACCCGACCCAAACTAGAAAATTCCGAAAAAAATAGCAGAAAAATTCAAAAAACTAAAAAACTGCATTACGGCACTATTTCAAGCCAAAACGGGTCTTGACAGGCCCAGAAAGAGAGAAAGAGAAATTCTCGATCTGGACCGTTTCTACCCGACCCAAACTAGAAAATTCCGAAGAAAGTAGCAAAAAAATTCAAAAAATTAAAAAACTGCATTCCGGTAATATTTCAAGCCAAAACTGGTCGGGACAGGCCGAGAAAGTGAGAAAAAGAAACTCTCGATCTGGACCGTTTCTGTCCGACCCAAATTAGAAAATTCCAAAAAAATTAGCAAAAAAATACAAAAAATTTAAAAACCTCATTCTGGCAGTATTTCAAGCCAAAACGTGTCATGAAAGGCCAAGAAAGAGAGAAAAAGAAATTCTCGATCTGGACCGTTTCTACCCGACCCAAACTAGAAAATTCCGAAAAAAGTAGCAAAAAAATTCGACAAATTAAAAAACTGTATTCCGGCAATATTTCAAGCCAAAACGGGCTGGGGCAGACCTAGAAAGTGAGAAAAAGAAATTTTCAATCTAGACCGTTTCTACCCGACCCAAACAAGAAAATTCTGAAAAAAAATAGTAGAAAAATTTAAAAAACTAAGAAACTGCATTCTGGCACTATTTGAAGCCAAAACACCAGGACAGGCCGAGAAAGAGAGAAAAAGAAATTCTTAATCTGGACCGTTTCTACCCGACCCAAACTAGAAAATTCCGAAGAAAGTAGTAAAAAAATTCAAAAAATTAAAAAACTGCATTCTGGCATATTTCAAGCCAAAACTGGTCGGGACAGGCCGAGAAAGTGAGAAAACGAAATTCACGATCTGGACCGTTTCTACCAGACCCAAACTAGAAAATTCTGAAAAAAGTAGCAAAAAAACGCAAAAAATTTAAAAACCTCATTCTTGCAGTATTTCAAGCAAAATGGGTCAGGAAAGGCCGAGAAAGAGAGAAAAAGAAATTCTCGATCTGGACCGTTCCTACCCGATCCAAACAAGAAAATTCCGAAAAAAATAGCAGAAAAATTCAAGAAATTCAAAAACCTCATTCTGGCAGTATTTCAAGCCAAAACGGGTCAGTAAAGGCTGAGAAAGAGAGAAAAAGAAATTCTCGATCTGGACCGTTTCTACCCGACCCAAACTAGAAAATTCCAAAAAAATAGCAAAAAAATTCAAAAAATTAAAAAACTGCATTCCGGCATTATTTCAAGCCAAAACTGGTCGGGACAGGCCGTGAAAGTGAGAAAAAGAAATTCTCGATCTGGACCGTTTCTACCCGACCCAAACTAGAAAATTCTGAAAAAAATAGCAGAAAAATTCAAAAAACTAAAAAACTGCATTCCGGCACTATTTCAAGCCAAAACGGGTCGGGACAGGCCGAGAAAGAGAGAAAAAGAAATTCTCGATCTGGACCGTTTTTACCCGACCCAAACTAGAAACTTCCGAAAAAAGTAGAAAAAAAATTTGAAAAATTAAAAAACTGCATTCTAGCACTATTTCAAGCCAAAATGGGTCAGGACAGGCCGAGAAAGTGAGAAAAAGAAATTCTCGATCTGGACCGTTTCTACCCGACCCAAACTAGAAAATTCCGAAAAAAGTAGCAAAAAAATTAAAAAACTGCATTCCGGCACTATTTCAGTCCAAAATGGGTCAGGACAGGCCGACAAAGAGAGAAAAAGAAATTCTCGATCTGGACCGTTTCTAGCCGACCCAAACTAGAAAATTCTGAAAAAAATAGCAAAAAAATTCAAAAAATTAAAAAACTGCATTCTGGCACTATTTCAATCCAAAACGGGTCAAGACAGGCCGAGAAAGTGAGAGAAAGAAATTCTCGATCTGGACCGTTTCTAGCCGACCCAAACTATAAAATTCTGAAAAAAATAGCAGAAAAATTCAAAAAACTAAAAAACTGCATTCTGGCACTATTTCAAGCCAAATCGGGTCAGGACAGGCCAAGAAAGTGAGAAAAAGAAATTCTCGATCTGGACCGTTTCTACCCGACCCAAACTAGAAAATTCCGATAAAAATAGCAGAAAAATTCAAAAAATTAAAAAACTGCATTCTGGCACTATTTCAAGCCAAAACGGGTCGGGACAAGCCGAGAAAGTGAGAAAAAGAAATTCTCGATCAGGATCGTTTCTACCCGACCCAAACTAGAAAATTCCGAAAAAAGTAGTAAAAAAACTCAAAAAATTAAAAAACCTCATTTTGTCAGTATTTCAAGCCAAAACGGGTCAGGAAAGGCTGAGAAAGAGAAAAAAAGAAATTCTCGATCTGGACCGTTTCTACCCGACCCAAACTAGAAAATTCCGAAAAAAGTAACAAAAAAATTTGAAAAATTAAAAAACTGCATTCTAGCACTATTTCAAGCCAAAATGGGTCAGGACAGGCCGAGAAAGAGAGAAAAAGAAATTATCGATCTGGACCGTTTCTACCCGACCCAAACTAGAAAATTCCGAAAAAAATAGCAAAAAAACTCAAAAAATTAAAAAACCTCATTCTGGCAGTATTTCAAGCCAAAACGGGTCAGGAAAGGCCGAGAAAGAGAAAAAAAGAAATTCTCGATCTGGACCGTTTCTACCCGACCCAAACTAGAAAATTCCGAAAAAAGTAACAAAAAAATTTGAAAAATTAAAAAACTACAGTCTAGCACTATTTCAAGCCAAAATGGGTCAGGACAGGCCGAGAAAATGAGAAAAAGAAATTCTCGATCTGGACCGTTTCTACCCGACCCAAACTAGAAAATTCCGAAAAAAGTAGCAAAAAAATTTAAAAAATTAAAAAACTGCATTCCGGCAATATTTCAAGCCAAAACGGGTTGGGACAGGCCGAGGAAGAGAGAAAAAGAAATTCTCGATCTGGACCGTTTCTAGCTGACCCAAACTAGAAAATTCTGAAAAAAATTCAAAAAATTAAAAAACTGCATTCTGGCACTATTTCAATCCAAAACGGGTCAAGACAGGCTAAGAAAGTGAGAAAAAGAAATTCTCGATCTGGACCGTTTCTAGCCGACCCAAACTAGAAAATTCCGAACAAAATAGCAGAAAAATTAAAAAAATTAAAAAACTGCGTTCCAAAACTATTTCGAGCCAAAAAGGGTCGGGACAGGCCGGGAAAGTGACAAAAAGAAATTCTCGATCTGGATCGTTTCTACCCGACCCAAACAGCATTTTGGCACTATTTCAAGCCAAAACAGGTTGGGACAGGCCGAAAAAGAGGGAAAAAGAAATTCTTGATCTGGACCGTTTCTACCCGACCCAAACTATGAAATTACAAAAAAAAGTAGCAAAAAAATTCAAAAAATTAAAAAACTGCATTCTGGCACTATTTCAAGCCAAAACGAGTCAGGACAGGCCGAGAAAGTGAGAAAAAGAATTTCTCGATCTGGACCGTTTCTAGCCGACCCAAACTAGAAAATTCAGAAAAAAATAGCAGAAAAATTCAAAAAATTCAAAAACTGCATTCCAGCATCATTTCAAGCCAAAACGGGACGGGACAGAACAAGAAAGTGAGAAAAATAAATTCTGAATCTGGACCGTTTCTACCCGACCCAAACTAGAAAATTCCGAAAAAAGTAGCAAAAAAATTCAAAAAATTAAAAAACTGCATTTCGGCATTATTTCAAGCCAAAACTGGTCAGGACAGGCTGAGAAATTGAGAAAAAGAAATTCTCGATCTGGACCGTTTCTACTCAACCCAAACTAGAAAATTCCGAAAAAAGTAGCAAAAAAACTCCAAAAATTTAAAAACCTCATTCTGGCAGTATTTCAAGCCAAAATGGGTCCGGAAAGGCCGAGAAAGAGAGAAAAAGAAATTCTCGATCTGGACCGTTTCTACCCGACCCAAACTATAAAATTCTGAAAAAATTATCAAAAAAATTCAAAAAATTAAAAAACAGCATTTCGGCGTTAATTCAATCCAAACCTGGTCGGGACAGGCCGAGAAAGCGAGAAGAAGAAATTCTCGATCTGGACCGTTTCTTCCCGACCCAAACTAGAAAATTCCGAAAAAGTAGCAAAAAAACTCAAAAAATTAAAAAACCACATTCTGGCAGTATTTCAAGCCAAAACGGGTCAGGAAAGGCCGAGAAAGAGAGAAAAAGAAATTCTCGATCTGGACCGTTTCTACCCGACCCAAACTAGAAAATTCAGAAGATAGATGCAAAAAAATTCAAAAAATTAAAAAACTGCATTCCGGCATATTTCAAGCCAAAACTGGTCGGGGGAGGCCGAGAAAGTGAGAAAACGAAATTCACGATCTGGACCGTTTCTACCAGACCCAAACTAGAAAATTCCGAAAGAAGTAGCAAAAAAACTCAAAAAATTTAAAAACCTCATTTTGGCAGTATTTAAAGCCAAAACGGGACAGGAAAGGCCGAGAAAGAGATAAAAAGAAATTCTCGATCGGGACCGTTTCTACCCGACCCAAACTAGAAAATTCCGAAAAAAGTAGCAAAAAAATTCAAAAAACTAAAAAACTGCATTCCGGCATCGTTTCAAGCCAAAACGAGTCTGGACAGGCTGAGAAAGTGAGGAAAAGAAATTCTCGATTTGGACCGTTTCTATCCGACCCAAACTAAAAAATTCCAAAAAAAATAGCAGAAAAATTCAAAAAACTAAAAAACTGCATTCCAAAACTATTTCAAGCCAAAACGGGTCGGGACAAACCGTGAAAGAGAGAAAAAGAAATTCTCGATCTGGACCGTTTCTATCCGACCCAAACTAGAAAATTTCGAAAAAAGTAGCAAAAAAATTAAAAAAACTAAAAAACTGCATTCCGGCATCATTTCAAGCCAAAACAAGTCTGGACAGGCTGACAAGGTGAGGAAAAGAAATTCTCGATCTGGACCGTTTCTATCCGACCCAAAATAGAAAATTCCGAAAAAGTAGCAAAAAAATTCAAAAAATTAAAAAACTGCATTCCGGCATTATTTCAAGCCAAAACTGGTTAGGACAGGCCGAGAAAGTGAGAAAAAGAAATTCTGGATCTGGACCGTTTTTACCTTACCCAAACTAGAAAATTCCGAAAGAAGTAGCAAAAAAACTTAAAAAATTTAAAAACCTCATTCTGGCAGTATTTCGAGCCAAAACGGGTCAGGAAAGGCCGAGAAAGAGAGAAAAAGAAATTCTCGATCTGGACCGTTTCTACCCGACCAACACTAGAAAATTCCGAAAAAAGTAGCAAAAAAACTCAAAAAATTAAAAAACCTTATTCTAGCAGTATTTCAAGCCAAAACGGGTCAGGAAAGGCCGAGAAAGTGAGAAAAAGAAATTATCGATCTGGACCGTTTCTACCCGACCCAAATTAGAAAATTCCGAAAAAATTAGCAAAAAAATTCGAAAAATTAAAAAACTACATTCCAACACTATTTTCAAGCCAAAACGGATCGGGACAGGCCGAGAAAGTGAGAAAAAGAAATTCTCGATCTGGACCGTTTCTACCCGACCCAAACTAGAAAATTCCGTAAAAAGTAGCAAAAAAATTCAAAAAATTAGAAAACTGCATTCTGGCACTATTTCAAGCAAAAACGGGTCGGGACAGGCCGAGAAAGTGGGAAAAAGAAATTCTCGATCTGGACCGTTTCTACCCGACCCAAACTAGAAAATTCCGAAAAAAGAAGCAAAAAAACTCAAAAAATTGAAAAACCTCATTCTAGCAGTATTTCACGCCAAAACGGGTCAGGAAATGCCGAGAAAGAGAGAAAAAGAAATTCTCGATCTGGACCGTTTCTACCCGACCCAAACTAGAAAATTCCAAAAAAAGTAGAAAAAAAATTAAAAAAATTTAAAAACCTCATTCTGGCAGTATTTCGAGCCAAAACGGATCAGGAAAGGCCGAGAAAGAGAGAAAACGAAATTCTCGAACTGGACCGTTTCTACCCGACCCAAACTAGAAAATTCCGAAAAAAGTAGCAAAAAAACTCAAAAAATTAAAAAACCTCATTATGGCAGTATTTCAAGCCAAAACGGGTGAGGAAAGTCCGAGAAAGAGAGAAAAAGAAATTCTCGATCTGGACCGTTTCTACCCGACCCAAACTAGAAAATTCTGAAAAAAGTAGCAAAAAAATTCAAAAAATTAAAAAACTGCATTCCGGCATATTTCAAGCCAAAACTGGTTGGGAGAGGCCGAGAAAGTGAGAAAACGAAATTCACGATCTGGACCGTTTCTACCAGACCCAAACTAGAAAATTCCGAAAGAAGTAGCAAAAAAACTCAAAAAATTTAAAAACCTCATTTTGGCAGTATTTAAAGCCAAAACGGGACAGGAAAGGCCGAGAAAGAGATAAAAAGAAATTCTCGATCGGGACCGTTTCTACCCGACCCAAACTAGAAAATTCCGAAAAAAGTAGCAAAAAAATTCAAAAAACAAAAAAACTGCATTCCGGCATCGTTTCAAGCCAAAACGAGTCTGGACAGGCTGAGAAAGTGAGGAAAAGAAATTCTCAATTTGGACCGTTTCTATCCGACCCAAACTAAAAAATTCCGAAAAAAATAGCAGAAAAATTCAAAAAACTAAAAAACTGCATTCCGAAACTATTTCAAGCCAATACGGGTCGGGACAAGCCGTGAAAGAGAGAAAAAGAAATTCTCGATCTGGACCGTTTCTATCCGACCCAAACTAGAAAATTTCGAAAAAAGTAGCAAAAAAATTAAAAAAACTAAAAAACTGCATTCCGGCATCATTTCAAGCCAAAACGAGTCTGGACAGGCTGACAAGGTGAGGAAAAGAAATTCTAGATCCGGACCGTTTCTATCCGACCCAAAATAGAAAATTCCGAAAAAAGTAGCAAAAAAATTCAAAAAATTAAAAAACTGCATTCCGACATTATTTCAAGCCAAAACTGGTTAGGACAGGCCGAGAAAGTGAGAAAAAGAAATTCTCGATCTGGACCGTTTTTACCTTACCCAAACTAGAAAATTCCGAAAGAAGTAGCAAAAAAACTCAAAAAATTTAAAAACCTCATTCTGGTAGTATTTCAAGCCAAAACGGGTCAGGAAAGGCCGAGAAAGAGAGAAAAAGAAATTCTCGATCTGGACTGTTTCTACCCGACCCAAACTAGAAAATTCCGAAAAAAGTAGCAAAAAAACTCAAAAAATTAAAAAACCTCATTCTGGCAGTATTTCAAGCCAAAACGGGTCAGGAAAGGCCGAGAAAGTGAGAAAAAGAAATTATCGATCCGGACCGTTTCTACCCGACACAAATTAGAAAATTCCGAAAAAATTAGCAAAAAAATTCGAAAAATTAAAAAACTGCATTCCGGCAATATTTCATGCCAAAACAGGTCGGGCCAGGCTGAGAAAGTGAGAAAAAGAAATTCTCGATCTGGACCGTTTCCACCCGACCCAAACTAGGAAATTCCGAAAAAAGTAGCAAAAAAACTCAAAAAATTTAAAAACCTCATTCTGGCAGTATTTCAGGCCAAAACGGGTCAGGAAAGGCCGAGAAAGTGAGAAAAAGAAATTCTCGATCTGGACCGTTTCTACCCGACCCAAACTAGAAAATTTCGAAAAAAGTAGTAAAAAAACTCAAAAAATTTAAAAACCTCATTCTGGCAGTATTTCAGGCCAAAACGAGTTAGGAAAGGCCGAGAAAGATAGAAAAAGAAATTCTCGATCTGGACCGTTTCTACCCGACCCAAACTAGAAAATTCTGAAAAAAGTAGCAAAAAAATTCAAAAAATTAAAAAACTGCATTCCAGCATTATTTCAAGCCAAAACTGGTCGGGACAGGCCGCGAAAGTGAGAAAAATAAATTCTCGATCTGGACCTTTTCTACCCGACCCAAACTAGAAAATTCCGAAAAAAGTACCAAAAGACTCAAAAAATTAAAAAACCTCATTCTGGCAGTATTTCAAGCCAAAACGGGTCAGTAAAGGCTGAGAAAGAGAGAAAAAGAAATTCTCGATCTGGACCGTTTTTACCCGACCCAAACTAGAAAATTCCAAAAAAAGTAGAAAAAAAATTCGAAAAATTAAAAAATGCATTCTGGCACTATTTCAAGCCAAAATGGGTCAGGACAGGCCGAGAAAGTGAGAAAAAGAAATTCTCGATCTGGACCGTTTCAACCCGAACCAAACTAGAAAATTCCGAAAAAAAGTAGCAAAAAAATTCAAAAAATGAAAAAACAGCATTCCGGCATTATTTCAAGCCAAAACTGGTTGGGACAGGCCGAGAAAGTGAGAAAAAGAAATTCTCGATCTGGACTGTTTCTACCCGACCCAAACTAGAAAATTCTGAAAAAAATAACAGAAAAATTCAAAAATTTAAAAAGCCACATTCTGGCACTATTTCAAGCCAAAACGGGTCGGGACAGGCCGAGAAAGAGAGAACAAGAAATTCTCGATCTGGGCCGTTTCTACCCGACCCAAACTAGAAAATTTCGAAAAAAATTGAAGAAAAATTCAAAAAATTAAAAAACAGCATTCTGGCACTATTTCAAGCAAAAACAGGTTGGGACAGGCTGAGAAAGAGGGAAAAAGAAATTCTTGATCTGGACCGTTTCTACCCGACCCAAACTATGAAATTCCGAAAAAAGTAGCAAAAAAATTCAAAAAAAAAAAAACTGCATTCTGGCACTATTTCAAGCCAAAATGGGTCGGGGCTGGTCGAGAAAGTGAGAAAAAGAAATTCTCGATCTGGACCGTTTCTACCCGACCCAAACTAGAAAATTTCGAAAAAAATAGAAGAAAAATTCAAAAAATTAAAAAACAGCATTCTGGCACTATTTCAAGCCAAAACAGGTTGGGACAGGCTGAGAAAGAGGGAAAAAGAAATTCTTGATCTGGACTGTTTCTACCCGATCCAAACTATGAAATTCCAAAAAAAGTAGCAAAAAAATTCAAAAAATAAAAAAACTACATTCTGGCACTATTTCAAGCCAGAACGGGTCAGGGCAGGCTGAGAAAGTGAGAAAAAGAAATTCTCGATCTGTACCTTTTCTACAAGACCCAAACTATGAAATTCCAAAAAATGTAGCAAAAAAATTCAAAAAATAAAAAAACTGCATTCTGGCACTATTTCAAGCCAAAACGGGTCAGGGCAGGCCGAGAAAGTGAGAAAAAAAAATTCTCGATCTAGACATTTTCTACCCGACCCAAACTAGAAAATTCCGAAAAAAGTAGCAAAAAAATTCAAAAAATTAAAAAACTGCATTCCGGCATTATTTCAAGCCAAAACTGGTCGAGACAAACCGAGAAAGTGAGAAAAAGAAATTCTCGATCTGGACCGTTTCTTTCCGACCCAAACTAGAAAATTCCGAAAAAAGTAGCAAAAAAATTCAAAAAATTAAAAAACTGCATTCCGGCATTATTTCAAGCCAAAATTGGTCGGGACAGGCCGAGAAAGAAGAGAAAAAGAAATTCTCGATTTGGACCGTTTCTACCGACCCAAACTAGAAAATTCCGAAAAAAGCAGCAAAAAAATTCAAAAAATTAGAAAACTACATTCTGGCACTATTTCAAGCAAAAACGGGTCGGGACAGGCCGAGAAAGTGGGAAAAAGAAATTCTCGATCTGGACCGTTTCTACCCGACCCAAACTAGAAAATTCCGAAAAAAGTAGCAAAAAAACTTAAAAAATTAAAAAAACCTCATTCTAGCAGTATTTCAAGCCAAAACGGGTAAGGAAGGCCGAGAAAGTGAGAAAAAGAAATTATCGATCTGCACCATTTCTAGCCGACCCAAACTAGAAAATTCTGAAAAAAATAGTAGAAAAATTAAAAAAAAAAAATTAAAAAACTGCATTCCAGCACTATTTCAAGCCAAAACGGGTCGGGACAGGCCGAGAAAATGAGAAAAAGAAATTCTCGATCTGGACCGTTTCTACCCGACCAAAACTAGAAAATTCCGAAAAAAGTAGCAAAAAAACTCAAAAAATTAAAAACCCTCATTCTAGCAGTATTTCATGCCAAAACGGGTCAGGAAAGGCCGAGAAAGAGAGAAAAAGAAATTCTCGATCTGGACCGTTTCTACTCGACCCGAACTAGAAAATTCCGAAAAAAGTAGAAAAAAATTAAAAAAATTAAAAAACTGCATTCCGGCATTATTTCAAGCCAAAACTGGTTGGGACAGGCCGAGAAAGTGAGAAAAAGAAATTCTCGATCTGGACTGTTTCTAGCCAACCCAAACTAGAAAATTCTGAAAAAAAATAGCAGAAAAATTAAAAAAATTAAAAAACTACATTCCAGCATCATTTCAAACCAAAACGGGATGGGACAGATCTAGAAAGTGAGAAAAAGAAATTCTCAATCCGGACCGTTTCTACCCGACCCAAACTATAAAATTCCGAAAAAAGTAGCAAAAAAATTAAAAAATTAAAAAACTGCATTCCGGCTTCATTTCAAGCCAAAACGGGTCTGGACAAGACAAGAAAGTGAGGAAAAGAAATTCTCGATCTAGACCGTTTCTATACGACCCAAACTAGAAAATTTCGAAAAAAATAGCAAAAAAACTCAAAAAATTTAAAAACCACATTCTGGCAGTATTTCAGGCCAAAACGGGTCAGGAAAGGCTAAGAAAGAGAGAAAAAGAAATTCTCGATCTGGACCGTTTCTACCCGACCCAAACTAGAAAATTCCGAAAAAAGTAGCAAAAAAACTCAAAAAATTAAAAAACCTCATTCTAGCAGTATTTCAAGCCAAAACGCGTCAGGAACGGCCGAGAAAGAGAGAAAAAGAAATTATTGATCTGGACCGTTTCTACCCGACCCAAACTAGAAAATTCCGAAAAAATTAGCAAAAAAATTTGAAAAATTAAAAAACTGCATTCCGGCAATATTTCAAGCCAAAATTGGTCGGGACAGGCCGAGAAAGTGAGAAAAAGAAATTCTAGATCTGGACCGTTTCTACCCGAGCCAAACTAGGAAATTCCAAAAAAAGTACCAAAAAAATTCAAAAAATTAAAAAACTGCATTCTGGCACTATTTCAAGCCAAAACGAGTCAGGACAGGCTGAGAAAGTGAGAAAAAGAAATTCTCGATCTGGACCGTTTCTAGCCGACTCAAACTAGAAAATTCTGAAAAAAATAGCAGAAAAATTCAAAAAATTAAAAAACTGCATTCTGGCACTATTTCAAGCCAAAACGGGTCAGAACAGGCTGAGAAAGTGAGAAAAAGAAATTCTCGATCTGGACCGTTTCTACCCGACCCAAACTAGAAAATTCCGAAAAAAATAGCAGAAAAATTCAAAAAATTAAAACACTACATTCTGGCACTATTTCAAGCCAAAATGGGTCGGGACAGGCCGAGAAAGTGAGAAAAAGAAATTGTCGATCTGGACCGTTTCTATCCGACCAAAACTATAAAATTCCGAAAGAAGTAGCAAAAAAACTCAAAAAATATAAAAACCTCATTCTGGCAGTATTTCGAGCCAAAACGGGTTAGGAAAGACCTAGAATGAGAGATAAAGAAATTATCGATCTGGACCGTTTCTACTCGACCCAAACTAGAAAATTCCGAAAAAAATAGCAGAAAAATTCAAAAAATTAAAAAACTGCATTCTGGCACTATTTCATGCCAAAACGGGTCGGGACAGGCCGAGAAAGTGAGAAAAAGAAATTCTCGATTTGGACCGTTTCTAGCCGGCCCAAACTGAAAATTCTGAAAAAAAAAATAGCAGAAAAATTAAAAAAATTAAAAAACTACATTCCAACACTATTTTCAAGCCAAAACGGATCGGGACAGGCCGAGAAAGTGAGAAAAAGAAATTCTCGATCGGGACCGTTTCTACCCGACCCAAACTAGAAAATTCCGTAAAAAGTAGCAAAAAAATTCAAAAAATTAGAAAACTGCATTCTGGCCCTATTTCAAGCAAAAACGGGTCGAGACAGGCCGAGAAAGTGGGAAAAAGAAATTCTCGATCTGGACCGTTTCTACCCGACCCAAACTAGAAAATTCCGAAAAAAGAAGCAAAAAAACTCAAAAAATTAAAAAACCTCATTCTAGCAGTATTTCACGCCAAAACGGGTCAGGAAAGGCCGAGAAAGAGAGAAAAAGAAATTCTCGATCTGGACCGTTTCTACCCGACCCAAACTAGAAAATTCCAAAAAAAGTAGAAAAAAAATTAAAAAAATTTAAAAACCTCATTCTGGCAGTATTTCGCGCCAAAACGGATCAGGAAAGGCCGAGAAAGAGAGAAAACGAAATTCTCGAACTGGACCGTTTCTACCCGACCCAAACTAGAAAATTCCGAAAAAAGTAGCAAAAAAACTCAAAAAATTAAAAAACCTCATTATGGCAGTATTTCAAGCCAAAACGGGTGAGGAAAGGCCGAGAAAGAGAGAAAAAGAAATTCTCGATCTGGACCGTTTCTACCCGACCCAAACTAGAAAATTCTGAAAAAAGTAGCAAAAAAATTCAAAAAATTAAAAAACTGCATTCCGGCATATTTCATGCCAAAACTGGTTGGGAGAGGCCGAGAAAGTGAGAAAACGAAATTCACGATCTGGACCGTTTCTACCAGACCCAAACTAGAAAATTCCGAAAGAAGTAGCAAAAAAACTCAAAAATTTAAAAACCTCATTTTGGCAGTATTTAAAGCCAAAACGGGCCAGGAAAGGCCGAGAAAGAGATAAAAAGAAATTCTCGATCGGGACCGTTTCTACCCGACCCAAACTAGAAAATTCCGAAAAAAGTAGCAAAAAAATTCAAAAAACTAAAAAACTGCATTCCGGCATCGTTTCAATCCAAAACGAGTCTGGACAGGCTGAGAAAGTGAGGAAAAGAAATTCTCAATTTGGACCGTTTCTATCCGACCCAAACTAAAAAATTCCGAAAAAAATAGCAAAAAAATTCAAAAAACTAAAAAACTGCATTCCGAAACTATTTCAAGCCAAAACGGGTCGGGACAAGCCGTGAAAGAGAGAAAAAGAAATTCTCGATCTGGACCGTTTCTATCCGACCCAAACTAGAAAATTTCGAAAAAAGTAGCAAAAAAATTAAAAAAACTAAAAAACTGCATTCCGGCATCATTTCAAGCCAAAACGAGTCTGGACAGGCTGACAAGGTGAGGAAAAGAAATTCTAGATCCGGACCGTTTCTATCCGACCCAAAATAGAAAATTCCGAAAAAAGTAGCAAAAAAATTCAAAAAATTAAAAAACTGCATTCCGACATTATTTCAAGCCAAAACTGGTCAGGACAGGCCGAGAAAGTGAGAAAAAGAAATTCTCGATCTGGACCGTTTTTACCTTACCCAAACTAGAAAATTCCGAAAGAAGTAGCAAAAAAACTCAAAAAATTAAAAAACCTCATTCTGGCAGTATTTCAAGCCAAAACGGGTCAGGAAAGGCCGAGAAAGTGAGAAAAAGAAATTATCGATCTGGACCGTTTCTACCCGACCCAAATTAGAAAATTCCGAAAAAATTAGCAAAAAAATTCGAAAAATTAAAAAACTGCATTCCGGCAATATTTCATGCCAAAACAGGTCGGGACAGACTGAGAAAGTGAGAAAAAGAAATTCTCGATCTGGACCGTTTCCACCCGACCCAAACTAGGAAATTCCGAAAAAAGTAGCAAAAAAACTCAAAAAATTTAAAAACCTCATTCTGGCAGTATTTCAGGCCAAAACGGGTCAGGAAAGGCCGAGAAAGTGAGAAAAAGAAATTCTCGATCTGGACCGTTTCTACCCGACCCAAACTAGAAAATTTCGAAAAAAGTAGTAAAAAAACTCAAAAAATTTAAAAACCTCATTCTGGCAGTATTTCAGGCCAAAACGAGTTAGGAAAGGCCGAGAAAGATAGAAAAAGAAATTCTCGATCTGGACCGTTTCTACCCGACCCAAACTAGAAAATTCTGAAAAAAGTAGCAAAAAAATTCAAAAAATTAAAAAACTGCATTCCAGCATTATTTCAAGCCAAAACTGGTCGGGACAGGCCGCGAAAGTGAGAAAAATAAATTCTCGATCTGGACCTTTTCTACCCGACCCAAACTAGAAAATTCCGAAAAAAGTACCAAAAGACTCAAAAAATTAAAAGACCTCATTCTGGCAGTATTTCAAGCCAAAACAGGTCAGTAAAGGCTGAGAAAGAGAGAAAAAGAAATTCTCGATCTGGACCGTTTTTACCCGACCCAAACTAGAAAATTCCAAAAAAAGTAGAAAAAAAATTCGAAAAATTAAAAAATGCATTCTGGCACTATTTCAAGCCAAAATGGGTCAGGACAGGCCGAGAAAGTGAGAAAAAGAAATTCTCGATCTGGACCGTTTCAACCCGAACCAAACTAGAAAATTCCGAAAAAAGTAGCAAAAAAATTCAAAAAATGAAAAAACAGCATTCCGGCATTATTTCAAGCCAAAACTGGTTGGGACAGGCCGAGAAAGTGAGAAAAAGAAATTCTCGATCTGGACTGTTTCTACCCGACCCAAACTAGAAAATTCTGAAAAAAAAAACAGAAAAATTCAAAAATTTAAAAAGCCACATTCTGGCACTCTTTCAAGCCAAAACGGGTCGGGACAGGCCGAGAAAGAGAGAACAAGAAATTCTCGATCTGGGCCGTTTCTACCCGACCCAAACTAGAAAATTTCGAAAAAAATTGAAGAAAAATTCAAAAAATTAAAAAACAGCATTCTGGCACTATTTCAAGCCAAAACAGGTTGGGACAGGCTGAGAAAGAGGGAAAAAGAAATTCTTGATCTGGACCGTTTCTACCCGACCCAAACTATGAAATTCCCAAAAAAGTAGCAAAAAAATTCAAAAAATAAAAAAACTGCATTCTGGCACTATTTCAAGCCAAAATGGGTCGGGGCAGGTCGAGAAAGTGAGAAAAAGAAATTCTCGATCTGGACCGTTTCTACCCGACCCAAACTAGAAAATTTCGAAAAAAATAGAAGAAAAATTCAAAAAATTAAAAAACAGCATTCTGGCACTATTTCAAGCCAAAACAGGTTGGGACAGGCTGAGAAAGAGGGAAAAAGAAATTCTTGATCTGGACCGTTTCTACCCGATCCAAACTATGAAATTCCAAAAAAAGTAGCAAAAAAATTCAAAAAATAAAAAAACTGCATTCTGGCACTATTTCAAGCCAAACAGGTTAGGGCAGGCCGAGAAAGTGAGAAAAAGAAATTCTCGATCTGTACCTTTTCTACAAGACCCAAACTATGAAATTCCAAAAAATGTAGCAAAAAAATTCAAAAAATAAAAAAACTGCATTCTGGCACTATTTCAAGCCAAAACGGGTCAGGGCAGGCCGAGAAAGTGAGAAAAAGAAATTCTCGATCTAGACATTTTCTACCCGACCCAAACTAGAAAATTCCGAAAAAAGTAGCAAAAAAATTAAAAAAATTAAAAAACTGCATTCCGGCATTATTTCAAGCCAAAACTGGTCGAGACAAACCGAGAAAGTGAGAAAAAGAAATTCTCGATCTGGACCGTTTCTATCCGACCCAAACTAGAAAATTCCGAAAAAAGTAGCAAAAAAATTCAAAAATTAAAAAACTGCATTTCGGCAATATTTCAAGCCAAAATGGGTCGGGACAGGCCGAGAAAGTGAGAAAAAGAAATTCTCGATCTGGACCTTTTCTACCCGACCCAAACTAGAAAATTCCCAAAAAAGTAGCAAAAAAATTCAAAAAATTAAAAAACTGCATTCCGGCATTATTTCAAGCCAAAACTGGTTGGGACAGGCCGAGAAAGAAGAGAAAAAGAAATTCTCGATTTGGACCGTTTCTACCGACCCAAACTAGAAAATTCCGAAAAAAGTAGCAAAAAAATTCAAAAAATTAGAAAACTACATTCTGTCACTATTTCAAGCAAAAACGGGTCGGGACAGGCCGAGAAAGTGGGAAAAAGAAATTCTCGATCTGGACCGTTTCTACCCGACCCAAACTAGAAAATTCCGAAAAAAGTAGCAAAAAAACTTAAAAAATTAAAAAACCTCATTCTAGCAGTATTTCAAGCCAAAACGGGTCAGGAAGGCCGAGAAAGTGAGAAAAAGAAATTATCGATCTGCACCATTTCTAGCCGACCCAAACTAGAAAATTCTGAAAAAAATAGTAGAAAAATTAAAAAAAAAATTAAAAAACTGCATTCCAGCACTATTTCAAGCCAAAACGGGTCGGGACAGGCCGAGAAAATGAGAAAAAGAAATTCTCGATCTGGACCGTTTCTACCCGACCCAAACTAGAAAATTCCGAAAAAAGTAGCAAAAAAACTCAAAAAATTAAAAAACCTCATTCTAGCAGTATTTCATGCCAAAACGGGTCAGGAAAGGCCGAGTAAGAGAGAAAAAGAAATTCTCGATCTGGTCCGTTTCTACTCGACCCGAACTAGAAAATTCCGAAAAAAGTAGAAAAAAATTAAAAAACTGCATTCCGGCATTATTTCAAGCCAAAACTGGTTGGGACAGGCCGAGAAAGTGAGAAAAAGAAATTCTCGATCTGGACTGTTTCTAGCCAACCCAAACTAGAAAATTCTGAAAAAAATAGCAGAAAAATTCAAAAAATTAAAAAACTACATTCCAGCATCATTTCAAACCAAAACGGGACGGGACAGATCTAGAAAGTGAGAAAAAGAAATTCTCAATCTGGACCGTTTCTACCCGACCCAAACTATAAAATTCCGAAAAAAGTAGCAAAAAAATTAAAAAATTAAAAAACTGCATTCCGGCTTCATTTCAAGCCAAAACGGGTCTGGACAAGACAAGAAAGTGAGGAAAAGAAATTCTCGATCTAGACCGTTTCTATACGACCCAAACTAGAAAATTTCGAAAAAAATAGCAAAAAAACTCAAAAAATTTAAAAACCACATTCTAGCAGTATTTCAGGCCAAAACGGTTCAGGAAAGGCTAAGAAAGAGAGAAAAAGAAATTCTCGATCTGGACCGTTTCTACCCGACCCAAACTAGAAAATTCCGAAAAAAGTAGCAAAAAAACTCAAAAAATTAAAAAACCTCATTCTAGCAGTATTTCAAGCCAAAACGCGTCAAGAAAGGCCGAGAAAGAGAGAAAAAGAAATTATTGATCTGGACCGTTTCTACCCGACCCAAACTAGAAAATTCCGAAAAAATTAGCAAAAAAATTTGAAAAATTAAAAAACTGCATTCCGGCAATATTTCAAGCCAAAATTGGTCGGGACAGGCCGAGAAAGTGAGAAAAAGAAATTCTAGATCTGGACCGTTTCTAGCCGACTCAAACTAGAAAATTCTGAAAAAAATAGCAGAAAAATTCAAAAAATTAAAACACTACATTCTGGCACTATTTCAAGCCAAAATGGGTCGGGACAGGCCGAGAAAGTGAGAAAAAGAAATTGTCGATCTGGACCGTTTCTAGCCGACTCAAACTAGAAAATTCTGAAAAAAATAGCAGAAAAATTCAAAAAATTAAAACACTACATTCTGGCACTATTTCAAGCCAAAATGGGTCGGGACAGGCCGAGAAAGTGAGAAAAAGAAATTGTCGATCTGGACCGTTTCTAGCCGACTCAAACTAGAAAATTCTGAAAAAAATAGCAGAAAAATTCAAAAAATTAAAACACTACATTCTGGCACTATTTCAAGCCAAAATGGGTCGGGACAGGCCGAGAAAGTGAGAAAAAGAAATTGTCGATCTGGACCGTTTCTATCCGACCAAAACTAGAAAATTCCGAAAGAAGTAGCAAAAAAACTCAAAAAATATAAAAACCTCATTCTGGCAGTATTTCGAGCCAAAACGGGTCAGGAAAGACCTAGAATGAGAGATAAAGAAATTATCGATCTGGACCGTTTCTACTCGACCCAAACTTGAAAATTCCGAAAAAAATAGCAGAAAAATTCAAAAAATTAAAAAACTGCATTCTGGCACTATTTCATGCCAAAACGGGTCGGGACAGGCCGAGAAAGTGAGAAAAAGAAATTCTCGATTTGGACCGTTTCTAGCCGGCCCAAACTGAAAATTCTGAAAAAAAATATTAGAAAAATTAAAAAAATTAAAAAACTACATTCCAACACTATTTTCAAGCCAAAATGGATCGGGACAGGCTGAGAAAGTGAGAAAAAGAAATTCTCGATCTGGACCGTTTCTACCCGACCCAAACTAGAAAATTCCGTAAAAAGTAGCAAAAAAATTCAAAAAATTAGAAAACTGCATTCTGGCACTATTTCAAGCAAAAACGGGTCGGGACAGGCCGAGAAAGTGGGAAAAAGAAATTCTCGATCTGGATCGTTTCTACCCGACCCAAACTAGAAAATTCCGAAAAATGTAGCAAAAAAACTCAAAAAAATAAAAAACCTCATTCTAGCAGTATTTCACGCCAAAACGGGTCAGGAAAGGCCGAGAAAGAGAGAAAAAGAAATTCTCGATCTGGACCATTTCTACCCGACCCAAACTAGAAAATTCCGAAAAAAGTAGAAAAAAAATTAAAAAAATTAAAAAACCTCATTTTGGCAGTATTTCGAGCCAAAACGGATCAGGAAAGGCCGAGAAAGAGAGAAAACGAAATTCTCGAACTGGACCGTTTCTACCCGACCCAAACTAGAAAATTCCGAAAAAAGTAGCAAAAAAACTCAAAAAATTAAAAAACCTCATTATGGCAGTATTTCAAGCCAAAACGGGTGAGGAAAGGCCGAGAAAGAGAGAAAAAGAAATTCTCGATCTGGACTGTTTCAACCCGAGCCAAACTAGAAAATTCCGAAAAAAGTAGCAAAAAAATTCAAAAAATTAAAAAACAGCATTCTGGCACTATTTCAAGCAAAAACAGGTTGGGACAGGGCGAGAAAGGGGGAAAAAGAAATTCTTGATCTGGACTGTTTCTACCAGACCCAAACTATGAAATTCCAAAAAAAGTAGCAAAAAAATTAAAAAAATTAAAAAACTACATTCTGGCACTATTTCAAGCCAAAACGGGTCAGGACAGGCGGAGAAAGTGTGAAAAACAAATTCTCGATCTGGACCGTTTTTACCCGACCCAAACTAGAAAATTCCGAAAAAAGTAGCAAAAAAATTCAAAAAACTAAAAAACTGCATTCCGGCATTATTTTAAGCCAAAACTGGTCGGGACAGGCCGAGAAAGTGAGAAAAAGAAATTCTCGATCTGGACCGTTTCTATCCGACCCAAACTAGAAAATTCCGAAAAAAGTAGCAAAAAAATTCAAAAAATTAAAAAACTGCATTCCGGCGTTATTTCAAGCCAAAACTGGTCGGGACAGGGCGAGAAAGTGAGAAAAGAAATTCTCGATCTGGACCGTTTCAATCCGACCCAAACTAGAAAATTCTGAAAAAAGTAGCAAAAAAATTCAAAAAATTAAAAAACTGCATTCCGACAATATTTCAAGCCAAAATAGGTTGGGACAGGCCGTGAAAGAGAGAAAAAGAAATTCTCGATCTGGACCGTTTCTACCCGACCCAAACTAGAAAATTCCGAAAAAAGTAGCAAAAAAATTCAAAAAATTAAAAAACTGCATTCCAGCATCATTTCAAGCCAAAACGGGTCTGGACAGGGTGAGAAAGTGAGGAAAAGAAAATCTCGATCTGGAACGTTTTTATCCGATCCAAACTAGAAAATTCCGAAAAAAGTAGCAAAAAAATTCAAAAAATTAAAAAACTGTATTCCGACATTATTTCAAGCCAAAACTGGTCGGGACAGGCCGAGAAAATGAGAAAAAGAAATTCTCGATCTGGACCGTTTCTACCCGATCCAGACTAGAAAATTCCGAAAAAAGTAGCAAAAAAACTCAAAAAATTAAAAAACATCATTCTAGCAGTATTTCAAGCCAAAATGGGTACAGGAAGGCCAAGAAAGAGAGAAAAAGAAATTATTGATCTGCACCGTTTCTACCCGACCGAAACTAGAAATTTCAGAAAAAATTAGCAAAAAAATTCGAAAAATTAAAAAACTGCATTCCGGCAATATTTCAATCCAAAACGGGTCAGGACAGGCCGAGAAAGTGAGAAAAAGAAATTCTCAGTCTGGACCGTTTCTACCCGACCCAAACTAGGAAATTCCAAAAAAAGTCCAAAAAAAAAATCAAAAAATTAAAAAACTGCATTCTGGCACTATTTCAATCAAAAACGGGTCGGGACAGGCCGAGAAATTGGGAAAAAGAAATTCTCGATCTAGACCGTTTCTACCCGACCCAAACAAAAAAATTCCGACAAAAGTAGCAAAAAAACTCAAAAAATTAAAAAACCTCATTCTAGAAGTATTTCAAGCCACAACGGGTCAGGAAGGCTGAGAAAGCGAGAAAAAGAAATTCTCGATCTGGACCGTTTCTACCTGACCCAAACTAGAAAATTCCGAAAAAAAATAGTAAAAAAATTCAAAAAAATTAAAAAAAACTGCATTCCGGTATTATTTCAAGCCCAAACTGGTCGGGACAGGCTGAGAATGTGAGAAAAAGAAATTCTCGATCTGGACCGTTTCTACCCGACCTAAACTAGAAAATTCCGAAAAAATAAGCAAAAAATTTCAAAAAATTAAAAAACTGCATTCTGGCATTATTTCAAGCCAAAACTGGTCGGGACAGGCCGAGAAAGTGAGAAAAAGAAATTCTCGATCTGGACCGTTTCTACCCGACCCAAACTAGAAAATTCTGAAAAAAGTAGCAAAAAAACTCAAAAAATTAAAAAACCTCATTCTAGCAGTATTCCAAGCCAAAACGGGTCAGGAAAGGCCGAGAATGAGAGAAAAAGAAATTATCGATCTGGATCGTTTCTACCCGACCCAAACTAGAAAATTCTGAAAAAATTAGTAAAAAAATTCGAAAAATTAAAAAACTGCATTATGGCAATATTTCAAGCCAAAATGGGTTGGGACAGGCTAAGAAAGTGAGAAAAAGAAATTCTCGATCCGGACCGTTTCTACCCGACCCAAACTAGGAAATTCCGAAAAAAGTACCAAAAAAATTCAAAAAATTAAAAAACTGCATTCTGGCACTATTTCAAGCCAAAATGAGTCAGGACAGGCTGAGAAAGCAAGAAAAAGAAATTCTCGATCTGGACCGTTTCTAGACGACCCAAACTAGAAAATTCTGAAAAAAATAGCAGAGAAAATAAAAAACTGCATTCCAGCATCATTTGAAGCCAAAACGGGACGGGACAGACCTAGAAACTGAGAAAAAGAAATTCTTAATCTGGACCGTTTCTACCCGACTCAAACTTGAAAATTCCGAAAAAAGTAGCAAAAAAATTAAAAAACTGCATTCTGGCATTATTTCAAGCCAAAACTGGTCGGGACAGGCCGAGAAAGTGAGAAAAAGAAATTCTCGATCTGGAACGTTTCTATCCGACCCAAACTAGAAAATTCCGAAAAAAGTAGCAAAAAAATTCAAAAAATTAAAAAACTGCATTCCGGCATTATTTCAAGCCAATACTGGTCGGGACAGGCTGAGAAAGTGAGAAAGAGAAATTCTCGATCTGGACCGTTTCTACCCGACCCAAACTAGAAAATTCTGAAAAAAGTAGAAAAAAAACTCAAAAAATTAAAAAACCTGATTCTGGCAGTATTTCAAGCCAAAACGGGTCAGGAAAGGCCAAGAAATAAAGAAAAAGAAATTATCGATCTGGACCGTTTCTTCCCGACCCAAACTAGAAAATTCTGAAAAAATTAGCAAAAAAATTCAAAAAATTAAAAAACTATATTCCGGTAATATTTCAAGCCAAAACGAGTCATGACAGATCGATAAAGTGAGAAAAAGAAATTCTCGATCTGGACCGTTTCTACCCGACCCAAACTAGGAAATTCCAAAAAAAGTAGCAAAAAAATTCAAAAAATTAAAAAACTACATTCTAGCACTATTTCAAGCCAAAATGGGTCAGGACAGGCTGAGAAAGTGAGAAAAAGAAATTCTCGATCTGGACCGTTTCTACCCGATCCAAGCTAGAAAATTCCAAAAAAAGTAGTAAAAAAATTCAAAAAATTAAAAAACTGCATTCCGGCATTATTTCAAGCCAAGAATGGTCGGGACAGGCCGAGAAAGTGAGAAAAAGAAATTCTCGATATGGACCGTTTCTACCCGACCCAAAACTAGAAAATTTCGAAAAAAGTAGCAAAAAAACTCAAAAAATTAAAAAACCTCATTCTGGCAGTATTTCAAGCCAAAACGGGTCAGGAAAGATCGAGAAAGAGAGAAAAAGAAATTCTCGATCTGGACCGTTTCTACCTGACCCAAACTAGAAAATTTCGAAAAATGTAGCAAAAAAATTCAAAAAATTAAAAAACTGCTTTCCGGCATTATTTCAAGCCAAAACTGGTCGGGACAGGCTTAGAAAGTGAGAAAAAGAAATTCTCGATCAGGACCGTTTCTACCCAGCCCAAACTAGAAAATTCCGAAAAGAGTACCAAAAAAACTCAAAAAATTAAAAAACCTCTTTCTGGCAGTATTTCAAGCCTAAACGAGTCAGGAAAGGCCGAGAAAGAGAGAAAGAGAAATTCTCGATCTGGACCGCTTCTACCCGACCCAAACTAGAAAATTCCAAAAAAAGTAGCAAAAAAATTCAAAAAATTAAAAAACTGTATTCCAGCATTTGTTCAAGCCAAAACTTGTCGGGACAGGCCGAGAAAGTGAGAAAAAGAAATTCTCGATCTAGAACGTTTCTATCCGACCCAAACTAGAAAATTCCGAAAAAAGTAGCAAAAAAATTCAAAAATTTAAAAAACTGCATTCCGGCACTATTTCAAGCCAAAACGGGTCAGGACAGGACGAGAAAGAGAGAAAAAGAAATTCTCGATCTGGACCGTTTCTACCCGACCCAAACCAGAAAATTCCGAAAAAAGTAACAAAAAAATTGAAGAAATTAAAAAACTGCATTCCGGCATGATTTCAAGCCAAAACGGGTCTGGACAGGTCGAGAAAGTGAGGAAAAGAAATTCTCGATCTGGACCGTTTCTTTCCGACCCAAACTAGAAAATTTCGAAAAAAGTAGCAAAAAAATTCAAAAAATTAAAAAACTGCATTCTAGCACTATTTCAAGCCAAAATGGGTCAGGACAGGCTGAGAAAGCGAGAAAAAGAAATTCTCGATCTGGACCGTTTCTACCCGACCCAAGCTAGAAAATTCCGAAAAAAGTAGTAAAAAAATTCAAAAAATTAAAAAACTGCATTCCGGCATTATTTCAAGCCAAGACTGGTCGGGACAGGCTGAGAAAGGGAGAAAAAGAAATTCTCGATATGGACCGTTTCTACCCGACCTAAAACTAGAAAATTCCGAAAAAAGTAGCAAAAAAACTCAAAAAATTAAAAAACCTCATTCTGGCAGTATTTCAAGCCAAAACGGGTCCGGAAAGGTCGAGAAAGAGAGAAAAAGAAATTCTCGATCTGGACCGTTTCTACCCGACCCAAACTAGAAAATTTCGAAAAATGTAGCAAAAAAATTCAAAAAATTAAAAAACTGCTTTCCGGCTTTATTTCAAGCCAAAACTGGTCGGGACAGGCTTAGAAAGCGAGAAAAAGAAATTCTCGATCTGGACCGTTTCTACCCGGCCCAAACTAGAAAATTCCGAAAAGAGTAGCAAAAAAATTCAAAAAATTAAAAAACTATATTCCAGCATTAAGTTCAAGTCAAAACTTGTCGGGACAGGCCGAGAAAGTGAGAAAAAGAAATTCTCGATCTGGACCGTTTCTACCGGACCCAAACCAGAAAATTCCGAAAAAAGTAGCAAAAAAATTCAAGAAATTAAAAAACTGCATTCCGGCATCATTTCAAGCCAAAACGGGTCTGGACAGGTCGAGAAAGTGAGGAAAAGAAATTCTCGATCTGGACCGTTTCTTTCCGACCCAAACTAGAAAATTTCGAAAAAAGTAGCAAAAAAATTCAAAAAATTAAAAAACTGCATTCTAGCACTATTTCAAGATAAAATGGGTCAGGACAGGCTGAGAAAGCGAGAAAAACAAATTCTCGATCTGGACCGTTTCTACCCGACCCAAGCTAGAAAATTCCGAAAAAAGTAGTAAAAAAATTCAAAAAATTAAAAAACTGCATTCCGGCATTATTTCAAGCCTAGACTGGTCGGGACAGTCCGAGAAAGTGAGAAAAAGAAATTCTCGATATGGACCGTTTCTGCCCGACCTAAAACTAGAAAATTCCGAAAAAAGTAGCAAAAAAACTCAAAAAATTAAAAAACCTCATTCTGGCAGTATTTCAAGCCAAACGGGTCTGGAAAGGTCGAGAAAGAGAGAAAAAGAAATTCTCGATCTGGACCGTTTCTTTCCGACCCAAACTAGAAAATTTCGAAAAAAGTAGCAAAAAAATTCAAAAAATTAAAAAACTGCATTCTAGCACTATTTCAAGATAAAATGGGTCAGGACAGGCTGAGAAAGCGAGAAAAAAAAATTCTCGATCTGGACCGTTTCTACCCGACCCAAGCTAGAAAATTCCGAAAAAAGTAGTAAAAAAATTCAAAAAATTAAAAAATTGCATTCCGGCATTATTTCAAGCCTAGACTGGTCGGGACAGTCCGAGAAAGTGAGAAAAAGAAATTCTCGATATGGACCGTTTCTGCCCGACCTAAAACTAGAAAATTCCGAAAAAAGTAGCAAAAAAACTCAAAAAATTAAAAAACCTCATTCTGGCAGTATTTCAAGCCAAACGGGTCTGGAAAGGTCGAGAAAGAGAGAAAAAGAAATTCTCGATCTGGACCGTTTCTACCCGACCCAAACTAGAAAATTCCGAAAAAAGTAGCAAAAAAATTCAAAAAATTAAAAAACTGCATTCCGGCATTATTTCAAGCCAAGACTGGTCGGAACAGGCCGAGAAAGTGAGAAAAAGAAATTCTCGATCCAGACTGTTTCAATCCGACCCAAACTAGAAAATTCAAAAAAAAAGTAGCAAAAAAATTCAAAAATTTAAAAAACTGTATTCCAGCATTAGTTCAAGCCAAAACTTGTCGGGAAAGGCCGAGAAAGTGAGAAAAAGAAATTCTCGATCTAGAACGTTTCTATCCGACCCAAACTAGAAAATTCCGAAAAAAGTAGCAAAAAAATTCAAAAATTTAAAAAACTGCATTCCGGCACTATTTCAAGCCAAAACGGGTCGGGACAGGCCGAGAAAGAGAGAAAAAGAAATTCTCGATCTGGACCGTTTCTACCCGACCCAAACCAGAAAATTCCAAAAAAAGTAGCAAAAAAATTCAAGAAATTAAAAAACTGCATTCCGGCATCATTTCAAGCCAAAACGGGTCTGGACAGGTCGAGAAAGTGAGGAAAAGAAATTCTCGATCTGGACCGTTTCTTTCCGACCCAAACTAGAAAATTTCGAAAAAAGTAGCAAAAAAATTCAAAAAATTAAAAAACTGCATTCCGGCATTATTTCAAGCCAAAACTGGTCGGGCCAGGCCAAGAAAGTGAGAAAAAGAAATTCTCGATCTGGACCGTTTCTAGCCGACCCAAACTAGAAAATTTCGAAAAAGTAGTAAAAAAATTCAAAAAATTAAAAAACTGCATTCCGGCATTATTTCAAGCCAAGACTGGTCGGAACAGGCCGAGAAAGTGAGAAAAAGAAATTCTCGATCTAGACTGTTTCAATCCGACCCAAACTAGAAAATTCAAAAAAAAAGTAGCAAAAAAATTCAAAAATTTTAAAAACTGTATTCCAGCATTAGTTCAAGCCAAAACTTGTCGGGAAAGGCCGAGAAAGTGAGAAAAAGAAATTCTCGATCTAGAACGTTTCTATCCGACCCAAACTAGAAAATTCCGAAAAAAGTAGCAAAAAAATTCAAAAATTTAAAAAACTGCATTCCGGCACTATTTCAAGCCAAAACGGGTCGGGACAGGCCGAGAAAGAGAGAAAAAGAAATTCTCGATCTGGACCGTTTCTACCCGACCCAAACCAGAAAATTCCAAAAAAAGTAGCAAAAAAATTCAAGAAATTAAAAAACTGCATTCCGGCATCATTTCAAGCCAAAACGGGTCTGGACAGGTCGAGAAAGTGAGGAAAAGAAATTCTCGATCTGGACCGTTTCTTTCCGACCCAAACTAGAAAATTTCGAAAAAAGTAGCAAAAAAATTCAAAAAATTAAAAAACTGCATTCCGGCATTATTTCAAGCCAAAACTGGTCGGGCCAGGCCGAGAAAGTGAGAAAAAGAAATTCTCGATCTGGACCGTTTCTAGCCGACCCAAACTAGAAAATTCCGAAAAAGTAGTAAAAAAATTCAAAAAATTAAAAAACTGCATTCCGGCATTATTTCAAGCCAAAACTGGTCGGGACAGGCTTAGAAAGTGAGACAAAGAAATTCTCGATTTGGACAGTTTCTACTCGACCAAACTAGAAAATTCCGAAAAAAGTAGCAAAAAAATTCAAAAAATTAAAAAACTGCATTTCGGCATCATTTCAAGCCAAAACGGGTCTAGACAGGCCGAGAAAATAAGGAAAAGAAATTCGCGATCTGGACCGTTTCTATCCGACCCAAACTAGAAAATTCCGAAAAAAGTAGCAAGAAAATTCAAAAAATTAAAAAACTGCATTCCGGCATTTTTTCAAGCCAAAACTGGTCGGGACAGGCCGAGAAAGTGATAAAAAAAAATTCTAGAGCTAGTCCGTTTCTATCCGACCCAAACTAGAAAATTCCGAAAAAAGTAGCAAAAAAATTCAGAAAATTAAAAAACTGCATTCCGGCCCTATTTCAAGCCAAAACGGGTCTGGACAGGCCGAGAAAGAAAGAAAAAGAGATTCTCGATTTGGCCGTTTCTACCCGACCCAAACTAAAAAATTCCGAAAAAAGTAGCAAACAAAAATCAAAAAATTAAAAAACTGCATTCCGGCATCATTTCAAGCCAAAACGGGTCTGGACAGGCCGAGAAAGTGAGGAAAAGAAATTCTCGATTTGGACCGTTTCTATCCGACCCAAACTAGGAAATTCCAAAAAATGTAGCAAAAAAATTAAAAAAAATTAAAAAACTGCATTCCGGCATTATTTCAAGCCAAAACTGGTCGGCACAGGCCGAGAAAGTGAGAAAAAGAAATTCTCGATCTGGACCGTTTCTACCCGACCCAAACTAGAAAATTCTGAAAAAAGTAGCAAAAAAACTCAAAAAATTAAAAAACCTCATTCTAGCAGTATTTCAAGCCAAAACGGGTCAGGAAAGGCCGAGAATGAGAGAAAAAGAAATTATCGATCTGGATCGTTTCTACCCGACCCAAACTAGAAAATTCTGAAAAAATCAGCAAAAAAATTCGAAAAATTAAAAGACTGCATTCTGGCAATATTTCAAGCCAAAATGGGTCGGGGCAGCCTAAGAAAGTGAGAAAAAGAAATTCTCGATCTGGACCGTTTCTACCCGACCCAAACTAGGAAATTCCGAAAAAAGTACCAAAAAAATTCAAAAAACTAAAAAACTACATTCTGGCACTATTTCAACCCAAAATGAGTCAGGACAGGCTGAGAAAGAGGGAAAAAGAAATTCTCGATCTGGACCGTTTCTAGACGACCCAAACTAGAAAATTCTGAAAAAATAGCAGAAAAATTAAAAAACTGCGTTCCAGCATCATTTCAAGCCAAAACGGGACGGGACAGACCTAGAAAGTGAGAAAAAGAAATTCTTAATCTGGACCGTTTCTAACCGACTCAAACTCGAAAATTCCGAAAAAAGTAGCAAAAAAATTCAAAAAATTAAAAAACTACATTCTGGCATTATTTCAAGCCAAAACTGGTCGGGACAGTTCGAGAAAGTGAGAAAAAGAAATCCTCGATCTGGACCGTTTCTATCCGACCCAAACTAGAAAATTCCGAAAAAAGTAGCAAAAAAATTCAAAAAATTAAAAAACTACATTCCGGCATTATTTCAAGCCAATACTGGTCGGGACAGGCTGAGAAAGTGAGAAAAAGAAATCCTCGATCTGGACTGTTTCTAGCCGACCCAAACTAGAAAATTTCGAAAAAAGTAGAAAAAAAACCCAAAAAATTAAAAAACCTGATTCTGGCAGTATTTCAAGCCAAAACGGGTCAGGAAAGGCCAAGAAAGAGAGAAAAAGAAATTATCGATCTGGACCGTTTCTTCCCGACCCAAACTAGAAAATTTCGAAAAAATTAGCAAAAAATTCAAAAAATTAAAAAACTGTATTCCGGCAATATTTCAAGCCAAAACGAGTCATGATAGGTCGAGAAAGTGAGAAAAAGAAATTCTCGATCTGGACCGTTTCGACCCGACCCAAACTAGGAAATTCCAAAAAAAGTAGCAAAAAAATTCAAAAAATTAAAAAACTGCATTCTAGCACTATTTCAAGCCAAAATGGGTCAGGACAGGCTGAGAAAGCGAGAAAAAGAAATTCTCGATCTGGACCGTTTCTACCCGACCCAAGCTAGAAAATTCCGAAAAAAGTAGTAAAAAAATTCAAAAAATTAAAAAACATTCTAGCACTATTTCAAGCCAAAATGGGTCAGGACAGGCTGAGAAAGCGAGAAAAAGAAATTCTCGATCTGGACCGTTTCTATCCGACCCGAACTAGAAAATTCCGAAAAAAGTAGCAAAAAAATTCAAAAAATTAAAAAATTGCATTCCGGCATTATTTCAAGCCAAGACTGGTCGGGACAGGCCGACAAAGTGAGAAAAAGAAATTCTCGATCTAGACTGTTTCTACCCGACCCAAGCAAGAAAATTCCGAAAAAAGTAGCAAAAAAATTCAAAAAATTAAAAAACTGTATTCCAGCATTAGTTCAAGCCAAAACGGGTCAGGACAGGCCGAGAAAGTGAGAAAAAGAAATTCTCGATCTAGACCGTTTCTATCCGACCCAATCTAGAAAATTCCGAAAAAAGTAGCAAAAAAATTCAAAAAATTAAAAAACTGCATTCTAGCACTATTTCAAGCCAAAACGGGTCAGGACAGGCCGAGAAAGTGAGAAAAAGAAATTCTCGATCTAGACTGTTTCTACCCGACCCAAGCAAGAAAATTCCGAAAAAAGTAGCAAAAAAATTCAAAAAATTAAAAAACTGTATTCCAGCATTAGTTCAAGCCAAAACGGGTCAGGACAGGCCGAGAAAGTGAGAAAAAGAAATTCTCGATCTAGAACGTTTCTATCCGACCCAAACTAGAAAATTCCGAAAAAAGTAGCAAAAAAATTCAAAAAATTAAAAAACTGCATTCTAGCACTATTTCAAGATAAAATGGGTCAGGACAGGCTGAGAAAGCGAGAAAAAAAAATTCTCGATCTGGACCGTTTCTACCCGACCCAAGCTAGAAAATTCCGAAAAAAGTAGTAAAAAAATTCAAAAAATTAAAAAACTGCATTCCGGCATTATTTCAAGCCTAGACTGGTCGGGACAGTCCGAGAAAGTGAGAAAAAGAAATTCTCGATATGGACCGTTTCTGCCCGACCTAAAACTAGAAAATTCCGAAAAAAGTAGCAAAAAAACTCAAAAAATTAAAAAACCTCATTCTGGCAGTATTTCAAGCCAAACGGGTCTGGAAAGGTCGAGAAAGAGAGAAAAAGAAATTCTCGATCTGGACCGTTTCTACCCGACCCAAACTAGAAAATTTCGAAAAATGTAGCAAAAAAATTCAAAAAATTAAAAAACTGCTTTCCGGCATTATTTCAAGCCAAGAATGGTCGGGACAGGCTTAGAAAGTGAGAAAAAGAAATTCTCGATCTGGACCGTTTCTACCCGGCCCAAACTAGAAAATTCCGAAAAGAGTAGCAAAAAAACTCAAAAAATTAAAAAACCTCATTCTGGCAGTATTTCAAGCCAAAACGAGTCAGGAAAGGCCGAGAAAGAGAGAAAGAGAAATTCTCGATCTGGACCGTTTCTACCCGACCCAAACTAGAAAATTCCGAAAAAAGTAGCAAAAAAATTCAAAAAATTAAAAAACTGCATTCCGGCATTATTTCAAGCCAAGACTGGTTGGAACAGGCCGAGAAAGTGAGAAACAGAAATTCTCGATCTAGACTGTTTCAATCCGACCCAAACTAGAAAATTCAAAAAAAAAGTAGCAAAAAAATTCAAAAATTTAAAAAACTGTATTCCAGCATTAGTTCAAGCCAAAACTTGTCGGGAAAGGCCGAGAAAGTGAGAAAAAGAAATTCTCGATCTAGAACGTTTCTATCCGACCCAAACTAGAAAATTCCGAAAAAAGTAGCAAAAAAATTCAAAAATTTAAAAAACTGCATTCCGGCACTATTTCAAGCCAAAACGGGTCGGGACAGGCCGAGAAAGAGAGAAAAAGAAATTCTCGATCTGGACCGTTTCTACCCGACCCAAACCAGAAAATTCCAAAAAAAGTAGCAAAAAAATTCAAGAAATTAAAAAACTGCATTCCGGCATCATTTCAAGCCAAAACGGGTCTGGACAGGTCGAGAAAGTGAGGAAAAGAAATTCTCGATCTGGACCGTTTCTTTCCGACCCAAACTAGAAAATTTCGAAAAAAGTAGCAAAAAAATTCAAAAAATTAAAAAACTGCATTCCGGCATTATTTCAAGCCAAAACTGGTCGGGCCAGGCCGAGAAAGTGAGAAAAAGAAATTCTCGATCTGGACCGTTTCTAGCCGACCCAAACTAGAAAATTCCGAAAAAGTAGTAAATAAATTCAAAAAATTAAAAAACTGCATTCCGGCATTATTTCAAGCCAAAACTGGTCGGGACAGGCTTAGAAAGTGAGACAAAGAAATTCTCGATTTGGACAGTTTCTACTCGACCAAACTAGAAAATTCCGAAAAAAGTAGCAAAAAAATTCAAAAAATTAAAAAACTGCATTTCGGCATCATTTCAAGCCAAAACGGGTCTAGACAGGCCGAGAAAATAAGGAAAAGAAATTCGCGATCTGGACCGTTTCTATCCGACCCAAACTAGAAAATTCCGAAAAAAGTAGCAAGAAAATTCAAAAAATTAAAAAACTGCATTCCAGCATTTTTTCAAGCCAAAACTGGTCGGGACAGGCCGAGAAAGTGATAAAAAAAAATTCTCGAGCTAGTCCGTTTCTATCCGACCCAAACTAGAAAATTCCGAAAAAAGTAGCAAAAAAATTCAGAAAATTAAAAAACTGCATTCCGGCCCTATTTCAAGCCAAAACGGGTCTGGACAGGCCGAGAAAGAAAGAAAAAGAGATTCTCGATTTGGCCGTTTCTACCCGACCCAAACTAAAAAATTCCGAAAAAAGTAGCAAACAAAAATCAAAAAATTAAAAAACTGCATTCCGGCATCATTTCAAGCCAAAACGGGTCTGGACAGGCCGAGAAAGTGAGGAAAAGAAATTATCGATTTGGACCGTTTCTATCCGACCCAAACTAGGAAATTCCAAAAAATGTAGCAAAAAAATTAAAAAAAATTAAAAAACTGCATTCCGGCATTATTTCAAGCCAAAACTGGTCGGCACAGGCCGAGAAAGTGAGAAAAAGAAATTCTCGATCTGGACCGTTTCTACCCGACCCAAACTAGAAAATTCTGAAAAAAGTAGCAAAAAAACTCAAAAAATTAAAAAACCTCATTCTAGCAGTATTTCAAGCCAAAACGGGTCAGGAAAGGCCGAGAATGAGAGAAAAAGAAATTATCGATCGGGATCGTTTCTACCCGACCCAAACTAGAAAATTCTGAAAAAATCAGCAAAAAAATTCGAAAAATTAAAAGACTGCATTCTGGCAATATTTCAAGCCAAAATGGGTCGGGGCAGCCTAAGAAAGTGAGAAAAAGAAATTCTCGATCTGGACCGTTTCTACCCGACCCAAACTAGGAAATTCCGAAAAAAGTACCAAAAAAATTCAAAAAATTAAAAAACTGCATTCTGGCACTATTTCAACCCAAAATGAGTCAGGACAAGCTGAGAAAGAGAGAAAAAGAAATTCTCGATCTGGACCGTTTCTAGACGACCCAAACTAGAAAATTCTGAAAAAATAGCAGAAAAATTAAAAAACTGCGTTCCAGCATCATTTCAAGCCAAAACGGGACGGGACAGACCTAGAAAGTGAGAAAAAGAAATTCTTAATCTGGACCGTTTCTAACCGACTCAAACTCGAAAATTCCGAAAAAAGTAGCAAAAAAATTCAAAAAATTAAAAAACTACATTCTGGCATTATTTCAAGCCAAAACTGGTCGGGACAGTTCGAGAAAGTGAGAAAAAGAAATCCTCGATCTGGACCGTTTCTATCCGACCCAAACTAGAAAATTCCGAAAAAAGTAGCAAAAAAATTCAAAAAATTAAAAAACTACATTCCGGCATTATTTCAAGCCAATACTGGTCGGGACAGGCTGAGAAAGTGAGAAAAAGAAATCCTCGATCTGGACTGCTTCTAGCCGACCCAAACTAGAAAATTTCGAAAAAAGTAGAAAAAAAACCCAAAAAATTAAAAAACCTGATTCTGGCAGTATTTCAAGCCAAAACGGGTCAGGAAAGGCCAAGAAAGAGAGAAAAAGAAATTATCGATCTGGACCGTTTCTTCCCGACCCAAACTAGAAAATTTCGAAAAAATTAGCAAAAAATTCAAAAAATTAAAAAACTGTATTCCGGCAATATTTCAAGCCAAAACGAGTCATGATAGGTCGAGAAAGTGAGAAAAAGAAATTCTCGATCTGGACCGTTTCGACCCGACCCAAACTAGGAAATTCCAAAAAAAGTAGCAAAAAAATTCAAAAAATTAAAAAACTGCATTCTAGCACTATTTCAAGCCAAAATGGGTCAGGACAGGCTGAGAAAGCGAGAAAAAGAAATTCTCGATCTGGACCGTTTCTACCCGACCCAAGCTAGAAAATTCCGAAAAAAGTAGTAAAAAAATTCAAAAAATTAAAAAACATTCTAGCACTATTTCAAGCCAAAATGGGTCAGGACAGGCTGAGAAAGCGAGAAAAAGAAATTCTCGATCTGGACCGTTTCTATCCGACCCGAACTAGAAAATTCCGAAAAAAGTAGCAAAAAAATTCAAAAAATTAAAAAATTGCATTCCGGCATTATTTCAAGCCAAGACTGGTCGGGACAGGCCGACAAAGTGAGAAAAAGAAATTCTCGATCTAGACTGTTTCTACCCGACCCAAGCAAGAAAATTCCGAAAAAAGTAGCAAAAAAATTCAAAAAATTAAAAAACTGTATTCCAGCATTAGTTCAAGCCAAAACGGGTCAGGACAGGCCGAGAAAGTGAGAAAAAGAAATTCTCGATCTAGACCGTTTCTATCCGACCCAATCTAGAAAATTCCGAAAAAAGTAGCAAAAAAATTCAAAAAATTAAAAAACTGCATTCTAGCACTATTTCAAGCCAAAACGGGTCAGGACAGGCCGAGAAAGTGAGAAAAAGAAATTCTCGATCTAGACTGTTTCTACCCGACCCAAGCAAGAAAATTCCGAAAAAAGTAGCAAAAAAATTCAAAAAATTAAAAAACTGTATTCCAGCATTAGTTCAAGCCAAAACGGGTCAGGACAGGCCGAGAAAGTGAGAAAAAGAAATTCTCGATCTAGAACGTTTCTATCCGACCCAAACTAGAAAATTCCGAAAAAAGTAGCAAAAAAATTCAAAAAATTAAAAAACTGCATTCTAGCACTATTTCAAGATAAAATGGGTCAGGACAGGCTGAGAAAGCGAGAAAAAAAAATTCTCGATCTGGACCGTTTCTACCCGACCCAAGCTAGAAAATTCCGAAAAAAGTAGTAAAAAAATTCAAAAAATTAAAAAACTGCATTCCGGCATTATTTCAAGCCTAGACTGGTCGGGACAGTCCGAGAAAGTGAGAAAAAGAAATTCTCGATATGGACCGTTTCTGCCCGACCTAAAACTAGAAAATTCCGAAAAAAGTAGCAAAAAAACTCAAAAAATTAAAAAACCTCATTCTGGCAGTATTTCAAGCCAAACGGGTCTGGAAAGGTCGAGAAAGAGAGAAAAAGAAATTCTCGATCTGGACCGTTTCTACCCGACCAAAACTAGAAAATTTCGAAAAATGTAGCAAAAAAATTCAAAAAATTAAAAAACTGCTTTCCGGCATTATTTCAAGCCAAGACTGGTCGGGACAGGCTTAGAAAGTGAGAAAAAGAAATTCTCGATCTGGACCGTTTCTACCCGGCCCAAACTAGAAAATTCCGAAAAGAGTAGCAAAAAAACTCAAAAAATTAAAAAACCTCATTCTGGCAGTATTTCAAGCCAAAACGAGTCAGGAAAGGCCGAGAAAGAGAGAAAGAGAAATTCTCGATCTGGACCGTTTCTACCCGACCCAAACTAGAAAATTCCGAAAAAAGTAGCAAAAAAATTCAAAAAATTAAAAAACTGCATTCCGGCATTATTTCAAGCCAAGACTGGTCGGAACAGGCCGAGAAAGTGAGAAACAGAAATTCTCGATCTAGACTGTTTCAATCCGACCCAAACTAGAAAATTCAAAAAAAAAGTAGCAAAAAAATTCAAAAATTTAAAAAACTGTATTCCAGCATTAGTTCAAGCCAAAACTTGTCGGGAAAGGCCGAGAAAGTGAGAAAAAGAAATTCTCGATCTAGAACGTTTCTATCCGACCCAAACTAGAAAATTCCGAAAAAAGTAGCAAAAAAATTCAAAAATTTAAAAAACTGCATTCCGGCACTATTTCAAGCCAAAACGGGTCGGGACAGGCCGAGAAAGAGAGAAAAAGAAATTCTCGATCTGGACCGTTTCTACCCGACCCAAACCAGAAAATTCCAAAAAAAGTAGCAAAAAAATTCAAGAAATTAAAAAACTGCATTCCGGCATCATTTCAAGCCAAAACGGGTCTGGACAGGTCGAGAAAGTGAGGAAAAGAAATTCTCGATCTGGACCGTTTCTTTCCGACCCAAACTAGAAAATTTCGAAAAAAGTAGCAAAAAAATTCAAAAAATTAAAAAACTGCATTCCGGCATTATTTCAAGCCAAAACTGGTCGGGCCAGGCCGAGAAAGTGAGAAAAAGAAATTCTCGATCTGGACCGTTTCTAGCCGACCCAAACTAGAAAATTCCGAAAAAGTAGTAAAAAAATTCAAAAAATTAAAAAACTGCATTCCGGCATTATTTCAAGCCAAAACTGGTCGGGACAGGCTTAGAAAGTGAGACAAAGAAATTCTCGATTTGGACAGTTTCTACTCGACCAAACTAGAAAATTCCGAAAAAAGTAGCAAAAAAATTCAAAAAATTAAAAAACTGCATTTCGGCATCATTTCAAGCCAAAACGGGTCTAGACAGGCCGAGAAAATAAGGAAAAGAAATTCGCGATCTGGACCGTTTCTATCCGACCCAAACTAGAAAATTCCGAAAAAAGTAGCAAGAAAATTCAAAAAATTAAAAAACTGCATTCCGGCATTTTTTCAAGCCAAAACTGGTCGGGACAGGCCGAGAAAGTGATAAAAAAAAATTCTCGAGCTAGTCCGTTTCTATCCGACCCAAACTAGAAAATTCCGAAAAAAGTAGCAAAAAAATTCAGAAAATTAAAAAACTGCATTCCGGCCCTATTTCAAGCCAAAACGGGTCTGGACAGGCCGAGAAAGAAAGAAAAAGAGATTCTCGATTTGGCCGTTTCTACCCGACCCAAACTAAAAAATTCCGAAAAAAGTAGCAAACAAAAATCAAAAAATTAAAAAACTGCATTCCGGCATCATTTCAAGCCAAAACGGGTCTGGACAGGCCGAGAAAGTGAGGAAAAGAAATTCTCGATTTGGACCGTTTCTATCCGACCCAAACTAGGAAATTCCAAAAAATGTAGCAAAAAAATTAAAAAAAATTAAAAAACTGCATTCCGGCATTATTTCAAGCCAAAACTGGTCGGCACAGGCCGAGAAAGTGAGAAAAAGAAATTCTCGATCTGGACCGTTTCTACCCGACCCAAACTAGAAAATTCTGAAAAAAGTAGCAAAAAAACTCAAAAAATTAAAAAACCTCATTCTAGCAGTATTTCAAGCCAAAACGGGTCAGGAAAGGCCGAGAATGAGAGAAAAAGAAATTATCGATCGGGATCGTTTCTACCCGACCCAAACTAGAAAATTCTGAAAAAATCAGCAAAAAAATTCAAGCCAAAACTAGAAAATTCTGAAAAAAATTCAAAAAATTAAAAAACTACATTCTGGCATTATTTCAAGCCAAAACTGGTCGGGACAGTTCGAGAAAGTGAGAAAAAGAAATCCTCGATCTGGACCGTTTCTATCCGACCCAAACTAGAAAATTCCGAAAAAAGTAGCAAAAAAATTCAAAAAATTAAAAAACTACATTCCGGCATTATTTCAAGCCAATACTGGTCGGGACAGGCTGAGAAAGTGAGAAAAAGAAATCCTCGATCTGGACTGTTTCTAGCCGACCCAAACTAGAAAATTTCGAAAAAAGTAGAAAAAAAACCCAAAAAATTAAAAAACCTGATTCTGGCAGTATTTCAAGCCAAAACGGGTCAGGAAAGGCCAAGAAAGAGAGAAAAAGAAATTATCGATCTGGACCGTTTCTTCCCGACCCAAACTAGAAAATTTCGAAAAAATTAGCAAAAAATTCAAAAAATTTAAAAACTGTATTCCGGCAATATTTCAAGCCAAAACGAGTCATGATAGGTCGAGAAAGTGAGAAAAAGAAATTCTCGATCTGGACCGTTTCGACCCGACCCAAACTAGGAAATTCCAAAAAAAGTAGCAAAAAAATTCAAAAAATTAAAAAACTGCATTCTAGCACTATTTCAAGCCAAAATGGGTCAGGACAGGCTGAGAAAGCGAGAAAAAGAAATTCTCGATCTGGACCGTTTCTACCCGACCCAAGCTAGAAAATTCCGAAAAAAGTAGTAAAAAAATTCAAAAAATTAAAAAACATTCTAGCACTATTTCAAGCCAAAATGGGTCAGGACAGGCTGAGAAAGCGAGAAAAAGAAATTCTCGATCTGGACTGTTTCTATCCGACCCGAACTAAAAAATTCCGAAAAAAGTAGCAAAAAAATTCAAAAAATTAAAAAATTGCATTCCGGCATTATTTCAAGCCAAGACTGGTCGGGACAGGCCGACAAAGTGAGAAAAAGAAATTCTCGATCTAGACTGTTTCTACCCGACCCAAGCAAGAAAATTCCGAAAAAAGTAGCAAAAAAATTCAAAAAATTAAAAAACTGTATTCCAGCATTAGTTCAAGCCAAAACGGGTCAGGACAGGCCGAGAAAGTGAGAAAAAGAAATTCTCGATCTAGACCGTTTCTATCCGACCCAATCTAGAAAATTCCGAAAAAAGTAGCAAAAAAATTCAAAAATTTCAAAAACTACATTCCGGCACTATTTCAAGCCAAAACGGGTCAGGACAGGCCGAGAAAGAGAGAAAAAGAAATTCTCGATCTGGACCGTTTCTACCCGACCCAAGCTAGAAAATTCCGAAAAAAGTAGTAAAAAAATTCAAAAAATTAAAAAACATTCTAGCACTATTTCAAGCCAAAATGGGTCAGGACAGGCTGAGAAAGCGAGAAAAAGAAATTCTCGATCTGGACCGTTTCTACCCGACCCAAGCTAGAAAATTCCGAAAAAAGTAGTAAAAAAATTCAAAAAATTAAAAAACATTCTAGCACTATTTCAAGCCAAAATGGGTCAGGACAGGCTGAGAAAGCGAGAGAAAGAAATTCTCGATCTGGACCGTTTCTATCCGACCCGAACTAGAAAATTCCGAAAAAAAGTAGCAAAAAAATTCAAAAAATTAAAAAACTGCATTCCGGCATTATTTCAAGCCAAGACTGGTCGGGACAGGCCGACAAAGTGAGAAAAAGAAATTCTCGATCTAGACCGTTTCTACCCGACCCAAGCTAGAAAATTCCGAAAAAAGTAGCAAAAAAATTCAAAAAATTAAAAAACTGTATTCCAGCATTAGTTCAAGCCAAAACGGGTCAGGACAGGCCGAGAAAGGGAGAAAAAGAAATTCTCGATCTAGACCGTTTCTATCCGACCCAATCTAGAAAATTTCGAAAAAAGTAGCAAAAAAATTCAAAAATTTAAAAAACTACATTCCGGCACTATTTCAAGCCAAAACGGGTCAGGACAGACCGAGAAAGAGAGAAAAAGAAATTCTCGATCTGGATCGTTTCTACCCGACCCAAACTAGGAAATTCCAAAAAAAGTAGCAAAAAAATTCAAGAAATTAAAAAACTGCATTCCGGCATCATTTCAAGCCAAAACGGGTCAGGACAGGCTGAGAAAGCGAGGAAAAGAAATTCTCGATCTGGACCGTTTCTTTCCGACCCAAACTAGAAAATTTCAAAAAAAGTAGCAAAAAAATTCAAAAAATTAAAAAACTGCATTCCGGCATTATTTCAAGCCAAAACTGGTCGGGACAGGCCGAGAAAGTGAGAAAAAGAAATTCTCGATCTGGACCGTTTCTACCTGACCCAAAACTAGAAAATTCCGAAAAAAGTAGCAACAAAACACAAAAAATTTAAAAACCTCATTCTAGCAGTATTTCAAGCCAAAACGGGTCAGTAAAGGCCGAGAAAAAGAGAAAAAGAAATTCTCGATCTGGACCGTTTCTACCCGACCCAAACTAGAAAATTCCGAAAAAGTAGTAAAAAAATTCAAAAAATTAAAAAACTGCATTCCGGCATTATTTCAAGCCAAAACTGGTCGGGACAGGCCGAGAAAGTGAGAAAAAGAAATTCTCGATCTGGACCGTTTCTACTCGACCTAAACTAGAAAATTCCGAAAAAAGTAGCAAAAAAAATTCAAAAAATTAAAAAACTGCATTCCGGCATCATTTCAAGCCAAAACGGGTCTAGACAGGACGAGAAAATGAGGAAAAGAAATTCGCGATCTGGACCGTTTCTATCCGACCCAAACTAGAAAATTCCGAAAAAAGTAGCAAGAAAATTCAAAAAATTAAAAAACTGCATTCCGGCATTTTTTTCAAGCCAAAACTGGTCAGGAAAGGCCGAGAAAGTGATAAAAAGAAATTCTCGATCTAGTCCGTTTCTTTCCGACCCAAACTAGAAAATTCCGAAAAAAGTAGCAAAAAAATTCAAAAAATTAAAAAACGGCATTCCGGCCCTATTTCAAGCCAAAACGGGTCTGGACAGGCTGAGAAAGAAAGAAAAAGAGATTCTCGATCTGGCCGTTTCTACCCGACCCAAACTAGAAAATTTCGAAAAAAGTAGCAAAATAAAATCAAGAAATTAAAAAAATGCATTCTTGCACTATTTCAAGCCAAAAAGAGTCAGGACAGGCCGAGAAAGTGAGAAAAAGAAATTCTCGGTCTGGACCATTTCTAGCAGACGCAAACTAGAAAATTCTGAAAAAAATAGCAGAAAAATTCAAAAAATTAAAAAACTGCATTCCGGCATCATTTCAAGCCAAAACGGGATGGGACAGACCTAGAAAGTGTGAAAAAGAAATTCTCAATCTGGACCGTTCCTACTCGACCTAAACTAGAAAATTCCGAAAAAAGCAGCAAAAAAATTCAAAAAATTAAAAAACTGCATTCCGGCATCATTTCAAGCCAAAACGGGTCTGGACAGGCCGAGAAAATGAGGAAAAGAAATTCGCGATCTGGACCGTTTCTATCCGACACAAACTAGAAAATTCCGAAAAAAGTAGCAAAAAAATTCAAAAAATTAAAAAACTGCATTCCGGCATTTTTTCAAGCCAAAACTGGTCAGGAAAGGCCGAGAAAGTGATAAAAAGAAATTCTCGATCTAGTCCGTTTCTACCCGACCCAAACTAGAAAATTCCGAAGAAAGTAGCAAAAAAATTCAAAAACTGCATTCCGGCCCTATTTCAAGCCAAAACGGGTCTGGACAGGCCGAGAAAGAAAGAAAAAGAGATTCTCGATCTGGCCGTTTCTACCCGACCCAAACTAGAAAATTTCGAAAAAAGTAGCAAAATAAAATCAAAAAATTAAAAAACTGCATTCTTGCACTATTTCAAGCCAAAAAGAGTCAGGACAGGCCGAGAAAGTGAGAAAAAGAAATTCTCGATCTGGACCATTTCTAGTCGACGCAAACTATAAAATTCTGAAAAAAATAGCAGAAAAATTCAAAAAATTAAAAAACTGCATTCCGGCATCATTTCAAGCCAAAAAGGGATGGGACAGACCTAGAATGTGTGAAAAAGAAATTCTCATTCTGGACCGTTTCTACTCGACCTAAACTAGAAAATTCCGAAAAAAGTAGCAAAAAAATTGAAAAAATTAAAAAACTGCATTCCGGCGTTATTTCAAGCCAAAACTGGTCGGGACAGGCTGAGAAGGTGATAAAAAAAATTCTCGATCTATTCCGTTTCTATCCGACCCAAACGAAAAAATTCCGAAAAAAGTAGCAAAAAAATTCAAAAAACTAAAAAACTGCATTCCGGCACTATTTCAAGCCAAAACTAGAAAATTCCGAAAAAATTAGCAAAAAAATTTGAAAAATTAAAAAACTGCATTCCGGCATTATTTCAAGCCAAAACCGGTCGGGACAGGCCGAGAAAGTGAGAAAAAGAAATTCTCGATCTGGACAGTTTCTACCCGACCCAAACTAGAAAATTTCGAAAAAAAATAGTAGAAAAATTCAAAAAACTAAAAAACTGCATTCTGGCACTATTTCAAGCCAAAACGGGTCGGGACTGGCCGAGAAATAGAGAAAAAGAAATTCTCGATCTGGACCGTTTCAACCCTACCCAAACTAGAAAATTACGAAAAAAATAGAAGAAAAATTCAAAAAATTAAAAAACAGCATTCTGGCACTATTTCAAGCCAAAACAGGTTGGGACAGGCCGAGAAAGAGGGAAAAAGAAATTCTTGATCTGGACCGTTTCTACCTGACCCAAACTATGAAATTCCAAAAAAAGTAGCAAAAAAATTCAAAAAATTAAAAAACTGCATTCCGGTAATATTTTAAGCCAAAACTGGTCGGGACAGGCCGAGAAAGTGAGAAAAAGAAATTCTCGATCTGGACCGTTTCTATCCGACCCAAACTAGAAAATTCCGAAAAAAGTAGCAAAAAAATTCATAAAATTAAAAAACTGCATTCCGGCATCGTTTCAAGCCAAAAAGGGTCTGGACAGACCGAGAAAGTGAGGAAAAGAAATTCTCGATCTGGACCGTTTCTATCCAACCCAAACTAGAAAATTTTGAAAAAAGTAGCAAAAAAATTGAAAAAATTAAAAAACTGCATTCCGGCGTTATTTCAAGCCAAAACTGGTCGGGACAGGCTGAGAAGGTGATAAAAAAAATTCTCGATCTATTCCGTTTCTATCCGACCCAAACGAAAAAATTCCGAAAAAAGTAGCAAAAAAATTCAAAAAACTAAAAAACTGCATTCCGGCACTATTTCAAGCCAAAACTAGAAAATTCCGAAAAAATTAGCAAAAAAATTTGAAAAATTAAAAAACTGCATTCCGGCATTATTTCAAGCCAAAACCGGTCGGGACAGGCCGAGAAAGTGAGAAAAAGAAATTCTCGATCTGGACAGTTTCTACCCGACCCAAACTAGAAAATTTCGAAAAAAAATAGTAGAAAAATTCAAAAAACTAAAAAACTGCATTCTGGCACTATTTCAAGCCAAAACGGGTCGGGACTGGCCGAGAAATAGAGAAAAAGAAATTCTCGATCTGGACCGTTTCAACCCTACCCAAACTAGAAAATTACGAAAAAAATAGAAGAAAAATTCAAAAAATTAAAAAACAGCATTCTGGCACTATTTCAAGCCAAAACAGGTTGGGACAGGCCGAGAAAGAGGGAAAAAGAAATTCTTGATCTGGACCGTTTCTACCTGACCCAAACTATGAAATTCCAAAAAAAGTAGCAAAAAAATTCAAAAAATTAAAAAACTGCATTCCGGTAATATTTTAAGCCAAAACTGGTCGGGACAGGCCGAGAAAGTGAGAAAAAGAAATTCTCGATCTGGACCGTTTCTATCCGACCCAAACTAGAAAATTCCGAAAAAAGTAGCAAAAAAATTCATAAAATTAAAAAACTGCATTCCGGCATCGTTTCAAGCCAAAAAGGGTCTGGACAGACCGAGAAAGTGAGGAAAAGAAATTCTCGATCTGGACCGTTTCTATCCAACCCAAACTAGAAAATTTTGAAAAAAGTAGCAAAAAAATTGAAAAAATTAAAAAACTGCATTCCGGCGTTATTTCAAGCCAAAACTGGTCGGGACAGGCTGAGAAGGTGATAAAAAAAATTCTCGATCTATTCCGTTTCTATCCGACCCAAACGAAAAAATTCCGAAAAAAGTAGCAAAAAAATTCAAAAAACTAAAAAACTGCATTCCGGCACTATTTCAAGCCAAAACTAGAAAATTCCGAAAAAATTAGCAAAAAAATTTGAAAAATTAAAAAACTGCATTCCGGCATTATTTCAAGCCAAAACCGGTCGGGACAGGCCGAGAAAGTGAGAAAAAGAAATTCTCGATCTGGACAGTTTCTACCCGACCCAAACTAGAAAATTTCGAAAAAAAATAGTAGAAAAATTCAAAAAACTAAAAAACTGCATTCTGGCACTATTTCAAGCCAAAACGGGTCGGGACTGGCCGAGAAATAGAGAAAAAGAAATTCTCGATCTGGACCGTTTCAACCCTACCCAAACTAGAAAATTACGAAAAAAATAGAAGAAAAATTCAAAAAATTAAAAAACAGCATTCTGGCACTATTTCAAGCCAAAACAGGTTGGGACAGGCCGAGAAAGAGGGAAAAAGAAATTCTTGATCTGGACCGTTTCTACCTGACCCAAACTATGAAATTCCAAAAAAAGTAGCAAAAAAATTCAAAAAATTAAAAAACTGCATTCCGGTAATATTTTAAGCCAAAACTGGTCGGGACAGGCCGAGAAAGTGAGAAAAAGAAATTCTCGATCTGGACCGTTTCTATCCGACCCAAACTAGAAAATTCCGAAAAAAGTAGCAAAAAAATTCATAAAATTAAAAAACTGCATTCCGGCATCGTTTCAAGCCAAAAAAGGTCTGGACAGACCGAGAAAGTGAGGAAAAGAAATTCTCGATCTGGACCGTTTCTATCCAACCCAAACTAGAAAATTTTGAAAAAAGTAGCAAAAAAATTCAAAAAATTGAAAAACTGTACTCAGGCACTATTTCAAGCCAAAACGGGTCAGGACAGATCGAGAAAGTGAGAAAAAGAAATTCTCGATATGGACCGTTTCTACCCGACCCAAACTAGAAAATTCTGAAAAAAATGGCAAAAAAATTCAAAAAATTAAAAAACTGCATTCCAGGATCATTTCAAGCAAAAACGGGATGGGACAGCCGAGAAAGTGAGAAAAAGAAATTCTCGATCGGGACCATTTCTACCCGACCCAAACTAGAAAATTCCGAAATAAGTGGCAAAAAAATTCAAAAAACTAAAGAACTGCATTTTGGCATCATATCAAGCCAAAACGGGTCTGGACAGGCCGAGAAAATGAGGAAAAGAAATTCGCGATCTGAACCGTCTCAATTCGACCCAAACTAGAAAATTTGAAAAAAATTAGCTAAAAAATTCAAAAAATTAAAAAACTGCATTCCGGCATTATTTCAAGGTAAAACGGGATGGGACAGACCTAGAAAGTGAGAAAAAGAAATTCTCAATCTGGACCGTTTCTACCCGACCTAAACTAGAAAATCCCGAAATAAGTAGGAAAAAAATTCAAAGAATTAAAGAACTGCATTTTCGCATCATATCAAGCCAAAACGGGTCTGGACAGGCCGAGAAAATGAGGAAAAGAAATTCGCGATCTGGACCGTTTCAATCCGACCCAAACAAGAAAATTTCGAAAAAAGTAGAAAAAAATTCAAAAAATTAAAAAACTGCATTCCGGCATTATTTCAAGCCAAAACTGGTCAGGACAGGCCGAGAAAGTGAGAAAAAGAAATTCTCGATCTGGACCGTTTTTATCCGACCCAAACTAGAAAATTCCGAGAAAAGTGGCAAAAAAATTCAAAAAATTAAAAAACTGCATTCCGACACTATTTCAAGCCAAAACGGGTCGGGACAGGCTGAGAAAGAGAGAAAAAGAAATTCTCGATCTGGACCGTTTCTACCCGACCCAAACAAGAAAATTTCGAAAAAACTAACAAAAAAATTCAAAAAACTAAAAAACTGCATTCCGGCATAGTTTCAAGCCAAAACGGGATGGGACAGACCTAGAAAGTGAGAAAAAGAAATTCTCGATCTGGACCGTTTCTACCCGCCCCAAACTAGAAAATTTCGAAAAAAGTAGTAAAAAAATTCAAAAAATTAAAAAACTGCATTCCGACATCATTTCAAGCCAAAACGTGTCTGGACAGGCCGAGAAAGTGAGGAAAAGAAATTCTCGATCTGGACCGTTTCTATCCGACCCAAACTAGAAAATTCCGAAAAAAGTAGCAAAAAAAATCAAAAAGTTAAAAAACTGCATTCCGGCACTATTTCAAGCCAAAATGGGTCGGGACAGACCGAGAAAGAAAGAAAAAGAAATTCTCGATCTGGACCGTTTCTACCCGGCCCAAACTAGAAAATTTCGAAAAAAGTAGCAAAAAAATTCAAAAAATTAAAAAACTGCATTCCGACATCATTTCAAGCCAAAACGGGTCTGGACAGGCCCAGAAAGTGTGGAAAAGAAATTCTCGATCTGGACCGTTTCTATCCGACCCAAACTAGAAAATTCCGAAAAAAGTAGCAAAAAAATTCAAAAAATTAAAAAACTGCATTCTTGCACTATTTCAAGCCAAAACGGGTCAGGACAGGCCGAGAAAGTGAGAAAAAGAAATTCTCGATCTAGACCGTTTCTATCCGACCCAATCTAGAAAATTCCGAAAAAAGTAGCAAAAAAATTCAAAAATCTAAAAAACTACATTCCGGCACTATTTCAAGCCAAAACGGGTCAGGACAGGCCGAGAAAGAGAGAAAAAGAAATTCTCGATCTGGACCGTTTCTACCCGACCCAAGCTAGAAAATTCCGAAAAAAGTAGCAAAAAAAATCAAAAAGTTAAAAAACTGCATTCCGGCACTATTTCAAGCCAAAATGGGTCGGGACAGGCCGAGAAAGTGAGAAAAAGAAATTCTTGATCTGGACCGTTTCTTCTCGACCCAAACTAGGAAATTCCGAAAAAAATAGAAGAAAAATTCAAAAAACTAAAAAACTGCATTACGGCACTATTTCAAGCCAAAACGGGTCGGGACAGGCCGAGAAAGAGAGAAAAAGAAATTCTCGATCTGGACCGTTTCTACCAGACCCAAATTAGAAAATTCCGAAAAAAGTAGCAAAAAAATTCAAAAAATTAAAAAACTTCATTCCAGCACTATTTCAAGCCAAAACGGGTCGGGACAGGCCGAGAAAGTGAGAAAAAGAAATTCTTGATCTGGACCGTTTCTACCCGACCCAAACTAGAAAATTCCGAAAAAAATAGCAGAAAAATTCAAAAAACTAAAAAACTGCATTACGGCACTATTTCAAGCCAAAACGGGTCTTGACAGTCCCAGAAAGAGAAAAAGAGAAATTCTCGATCTGGACCGTTTCTACCCGACCCAAACTAGAAAATTCCGAAGAAAGTGGCAAAAAAATTCAAAAAATTAAAAAACTGCATTCCGGTAATATTTCAAGCCAAAACTGGTCGGGACAGGCCGAGAAAGTGAGAAAAAGAAACTCTCGATCTGGACCGTTTCTGTCCGACCCAAATTAGAAAATTCCAAAAAAATTAGCAAAAAAATACAAAAAATTTAAAAACCTCATTCTGGCAGTATTTCAAGCCAAAACGTGTCAGGAAAGGCCAAGAAAGAGAGAAAAAGAAATTCTCGATCTGAACCGTTTCTACCCGACCCAAACTAGAAAATTCCGAAAAAAGTAGCAAAAAAATTCGACAAATTAAAAAACTGTATTCCGGCAATATTTCAAGCCAAAACGGGCTGGGACAGACCTAGAAAGTGAGAAAAAGAAATTTTCAATCTAGACCGTTTCTACCCGACCCAAACAAGAAAATTCTGAAAAAAAATAGTAGAAAAATTTAAAAAACTAAGAAACTGCATTCTGGCACTATTTGAAGCCAAAACACCAGGACAGGCCGAGAAAGGGAGAAAAAGAAATTCTTAATCTGGACCGTTTCTACCCGACCCAAACTTGAAAATTCCGAAAAAAGTAGCAAAAAAATTCAAAAAACTGAAAAACTGCAACCCAGCACTATTTGAAGCCAAAACGGATCGGGACAAGCCGAGAAAGTGAGAAAAAGAGATTCTCGATCTGGACAATTTCTGCCCGACCCAAACTAGAAAATTTTGAAAAAAATAGCAGAAAAATTCAAAAAACTAAAAAACTGCATTACGGCACTATTTTAAGCCAAAACGGGTCTTGACAGGCCAAGAAAGAGAGAAAAAGAAATTCTCGATCTCGACCGTTTCTACCCGACCCAAACTAGAAAATTTCGAAAAAAGTAGCAAAAAAATTCAAAAAATTAAAAAACTGCATTCCGGCACCATTTCTAGCCAAAACGGGATGGGACAGACCTAAAAAGTGAGAAAATGAAATTCTCAATCTGGACCGTTTCTACCTGACCTAAACTAGAAAATCCAGAAATAAGTAGCAAAAAAATTCAAAGAATTAAAGAACTACATTTTGGCATCATATCAAGCCAAAACGGGTCTGGACAGGCCGAGAAAATGAGGAGAAGAAATTCACGATCTGGACCGTTTCAATCCGACCCAAACTAGAAAATTTCGAAAAAAGTAGCAAAAAAATTCAAAAAATTAAAAAACTGCATTCCAGCATTATTTCAAGCAAAAACTGGTCGAGACAGGCCGAGAAAGTGAGAAAAAGAAATTCTCGATCTGGACTGTTTCTATCCGACCCAAACTAGAAAATTCCGAAAAAAGTAGCAAAAAAATTCAAAAAATTAAAAAACTACATTCTGGCACTATTTCAAGCCAAAACGGGTCGGGACAGGCAGAGAAAGAGAGAAAAAGAAATTCTTCATCTGGACCGTTTCTACCAAACCCAAACTACAAAATTTCGAAAAAAGTAGCAAAAAAATTCAAAAAATTAAAAAACTGCATTCCGGCATCATTTAAAGCCAAAACGGGATGGGGCAGACCTAGAAAGTGAGGAAAAGAAATTCTCGATCTGGACCGTTTCAACCCGACCCAAACTAGAAAATTCCGAAAAAACTAGTAAAAAAATTCAAAAAATTAAAAAACTGCATTCCGACATCATTTCAAGCCAAAACGGGTCTGGATAGGCTGAGAAAGTGAGGAAAAGAAATTCTCGATCTGGACCGTTTCTATCCGACCCAAACTAGAAAATTCCGAAAAAAGTAGCAAAAAAATTCAAAAAATTAAAAAACTGCATTCCGACATCAGTTCAAGCCAAAACGGGTCTGGACAGGCTGAGAAAGTGTGGAAAAGAAATTCCCGATCTGGACCGTTTCTATCCGACCCAAACTAGAAAATTCCGAAAAAAGTAGCAAAAAAATTCAAAAAATTAAAAAACTGCATTCTGGCACTATTTCAAGCCAAAACGGGTCAGGACAGACTGAGAAAGTGAGAAAAAGAAATTCTCGATCTGGACCGTTTCTACCCGACCCAAACAAGGAAATTCCGAAAAAAAATAGCTGAATCATTTAAAAAATTAAAAAACTGCATTCTGGCACAACTTCAAGCCAAAACGGGTCGCGACAGGCGGAGAAAGTGAGAAAAAGAAATTCTCGATCTGGACCGTTTCTAGCCGACCCAAACTAGAAAATTCTGAAAAAAAAATAGCAGAAAAATTCAAAATATTAAAAAACTGCATTCCAGCACTATTTCAAGCAAAAACGGGTCGGGACAGACTGAGAAAGTGAGAAAAAGAAATTCTCGATCTGGACCGTTTCTACCCGACCCAAACTAGAAAATTCCGAAAAAAATAGCAGAAAAATTCAAAAAACTAAAAAACTGCATTACGGCACTATTTAAAGCCAAAACGGGTCTTGACAGGCCAAGAAAGAGAGAAAAAGAAATTCTCGATCTGGACCGTTTCTACCCGACCCAAACTAGAAAATTCCGAAAAAAGTAGCAAAAAAATTCAAAAAATTAAAAAATTGCATTCCGGCATCATTTCAAGCCAAAACGGGATGGGACAGGCCTAGAAAGTGAGAAAATGAAATTCTCAATCAGGACCGTTTCTACCCGACCTAAACTAGAAAATCCCGAAATAAGTAGCAAAAAAATTCAAAAAATTAAAGAACTGCATTTCGGCATCATATCAAGCCAAAACGGGTCTGGAAAGGCCGAGAAAATGAGGAAAAGAAATTCGCGATCTGGACCATTTCAATCCGACCCAAACTAGAAAATTTCGAAAAAAGTAGCAAAAAAATTCAAAAAATTAAAAAACTGCATTCCGGCATTATTTCAAGCCAAAACTGGTCGGGACAGACCGAGAAAGTGCGAAAAAGAAATTCTCGACCTGGACCGTTTCTATCCGACCCAAACTAGAAAATTCCGAAAAAAGTAGCAAAAAAAATTCAAAAAATTAAAAAACTGCATTCCGGCACTATTTCAAGCCAAAACTGGTCGGGACAGGCCGAGAAAGTGAGAAAAAGAAATTCTCGATCTGGACCGTTTCAATCCGACCCAAACTAGAAAATTTCGAAAAAAGTAGTAAAAAAATTCAAAAAATTAAAAAACTGCATTCCGGCATTATTTAAAGCCAAAACTGGTCGGGACAGGCCGAGAAAGTGAGAAAAAGAAATTCTCGATCTGGACCGTTTCTATCCGACCCAAACTAGAAAATTCCGAGAAAAGTAGCAAAAAAATTCGAAAAATTAAAAAACTGCATTCCGGTAATATTTCAAGCCAAAACGGGACGGGACAGGCCGAGAAAGTGAGAAAAAAAAATTCTCGATCTGGACCGTTTCTATCCGACCTAAACTAGGAAATTCCAAAAAAAGTAGTAAAAATATTCAAAAAAAATTAAAAAACTGCATTCTAGCACTATTTCAATCCAAAACAAGTTAGGCCAGGCCGAGAAAGTGAGAAAAAAAAATTCTCGATCTGGACCGTTTCTAGCTGACCCAAACTAGAAAATTCTGAAAAAAATAGCAGAAAAATTCAAAAAATTAAAAAACAGCATTCCGCCACTATTTCAAGCCAAAACAGGTCCGGACAGGCCGAGAAAGTGAGAAAAAGAAATTCTCGATCTGGACCGTTTCTACCCGACCCAAACTAGAAAATTCCGAAAAAAGTAGCAAAAAAATTCATAAAATTAAAAAACTGCATTCCGGCATCGTTTCAAGCCAAAACGGGTCTGGACAAACCAAGAAAGTGAGGAAAAGAAATTCTCGATCTGGACCGTTTCTACCCGTCCCAAACTAGAAAATTCTGAAAAAAATAGCAGTAAAATTCAAAAAACGAAGAAACTGCATTCCGCCACTATTTCAAGCCAAAACAGGTCCAGACAGGCCGAGAAAGTGAGAAAAAGAAATTCTTGACCTGGACCGTTTCTACCCGACCCAAACTAGAAAATTCCGAAAAAAATAGCAAAAAAAATTCAAAAAATTAAAAAACTAAATTCTGGCACTATTTCAAGCCAAAACGGGTTGGGAAAGGCCGAGAGAGAGAGAAAAATAAATTCTTGATCTGGACCGTTTCTACCCGACCAAAACTAGAAAATTCCAAAAAAAGTAGCAAAAAAATTCAAAAAATTAAAAAAACTGCATTCTGGCACTATTTCAAGCAAAAATGGGTCAGGATAGGCCGAGAAAATGAGAAAAAGAAATTCTCGATCTGGACCGTTTCTAGTCGACCCAAACTAGAAAATTCTGAAAAAAATAGCAGAAAAATTCAAAAAATTAATAAACTGCATTCCGGCATCATTTCAAGTCAAAAGGGGATGGGACAGACCTAGAAAGAGAGAAAAAGAAATCCTCAATCTGGACCGTTTCGACCCGACCCAAACTAGAAAATTTCGAAAAACGTAGCAAAAAAATTCGACAAATTAAAAAACTGTATTCCGGCAATATTTCAAGCCAAAACGGGCTGGGACAGACCTAGAAAGTGAGAAAAAGAAATTTTCAATTTAGACCGTTTCTACCCGACCCAAACAAGAAAATTCTGAAAAAAAATAGTAGAAAAATTTAAAAAACTAAGAAACTGCATTCTGGCACTATTTGAAGCCAAAACACCAGGACAGGCCGAGAAAGGGAGAAAAAGAAATTCTTAATCTGGACCGTTTCTACCCGACCCAAACTTGAAAATTCCGAAAAAAGTAGCAAAAAAATTCAAAAAACTGAAAAACTGCAACCCAGCACTATTTGAAGCCAAAACGGATCGGGACAAGCCGAGAAAGTGAGAAAAAGAGATTCTCGATCTGGACAATTTCTGCCCGACCCAAACTAGAAAATTTTGAAAAAAATAGCAGAAAAATTCAAAAAACTAAAAAACTGCATTACGGCACTATTTTAAGCCAAAACGGGTCTTGACAGGCCAAGAAAGAGAGAAAAAGAAATTCTCGATCTCGACCGTTTCTACCCGACCCAAACTAGAAAATTTCGAAAAAAGTAGCAAAAAAATTCAAAAAATTAAAAAACTGCATTCCGGCACCATTTCTAGCCAAAACGGGATGGGACAGACCTAAAAAGTGAGAAAATTAAATTCTCAATCTGGACCGTTTCTACCTGACCTAAACTAGAAAATCCAGAAATAAGTAGCAAAAAAATTCAAAGAATTAAAGAACTACATTTTGGCATCATATCAAGCCAAAACGGGTCTGGACAGGCCGAGAAAATGAGGAGAAGAAATTCACGATCTGGACCGTTTCAATCCGACCCAAACTAGAAAATTTCGAAAAAAGTAGCAAAAAAATTCAAAAAATTAAAAAACTGCATTCCAGCATTATTTCAAGCAAAAACTGGTCGAGACAGGCCGAGAAAGTGAGAAAAAGAAATTCTCGATCTGGACTGTTTCTATCCGACCCAAACTAGAAAATTCCGAAAAAAGTAGCAAAAAAATTCAAAAAATTAAAAAACTACATTCTGGCACTATTTCAAGCCAAAACGGGTCGGGACAGGCAGAGAAAGAGAGAAAAAGAAATTCTTCATCTGGACCGTTTCTACCAAACCCAAACTACAAAATTTCGAAAAAAGTAGCAAAAAAATTCAAAAAATTAAAAAACTGCATTCCGGCATCATTTAAAGCCAAAACGGGATGGGGCAGACCTAGAAAGTGAGGAAAAGAAATTCTCGATCTGGACCGTTTCAACCCGACCCAAACTAGAAAATTCCGAAAAAACTAGTAAAAAAATTCAAAAAATTAAAAAACTGCATTCCGACATCATTTCAAGCCAAAACGGGTCTGGATAGGCTGAGAAAGTGAGGAAAAGAAATTCTCGATCTGGACCGTTTCTATCCGACCCAAACTAGAAAATTCCGAAAAAAGTAGCAAAAAAATTCAAAAAATTAAAAAACTGCATTCCGACATCAGTTCAAGCCAAAACGGGTCTGGACAGGCTGAGAAAGTGTGGAAAAGAAATTCCCGATCTGGACCGTTTCTATCCGACCCAAACTAGAAAATTCCGAAAAAAGTAGCAAAAAAATTCAAAAAATTAAAAAACTGCATTCTGGCACTATTTCAAGCCAAAACGGGTCAGGACAGACTGAGAAAGTGAGAAAAAGAAATTCTCGATCTGGACCGTTTCTACCCGACCCAAACAAGGAAATTCCGAAAAAAAATAGCTGAATCATTTAAAAAATTAAAAAACTGCATTCTGGCACAACTTCAAGCCAAAACGGGTCGCGACAGGCGGAGAAAGTGAGAAAAAGAAATTCTCGATCTGGACCGTTTCTAGCCGACCCAAACTAGAAAATTCTGAAAAAAAAATAGCAGAAAAATTCAAAATATTAAAAAACTGCATTCCAGCACTATTTCAAGCAAAAACGGGTCGGGACAGACTGAGAAAGTGAGAAAAAGAAATTCTCGATCTGGACCGTTTCTACCCGACCCAAACTAGAAAATTCCGAAAAAAATAGCAGAAAAATTCAAAAAACTAAAAAACTGCATTACGGCACTATTTAAAGCCAAAACGGGTCTTGACAGGCCAAGAAAGAGAGAAAAAGAAATTCTCGATCTGGACCGTTTCTACCCGACCCAAACTAGAAAATTCCGAAAAAAGTAGCAAAAAAATTCAAAAAATTAAAAAATTGCATTCCGGCATCATTTCAAGCCAAAACGGGATGGGACAGGCCTAGAAAGTGAGAAAATGAAATTCTCAATCAGGACCGTTTCTACCCGACCTAAACTAGAAAATCCCGAAATAAGTAGCAAAAAAATTCAAAAAATTAAAGAACTGCATTTCGGCATCATATCAAGCCAAAACGGGTCTGGAAAGGCCGAGAAAATGAGGAAAAGAAATTCGCGATCTGGACCATTTCAATCCGACCCAAACTAGAAAATTTCGAAAAAAGTAGCAAAAAAATTCAAAAAATTAAAAAACTGCATTCCGGCATTATTTCAAGCCAAAACTGGTCGGGACAGACCGAGAAAGTGCGAAAAAGAAATTCTCGACCTGGACCGTTTCTATCCGACCCAAACTAGAAAATTCCGAAAAAAGTAGCAAAAAAAATTCAAAAAATTAAAAAACTGCATTCCGGCACTATTTCAAGCCAAAACTGGTCGGGACAGGCCGAGAAAGTGAGAAAAAGAAATTCTCGATCTGGACCGTTTCAATCCGACCCAAACTAGAAAATTTCGAAAAAAGTAGTAAAAAAATTCAAAAAATTAAAAAACTGCATTCCGGCATTATTTAAAGCCAAAACTGGTCGGGACAGGCCGAGAAAGTGAGAAAAAGAAATTCTCGATCTGGACCGTTTCTATCCGACCCAAACTAGAAAATTCCGAGAAAAGTAGCAAAAAAATTCGAAAAATTAAAAAACTGCATTCCGGTAATATTTCAAGCCAAAACGGGACGGGACAGGCCGAGAAAGTGAGAAAAAAAAATTCTCGATCTGGACCGTTTCTATCCGACCTAAACTAGGAAATTCCAAAAAAAGTAGTAAAAATATTCAAAAAAAATTAAAAAACTGCATTCTAGCACTATTTCAATCCAAAACAAGTTAGGCCAGGCCGAGAAAGTGAGAAAAAAAAATTCTCGATCTGGACCGTTTCTAGCTGACCCAAACTAGAAAATTCTGAAAAAAATAGCAGAAAAATTCAAAAAATTAAAAAACAGCATTCCGCCACTATTTCAAGCCAAAACAGGTCCGGACAGGCCGAGAAAGTGAGAAAAAGAAATTCTCGATCTGGACCGTTTCTACCCGACCCAAACTAGAAAATTCCGAAAAAAGTAGCAAAAAAATTCATAAAATTAAAAAACTGCATTCCGGCATCGTTTCAAGCCAAAACGGGTCTGGACAAACCAAGAAAGTGAGGAAAAGAAATTCTCGATCTGGACCGTTTCTACCCGTCCCAAACTAGAAAATTCTGAAAAAAATAGCAGTAAAATTCAAAAAACGAAGAAACTGCATTCCGCCACTATTTCAAGCCAAAACAGGTCCAGACAGGCCGAGAAAGTGAGAAAAAGAAATTCTTGACCTGGACCGTTTCTACCCGACCCAAACTAGAAAATTCCGAAAAAAATAGCAAAAAAAATTCAAAAAATTAAAAAACTAAATTCTGGCACTATTTCAAGCCAAAACGGGTTGGGAAAGGCCGAGAGAGAGAGAAAAATAAATTCTTGATCTGGACCGTTTCTACCCGACCAAAACTAGAAAATTCCAAAAAAAGTAGCAAAAAAATTCAAAAAATTAAAAAAACTGCATTCTGGCACTATTTCAAGCAAAAATGGGTCAGGATAGGCCGAGAAAATGAGAAAAAGAAATTCTCGATCTGGACCGTTTCTAGTCGACCCAAACTAGAAAATTCTGAAAAAAATAGCAGAAAAATTCAAAAAATTAATAAACTGCATTCCGGCATCATTTCAAGTCAAAAGGGGATGGGACAGACCTAGAAAGAGAGAAAAAGAAATCCTCAATCTGGACCGTTTCGACCCGACCCAAACTAGAAAATTTCGAAAAACGTAGCAAAAAAATTCGACAAATTAAAAAACTGTATTCCGGCAATATTTCAAGCCAAAACGGGCTGGGACAGACCTAGAAAGTGAGAAAAAGAAATTTTCAATTTAGACCGTTTCTACCCGACCCAAACAAGAAAATTCTGAAAAAAAATAGTAGAAAAATTTAAAAAACTAAGAAACTGCATTCTGGCACTATTTGAAGCCAAAACACCAGGACAGGCCGAGAAAGGGAGAAAAAGAAATTCTTAATCTGGACCGTTTCTACCCGACCCAAACTTGAAAATTCCGAAAAAAGTAGCAAAAAAATTCAAAAAACTGAAAAACTGCAACCCAGCACTATTTGAAGCCAAAACGGATCGGGACAAGCCGAGAAAGTGAGAAAAAGAGATTCTCGATCTGGACAATTTCTGCCCGACCCAAACTAGAAAATTTTGAAAAAAATAGCAGAAAAATTCAAAAAACTAAAAAACTGCATTACGGCACTATTTTAAGCCAAAACGGGTCTTGACAGGCCAAGAAAGAGAGAAAAAGAAATTCTCGATCTCGACCGTTTCTACCCGACCCAAACTAGAAAATTTCGAAAAAAGTAGCAAAAAAATTCAAAAAATTAAAAAACTGCATTCCGGCACCATTTCTAGCCAAAACGGGATGGGACAGACCTAAAAAGTGAGAAAATGAAATTCTCAATCTGGACCGTTTCTACCTGACCTAAACTAGAAAATCCAGAAATAAGTAGCAAAAAAATTCAAAGAATTAAAGAACTACATTTTGGCATCATATCAAGCCAAAACGGGTCTGGACAGGCCGAGAAAATGAGGAGAAGAAATTCACGATCTGGACCGTTTCAATCCGACCCAAACTAGAAAATTTCGAAAAAAGTAGCAAAAAAATTCAAAAAATTAAAAAACTGCATTCCAGCATTATTTCAAGCAAAAACTGGTCGAGACAGGCCGAGAAAGTGAGAAAAAGAAATTCTCGATCTGGACTGTTTCTATCCGACCCAAACTAGAAAATTCCGAAAAAAGTAGCAAAAAAATTCAAAAAATTAAAAAACTACATTCTGGCACTATTTCAAGCCAAAACGGGTCGGGACAGGCAGAGAAAGAGAGAAAAAGAAATTCTTCATCTGGACCGTTTCTACCAAACCCAAACTACAAAATTTCGAAAAAAGTAGCAAAAAAATTCAAAAAATTAAAAAACTGCATTCCGGCATCATTTAAAGCCAAAACGGGATGGGGCAGACCTAGAAAGTGAGGAAAAGAAATTCTCGATCTGGACCGTTTCAACCCGACCCAAACTAGAAAATTCCGAAAAAACTAGTAAAAAAATTCAAAAAAATTAAAAAACTGCATTCCGACATCATTTCAAGCCAAAACGGGTCTGGATAGGCTGAGAAAGTGAGGAAAAGAAATTCTCGATCTGGACCGTTTCTATCCGACCCAAACTAGAAAATTCCGAAAAAAGTAGCAAAAAAATTCAAAAAATTAAAAAACTGCATTCCGACATCAGTTCAAGCCAAAACGGGTCTGGACAGGCTGAGAAAGTGTGGAAAAGAAATTCCCGATCTGGACCGTTTCTATCCGACCCAAACTAGAAAATTCCGAAAAAAGTAGCAAAAAAATTCAAAAAATTAAAAAACTGCATTCTGGCACTATTTCAAGCCAAAACGGGTCAGGACAGACTGAGAAAGTGAGAAAAAGAAATTCTCGATCTGGACCGTTTCTACCCGACCCAAACAAGGAAATTCCGAAAAAAAATAGCTGAATCATTTAAAAAATTAAAAAACTGCATTCTGGCACAACTTCAAGCCAAAACGGGTCGCGACAGGCGGAGAAAGTGAGAAAAAGAAATTCTCGATCTGGACCGTTTCTAGCCGACCCAAACTAGAAAATTCTGAAAAAAAAATAGCAGAAAAATTCAAAATATTAAAAAACTGCATTCCAGCACTATTTCAAGCAAAAACGGGTCGGGACAGACTGAGAAAGTGAGAAAAAGAAATTCTCGATCTGGACCGTTTCTACCCGACCCAAACTAGAAAATTCCGAAAAAAATAGCAGAAAAATTCAAAAAACTAAAAAACTGCATTACGGCACTATTTAAAGCCAAAACGGGTCTTGACAGGCCAAGAAAGAGAGAAAAAGAAATTCTCGATCTGGACCGTTTCTACCCGACCCAAACTAGAAAATTCCGAAAAAAGTAGCAAAAAAATTCAAAAAATTAAAAAATTGCATTCCGGCATCATTTCAAGCCAAAACGGGATGGGACAGGCCTAGAAAGTGAGAAAATGAAATTCTCAATCAGGACCGTTTCTACCCGACCTAAACTAGAAAATCCCGAAATAAGTAGCAAAAAAATTCAAAAAATTAAAGAACTGCATTTCGGCATCATATCAAGCCAAAACGGGTCTGGAAAGGCCGAGAAAATGAGGAAAAGAAATTCGCGATCTGGACCATTTCAATCCGACCCAAACTAGAAAATTTCGAAAAAAGTAGCAAAAAAATTCAAAAAATTAAAAAACTGCATTCCGGCATTATTTCAAGCCAAAACTGGTCGGGACAGACCGAGAAAGTGCGAAAAAGAAATTCTCGACCTGGACCGTTTCTATCCGACCCAAACTAGAAAATTCCGAAAAAAGTAGCAAAAAAAATTCAAAAAATTAAAAAACTGCATTCCGGCACTATTTCAAGCCAAAACTGGTCGGGACAGGCCGAGAAAGTGAGAAAAAGAAATTCTCGATCTGGACCGTTTCAATCCGACCCAAACTAGAAAATTTCGAAAAAAGTAGTAAAAAAATTCAAAAAATTAAAAAACTGCATTCCGGCATTATTTAAAGCCAAAACTGGTCGGGACAGGCCGAGAAAGTGAGAAAAAGAAATTCTCGATCTGGACCGTTTCTATCCGACCCAAACTAGAAAATTCCGAGAAAAGTAGCAAAAAAATTCGAAAAATTAAAAAACTGCATTCCGGTAATATTTCAAGCCAAAACGGGACGGGACAGGCCGAGAAAGTGAGAAAAAAAAATTCTCGATCTGGACCGTTTCTATCCGACCTAAACTAGGAAATTCCAAAAAAAGTAGTAAAAATATTCAAAAAAAATTAAAAAACTGCATTCTAGCACTATTTCAATCCAAAACAAGTTAGGCCAGGCCGAGAAAGTGAGAAAAAAAAATTCTCGATCTGGACCGTTTCTAGCTGACCCAAACTAGAAAATTCTGAAAAAAATAGCAGAAAAATTCAAAAAATTAAAAAACAGCATTCCGCCACTATTTCAAGCCAAAACAGGTCCGGACAGGCCGAGAAAGTGAGAAAAAGAAATTCTCGATCTGGACCGTTTCTACCCGACCCAAACTAGAAAATTCCGAAAAAAGTAGCAAAAAAATTCATAAAATTAAAAAACTGCATTCCGGCATCGTTTCAAGCCAAAACGGGTCTGGACAAACCAAGAAAGTGAGGAAAAGAAATTCTCGATCTGGACCGTTTCTACCCGTCCCAAACTAGAAAATTCTGAAAAAAATAGCAGTAAAATTCAAAAAACGAAGAAACTGCATTCCGCCACTATTTCAAGCCAAAACAGGTCCAGACAGGCCGAGAAAGTGAGAAAAAGAAATTCTTGACCTGGACCGTTTCTACCCGACCCAAACTAGAAAATTCCGAAAAAAATAGCAAAAAAAATTCAAAAAATTAAAAAACTAAATTCTGGCACTATTTCAAGCCAAAACGGGTTGGGAAAGGCCGAGAGAGAGAGAAAAATAAATTCTTGATCTGGACCGTTTCTACCCGACCAAAACTAGAAAATTCCAAAAAAAGTAGCAAAAAAATTCAAAAAATTAAAAAAACTGCATTCTGGCACTATTTCAAGCAAAAATGGGTCAGGATAGGCCGAGAAAATGAGAAAAAGAAATTCTCGATCTGGACCGTTTCTAGTCGACCCAAACTAGAAAATTCTGAAAAAAATAGCAGAAAAATTCAAAAAATTAATAAACTGCATTCCGGCATCATTTCAAGTCAAAAGGGGATGGGACAGACCTAGAAAGAGAGAAAAAGAAATCCTCAATCTGGACCGTTTCGACCCGACCCAAACTAGAAAATTTCGAAAAACGTAGCAAAAAAATTAAAAAACTGCATTCTGGCACTATTTCAAGCCAAAATGGGTCGGGACAGGGCGAGAAATTGAGAAAAAGAAATTCTCGATCTGGACCGTTTCTACCCGACCCAAACTAGAAAATTCCGAAAAAAGTAGCAAAAAAATTCAAAAAATATAAAAACTGCATTCCGGCACAATTTCAAGCCAAAACGGGCCGTGACAGGCCGAGAAAGAGAGAAAAAGAAATTCTCGATCTGGACCGTTTCTACCTGACCCAAACTAGAAAATTCCGAAAAAAGTAGCAAAAAAATTCATAAAATTAAAAAAATGCATTCCGGCATCATTTCAAGCCAAAACGGGTCTGGACAGACCGAGAAAGTGAGGAAAAGAAATTCTCGATCTGGACCGTTTCTATCCGACCCAAACTAGAAAATTTCGAAAAAAGTAGCAAAAAAATTCAAAAAATTAAAAAACTGCATTCTGGCACTATTTCAAGCCAAAACGGGTCAGGACAGGCTAAGAAAGTGAGAAAAAGAAATTCTCGATATGGACCGTTTCTACCCGACCAAAACTAGAAAATTCTGAAAAAAATGGCAAAAAAATTTAAAAAATTAAAAAACTGTATTCCAGTACCATTTCAAGCCAAAACGGGATGGGACAGACCGAGAAAGTGAGAAAAAGAAATTCTCGATCTGGACCGTTTTTACCCGACACAAACTAGAAAATTCCGAAATAAGTATTAAAAAAATTCAAAAAACTAAAGAACTGCATTTTAGCATCATATCAAGCCAAAACGGGTCTGGACAGGCCGAGAAAATGAGGAAAAGAAATTCGCGATCTGGACCGTCTCAATCCGACCCAAACTAGAAAATTTCAAAAAAAGTAGCAAAAAAATTCAAAAAATTAAAAAACTGCATTCCGGCATTATTTCAAGCCAAAACTGGTCGGGACAGGCCGAGAAAGTGAGAAAAAGAAATTCTCGATCTGGACCGTTTCAATCCGACCCAAACTAGAAAATTCCGAAAAAAGTAGCAAAAAAATTCAAAAAGTTAAAAAACTGCATTCCGGCACTATTTCAAGCCAAAATGGGTCGGGACAGGCCGAGAAAGTGAGAAAAAGAAATTCTCGATCTGGACCGTTTCTACCCGACCCAAGCTAGAAAATTCCGAAAAAAGTAGCAAAAAAAATCAAAATGTTAAAAAACTGCATTCCGGCACTATTTCAAGCCAAAATGGGTCGGGACAGGCCGAGAAAGTGAGAAAAAGAAATTCTTGATCTGGACCGTTTCTTCTCGACCCAAACTAGGAAATTCCGAAAAAAATAGAAGAAAAATTCAAAAAACTAAAAAACTGCATTACGGCACTATTTCAAGCCAAAACGGGTCGGGACAGGCCGAGAAAGAGAGAAAAAGAAATTCTCGATCTGGACCGTTTCTACCCGACCCAAATTAGAAAATTCCGAAAAAAGTAGCAAAAAAATTCAAAAAATTAAAAAACTTCATTACAGCACTATTTCAAGCCAAAACGGGTCGGGACAGGCCGAGAAAGTGAGAAAAAGAAATTCTTGATCTGGACCGTTTCTACCCGACCCAAACTAGAAAATTCCGAAAAAAATAGCAGAAAAATTCAAAAAACTAAAAAACTGCATTACGGCACTATTTCAAGCCAAAACGGGTCTTGACAGGCCCAGAAAGAGAGAAAGAGAAATTCTCGATCTGGACCGTTTCTACCCGACCCAAACTAGAAAATTCCGAAGAAAGTAGCAAAAAAATTCAAAAAATTAAAAAACTGCATTCCGGTAATATTTCAAGCCAAAACTGGTCGGGACAGGCCGAGAAAGTGAGAAAAAGAAACTCTCGATCTGGACCGTTTCTGTCCGACCCAAATTAGAAAATTCCAAAAAAATTAGCAAAAAAATACAAAAAATTTAAAAACCTCATTCTGGCAGTATTTCAAGCCAAAACGTGTCAGGAAAGGCCAAGAAAGAGAGAAAAAGAAATTCTCGATCTGGACCGTTTCTACCCGACCCAAACTAGAAAATTCCGAAAAAAGTAGCAAAAAAATTCGACAAATTAAAAAACTGTATTCCGGCAATATTTCAAGCCAAAACGGGCTGGGACAGACCTAGAAAGTGAGAAAAAGAAATTTTCAATCTAGACCGTTTCTACCCGACCCAAACAAGAAAATTCTGAAAAAAAAATAGTAGAAAAATTTAAAAAACTAAGAAACTGCATTCTGGCACTATTTGAAGCCAAAACACCAGGACAGGCCGAGAAAGAGAGAAAAAGAAATTCTTAATCTGGACCGTTTCTACCCGACCCAAACTTGAAAATTCCGAAAAAAGTAGCAAAAAAATTCAAAAAACTGAAAAACTGCAATCCAGCACTATTTGAAGCCAAAACGGATCGGGACAAGCCGAGAAAGTGAGAAAAAGAGATTCTCGATCTGCACCATTTCTGCCCGACCCAAACTAGAAAATTTTGAAAAAAATAGCAGAAAAATTCAAAAAACTAAAAAACTGCATTACGGCACTATTTTAAGCCAAAACGGGTCTTGACAGGCCAAGAAAGAGAGAAAAAGAAATTCTCGATCTCGACCGTTTCTACCCGACCCAAACTAGAAAATTTCGAAAAAAGTAGCAAAAAAATTCAAAAAATTAAAAAACTGCATTCCGGCACCATTTCTAGCCAAAACGGGATGGGACAGACCTAAAAAGTGAGAAAATGAAATTCTCAATCTGGACCGTTTCTACCTGACCTAAACTAGAAAATCCAGAAATAAGTAGCAAAAAAATTCAAAGAATTAAAGAACTACATTTTGGCATCATATCAAGCCAAAACGGGTCTGGACAGGCCGAGAAAATGAGGAGAAGAAATTCACGATCTGGACCGTTTCAATCCGACCCAAACTAGAAAATTTCGAAAAAAGTAGCAAAAAAATTCAAAAAATTAAAAAACTGCATTCCGGCATTATTTCAAGCAAAAACTGGTCGAGACAGGCCGAGAAAGTGAGAAAAAGAAATTCTAGATCTGGACTGTTTCTATCCGACCCAAACTAGAAAATTCCGAAAAAAGTAGCAAAAAAATTCAAAAAATTAAAAAACTACATTCCGGCACTATTTCAAGCCAAAACGGGTCGGGACAGGCAGAGAAAGAGAGAAAAAGAAATTCTTCATCTGGACCGTTTCTACCAAACCCAAACTACAAAATTTCGAAAAAAGTAGCAAAAAAATTCAAAAAATTAAAAAACTGCATTCCGGCATCATTTAAAGCCAAAACGGGATGGGGCAGACCTAGAAAGTGAGGAAAAGAAATTCTCGATCTGGACCGTTTTAACCCGACCCAAACTAGAAAATTCCGAAAAAACTAGTAAAAAAATTCAAAAAATTAAAAAACTGCATTCCGACATCATTTCAAGCCAAAACGGGTCTGGATAGGCTGAGAAAGTGAGGAAAAGAAATTCTCGATCTGGACCGTTTCTATCCGACCCAAACTAGAAAATTCCGAAAAAAGTAGCAAAAAAATTCAAAAAATTAAAAAACTGCATTCCGACATCAGTTCAAGCCAAAACGGGTCTGGACAGGCTGAGAAAGTGTGGAAAAGAAATTCCCGATCTGGACCGTTTCTATCCGACCCAAACTAGAAAATTCCGAAAAAAGTAGCAAAAAAATTCAAAAAATTAAAAAACTGCATTCTGGCACTATTTCAAGCCAAAACGGGTCAGGACAGGCTGAGAAAGTGAGAAAAAGAAATTCTCGATCTGGACCGTTTCTACCCGACCCAAACAAGGAAATTCCGAAAAAAAATAGCTGAATCATTTAAAAAATTAAAAAACTGCATTCTGGCACAACTTCAAGCCAAAACGGGTAGCGACAGGCGGAGAAAGTGAGAAAAAGAAATTCTCGATCTGGACCGTTTCTAGCCGACCCAAACTAGAAAATTCTGAAAAAAAAATAGCAGAAAAATTCAAAATATTAAAAAACTGCATTCCAGCACTATTTCAAGCAAAAACGGGTCGGGACAGACTGAGAAAGTGAGAAAAAGAAATTCTCGATCTGGACCGTTTCTACCCGACCCAAACTAGAAAATTCCGAAAAAAATAGCAGAAAAATTCAAAAAACTAAAAAACTGCATTACGGCACTATTTAAAGCCAAAACGGGTCTTGACAGGCCAAGAAAGAGAGAAAAAGAAATTCTCGATCTGGACCGTTTCTACCCGACCCAAACTAGAAAATTCCGAAAAAAGTAGCAAAAAAATTCAAAAAATTAAAAAATTGCATTCCGGCATCATTTCAAGCCAAAACGGGATGGGACAGGCCTAGAAAGTGAGAAAATGAAATTCTCCATCAGGACCGTTTCTACCCGACCTAAACTAGAAAATCCCGAAATAAGTAGCAAAAAAATTCAAAAAATTAAAGAACTGCATTTCGGCATCATATCAAGCCAAAACGGGTCTGGAAAGGCCGAGAAAATGAGGAAAAGAAATTCGCGATCTGGACCATTTCAATCCGACCCAAACTAGAAAATTTCGAAAAAAGTAGCAAAAAAATTCAAAAAATTAAAAAACTGCATTCCGGCATTATTTCAAGCCAAAACTGGTCGGGACAGACCGAGAAAGTGCGAAAAAGAAATTCTCGACCTGGACCGTTTCTATCCGACCCAAACTAGAAAATTCCGAAAAAAGTAGCAAAAAAAATTCAAAAAATTAAAAAACTGCATTCCGGCACTATTTCAAGCCAAAACTGGTCGGGACAGGCCGAGAAAGTGAGAAAAAGAAATTCTCGATCTGGACCGTTTCAATCCGACCCAAACTAGAAAATTTCGAAAAAAGTAGTAAAAAAATTCAAAAAATTAAAAAACTGCATTCCGGCATTATTTAAAGCCAAAACCGGTCGGGACAGGCCGAGAAAGTGAGAAAAAGAAATTCTCGATCTGGACCGTTTCTATCCGACCCAAACTAGAAAATTCCGAAAAAAGTAGCAAAAAAATTCAAAAAATTAAAAAACTACATTCCGGCACTATTTCAAGCCAAAACGGGTCGGGACAGGCAGAGAAAGAGAGAAAAAGAAATTCTTCATCTGGACCGTTTCTACCAAACCCAAACTACAAAATTTCGAAAAAAGTAGCAAAAAAATTCAAAAAATTAAAAAACTGCATTCCGGCATCATTTAAAGCCAAAACGGGATGGGGCAGACCTAGAAAGTGAGAAAAAGAAATTCTCGATCTGGACCGTTTCTACCCGACCCAAACTAGAAAATTCCGAAAAAAGTAGCAAAAAAATTCATAAAATTAAAAAACTGCATTCTGGCATCGTTTCAAGCCAAAACGGGTCTGGACAGACCAAGAAAGTGAGGAAAAGAAATTCTCGATCTGGACCGTTTCTACCCGTCCCAAACTAGAAAATTCTGAAAAAAATAGCAGTAAAATTCAAAAAACGAAGAAACTGCATTCCGCCACTATTTCAAGCCAAAACAGGTCCAGACAGGCCGAGAAAGTGAGAAAAAGAAATTCTCGATCTGGACCGTTTCTACCCGACCCAAACTAGAAAATTCCGAAAAAAATAGCAAAAAAAATTCAAAAAATTAAAAAACTACATTCTGGCACTATTTCAAGCCAAAACGGGTTGGGAAAGGCCGAGAGAGAGAGAAAAATAAATTCTTGATCTGGACCGTTTCTACCCGACCAAAACTAGAAAATTCCAAAAAAAGTAGCAAAAAAATTCAAAAAATTAAAAAAACTGCATTCTGGCACTATTTCAAGCAAAAATGGGTCAGGATAGGCCGAGAAAATGAGAAAAAGAAATTCTCGATCTGGACCGTTTCTACCCGACCCAAACTAGAAAATTCCGAAAAAAATAGCAGAAAAATTCAAAAAACTAAAAAACTGCATTACGGCACTATTTAAAGCCAAAACGGGTCTTGACAGGCCAAGAAAGAGAGAAAAAGAAATTCTCGATCTGGACCGTTTCTACCCGACCCAAACTAGAAAATTCCGAAAAAAGTAGCAAAAAAATTCAAAAAATTAAAAAATTGCATTCCGGCATCATTTCAAGCCAAAACGGGATGGGACAGGCCTAGAAAGTGAGAAAATGAAATTCTCCATCAGGACCGTTTCTACCCGACCTAAACTAGAAAATCCCGAAATAAGTAGCAAAAAAATTCAAAAAATTAAAGAACTGCATTTCGGCATCATATCAAGCCAAAACGGGTCTGGAAAGGCCGAGAAAATGAGGAAAAGAAATTCGCGATCTGGACCATTTCAATCCGACCCAAACTAGAAAATTTCGAAAAAAGTAGCAAAAAAATTCAAAAAATTAAAAAACTGCATTCCGGCATTATTTCAAGCCAAAACTGGTCGGGACAGACCGAGAAAGTGCGAAAAAGAAATTCTCGACCTGGACCGTTTCTATCCGACCCAAACTAGAAAATTCCGAAAAAAGTAGCAAAAAAAATTCAAAAAATTAAAAAACTGCATTCCGGCACTATTTCAAGCCAAAACTGGTCGGGACAGGCCGAGAAAGTGAGAAAAAGAAATTCTCGATCTGGACCGTTTCAATCCGACCCAAACTAGAAAATTTCGAAAAAAGTAGTAAAAAAATTCAAAAAATTAAAAAACTGCATTCCGGCATTATTTAAAGCCAAAACTGGTCGGGACAGGCCGAGAAAGTGAGAAAAAGAAATTCTCGATCTGGACCGTTTCTATCCGACCCAAACTAGAAAATTCCGAAAAAAGTAGCAAAAAAATTCAAAAAATTAAAAAACTACATTCCGGCACTATTTCAAGCCAAAACGGGTCGGGACAGGCAGAGAAAGAGAGAAAAAGAAATTCTTCATCTGGACCGTTTCTACCAAACCCAAACTACAAAATTTCGAAAAAAGTAGCAAAAAAATTCAAAAAATTAAAAAACTGCATTCCGGCATCATTTAAAGCCAAAACGGGATGGGGCAGACCTAGAAAGTGAGAAAAAGAAATTCTCGATCTGGACCGTTTCTACCCGACCCAAACTAGAAAATTCCGAAAAAAGTAGCAAAAAAATTCATAAAATTAAAAAACTGCATTCTGGCATCGTTTCAAGCCAAAACGGGTCTGGACAGACCAAGAAAGTGAGGAAAAGAAATTCTCGATCTGGACCGTTTCTACCCGTCCCAAACTAGAAAATTCTGAAAAAAATAGCAGTAAAATTCAAAAAACGAAGAAACTGCATTCCGCCACTATTTCAAGCCAAAACAGGTCCAGACAGGCCGAGAAAGTGAGAAAAAGAAATTCTCGATCTGGACCGTTTCTACCCGACCCAAACTAGAAAATTCCGAAAAAAATAGCAAAAAAAATTCAAAAAATTAAAAAACTACATTCTGGCACTATTTCAAGCCAAAACGGGTTGGGAAAGGCCGAGAGAGAGAGAAAAATAAATTCTTGATCTGGACCGTTTCTACCCGACCAAAACTAGAAAATTCCAAAAAAAGTAGCAAAAAAATTGAAAAAATTAAAAAAACTGCATTCTGGCACTATTTCAAGCAAAAATGGGTCAGGATAGGCCGAGAAAATGAGAAAAAGAAATTCTCGATCTGGACCGTTTCTAGTCGACCCAAACTAGAAAATTCTGAAAAAAATAGCAGAAAAATTCAAAAAATTAATAAACTGCATTCCGGCATCATTTCAAGTCAAAAGGGGATGGGACAGACCTAGAAAGAGAGAAAAAGAAATCCTCAATCTGGACCGTTTCGACCCGACCCAAACTAGAAAATTTCGAAAAACGTAGCAAAAAAATTAAAAAACTGCATTCTGGCACTATTTCAAGCCAAAATGGGTCGGGACAGGGCGAGAAATTGAGAAAAAGAAATTCTCGATCTGGACCGTTTCTACCCGACCCAAACTAGAAAATTCCGAAAAAAGTAGCAAAAAAATTCAAAAAATATAAAAACTGCATTCCGGCACAATTTCAAGCCAAAACGGGCCGTGACAGGCCGAGAAAGAGAGAAAAAGAAATTCTCGATCTGGACCGTTTCTACCTGACCCAAACTAGAAAATTCCGAAAAAAGTAGCAAAAAAATTCATAAAATTAAAAAAATGCATTCCGGCATCATTTCAAGCCAAAACGGGTCTGGACAGACCGAGAAAGTGAGGAAAAGAAATTCTCGATCTGGACCGTTTCTATCCGACCCAAACTAGAAAATTTCGAAAAAAGTAGCAAAAAAATTCAAAAAATTAAAAAACTGCATTCTGGCACTATTTCAAGCCAAAACGGGTCAGGACAGGCTAAGAAAGTGAGAAAAAGAAATTCTCGATATGGACCGTTTCTACCCGACCAAAACTAGAAAATTCTGAAAAAAATGGCAAAAAAATTTAAAAAATTAAAAAACTGCATTCCAGTACCATTTCAAGCCAAAACGGGATGGGACAGACCGAGAAAGTGAGAAAAAGAAATTCTCGATCTGGACCGTTTTTACCCGACACAAACTAGAAAATTCCGAAATAAGTATTAAAAAAATTCAAAAAACTAAAGAACTGCATTTTAGCATCATATCAAGCCAAAACGGGTCTGGACAGGCCGAGAAAATGAGGAAAAGAAATTCGCGATCTGGACCGTCTCAATCCGACCCAAACTAGAAAATTTCAAAAAAAGTAGCAAAAAAATTCAAAAAATTAAAAAACTGCATTCCGGCATTATTTCAAGCCAAAACTGGTCGGGACAGGCCGAGAAAGTGAGAAAAAGAAATTCTCGATCTGGACCGTTTCAATCCGACCCAAACTAGAAAATTCCGAAAAAAGTAGCAAAAAAATTCAAAAAGTTAAAAAACTGCATTCCGGCACTATTTCAAGCCAAAATGGGTCGGGACAGGCCGACAAAGTGAGAAAAAGAAATTCTCGATCTGGACCGTTTCTACCCGACCCAAGCTAGAAAATTCCGAAAAAAGTAGCAAAAAAAATCAAAAAGTTAAAAAACTGCATTCCGGCACTATTTCAAGCCAAAATGGGTCGGGACAGGCCGAGAAAGTGAGAAAAAGAAATTCTTGATCTGGACCGTTTCTTCTCGACCCAAACTAGGAAATTCCGAAAAAAATAGAAGAAAAATTCAAAAAACTAAAAAACTGCATTACGGCACTATTTCAAGCCAAAACGGGTCGGGACAGGCCGAGAAAGAGAGAAAAAGAAATTCTCGATCTGGACCGTTTCTACCCGACCCAAATTAGAAAATTCCGAAAAAAGTAGCAAAAAAATTCAAAAAATTAAAAAACTTCATTCCAGCACTATTTCAAGCCAAAACGGGTCGGGACAGGCCGAGAAAGTGAGAAAAAGAAATTCTCGATCTGGACCGTTTCTACCCGACCCAAACTAGAAAATTCCGAAAAAAATAGCAGAAAAATTCAAAAAACTAAAAAACTGCATTACGGCACTATTTCAAGCCAAAACGGGTCTTGACAGGCCCAGAAAGAGAGAAAGAGAAATTCTCGATCTGGACCGTTTCTACCCGACCCAAACTAGAAAATTCCGAAGAAAGTAGCAAAAAAATTCAAAAAATTAAAAAACTGCATTCCGGTAATATTTCAAGCCAAAACTGGTCGGGACAGGCCGAGAAAGTGAGAAAAAGAAACTCTCGATCTGGACCGTTTCTGTCCGACCCAAATTAGAAAATTCCAAAAAAATTAGCAAAAAAATACAAAAAATTTAAAAACCTCATTCTGGCAGTATTTCAAGCCAAAACGTGTCAGGAAAGGCCAAGAAAGAGAGAAAAAGAAATTCTCGATCTGGACCGTTTCTACCCGACCCAAACTAGAAAATTCCGAAAAAAGTAGCAAAAAAATTCGACAAATTAAAAAACTGTATTCCGGCAATATTTCAAGCCAAAACGGGCTGGGACAGACCTAGAAAGTGAGAAAAAGAAATTTTCAATCTAGACCGTTTCTACCCGACCCAAACAAGAAAATTCTGAAAAAAAATAGTAGAAAAATTTAAAAAACTAAGAAACTGCATTCTGGCACTATTTGAAGCCAAAACACCAGGACAGGCCGAGAAAGAGAGAAAAAGAAATTCTTAATCTGGACCGTTTCTACCCGACCCAAACTTGAAAATTCCGAAAAAAGTAGCAAAAAAATTCAAAAAACTGAAAAACTGCAATCCAGCACTATTTGAAGCCAAAACGGATCGGGACAAGCCGAGAAAGTGAGAAAAAGAGATTCTCGATCTGGACCATTTCTGCCCGACCCAAATTAGAAAATTTTGAAAAAAATAGCAGAAAAATTCAAAAAACTAAAAAACTGCATTACGGCACTATTTTAAGCCAAAACGGGTCTTGACAGGCCAAGAAAGAGAGAAAAAGAAATTCTCGATCTCGACCGTTTCTACCCGACCCAAACTAGAAAATTTCGAAAAAAGTAACAAAAAAATTCAAAAAATTAAAAAACTGCATTCCGGCACCATTTCTAGCCAAAACGGGATGGGACAGACCTAAAAAGTGAGAAAATGAAATTCTCAATCTGGACCGTTTCTACCTGACCTAAACTAGAAAATCCAGAAATAAGTAGCAAAAAAATTCAAAGAATTAAAGAACTACATTTTGGCATCATATCAAGCCAAAACGGGTCTGGACAGGCCGAGAAAATGAGGAGAAGAAATTCACGATCTGGACCGTTTCAATCCGACCCAAACTAGAAAATTTCGAAAAAAGTAGCAAAAAAATTCAAAAAATTAAAAAACTGCATTCCGGCATTATTTCAAGCAAAAACTGGTCGAGACAGGCCGAGAAAGTGAGAAAAAGAAATTCTCGATCTGGACTGTTTCTATCCGACCCAAACTAGAAAATTCCGAAAAAAGTAGCAAAAAAATTCAAAAAATTAAAAAACTACATTCCGGCACTATTTCAAGCCAAAACGGGTCGGGACAGGCAGAGAAAGAGAGAAAAAGAAATTCTTCATCTGGAACGTTTCTACCAAACCCAAACTACAAAATTTCGAAAAAAGTAGCAAAAAAATTCAAAAAATTAAAAAACTGCATTCCGGCATCATTTAAAGCCAAAACGGGATGGGGCAGACCTAGAAAGTGAGGAAAAGAAATTCTCGATCTGGACCGTTTCAACCCGACCCAAACTAGAAAATTCCGAAAAAACTAGTAAAAAAATTCCAAAAATTAAAAAACTGCATTCCGACATCATTTCAAGCCAAAACGGGTCTGGATAGGCTGAGAAAGTGAGGAAAAGAAATTCTCGATCTGGACCGTTTCTATCCGACCCAAACTAGAAAATTCCGAAAAAAGTAGCAAAAAAATTCAAAAAATTAAAAAACTGCATTCCGACATCAGTTCAAGCCAAAACGGGTCTGGACAGGCTGAGAAAGTGTGGAAAAGAAATTCCCGATCTGGACCGTTTCTATCCGACCCAAACTAGAAAATTCCGAAAAAAGTAGCAAAAAAATTCAAAAAATTAAAAAACTGCATTCTGGCACTATTTCAAGCCAAAACGGGTCAGGACAGGCTGAGAAAGTGAGAAAAAGAAATTCTCGATCTGGACCGTTTCTACCCGACCCAAACAAGGAAATTCCGAAAAAAAATAGCTGAATCATTTAAAAAATTAAAAAACTGCATTCTGGCACAACTTCAAGCCAAAACGGGTCGCGACAGGCGGAGAAAGTGAGAAAAAGAAATTCTCGATCTGGACCGTTTCTAGCCGACCCAAACTAGAAAATTCTGAAAAAAAAAATAGCAGAAAAATTCAAAATATTAAAAAACTGCATTCCAGCACTATTTCAAGCAAAAACGGGTCGGGACAGACTGAGAAAGTGAGAAAAAGAAATTCTCGATCTGGACCGTTTCTACCCGACCCAAACTAGAAAATTCCGAAAAAAATAGCAGAAAAATTCAAAAAACTAAAAAACTGCATTACGGCACTATTTAAAGCCAAAACGGGTCTTGACAGGCCAAGAAAGAGAGAAAAAGAAATTCTCGATCTGGACCGTTTCTACCCGACCCAAACTAGAAAATTCCGAAAAAAGTAGCAAAAAAATTCAAAAAATTAAAAAATTGCATTCCGGCATCATTTCAAGCCAAAACGGGATGGGACAGGCCTAGAAAGTGAGAAAATGAAATTCTCAATCAGGACCGTTTCTACCCGACCTAAACTAGAAAATCCCGAAATAAGTAGCAAAAAAATTCAAAAAATTAAAGAACTGCATTTCGGCATCATATCAAGCCAAAACGGGTCTGGAAAGGCCGAGAAAATGAGGAAAAGAAATTCGCGATCTGGACCATTTCAATCCGACCCAAACTAGAAAATTTCGAAAAAAGTAGCAAAAAAATTCAAAAAATTAAAAAACTGCATTCCGGCATTATTTCAAGCCAAAACTGGTCGGGACAGACCGAGAAAGTGCGAAAAAGAAATTCTCGACCTGGACCGTTTCTATCCGACCCAAACTAGAAAATTCCGAAAAAAGTAGCAAAAAAAATTCAAAAAATTAAAAAACTGCATTCCGGCACTATTTCAAGCCAAAACTGGTCGGGACAGGCCGAGAAAGTGAGAAAAAGAAATTCTCGATCTGGACCGTTTCAATCCGACCCAAACTAGAAAATTTCGAAAAAAGTAGTAAAAAAATTCAAAAAATTAAAAAACTGCATTCCGGCATTATTTAAAGCCAAAACTGGTCGGGACAGGCCGAGAAAGTGAGAAAAAGAAATTCTCGATCTGGACCGTTTCTATCCGACCCAAACTAGAAAATTCCGAAAAAAGTAGCAAAAAAATTTGAAAAATTAAAAAACTGCATTCCGGTAATATTTCAAGCCAAAACGGGACGGGACAGGCCGAGAAAGTGAGAAAAAAAAATTCTCGATCTGGACCGTTTCTATCCGACCCAAACTAGGAAATTCCAAAAAAAGTAGTAAAAATATTCAAAAAAAATTAAAAAACTGCATTCTAGCACTATTTCAATCCAAAACAAGTTAGGCCAGGCCGAGAAAGTGAGAAAAAAAAAATTCTCGATCTGGACCGTTTCTAGCTGACCCAAACTAGAAAATTCTGAAAAAAATAGCAGAAAAATTCAAAAAATTAAAAAACAGCATTCCGCCACTATTTCAAGCCAAAACAGGTCCGGACAGGCCGAGAAAGTGAGAAAAAGAAATTCTCGATCTGGACCGTTTCTACCCGACCCAAACTAGAAAATTCCAAAAAAAGTAGCAAAAAAATTCATAAAATTAAAAAACTGCATTCCGGCATCGTTTCAAGCCAAAACGGGTCTGGACAGACCAAGAAAGTGAGGAAAAGAAATTCTCGATCTGGACCGTTTCTACCCGTCCCAAACTAGAAAATTCTGAAAAAAATAGCAGTAAAATTCAAAAAACGAAGAAACTGCATTCCGCCACTATTTCAAGCCAAAACTGGTCCAGACAGGCCGAGAAAGTGAGAAAAAGAAATTCTCGATCTGGACCGTTTCTACCCGACCCAAACTAGAAAATTCCGAAAAAAATAGCAAAAAAAATTCAAAAAATTAAAAAACTACATTCTGGCACTATTTCAAGCCAAAACGGGTTGGGAAAGGCCGAGAGAGAGAGAAAAATAAATTCTTGATCTGGACCGTTTCTACCCGACTAAAACTAGAAAATTCCAAAAAAAGTAGCAAAAAAATTCAAAAAATTAAAAAAACTGCATTCTGGCACTATTTCAAGCAAAAATGGGTCAGGATAGGCCGAGAAAATGAGAAAAAGAAATTCTCGATCTGGACCGTTTCTAGTCGACCCAAACTAGAAAATTCTGAAAAAAATAGCAGAAAAATTCAAAAAATTAATAAACTGCATTCCGGCATCATTTCAAGTCAAAAGGGGATGGGACAGACCTAGAAAGAGAGAAAAAGAAATCCTCAATCTGGACCGTTTCGACCCGACCCAAACTAGAAAATTTCGAAAAACGTAGCAAAAAAATTAAAAAACTGCATTCTGGCACTATTTCAAGCCAAAATGGGTCGGGACAGGGCGAGAAATTGAGAAAAAGAAATTCTCGATCTGGACCGTTTCTACCCGACCCAAACTAGAAAATTCCGAAAAAAGTAGCAAAAAAATTCAAAAAATATAAAAACTGCATTCCGGCACAATTTCAAGCCAAAACGGGCCGTGACAGGCCGAGAAAGAGAGAAAAAGAAATTCTCGATCTGGACCGTTTCTACCTGACCCAAACTAGAAAATTCCGAAAAAAGTAGCAAAAAAATTCATAAAATTAAAAAAATGCATTCCGGCATCATTTCAAGCCAAAACGGGTCTGGACAGACCGAGAAAGTGAGGAAAAGAAATTCTCGATCTGGACCGTTTCTATCCGACCCAAACTAGAAAATTTCGAAAAAAGTAGCAAAAAAATTCAAAAAATTAAAAAACTGCATTCTGGCACTATTTCAAGCCAAAACGGGTCAGGACAGGCTAAGAAAGTGAGAAAAAGAAATTCTCGATATGGACCATTTCTACCCGACCAAAACTAGAAAATTCTGAAAAAAATGGCAAAAAAATTTAAAAAATTAAAAAACTGCATTCCAGTACCATTTCAAGCCAAAACGGGATGGGACAGACCGAGAAAGTGAGAAAAAGAAATTCTCGATCTGGACCATTTCTACCTGACCTAAACTAGAAAATCCAGAAATAAGTAGCAAAAAAATTCAAAGAATTAAAGAACTACATTTTGGCATCATATCAAGCCAAAACGGGTCTGGACAGGCCGAGAAAATGAGGAGAAGAAATTCACGATCTGGACCGTTTCAATCCGACCCAAACTAGAAAATTTCGAAAAAAGTAGCAAAAAAATTCAAAAAATTAAAAAACTGCATTCCGGCATTATTTCAAGCAAAAACTGGTCGAGACAGGTCGAGAAAGTGAGAAAAAGAAATTCTCGATCTGGACTGTTTCTATCCGACCCAAACTAGAAAATTCCGAAAAAAGTAGCAAAAAAATTCAAAAAATTAAAAAACTACATTCCGGCACTATTTCAAGCCAAAACGGGTCGGGACAGGCAGAGAAAGAGAGAAAAAGAAATTCTTCATCTGGACCGTTTCTACCAAACCCAAACTACAAAATTTCGAAAAAAGTAGCAAAAAAATTCAAAAAATTAAAAAACTGCATTCCGGCATCATTTAAAGCCAAAACGGGATGGGGCAGACCTAGAAAGTGAGGAAAAGAAATTCTCGATCTGGACCGTTTCAACCCGACCCAAACTAGAAAATTCCGAAAAAACTAGTAAAAAAATTCAAAAAATTAAAAAACTGCATTCCGACATCATTTCAAGCCAAAACGGGTCTGGATAGGCTGAGAAAGTGAGGAAAAGAAATTCTCGATCTGGACCGTTTCTATCCGACCCAAACTAGAAAATTCCGAAAAAAGTAGCAAAAAAATTCAAAAAATTAAAAAACTGCATTCCGACATCAGTTCAAGCCAAAACGGGTCTGGACAGGCTGAGAAAGTGTGGAAAAGAAATTCCCGATCTGGACCGTTTCTATCCGACCCAAACTAGAAAATTCCGAAAAAAGTAGCAAAAAAATTCAAAAAATTAAAAAACTGCATTCTGGCACTATTTCAAGCCAAAACGGGTCAGGACAGGCTGAGAAAGTGAGAAAAAGAAATTCTCGATCTGGACCGTTTCTACCCGACCCAAACAAGGAAATTCCGAAAAAAAATAGCTGACTCATTTAAAAAATTAAAAAACTGCATTCTGGCACAACTTCAAGCCAAAACGGGTCGCGACAGGCGGAGAAAGTGAGAAAAAGAAATTCTCGATCTGGACCGTTTCTAGCCGACCCAAACTAGAAAATTCTGAAAAAAAAATAGCAGAAAAATTCAAAATATTAAAAAACTGCATTCCAGCACTATTTCAAGCAAAAACGGGTCGGGACAGACTGAGAAAGTGAGAAAAAGAAATTCTCGATCTGGACCGTTTCTACCCGACCCAAACTAGAAAATTCCGAAAAAAATAGCAGAAAAATTCAAAAAACTAAAAAACTGCATTACGGCACTATTTAAAGCCAAAACGGGTCTTGACAGGCCAAGAAAGAGAGAAAAAGAAATTCTCGATCTGGACCGTTTCTACCCGACCCAAACTAGAAAATTCCGAAAAAAGTAGCAAAAAAATTCAAAAAATTAAAAAATTGCATTCCGGCATCATTTCAAGCCAAAACGGGATGGGACAGGCCTAGAAAGTGAGAAAATGAAATTCTCAATCAGGACCGTTTCTACCCGACCTAAACTAGAAAATCCCGAAATAAGTAGCAAAAAAATTCAAAAAATTAAAGAACTGCATTTCGGCATCATATCAAGCCAAAACGGGTCTGGAAAGGCCGAGAAAATGAGGAAAAGAAATTCGCGATCTGGACCATTTCAATCCGACCCAAACTAGAAAATTTCGAAAAAAGTAGCAAAAAAATTCAAAAAATTAAAAAACTGCATTCCGGCATTATTTCAAGCCAAAACTGGTCGGGACAGACCGAGAAAGTGCGAAAAAGAAATTCTCGACCTGGACCGTTTCTATCCGACCCAAACTAGAAAATTCCGAAAAAAGTAGCAAAAAAAATTCAAAAAATTAAAAAACTGCATTCCGGCACTATTTCAAGCCAAAACTGGTCGGGACAGGCCGAGAAAGTGAGAAAAAGAAATTCTCGATCTGGACCGTTTCAATCCGACCCAAACTAGAAAATTTCGAAAAAAGTAGTAAAAAAATTCAAAAAATTAAAAAACTGCATTCCGGCATTATTTAAAGCCAAAACTGGTCGGGACAGGCCGAGAAAGTGAGAAAAAGAAATTCTCGATCTGGACCGTTTCTATCCGACCCAAACTAGAAAATTCCGAAAAAAGTAGCAAAAAAATTCGAAAAATTAAAAAACTGCATTCCGGTAATATTTCAAGCCAAAACGGGACGGGACAGGCCGAGAAAGTGAGAAAAAAAAATTCTCGATCTGGACCGTTTCTATCCGACCCAAACTAGGAAATTCCAAAAAAAGTAGTAAAAATATTCAAAAAAAATTAAAAAACTGCATTCTAGCACTATTTCAATCCAAAACAAGTTAGGCCAGGCCGACAAAGTGAGAAAAAAAAATTCTCGATCTGGACCGTTTCTAGCTGACCCAAACTAGAAAATTCTGAAAAAAATAGCAGAAAAATTCAAAAAATTAAAAAACAGCATTCCGCCACTATTTCAAGCCAAAACAGGTCCGGACAGGCCGAGAAAGTGAGAAAAAGAAATTCTCGATCTGGACCGTTTCTACCCGACCCAAACTAGAAAATTCCGAAAAAAGTAGCAAAAAAATTCATAAAATTAAAAAACTGCATTCCGGCATCGTTTCAAGCCAAAACGGGTCTGGACAGACCAAGAAAGTGAGGAAACGAAATTCTCGATCTGGACCGTTTCTACCCGTCCCAAACTAGAAAATTCTGAAAAAAATAGCAGTAAAATTCAAAAAACGAAGAAACTGCATTCCGCCAATATTTCAAGCCAAAACAGGTCCAGACAGGCCGAGAAAGTGAGAAAAAGAAATTCTCGATCTGGACCGTTTCTACCCGACCCAAACTAGAAAATTCCGAAAAAAATAGCAAAAAAAATTCAAAAAATTAAAAAACTACATTCTGGCACTATTTCAAGCCAAAACGGGTTGGGAAAGGCCGAGAGAGAGAGAAAAATAAATTCTTGATCTGGACCGTTTCTACCCGACCAAAACTAGAAAATTCCAAAAAAAGTAGCAAAAAAATTCAAAAAATTAAAAAAACTGCATTCTGGCACTATTTCAAGCAAAAATGGGTCAGGATAGGCCGAGAAAATGAGAAAAAGAAATTCTCGATCTGGACCGTTTCTAGTCGACCCAAACTACAAAATTCTGAAAAAAATAGCAGAAAAATTCAAAAAATTAATAAACTGCATTCCGGCATCATTTCAAGTCAAAAGGGGATGGGACAGACCTAGAAAAAGAGAAAAAGAAATCCTCAATCTGGACCGTTTCGACCCGACCCAAACTAGAAAATTTCGAAAAACGTAGCAAAAAAATTAAAAAACTGCATTCTGGCACTATTTCAAGCCAAAATGGGTCGGGACAGGGCGAGAAATTGAGAAAAAGAAATTCTCGATCTGGACCGTTTCTACCCGACCCAAACTAGAAAATTCCGAAAAAAGTAGCAAAAAAATTCAAAAAATATAAAAACTGCATTCCGGCACAATTTCAAGCCAAAACGGGCCGTGACAGGCCGATAAAGAGAGAAAAAGAAATTCTCGATCTGGACCGTTTCTACCTGACCCAAACTAGAAAATTCCGAAAAAAGTAGCAAAAAAATTCATAAAATTAAAAAAATGCATTCCGGCATCATTTCAAGCCAAAACGGGTCTGGACAGACCGAGAAAGTGAGGAAAAGAAATTCTCGATCTGGACCGTTTCTATCCGACCCAAACTAGAAAATTTCGAAAAAAGTAGCAAAAAAATTCAAAAAATTAAAAAACTGCATTCTGGCACTATTTCAAGCCAAAACGGGTCAGGACAGGTGAAGAAAGTGAGAAAAAGAAATTCTCGATATGGACCGTTTCTACCCGACCAAAACTAGAAAATTCTGAAAAAAATGGCAAAAAAATTTAAAAAATTAAAAAACTGCATTCCAGTACCATTTCAAGCCAAAACGGGATGGGACAGACCGAGAAAGTGAGAAAAAGAAATTCTCGATCTGGACCGTTTTTACCCGACACAAACTAGAAAATTCCGAAATAAGTATTAAAAAAATTCAAAAAACTAAAGAACTGCATTTTAGCATCATATCAAGCCAAAACGGGTCTGGACAGGCCGAGAAAATGAGGAAAAGAAATTCGCGATCTGGACCGTCTCAATCCGACCCAAACTAGAAAATTTCAAAAAAAGTAGCAAAAAAATTCAAAAAATTAAAAAACTGCATTCCGGCATTATTTCAAGCCAAACTGGTCGGGACAGGCCGAGAAAGTGAGAAAAAGAAATTCTCGATCTGGACCGTTTCAATCCGACCCAAACTAGAAAATTCCGAAAAAAGTAGCAAAAAAATTCAAAAAATTAAAAAACTTCATTCCAGCACTATTTCAAGCCAAAACGGGTCGGGACAGGCCGAGAAAGTGAGAAAAAGAAATTCTTGATCTGGACCGTTTCTACCCGACCCAAACTAGAAAATTCCGAAAAAAATAGCAGAAAAATTCAAAAAACTAAAAAACTGCATTACGGCACTATTTCAAGCCAAAACGGGTCTTGACAGGCCCAGAAAGAGAGAAAGAGAAATTCTCGATCTGGACCGTTTCTACCCGACCCAAACTAGAAAATTCCGAAGAAAGTAGCAAAAAAATTCAAAAAATTAAAAAACTGCATTCCGGTAATATTTCAAGCCAAAACTGGTCGGGACAGGCCGAGAAAGTGAGAAAAAGAAACTCTCGATCTGGACCGTTTTTGTCCGACCCAAATTAGAAAATTCCAAAAAAATTAGCAAAAAAATACAAAAAATTCAAAAACCTCATTCTGGCAGTATTTCAAGCCAAAATGTGTCAGGAAAGGCCAAGAAAGAGAGAAAAAGAAATTCTCGATCTGGACCGTTTCTACCCGACCCAAACTAGAAAATTCCGAAAAAAGTAGCAAAAAAATTCGACAAATTAAAAAACTGTATTCCGGCAATATTTCAAGCCAAAACGGGCTGGGACAGACCTAGAAAGTGAGAAAAAGAAATTTTCAATCTAGACCGTTTCTACCCGACCCAAACAAGAAAATTCTGAAAAAAAATAGTAGAAAAATTTAAAAAACTAAGAAACTGCATTCTGGCACTATTTGAAGCCAAAACACCAGGACAGGCCGAGAAAGAGAGAAAAAGAAATTCTTAATCTGGACCGTTTCTACCCGACCCAAACTTGAAAATTCCGAAAAAAGTAGCAAAAAAATTCAAAAAACTGAAAAACTGCAATCCAGCACTATTTGAAGCCAAAACGGATCGGGACAAGCCGAGAAAGTGAGAAAAAGAGATTCTCGATCTGGACCATTTCTGCCCGACCCAAATTAGAAAATTTTGAAAAAAATAGCAGAAAAATTCAAAAAACTAAAAAACTGCATTACGGCTCTATTTTAAGCCAAAACGGGTCTTGACAGGCCAAGAAAGAGAGAAAAAGAAATTCTCGATCTCGACCGTTTCTACCCGACCCAAACTAGAAAATTTCGAAAAAAGTAGCAAAAAAATTCAAAAAATTAAAAAACTGCATTCCGGCACCATTTCTAGCCAAAACGGGATGGGACAGACCTAAAAAGTGAGAAAATGAAATTCTCAATCTGGACCATTTCTACCTGACCTAAACTAGAAAATCCAGAAATAAGTAGCAAAAAAATTCAAAGAATTAAAGAACTACATTTTGGCATCATATCAAGCCAAAACGGGTCTGGACAGGCCGAGAAAATGAGGAGAAGAAATTCACGATCTGGACCGTTTCAATCCGACCCAAACTAGAAAATTTCGAAAAAAGTAGCAAAAAAATTCAAAAAATTAAAAAACTGCATTCCGGCATTATTTCAAGCAAAAACTGGTCGAGACAGGTCGAGAAAGTGAGAAAAAGAAATTCTCGATCTGGACTGTTTCTATCCGACCCAAACTAGAAAATTCCGAAAAAAGTAGCAAAAAAATTCAAAAAATTAAAAAACTACATTCCGGCACTATTTCAAGCCAAAACGGGTCGGGACAGGCAGAGAAAGAGAGAAAAAGAAATTCTTCATCTGGACCGTTTCTACCAAACCCAAACTACAAAATTTCGAAAAAAGTAGCAAAAAAATTCAAAAAATTAAAAAACTGCATTCCGGCATCATTTAAAGCCAAAACGGGATGGGGCAGACCTAGAAAGTGAGGAAAAGAAATTCTCGATCTGGACCGTTTCAACCCGACCCAAACTAGAAAATTCCGAAAAAACTAGTAAAAAAATTCAAAAAATTAAAAAACTGCATTCCGACATCATTTCAAGCCAAAACGGGTCTGGATAGGCTGAGAAAGTGAGGAAAAGAAATTCTCGATCTGGACCGTTTCTATCCGACCCAAACTAGAAAATTCCGAAAAAAGTAGCAAAAAAATTCAAAAAATTAAAAAACTGCATTCCGACATCAGTTCAAGCCAAAACGGGTCTGGACAGGCTGAGAAAGTGTGGAAAAGAAATTCCCGATCTGGACCGTTTCTATCCGACCCAAACTAGAAAATTCCGAAAAAAGTAGCAAAAAAATTCAAAAAATTAAAAAACTGCATTCTGGCACTATTTCAAGCCAAAACGGGTCAGGACAGGCTGAGAAAGTGAGAAAAAGAAATTCTCGATCTGGACCGTTTCTACCCGACCCAAACAAGGAAATTCCGAAAAAAAATAGCTGACTCATTTAAAAAATTAAAAAACTGCATTCTGGCACAACTTCAAGCCAAAACGGGTCGCGACAGGCGGAGAAAGTGAGAAAAAGAAATTCTCGATCTGGACCGTTTCTAGCCGACCCAAACTAGAAAATTCTGAAAAAAAAATAGCAGAAAAATTCAAAATATTAAAAAACTGCATTCCAGCACTATTTCAAGCAAAAACGGGTCGGGACAGACTGAGAAAGTGAGAAAAAGAAATTCTCGATCTGGACCGTTTCTACCCGACCCAAACTAGAAAATTCCGAAAAAAATAGCAGAAAAATTCAAAAAACTAAAAAACTGCATTACGGCACTATTTAAAGCCAAAACGGGTCTTGACAGGCCAAGAAAGAGAGAAAAAGAAATTCTCGATCTGGACCGTTTCTACCCGACCCAAACTAGAAAATTCCGAAAAAAGTAGCAAAAAAATTCAAAAAATTAAAAAATTGCATTCCGGCATCATTTCAAGCCAAAACGGGATGGGACAGGCCTAGAAAGTGAGAAAATGAAATTCTCAATCAGGACCGTTTCTACCCGACCTAAACTAGAAAATCCCGAAATAAGTAGCAAAAAAATTCAAAAAATTAAAGAACTGCATTTCGGCATCATATCAAGCCAAAACGGGTCTGGAAAGGCCGAGAAAATGAGGAAAAGAAATTCGCGATCTGGACCATTTCAATCCGACCCAAACTAGAAAATTTCGAAAAAAGTAGCAAAAAAATTCAAAAAATTAAAAAACTGCATTCCGGCATTATTTCAAGCCAAAACTGGTCGGGACAGACCGAGAAAGTGCGAAAAAGAAATTCTCGACCTGGACCGTTTCTATCCGACCCAAACTAGAAAATTCCGAAAAAAGTAGCAAAAAAAATTCAAAAAATTAAAAAACTGCATTCCGGCACTATTTCAAGCCAAAACTGGTCGGGACAGGCCGAGAAAGTGAGAAAAAGAAATTCTCGATCTGGACCGTTTCAATCCGACCCAAACTAGAAAATTTCGAAAAAAGTAGTAAAAAAATTCAAAAAATTAAAAAACTGCATTCCGGCATTATTTAAAGCCAAAACTGGTCGGGACAGGCCGAGAAAGTGAGAAAAAGAAATTCTCGATCTGGACCGTTTCTATCCGACCCAAACTAGAAAATTCCGAAAAAAGTAGCAAAAAAATTCGAAAAATTAAAAAACTGCATTCCGGTAATATTTCAAGCCAAAACGGGACGGGACAGGCCGAGAAAGTGAGAAAAAAAAATTCTCGATCTGGACCGTTTCTATCCGACCCAAACTAGGAAATTCCAAAAAAAGTAGTAAAAATATTCAAAAAAAATTAAAAAACTGCATTCTAGCACTATTTCAATCCAAAACAAGTTAGGCCAGGCCGACAAAGTGAGAAAAAAAAATTCTCGATCTGGACCGTTTCTAGCTGACCCAAACTAGAAAATTCTGAAAAAAATAGCAGAAAAATTCAAAAAATTAAAAAACAGCATTCCGCCACTATTTCAAGCCAAAACAGGTCCGGACAGGCCGAGAAAGTGAGAAAAAGAAATTCTCGATCTGGACCGTTTCTACCCGACCCAAACTAGAAAATTCCGAAAAAAGTAGCAAAAAAATTCATAAAATTAAAAAACTGCATTCCGGCATCGTTTCAAGCCAAAACGGGTCTGGACAGACCAAGAAAGTGAGGAAACGAAATTCTCGATCTGGACCGTTTCTACCCGTCCCAAACTAGAAAATTCTGAAAAAAATAGCAGTAAAATTCAAAAAACGAAGAAACTGCATTCCGCCAATATTTCAAGCCAAAACAGGTCCAGACAGGCCGAGAAAGTGAGAAAAAGAAATTCTCGATCTGGACCGTTTCTACCCGACCCAAACTAGAAAATTCCGAAAAAAATAGCAAAAAAAATTCAAAAAATTAAAAAACTACATTCTGGCACTATTTCAAGCCAAAACGGGTTGGGAAAGGCCGAGAGAGAGAGAAAAATAAATTCTTGATCTGGACCGTTTCTACCCGACCAAAACTAGAAAATTCCAAAAAAAGTAGCAAAAAAATTCAAAAAATTAAAAAAACTGCATTCTGGCACTATTTCAAGCAAAAATGGGTCAGGATAGGCCGAGAAAATGAGAAAAAGAAATTCTCGATCTGGACCGTTTCTAGTCGACCCAAACTAGAAAATTCTGAAAAAAATAGCAGAAAAATTCAAAAAATTAATAAACTGCATTCCGGCATCATTTCAAGTCAAAAGGGGATGGGACAGACCTAGAAAAAGAGAAAAAGAAATCCTCAATCTGGACCGTTTCGACCCGACCCAAACTAGAAAATTTCGAAAAACGTAGCAAAAAAATTAAAAAACTGCATTCTGGCACTATTTCAAGCCAAAATGGGTCGGGACAGGGCGAGAAATTGAGAAAAAGAAATTCTCGATCTGGACCGTTTCTACCCGACCCAAACTAGAAAATTCCGAAAAAAGTAGCAAAAAAATTCAAAAAATATAAAAACTGCATTCCGGCACAATTTCAAGCCAAAACGGGCCGTGACAGGCCGATAAAGAGAGAAAAAGAAATTCTCGATCTGGACCGTTTCTACCTGACCCAAACTAGAAAATTCCGAAAAAAGTAGCAAAAAAATTCATAAAATTAAAAAAATGCATTCCGGCATCATTTCAAGCCAAAACGGGTCTGGACAGACCGAGAAAGTGAGGAAAAGAAATTCTCGATCTGGACCGTTTCTATCCGACCCAAACTAGAAAATTTCGAAAAAAGTAGCAAAAAAATTCAAAAAATTAAAAAACTGCATTCTGGCACTATTTCAAGCCAAAACGGGTCAGGACAGGCGAAGAAAGTGAGAAAAAGAAATTCTCGATATGGACCGTTTCTACCCGACCAAAACTAGAAAATTCTGAAAAAAATGGCAAAAAAATTTAAAAAGTTAAAAAACTGCATTCCAGTACCATTTCAAGCCAAAACGGGATGGGACAGACCGAGAAAGTGAGAAAAAGAAATTCTCGATCTGGACCGTTTTTACCCGACACAAACTAGAAAATTCCGAAATAAGTATTAAAAAAATTCAAAAAACTAAAGAACTGCATTTTAGCATCATATCAAGCCAAAACGGGTCTGGACAGGCCGAGAAAATGAGGAAAAGAAATTCGCGATCTGGACCGTCTCAATCCGACCCAAACTAGAAAATTTCAAAAAAAGTAGCAAAAAAATTCAAAAAATTAAAAAACTGCATTCCGGCATTATTTCAAGCCAAACTGGTCGGGACAGGCCGAGAAAGTGAGAAAAAGAAATTCTCGATCTGGACCGTTTCAATCCGACCCAAACTAGAAAATTCCGAAAAAAGTAGCAAAAAAATTCAAAAAATTAAAAAACTTCATTCCAGCACTATTTCAAGCCAAAACGGGTCGGGACAGGCCGAGAAAGTGAGAAAAAGAAATTCTTGATCTGGACCGTTTCTACCCGACCCAAACTAGAAAATTCCGAAAAAAATAGCAGAAAAATTCAAAAAACTAAAAAACTGCATTACGGCACTATTTCAAGCCAAAACGGGTCTTGACAGGCCCAGAAAGAGAGAAAGAGAAATTCTCGATCTGGACCGTTTCTACCCGACCCAAACTAGAAAATTCCGAAGAAAGTAGCAAAAAAATTCAAAAAATTAAAAAACTGCATTCCGGTAATATTTCAAGCCAAAACTGGTCGGGACAGGCCGAGAAAGTGAGAAAAAGAAACTCTCGATCTGGACCGTTTTTGTCCGACCCAAATTAGAAAATTCCAAAAAAATTAGCAAAAAAATACAAAAAATTCAAAAACCTCATTCTGGCAGTATTTCAAGCCAAAATGTGTCAGGAAAGGCCAAGAAAGAGAGAAAAAGAAATTCTCGATCTGGACCGTTTCTACCCGACCCAAACTAGAAAATTCCGAAAAAAGTAGCAAAAAAATTCGACAAATTAAAAAACTGTATTCCGGCAATATTTCAAGCCAAAACGGGCTGGGACAGACCTAGAAAGTGAGAAAAAGAAATTTTCAATCTAGACCGTTTCTACCCGACCCAAACAAGAAAATTCTGAAAAAAAATAGTAGAAAAATTTAAAAAACTAAGAAACTGCATTCTGGCACTATTTGAAGCCAAAACACCAGGACAGGCCGAGAAAGAGAGAAAAAGAAATTCTTAATCTGGACCGTTTCTACCCGACCCAAACTTGAAAATTCCGAAAAAAGTAGCAAAAAAATTCAAAAAACTGAAAAACTGCAATCCAGCACTATTTGAAGCCAAAACGGATCGGGACAAGCCGAGAAAGTGAGAAAAAGAGATTCTCGATCTGGACCATTTCTGCCCGACCCAAATTAGAAAATTTTGAAAAAAATAGCAGAAAAATTCAAAAAACTAAAAAACTGCATTACGGCTCTATTTTAAGCCAAAACGGGTCTTGACAGGCCAAGAAAGAGAGAAAAAGAAATTCTCGATCTCGACCGTTTCTACCCGACCCAAACTAGAAAATTTCGAAAAAAGTAGCAAAAAAATTCAAAAAATTAAAAAACTGCATTCCGGCACCATTTCTAGCCAAAACGGGATGGGACAGACCTAAAAAGTGAGAAAATGAAATTCTCAATCTGGACCATTTCTACCTGACCTAAACTAGAAAATCCAGAAATAAGTAGCAAAAAAATTCAAAGAATTAAAGAACTACATTTTGGCATCATATCAAGCCAAAACGGGTCTGGACAGGCCGAGAAAATGAGGAGAAGAAATTCACGATCTGGACCGTTTCAATCCGACCCAAACTAGAAAATTTCGAAAAAAGTAGCAAAAAAATTCAAAAAATTAAAAAACTGCATTCCGGCATTATTTCAAGCAAAAACTGGTCGAGACAGGTCGAGAAAGTGAGAAAAAGAAATTCTCGATCTGGACTGTTTCTATCCGACCCAAACTAGAAAATTCCGAAAAAAGTAGCAAAAAAATTCAAAAAATTAAAAAACTACATTCCGGCACTATTTCAAGCCAAAACGGGTCGGGACAGGCAGAGAAAGAGAGAAAAAGAAATTCTTCATCTGGACCGTTTCTACCAAACCCAAACTACAAAATTTCGAAAAAAGTAGCAAAAAAATTCAAAAAATTAAAAAACTGCATTCCGGCATCATTTAAAGCCAAAACGGGATGGGGCAGACCTAGAAAGTGAGGAAAAGAAATTCTCGATCTGGACCGTTTCAACCCGACCCAAACTAGAAAATTCCGAAAAAACTAGTAAAAAAATTCAAAAAATTAAAAAACTGCATTCCGACATCATTTCAAGCCAAAACGGGTCTGGATAGGCTGAGAAAGTGAGGAAAAGAAATTCTCGATCTGGACCGTTTCTATCCGACCCAAACTAGAAAATTCCGAAAAAAGTAGCAAAAAAATTCAAAAAATTAAAAAACTGCATTCCGACATCAGTTCAAGCCAAAACGGGTCTGGACAGGCTGAGAAAGTGTGGAAAAGAAATTCCCGATCTGGACCGTTTCTATCCGACCCAAACTAGAAAATTCCGAAAAAAGTAGCAAAAAAATTCAAAAAATTAAAAAACTGCATTCTGGCACTATTTCAAGCCAAAACGGGTCAGGACAGGCTGAGAAAGTGAGAAAAAGAAATTCTCGATCTGGACCGTTTCTACCCGACCCAAACAAGGAAATTCCGAAAAAAAATAGCTGACTCATTTAAAAAATTAAAAAACTGCATTCTGGCACAACTTCAAGCCAAAACGGGTCGCGACAGGCGGAGAAAGTGAGAAAAAGAAATTCTCGATCTGGACCGTTTCTAGCCGACCCAAACTAGAAAATTCTGAAAAAAAAATAGCAGAAAAATTCAAAATATTAAAAAACTGCATTCCAGCACTATTTCAAGCAAAAACGGGTCGGGACAGACTGAGAAAGTGAGAAAAAGAAATTCTCGATCTGGACCGTTTCTACCCGACCCAAACTAGAAAATTCCGAAAAAAATAGCAGAAAAATTCAAAAAACTAAAAAACTGCATTACGGCACTATTTAAAGCCAAAACGGGTCTTGACAGGCCAAGAAAGAGAGAAAAAGAAATTCTCGATCTGGACCGTTTCTACCCGACCCAAACTAGAAAATTCCGAAAAAAGTAGCAAAAAAATTCAAAAAATTAAAAAATTGCATTCCGGCATCATTTCAAGCCAAAACGGGATGGGACAGGCCTAGAAAGTGAGAAAATGAAATTCTCAATCAGGACCGTTTCTACCCGACCTAAACTAGAAAATCCCGAAATAAGTAGCAAAAAAATTCAAAAAATTAAAGAACTGCATTTCGGCATCATATCAAGCCAAAACGGGTCTGGAAAGGCCGAGAAAATGAGGAAAAGAAATTCGCGATCTGGACCATTTCAATCCGACCCAAACTAGAAAATTTCGAAAAAAGTAGCAAAAAAATTCAAAAAATTAAAAAACTGCATTCCGGCATTATTTCAAGCCAAAATTGGTCGGGACAGACCGAGAAAGTGCGAAAAAGAAATTCTCGACCTGGACCGTTTTATCCGACCCAAACTAGAAAATTCCGAAAAAAGTAGCAAAAAAAATTCAAAAAATTAAAAAACTGCATTCCGGCACTATTTCAAGCCAAAACTGGTCGGGACAGGCCGAGAAAGTGAGAAAAAGAAATTCTCGATCTGGACCGTTTCAATCCGACCCAAACTAGAAAATTTCGAAAAAAGTAGTAAAAAAATTCAAAAAATTAAAAAACTGCATTCCGGCATTATTTAAAGCCAAAACTGGTCGGGACAGGCCGAGAAAGTGAGAAAAAGAAATTCTCGATCTGGACCGTTTCTATCCGACCCAAACTAGAAAATTCCGAAAAAAGTAGCAAAAAAATTCGAAAAATTAAAAAACTGCATTCCGGTAATATTTCAAGCCAAAACGGGACGGGACAGGCCGAGAAAGTGAGAAAAAAAAATTCTCGATCTGGACCGTTTCTATCCGACCCAAACTAGGAAATTCCAAAAAAAGTAGTAAAAATATTCAAAAAAAATTAAAAAACTGCATTCTAGCACTATTTCAATCCAAAACAAGTTAGGCCAGGCCGAGAAAGTGAGAAAAAAAAATTCTCGATCTGGACCGTTTCTAGCTGACCCAAACTAGAAAATTCTGAAAAAAATAGCAGAAAAATTCAAAAAATTAAAAAACAGCATTCCGCCACTATTTCAAGCCAAAACAGGTCCGGACAGGCCGAGAAAGTGAGAAAAAGAAATTCTCGATCTGGACCGTTTCTACCCGACCCAAACTAGAAAATTCCGAAAAAAGTAGCAAAAAAATTCATAAAATTAAAAAACTGCATTCCGGCATCGTTTCAAGCCAAAACGGGTCTGGACAGACCAAGAAAGTGAGGAAACGAAATTCTCGATCTGGACCGTTTCTACCCGTCCCAAACTAGAAAATTCTGAAAAAAATAGCAGTAAAATTCAAAAAACGAAGAAACTGCATTCCGCCACTATTTCAAGCCAAAACAGGTCCAGACAGGCCGAGAAAGTGAGAAAAAGAAATTCTCGATCTGGACCGTTTCTACCCGACCCAAACTAGAAAATTCCGAAAAAAATAGCAAAAAAAATTCAAAAAATTAAAAAAATACATTCTGGCACTATTTCAAGCCAAAACGGGTTGGGAAAGGCCGAGAGAGAGAGAAAAATAAATTCTTGATCTGGACCGTTTCTACCCGACCAAAACTAGAAAATTCCAAAAAAAGTAGCAAAAAAATTCAAAAAATTAAAAAAAACTGCATTCTGGCACTATTTCAAGCAAAAATGGGTCAGGATAGGCCGAGAAAATGAGAAAAAGAAATTCTCGATCTGGACCGTTTCTAGTCGACCCAAACTAGAAAATTCTGAAAAAAATAGCAGAAAAATTCAAAAAATTAATAAACTGCATTCCGGCATCATTTCAAGTCAAAAGGGGATGGGACAGACCTAGAAAGAGAGAAAAAGAAATCCTCAATCTGGACCGTTTCGACCCGACCCAAACTAGAAAATTTCGAAAAACGTAGCAAAAAAATTAAAAAACTGCATTCTGGCACTATTTCAAGCCAAAATGGGTCGGGACAGGGCGAGAAATTGAGAAAAAGAAATTCTCGATCTGGACCGTTTCTACCCGACCCAAACTAGAAAATTCCGAAAAAAGTAGCAAAAAAATTCAAAAAATATAAAAACTGCATTCCGGCACAATTTCAAGCCAAAACGGGCCGTGACAGGCCGATAAAGAGAGAAAAAGAAATTCTCGATCTGGACCGTTTCTACCTGACCCAAACTAGAAAATTCCGAAAAAAGTAGCAAAAAAATTCATAAAATTAAAAAAATGCATTCCGGCATCATTTCAAGCCAAAACGGGTCTGGACAGACCGAGAAAGTGAGGAAAAGAAATTCTCGATCTGGACCGTTTCTATCCGACCCAAACTAGAAAATTTCGAAAAAAGTAGCAAAAAAATTCAAAAAATTAAAAAACTGCATTCTGGCACTATTTCAAGCCAAAATGGGTCAGGACAGGCTAAGAAAGTGAGAAAAAGAAATTCTCGATATGGACCGTTTCTACCCGACCAAAACTAGAAAATTCTGAAAAAAATGGCAAAAAAATTTAAAAAATTAAAAAACTGCATTCCAGTACCATTTCAAGCCAAAACGGGATGGGACAGACCGAGAAAGTGAGAAAAAGAAATTCTCGATCTGGACCGTTTTTACCCGACACAAACTAGAAAATTCCGAAATAAGTATTAAAAAAATTCAAAAAACTAAAGAACTGCATTTTAGCATCATATCAAGCCAAAACGGGTCTGGACAGGCCGAGAAAATGAGGAAAAGAAATTCGCGATCTGGACCGTCTCAATCCGACCCAAACTAGAAAATTTCAAAAAAAGTAGCAAAAAAATTCAAAAAATTAAAAAACTGCATTCCGGCATTATTTCAAGCCAAACTGGTCGGGACAGGCCGAGAAAGTGAGAAAAAGAAATTCTCGATCTGGACCGTTTCAATCCGACCCAAACTAGAAAATTCCGAAAAAAGTAGCAAAAAAATTCAAAAAGTTAAAAAACTGCATTCCGGCACTATTTCAAGCCAAAATGGGTCGGGACAGGCCGAGAAAGTGAGAAAAAGAAATTCTCGATCTGGACCGTTTCTACCCGACCCAAGCTAGAAAATTCCGAAAAAAGTAGCAAAAAAAATCAAAAAGTTAAAAAACTGCATTCCGGCACTATTTCAAGCCAAAATGGGTCGGGACAGGCCGAGAAAGTGAGAAAAAGAAATTCTTGATCTGGACCGTTTCTTCTCGACCCAAACTAGGAAATTCCGAAAAAAATAGAAGAAAAATTCAAAAAACTAAAAAACTGCATTACGGCACTATTTCAAGCCAAAACGGGTCGGGACAGGCCGAGAAAGAGAGAAAAAGAAATTCTCGATCTGGACCGTTTCTACCCGACCCAAATTAGAAAATTCCGAAAAAAGTAGCAAAAAAATTCAAAAAATTAAAAAACTTCATTCCAGCACTATTTCAAGCCAAAACGGGTCGGGACAGGCCGAGAAAGTGAGAAAAAGAAATTCTTGATCTGGACCGTTTCTACCCGACCCAAACTAGAAAATTCCGAAAAAAATAGCAGAAAAATTCAAAAAACTAAAAAACTGCATTACGGCACTATTTCAAGCCAAAACGGGTCTTGACAGGCCCAGAAAGAGAGAAAGAGAAATTCTCGATCTGGACCGTTTCTACCCGACCCAAACTAGAAAATTCCGAAGAAAGTAGCAAAAAAATTCAAAAAATTAAAAAACTGCATTCCGGTAATATTTCAAGCCAAAACTGGTCGGGACAGGCCGAGAAAGTGAGAAAAAGAAACTCTCGATCTGGACCGTTTCTGTCCGACCCAAATTAGAAAATTCCAAAAAAATTAGCAAAAAAATACAAAAAATTTAAAAACCTCATTCTGGCAGTATTTCAAGCCAAAACGTGTCAGGAAAGGCCAAGAAAGAGAGAAAAAGAAATTCTCGATCTGGACCGTTTCTACCCGACCCAAACTAGAAAATTCCGAAAAAAGTAGCAAAAAAATTCGACAAATTAAAAAACTGTATTCCGGCAATATTTCAAGCCAAAACGGGCTGGGACAGACCTAGAAAGTGAGAAAAAGAAATTTTCAATCTAGACCGTTTCTACCCGACCCAAACAAGAAAATTCTGAAAAAAAATAGTAGAAAAATTTAAAAAACTAAGAAACTGCATTCTGGCACTATTTGAAGCCAAAACACCAGGACAGGCCGAGAAAGAGAGAAAAAGAAATTCTTAATCTGGACCGTTTCTACACGACCCAAACTTGAAAATTCCGAAAAAAGTAGCAAAAAAATTCAAAAAACTGAAAAACTGCAATCCAGCACTATTTGAAGCCAAAACGGATCGGGACAAGCCGAGAAAGTGAGAAAAAGAGATTCTCGATCTGGACCATTTCTGCCCGACCCAAACTAGAAAATTTTGAAAAAAATAGCAGAAAAATTCAAAAAACTAAAAAACTGCATTACGACACTATTTTAAGCCAAAACGGGTCTTGACAGGCCAAGAAAGAGAGAAAAAGAAATTCTCGATCTCGACCGTTTCTACCCGACCCAAACTAGAAAATTTCGAAAAAAGTAGCAAAAAAATTCAAAAAATTAAAAAACTGCATTCCGGCACCATTTCTAGCCAAAACGGGATGGGACAGACCTAAAAAGTGAGAAAATGAAATTCTCAATCTGGACCGTTTCTACCTGACCTAAACTAGAAAATCCAGAAATAAGTAGCAAAAAAATTCAAAGAATTAAAGAACTACATTTTGGCATCATATCAAGCCAAAACGGGTCTGGACAGGCCGAGAAAATGAGGAGAAGAAATTCACGATCTGGACCGTTTCAATCCGACCCAAACTAGAAAATTTCGAAAAAAGTAGCAAAAAAATTCAAAAAATTAAAAAACTGCATTCCGGCATTATTTCAAGCAAAAACTGGTCGAGACAGGCCGAGAAAGTGAGAAAAAGAAATTCTCGATCTGGACTGTTTCTATCCGACCCAAACTAGAAAATTCCGAAAAAAGTAGCAAAAAAATTCAAAAAATTAAAAAACTACATTCCGGCACTATTTCAAGCCAAAACGGGTCGGGACAGGCAGAGAAAGAGAGAAAAAGAAATTCTTCATCTGGACCGTTTCTACCAAACCCAAACTACAAAATTTCGAAAAAAGTAGCAAAAAAATTCAAAAAATTAAAAAACTGCATTCCGGCATCATTTAAAGCCAAAACGGGATGGGGCAGACCTAGAAAGTGAGGAAAAGAAATTCTCGATCTGGACCGTTTCAACCCGACCCAAACTAGAAAATTCCGAAAAAACTAGTAAAAAAATTCAAAAAATTAAAAAACTGCATTCCGACATCATTTCAAGCCAAAACGGGTCTGGATAGGCTGAGAAAGTGAGGAAAAGAAATTCTCGATCTGGACCGTTTCTATCCGACCCAAACTAGAAAATTCCGAAAAAAGTAGCAAAAAAATTCAAAAAAATTAAAAAACTGCATTCCGACATCAGTTCAAGCCAAAACGGGTCTGGACAGGCTGAGAAAGTGTGGAAAAGAAATTCCCGATCTGGACCGTTTCTATCCGACCCAAACTAGAAAATTCCGAAAAAAGTAGCAAAAAAATTCAAAAAATTAAAAAACTGCATTCTGGCACTATTTCAAGCCAAAACGGGTCAGGACAGGCTGAGAAAGTGAGAAAAAGAAATTCTCGATCTGGACCGTTTCTACCCGACCCAAACAAGGAAATTCCGAAAAAAAATAGCTGAATCATTTAAAAAATTAAAAAACTGCATTCTGGCACAACTTCAAGCCAAAACGGGTCGCGACAGGCGGAGAAAGTGAGAAAAAGAAATTCTCGATCTGGACCGTTTCTAGCCGACCCAAACTAGAAAATTCTGAAAAAAAAAATAGCAGAAAAATTCAAAATATTAAAAAACTGCATTCCAGCACTATTTCAAGCAAAAACGGGTCGGGACAGACTGAGAAAGTGAGAAAAAGAAATTCTCGATCTGGACCGTTTCTACCCGACCCAAACTAGAAAATTCCGAAAAAAATAGCAGAAAAATTCAAAAAACTAAAAAACTGCATTACGGCACTATTTAAAGCCAAAACGGGTCTTGACAGGCCAAGAAAGAGAGAAAAAGAAATTCTCGATCTGGACCGTTTCTACCCGACCCAAACTAGAAAATTCCGAAAAAAGTAGCAAAAAAATTCAAAAAACTAAAAAATTGCATTCCGGCATCATTTCAAGCCAAAACGGGATGGGACAGGCCTAGAAAGTGAGAAAATGAAATTCTCAATCAGGACCGTTTCTACCCGACCTAAACTAGAAAATCCCGAAATAAGTAGCAAAAAAATTCAAAAAATTAAAGAACTGCATTTCGGCATCATATCAAGCCAAAACGGGTTTGGAAAGGCCGAGAAAATGAGGAAAAGAAATTCGCGATCTGGACCATTTCAATCCGACCCAAACTAGAAAATTTCGAAAAAAGTAGCAAAAAAATTCAAAAAATTAAAAAACTGCATTCCGGCATTATTTCAAGCCAAAACTGGTCGGGACAGACCGAGAAAGTGAGAAAAAGAAATTCTCGACCTGGACCGTTTCTATCCGACCCAAACTAGAAAATTCCGAAAAAAGTAGCAAAAAAAATTCAAAAAATTAAAAAACTGCATTCCGGCACTATTTCAAGCCAAAACTGGTCAGGATAGGCCGAGAAAATGAGAAAAAGAAATTCTCGATCTGGACCGTTTCTAGTCGACCCAAACTAGAAAATTCTGAAAAAAATAGCAGAAAAATTCAAAAAATTAATAAACTGCATTCCGGCATCATTTCAAGTCAAAAGGGGATGGGACAGACCTAGAAAGAGAGAAAAAGAAATCCTCAATCTGGACCGTTTCGACCCGACCCAAACTAGAAAATTTCGAAAAACGTAGCAAAAAAATTAAAAAACTGCATTCTGGCACTATTTCAAGCCAAAATGGGTCGGGACAGGGCGAGAAATTGAGAAAAAGAAATTCTCGATCTGGACCGTTTCTACCCGACCCAAACTAGAAAATTCCGAAAAAAGTAGCAAAAAAATTCATAAAATTAAAAAAATGCATTCCGGCATCATTTCAAGGCAAAACGGGTCTGGACAGACCGAGAAAGTGAGGAAAAGAAATTCTCGATCTGGACCGTTTCTATCCGACCCAAACTAGAAAATTTCGAAAAAAGTAGCAAAAAAATTCAAAAAATTAAAAAACTGCATTCTGGCACTATTTCAAGCCAAAACGGGTCAGGACAGGCTAAGAAAGTGAGAAAAAGAAATTCTCGATATGGACCGTTTCTACCCGACCAAAACTAGAAAATTCTGAAAAAAATGGCAAAAAAATTTAAAAAATTAAAAAACTGCATTCCAGTACCATTTCAAGCCAAAACGGGATGGGACAGACCGAGAAAGTGAGAAAAAGAAATTCTCGATCTGGACCGTTTTTACCCGACACAAACTAGAAAATTCCGAAATAAGTATTAAAAAAATTCAAAAAACTAAAGAACTGCATTTTAGCATCATATCAAGCCAAAACGGGTCTGGACAGGCCGAGAAAATGAGGAAAAGAAATTCGCGATCTGGACCGTCTCAATCCGACCCAAACTAGAAAATTTCAAAAAAAGTAGCAAAAAAATTCAAAAAATTAAAAAACTGCATTCCGGCATTATTTCAAGCCAAAACTGGTCGGGACAGGCCGAGAAAGTGAGAAAAAGAAATTCTCGATCTGGACCGTTTCAATCCGACCCAAACTAGAAAATTCCGAAAAAAGTAGCAAAAAAATCCAAAAAATTAAAAAACTGCATTCTGGTAATATTTCAAGCCAAAACTGGTCGGGATAGGCCGAGAAAGTGAGAAAAAGAAATTCTCTATCTGGACCGTTTCTATCCGACCCAAATTAGAAAATTCCAAAAAAATTAGCAAAAAAACTCAAAAAATTTAAAAACCTCATTCTGGCAGTATTTCAAGCCAAAACGTGTCAGGAAAGGCCGAGAAAGAGATAAAAAGAAATTCTCGATCTGGACCGTTTCTACCCGACCCAAACTAGAAAATTCAGAAAAAAGTAGCAAAAAAATTCGAAAAATTAAAAAACTGTATTCCGGCAATATTTCAAGCCAAAACGGGATGGGACAGACCTAGAAAGTGAGAAAAAGAAATTTTCAATCTGGACCGTTTCTACCCGACCCAAACTAGAAAATTCCGAAAAAAGTAGCAAAAAAATTCAAAAAATTAAAAAACTACATTCCGGCATCATTTCAAGCCAAAACGGGTCTGGACAGGCCGAGAAAGTGAAGAAACGAAATTCTCGATCTGGACCGTTTCTATCCGACCCAAACTAGAAAATTCCATAAAATGTAGCAAAAAAACTCAAAAAATTAAAAAATCTCATTCTGGCAGTATTTCAAGCGAAAACGGGTCAGAAAAGGCCGAGAAAGTGAGAAAAAGAAATTCTCGATCTGGACCGTTTCTACCCGACCCAAACTAGAAAATTCAGAAAAAAGTAGCAAAAAAACTCAAAAAATTAAAAAACCTCATTCTAGCAGTATTTTAAGCCAAAACGGGTCAGAAAAGGCCGAGAATGAGAGAAAAAGAAATTATCGATCTGGATCGTTTCTACCCGACCCAAACTAGAAAATTCTGAAAAAATCAGCAAAAAAATTCGAAAAATTAAAAGACTGCATTTTGGCAATATTTCAAGCCAAAATGGGTCGGGGCAGCCTAAGAAAGTGAGAAAAAGAAATTCTCGATCTGGACCGTTTCTACCCGACCCAAACTAGGAAATTCCGAAAAAAGTACCAAAAAAATTCAAAAAATTAAAAAACTGCATTCTGGCACTATTTCAACCCAAGATGAGTCAGGACAGGCTGAGAAAGCGAGAAAAAGAAATTCTCGATCTGGACCGTTTCTAGACGACCCAAACTAGAAAATTCTGAAAAAATAGCAGAAAAATTAAAAAACTGCGTTCCAGCATCATTTCAAGCCAAAACGGGACGGGACAGACCTAGAAAGTGAGAAAATGAAATTCTTAATCTGGACCGTTTCTACCCGACTCAAACTAGAAAATTTCGAAAAAAGTAGCAGAAAAATTCAAAAAATTAAAAAACTACATTACGGCATTATTTCAAGCCAAAACTGGTCGGGACAGTTCGAGAAAGTGAGAAAAAGAAATCCTCGATCTGGACCGTTTCTATCCGACCCAAACTAGAAAATTCCGAAAAAAGTAGCAAAAAAATTCAAAAAATTAAAAAACTGCATTCCGGCATTATTTCAAGCCAATACTGGTCGGGACAGACTGAGAAAGTGAGAAAAAGAAATTCTCGATCTGGACCGTTTCTACCCGACCTAAACTAGAAAATTCCGAAAAAAGTAGAAAAAAAACTCAAAAAATTAAAGAACTGCATTTCGGCATCATATCAAGCCAAAACGGGTCTGGAAAGGCCGAGAAAATGAGGAAAAGAAATTCGCGATCTGGACCATTTCAATCCGACCCAAACTAGAAAATTTCGAAAAAAGTAGCAAAAAAATTCAAAAAATTAAAAAACTGCATTCCGGCATTATTTCAAGCCAAAACTGGTCGGGACAGACCGAGAAAGTGCGAAAAAGAAATTCTCGACCTGGACCGTTTCTATCCGACCCAAACTAGAAAATTCCGAAAAAAGTAGCAAAAAAAATTCAAAAAATTAAAAAACTGCATTCCGGCACTATTTCAAGCCAAAACTGGTCGGGACAGGCCGAGAAAGTGAGAAAAAGAAATTCTCGATCTGGACCGTTTCAATCCGACCCAAACTAGAAAATTTCGAAAAAAGTAGTAAAAAAATTCAAAAAACTAAAAAACTGCATTCCGGCATTATTTAAAGCCAAAACTGGTCGGGACAGGCCGAGAAAGTGAGAAAAAGAAATTCTCGATCTGGACCGTTTCTATCCGACCCAAACTAGAAAATTCCGAAAAAAGTAGCAAAAAAATTCGAAAAATTAAAAAACTGCTTTCCGGTAATATTTCAAGCCAAAACGGGACGGGACAGACCGAGAAAGAGAGAAAAAGAAATCCTCAATCTGGACCGTTTCGACCCGACCCAAACTAGAAAATTTCGAAAAACGTAGCAAAAAAATTAAAAAAGTGCATTCTGGCACTATTTCAAGCCAAAACGGGTCGGGACAGGGCGAGAAAGAGAGAAAAAGAAATTCTCGATCTGGACCGTTTCTACCCGACCCAAACTAGAAAATTCCGAAAAAAGTAGCAAAAAAATTCAAAAAATAAAAAAACTGCATTCCGGCATCATTTCAAGCCAAAACGGGTCTGGACAGACTGAGAAAGTGAGGAAAAGAAATTCTCGATCTGCACCGTTTCTATCCGACCCAAACTAGAAAATTTCGAAAAAAGTAGCAAAAAAATTCAAAAAATTAAAAAACTGCATTCTGGCACTATTTCAAGCCAAAACGGGTCTGGACAGGCCGAGAAAGTGAGAAAAAGAAATTCTCGATCTGGACCGTTTCTACCCGGCTCAAACTAGAAAATCTGAAAAAAATAGCAGAAAAATTCAAAAAATAAAAAACTGCATTACGGCACTATTTCAAGCCACTACGGGTCGTGACAGGCCGAGAAAGAGAGAAAAAGAAATTCTCGATCTGGACCGTTTCTACCCGACCCAAACTAGAAAATTCCGAAAAGAGTAGCAAAAAAATTCAAAAAATTAAAAAACTGCATTCCGGCATCATTTCAAGCCAAAACGAGTTGGGACAGACCTAGAAAGTGAGAAAATGAAATCCTTAATCTGGATCGTTTCTACCCGACCTAAACTAGAAAATCCCGAAATACGTAACAAAAAAATTCAAAAAATTAAAAAACTGCATTTTGGCATCATATCAAGCCAAAACGGGTCTGGACAGGTAGAGAAAACGAGGAAAAGAAATTCGCGATCTGGACCGTTTCTACCCGACCCAAACTAGAAAATTTCGAAAAAAGTAGCAAAAAATTTCAAAAAATTAAAAAACTGCATTCTGGCATCATTTCAACCCAAACGGGTCTGGACAGGCCGAGAAAGTGAGGAAAAGAAATTCTCAATCTGGACCGTTTCAATCCGACCCAAACTAGAAAATTTCGAAAAAAGTAACAAAAAAATTCAAAAAATTAAAAAAACTGCATTCTGGCACTATTTCAAGCCAAAACGGATCAATACAGACCGAGAAAGTGAGAAAAAGAAATTCTCGATCTGGACCGTTTCTATCCGACCTAAAACTAGAAAATTCTGAAAAAAGTAGCAAAAAAATTCAAAAAATTAAAAAACTGCATTCCGGCACTATTTCAAGCCAAAACGGGTTGGGACAGACCGAGAAAGAGAGAAAAAGAAATTCTCGATCTGGACCGTTTCTACCCGACCCAAACAAGTAAATTCCGAAAAAAATAGCTGAAACATTTAAAAAATTAAAAAACTGCATTCTGGCACAATTTCAAGCCAAAACGGGTCGCGACAGGCCGAGAAAGTGAGAAAAAGAAATTCTCGATCTGGACCGTTTCTAGCCGACCGAAACTAGAAAATTCTGAAAAAAATAGCAGAAAAATTCAAAAAATTAAAAAACTGCATTCCGGCATCATTTCAAGTCAAAACGGGATGGGACAGACCTAGAAAGTGAGAAAAAGAAATCCTCAATCTGGACCGTTTCGACTCGACCCAAACTAGAAAATTTCGAAAAACGTAGTAAAAAAATTCAAAAAATTAAAAAACTGCATTCCGGCATCATTTCAAGCCAAAACGGGTCTGGACAGGTCGAGAAAGTGAGGAAAAGAAATTCTCGATCTGGACCGTTTCTATACGACCCAAAGTAGAAAATTCCGAAAAAAGTAGCAAAAAAACTCAAAAAATTAAAAAACCTCATTCTGGCAGTATTTCAAGCCAAAACGGGTCAGGAAAGGCTGAGAAAGAGAGAAAAAGAAATTATCGATCTGGACTGTTTCTACCAGACCCAAACTAGAAAATTCCGAAAAAATTAGCAAAAAAATTCGAAAAATTAAAAAACTGCATTCCGGTAATATTTCAAGCCAGAACGGGTTGGGACAGGCCGAGAAAGTGAGAAAAATAAATTCTCGATCTGGACCGTTTCTACCCGACCAAAACTAGGAAATTCCAAAAAAAGTAGCAAAAAAATTCAAAAAATTAAAAAACTGCATTCTGGCACTATTTCAAGCCAAAACGAGTCGGACAGGCCGAGAAAGTGGGAAAAAGAAATTCTCGATCTGGACCGTTTCTAGCCGACCCAAACTAGAAAATTCTGAAAAAAATAGCAGAAAAATTCAAAAAATTAAAAAACTGCATTCCAGCATCATTTCAAGCCGGGACAGACCTAGAAAGTGAGAAAAAGAAATTTTCAATTTGGACCGTTTCTACCCGACCCAAACTAGAAAAATTCCTAAAAAAGTAGCAAAAAAATTCAAAAAATTAAAAAACTGCATTCCGGCACTATTTCAAGCCAAAACGGGTCGGGACAGGCCGAGAAAGTGAGGAAAAGAAATTCTCGATCTGGACCGTTTCTATCCGACCCAAACTAGAAAATTCCGAAAAAAGTAGCAAAAAAACTCAAAAAATTAAAAAACCTCATTCTGGCAGTATTTCAAGCCAAAACGGGACAGGAAAGGCCGAGAAAGAGAGAAAAATAAATTTTCGATCTGGACTGTTTGTACCCGACCCAAACTAGAAAATTCCGAAAAAAGTAGTAAAAAAATTCAAAAAATTAAAAAACTGCATTCCGGCACTATTTCAAGCCAAAACGGGTCGGGACAGGCCGAGAAAGTGAGAAAAAGAAATTCTCGATCTGGACCGTTTCTACCCGACCCAAACTAGAAAATTCCGAAAAAAGTAGCAAAAAAATTCATAAAATTAAAAAACTGCATTCCGGCATCATTTCAAGCCAAAACAGGTCTGGAAAGACCAAGAAAGTGAGGAAAAGAAATTTTCGATCTGGACCGTTTCTATCCGACCCAAACTAGAAAATTTCGAAAAAAGTAGCAAAAAAATTCAAAAAATTGAAAAACTGCATTCTGACACTATTTCAAGCCAAAACGGGTCAGGACAGGTTGAGAAAGTGAGAAAAAGAAATTCTCGATATGGACCGCCTCTACCCGACCCAAATTAGAAAATTCTGAAAAAAATGGCAAAAAAATTCAAAAAATTAAAAAACTGCATTCCAGTATCATTTCAAGCCAAAACGGGATGGGACAGACCGAGAAAGTGAGAAAAAGAAATTCTCGATCTGGACCATTTCTACCCGACCCAAACTAGAAAATTCCGAAATAAGTTGCAAAAAAATTCAAAAAAGTAAAGAACTGCATTTTGGCATCATATCAAGCCAAAACGGGTCTGGACAGGCCGAGAAAATGAGGAAAAGAAATTCGCGATCTGGACCGTCTCAGTCCAACCCAAACTAGAAAATTTCAAAAAAAGTTGCAAAAAAATTCAAAAAATTAAAAAACTGCATTCCGGCACTATTTCAAGCCAAAACGGGTCGGGACAGGCCGAGAAAGTGAGGAAAAGAAATTCTCGATCTGGACCGTTTCTATCCGACCCAAACTAGAAAATTCCGAAAAAAGTAGCAAAAAAACTCAAAAAATTAAAAAACCTCATTCTGGCAGTATTTCAAGCCAAAACGGGACAGGAAAGGCCGAGAAAGAGAGAAAAATAAATTTTCAATCTGGACTGTTTGTACCCGACCCAAACTAGAAAATTCCGAAAAAAGTAGTAAAAAAATTCAAAAAATTAAAAAACTGCATTCCGGCACTATTTCAAGCCAAAACGGGTCGGGACAGGCCGAGAAAGTGAGAAAAAGAAATTCTCGATCTGGACCGTTTCTACCCGACCCAAACTAGAAAATTCCGAAAAAAGTAGCAAAAAAATTCATAAAATTAAAAAACTGCATTCCGGCATCATTTCAAGCCAAAACAGGTCTGGAAAGACCAAGAAAGTGAGGAAAAGAAATTTTCGATCTGGACCGTTTCTATCCGACCCAAACTAGAAAATTTCGAAAAAAGTAGCAAAAAAATTCAAAAAATTGAAAAACTGCATTCTGACACTATTTCAAGCCAAAAAGGGTCAGGACAGGTTGAGAAAGTGAGAAAAAGAAATTCTCGATATGGACCGCCTCTACCCGACCCAAACTAGAAAATTCTGAAAAAATGGCAAAAAAATTCAAAAAATTAAAAAACTGCATTCCAGTATCATTTCAAGCCAAAACGGGATGGGACAGACCGAGAAAGTGAGAAAAAGAAATTCTCGATCTGGACCGTTTCTATCCGACCCAAACTAGAAAATTTCGAAAAAAGTAGCAAAAAAATTCAAAAAATTGAAAAACTGCATTCTGACAATATTTCAAGCCAAAACGGGTCAGGACAGGTTGAGAAAGTGAGAAAAAGAAATTCTCGATATGGACCGCCTCTACCCGACCCAAACTAGAAAATTCTGAAAAAAATGGCAAAAAAATTCAAAAAATTAAAAAACTGCATTCCAGTATCATTTCAAGCCAAAACGGGATGGGACAGACCGAGAAAGTGAGAAAAAGAAATTCTCGATCTGGACCATTTCTACCCGACCCAAACTAGAAAATTCCGAAATAAGTAGCAAAAAAATTCAAAAAAGTAAAGAACTGCATTTTGGCATCATATCAAGCCAAAACGGGTCTGGACAGGCCGAGAAAATGAGGAAAAGAAATTCGCGATCTGGACCGTTTCAATCCGACCCAAACTAGAAAATTCCGAAAAAAGTAGCAAAAATATTCAAAAAATTAAAAAACTGCATTCCGCTAATATTTCAAGCCAAAACTGGTTGGGACAGGCCGAGAAAGTGGGAAAAAGAAATTCTCGATCTGGACCGTTTCTAGCCGACCCAAACTAGAAAATTCTGAAAAAAATAGCAGAAAAATTCAAAAAATTAAAAAACTGCATTCCAGCATCATTTCAAGCCGGGACAGACCTAGAAAGTGAGAAAAAGAAATTTTCAATTTGGACCGTTTCTACCCGACCCAAACTAGAAAAATTCCTAAAAAAGTAGCAAAAAAATTCAAAAAATTAAAAAACTGCATTCTGGTAATATTTCAAGCCAAAACTGGTCGGGATAGGCCGAGAAAGTGAGAAAAAGAAATTCTCTATCTGGACCGTTTCTATCCGACCCAAATTAGAAAATTCCAAAAAAATTAGCAAAAAAACTCAAAAAATTTAAAAACCTCATTCTGGCAGTATTTCAAGCCAAAACGTGTCAGGAAAGGCCGAGAAAGAGATAAAAAGAAATTCTCGATCTGGACCGTTTCTACCCGACCCAAACTAGAAAATTCAGAAAAAAGTAGCAAAAAAATTCGAAAAATTAAAAAACTGTATTCCGGCAATATTTCAAGCCAAAACGGGATGGGACAGACCTAGAAAGTGAGAAAAAGAAATTTTCAATCTGGACCGTTTCTACCCGACCCAAACTAGAAAATTCCGAAAAAAGTAGCAAAAAAATTCAAAAAATTAAAAAACTACATTCCGGCATCATTTCAAGCCAAAACGGGTCTGGACAGGCCGAGAAAGTGAAGAAACGAAATTCTCGATCGGACCGTTTCTATCCGACCCAAACTAGAAAATTCCATAAAATGTAGCAAAAAAACTCAAAAAATTAAAAAATCTCATTCTGGCAGTATTTCAAGCGAAAACGGGTCAGAAAAGGCCGAGAAAGTGAGAAAAAGAAATTCTCGATCTGGACCGTTTCTACCCGACCCAAACTAGAAAATTCAGAAAAAAGTAGCAAAAAAACTCAAAAAATTAAAAAACCTCATTCTAGCAGTATTTTAAGCCAAAACGGGTCAGAAAAGGCCGAGAATGAGAGAAAAAGAAATTATCGATCTGGATCGTTTCTACCCGACCCAAACTAGAAAATTCTGAAAAAATCAGCAAAAAAATTCGAAAAATTAAAAGACTGCATTTTGGCAATATTTCAAGCCAAAATGGGTCGGGGCAGCCTAAGAAAGTGAGAAAAAGAAATTCTCGATCTGGACCGTTTCTACCCGACCCAAACTAGGAAATTCCGAAAAAAGTACCAAAAAAATTCAAAAAATTAAAAAACTGCATTCTGGCACTATTTCAACCCAAAATGAGTCAGGACAGGCTGAGAAAGCGAGAAAAAGAAATTCTCGATCTGGACCGTTTCTAGACGACCCAAACTAGAAAATTCTGAAAAAATAGCAGAAAAATTAAAAAACTGCGTTCCAGCATCATTTCAAGCCAAAACGGGACGGGACAGACCTAGAAAGTGAGAAAATGAAATTCTTAATCTGGACCGTTTCTACCCGACTCAAACTAGAAAATTTCGAAAAAAGTAGCAGAAAAATTCAAAAAATTAAAAAACTACATTACGGCATTATTTCAAGCCAAAACTGGTCGGGACAGTTCGAGAAAGTGAGAAAAAGAAATCCTCGATCTGGACCGTTTCTATCCGACCCAAACTAGAAAATTCCGAAAAAAGTAGCAAAAAAATTCAAAAAATTAAAAAACTGCATTCTGGCATTATTTCAAGCCAATACTGGTCGGGACAGACTGAGAAAGTGAGAAAAAGAAATTCTCGATCTGGACCGTTTCTACCCGACCTAAACTAGAAAATTCCGAAAAAAGTAGAAAAAAAACTCAAAAAATTAAAGAACTGCATTTCGGCATCATATCAAGCCAAAACGGGTCTGGAAAGGCCGAGAAAATGAGGAAAAGAAATTCGCGATCTGGACCATTTCAATCCGACCCAAACTAGAAAATTTCGAAAAAAGTAGCAAAAAAATTCAAAAAATTAAAAAACTGCATTCCGGCATTATTTCAAGCCAAAACTGGTCGGGACAGACCGAGAAAGTGCGAAAAAGAAATTCTCGACCTGGACCGTTTCTATCCGACCCAAACTAGAAAATTCCGAAAAAAGTAGCAAAAAAAATTCAAAAAATTAAAAAACTGCATTCCGGCACTATTTCAAGCCAAAACTGGTCGGGACAGGCCGAGAAAGTGAGAAAAAGAAATTCTCGATCTGGACCGTTTCAATCCGACCCAAACTAGAAAATTTCGAAAAAAGTAGTAAAAAAATTCAAAAAACTAAAAAACTGCATTCCGGCATTATTTAAAGCCAAAACTGGTCGGGACAGGCCGAGAAAGTGAGAAAAAGAAATTCTCGATCTGGACCGTTTCTATCCGACCCAAACTAGAAAATTCCGAAAAAAGTAGCAAAAAAATTCGAAAAATTAAAAAACTGCTTTCCGGTAATATTTCAAGCCAAAACGGGACGGGACAGAACGAGAAAGAGAGAAAAAGAAATCCTCAATCTGGACCGTTTCGACCCGACCCAAACTAGAAAATTTCGAAAAACGTAGCAAAAAAATTAAAAAACTGCATTCTGGCACTATTTCAAGCCAAAACGGGTCGGGACAGGGCGAGAAAGAGAGAAAAAGAAATTCTCGATCTGGACCGTTTCTACCCGACCCAAACTAGAAAATTCCGAAAAAAGTAGCAAAAAAATTCAAAAAATAAAAAAACTGCATTCCGGCATCATTTCAAGCCAAAACGGGTCTGGACAGACTGAGAAAGTGAGGAAAAGAAATTCTCGATCTGCACCGTTTCTATCCGACCCAAACTAGAAAATTTCGAAAAAAGTAGCAAAAAAATTCAAAAAATTAAAAAACTGCATTCTGGCACTATTTCAAGCCAAAACGGGTCTGGACAGGCCGAGAAAGTGAGAAAAAGAAATTCTCGATCTGGACCGTTTCTACCCGGCTCAAACTAGAAAATCTGAAAAAAATAGCAGAAAAATTCAAAAAATAAAAAACTGCATTACGGCACTATTTCAAGCCACTACGGGTCGTGACAGGCCGAGAAAGAGAGAAAAAGAAATTCTCGATCTGGACCGTTTCTACCCGACCCAAACTAGAAAATTCCGAAAAGAGTAGCAAAAAAATTCAAAAAATTAAAAAACTGCATTCCGGCATCATTTCAAGCCAAAACGAGTTGGGACAGACCTAGAAAGTGAGAAAATGAAATCCTTAATCTGGATCGTTTCTACCCGACCTAAACTAGAAAATCCCGAAATACGTAACAAAAAAATTCAAAAAATTAAAAAACTGCATTTTGGCATCATATCAAGCCAAAACGGGTCTGGACAGGTAGAGAAAACGAGGAAAAGAAATTCGCGATCTGGACCGTTTCTACCCGACCCAAACTAGAAAATTTCGAAAAAAGTAGCAAAAAATTTCAAAAAATTAAAAAACTGCATTCTGGCATCATTTCAACCCAAACGGGTCTGGACAGGCCGAGAAAGTGAGGAAAAGAAATTCTCAATCTGGACCGTTTCAATCCGACCCAAACTAGAAAATTTCGAAAAAAGTAACAAAAAAATTCAAAAAATTAAAAAAACTGCATTCTGGCACTATTTCAAGCCAAAACGGATCAATACAGACCGAGAAAGTGAGAAAAAGAAATTCTCGATCTGGACCGTTTCTATCCGACCTAAAACTAGAAAATTCTGAAAAAAGTAGCAAAAAAATTCAAAAAATTAAAAAACTGCATTCCGGCACTATTTCAAGCCAAAACGGGTTGGGACCGACCGAGAAAGAGAGAAAAAGAAATTCTCGATCTGGACCGTTTCTACACGACCCAAACTAGAAAATTCCGAAAAAAGTAGCAAAAAAATTCAAAAATTAAAAAACTGCATTCCGACATCATTTCAAGCCAAAACGGGTTTGGACAGGCCGAGAAAGTGTGGAAAAGAAATTCTCGATCTGGACCGTTTCTATCCGACTCAAACTAGAAAATTCCGAAAAAAGTAACAAAAAAATTCAGATAATTAAAAAACTGCATTCTGGCAATATTTCAAGCCAAAACGGGTCAGGACAGGCCGAGAAAGTGAGAAAAAGAAATTCTCGATCTGGACCGTTTCTACCCGACCCAAACAAGTAAATTCCGAAAAAAATAGCTGAAACATTTAAAAAATTAAAAAACTGCATTCTGGCACAATTTCAAGCCAAAACGGGTCGCGACAGGCCGAGAAAGTGAGAAAAAGAAATTCTCGATCTGGACCGTTTCTAGCCGACCGAAACTAGAAAATTCTGAAAAAAATAGCAGAAAAATTTAAAAAATTAAAAAACTGCATTCCGGCATCATTTCAAGTCATAACGGGATGGGACAGACCTAGAAAGTGAGAAAAAGAAATCCTCAATCTGGACCGTTTCGACCCGACCCAAACTAGAAAATTTCGAAAAACTTAGTAAAAAAATTCAAAAAATTAAAAAACTGCATTCCGGCATCATTTCAAGCCAAAACGGGTCTGGACAGGTCGAGAAAGTGAGGAAAAGAAATTCTCGATCTGGACCGTTTCTATACGACCCAAAGTAGAAAATTCCGAAAAAAGTAGCAAAAAAACTCAAAAAATTAAAAAACCTCATTCTGGCAGTATTTCAAGCCAAAACGGGTCAGGAAAGGCTGAGAAAGAGAGAAAAAGAAATTATCGATCTGGACTGTTTCTACCAGACCCAAACTAGAAAATTCCGAAAAAATTAGCAAAAAAATTCGAAAAATTAAAAAACTGCATTCCGGTAATATTTCAAGCCAGAACGGGTTGGGACAGGCCGAGAAAGTGAGAAAAATAAATTCTCGATCTGGACCGTTTCTACCCGACCAAAACTAGGAAATTCCAAAAAAAGTAGCAAAAAAATTCAAAAAATTAAAAAACTGCATTCTGGCACTATTTCAAGCCAAAACGAGTCGGACAGGCCGAGAAAGTGGGAAAAAGAAATTCTCGATCTGGACCGTTTCTAGCCGACCCAAACTAGAAAATTCTGAAAAAAAATAGCAGAAAAATTCAAAAAATTAAAAAACTGCATTCCAGCATCATTTCAAGCCGGGACAGACCTAGAAAGTGAGAAAAAGAAATTTTCAATTTGGACCGTTTCTACCCGACCCAAACTAGAAAAATTCCTAAAAAAGTAGCAAAAAAATTCAAAAAATTAAAAAACTGCATTCCGGCACTATTTCAAGCCAAAACGGGTCGGGACAGGCCGAGAAAGTGAGGAAAAGAAATTCTCGATCTGGACCGTTTCTATCCGACCCAAACTAGAAAATTCCGAAAAAAGTAGCAAAAAAACTCAAAAAATTAAAAAACCTCATTCTGGCAGTATTTCAAGCCAAAACGGGACAGGAAAGGCCGAGAAAGAGAGAAAAATAAATTTTCGATCTGGACTGTTTGTACCCGACCCAAACTAGAAAATTCCGAAAAAAGTAGTAAAAAAATTCAAAAAATTAAAAAACTGCATTCCGGCACTATTTCAAGCCAAAACGGGTCGGGACAGGCCGAGAAAGTGAGAAAAAGAAATTCTCGATCTGGACCGTTTCTACCCGACCCAAACTAGAAAATTCCGAAAAAAGTAGCAAAAAAATTCATAAAATTAAAAAACTGCATTCCGGCATCATTTCAAGCCAAAACAGGTCTGGAAAGACCAAGAAAGTGAGGAAAAGAAATTTTCGATCTGGACCGTTTCTATCCGACCCAAACTAGAAAATTTTGAAAAAAGTAGCAAAAAAATTCAAAAAATTGAAAAACTGCATTCTGACACTATTTCAAGCCAAAAAGGGTCAGGACAGGTTGAGAAAGTGAGAAAAAGAAATTCTCGATATGGACCGCCTCTACCCGACCCAAACTAGAAAATTCTGAAAAAAATGGCAAAAAAATTCAAAAAATTAAAAAACTGCATTCCAGTATCATTTCAAGCCAAAACGGGATGGGACAGACCGAGAAAGTGAGAAAAAGAAATTCTCGATCTGGACCGTTTCTATCCGACCCAAACTAGAAAATTTCGAAAAAAGTAGCAAAAAAATTCAAAAAATTGAAAAACTGCATTCTGACAATATTTCAAGCCAAAACAGGTCAGGACAGGTTGAGAAAGTGAGAAAAAGAAATTCTCGATATGGACCGCCTCTACCCGACCCAAACTAGAAAATTCTGAAAAAAATGGCAAAAAAATTCAAAAAATTAAAAAACTGCATTCCAGTATCATTTCAAGCCAAAACGGGATGGGACAGACCGAGAAAGTGAGAAAAAGAAATTCTCGATCTGGACCATTTCTACCCGACCCAAACTAGAAAATTCCGAAATAAGTAGCAAAAAAATTCAAAAAAGTAAAGAACTGCATTTTGGCATCATATCAAGCCAAAACGGGTCTGGACAGGCCGAGAAAATGAGGAAAAGAAATTCGCGATCTGGACCGTTTCAATCCGACCCAAACTAGAAAATTCCGAAAAAAGTAGCAAAAATATTCAAAAAATTAAAAAACTGCATTCCGCTAATATTTCAAGCCAAAACTGGTTGGGACAGGCCGAGAAAGTGAGAAAAAGAAATTCTCGATCTGGACCGTTTCTATCCGACCCAAATTAGAAAATTCCAAAAAAATTAGCAAAAAAATACAAAAAATTTAAAAACCTCATTCTGGCAGTATTTCAAGCCAAAACGTGTCAGGAAAGGCCGAGAAAGAGAGAAAAAGAAATTCTCGATCTGGACCGGTTCTACCCGACCCAAACTAGAAAATTCCGAAAAAAGTAGCAAAAAAATTCGAAAAATTAGAAAACTGTATTCCGGCAATATTTCAAGCCAAAACGGGTTGGGACAGACCTAGAAAGTGAGAAAAAGAAATTTTCAATCTGGACCGTTTCTACCCGACCCAAACTAGAAAATTCCGAAAAAAGTATCAAAAAAATTAAAAAACAGCATTCTGGCACTATTTCAAGCAAAAACGGGTTGGGAAAGGCCGAGAAAGAGAGAAAAAGAAATTCTCGATCTGGACCGTTTCTATCCGACCCAAATTAGAAAATTCCAAAAAAAATGGCAAAAAAATACAACAAATTTAAAAACCTCATTCTGGCAGTATTTCAAGCCAAAACGTGTCAGGAAAGGCCGAGAAAAAGAGAAAAAGAAATTCTCGATCTGGACCGTTTCTACCTGACCCAAACTAGAAAATTTTGAAAAAAATAGTAGAAAAATTTTAAAAACTAAGAAACTGCATTCTGGCACTATTTCAAGCCAAAACACCGGGACAGGCCGTGAAAGAGAGAAAAAAAAATTCTTAATCTTGACCGTTTCTACCCGACCCAAACTTGAAAATTCCGAAAAAAGTAGCAAAAAAATTCAAAAAATTGAAAAACTGCATTCCGGCATTATTTCAAGCCAAAACTAGTCGAGACAGGCTGAGAAAGTGAGAAAAAGAAATTCTCGATCTGGACTGTTTCTATCCGACCCAAACTAGAAAATTCCGAAAAAAGTACCAAAAAAATTCAAAAAATTAAAAAACTGCATTCCGGCACTATTTCAAGCCAAAACGGGTCGGGACAGGCCGAGAAAGAGAAAAAGATATTCTTCATCTGGACCGTTTCTACCCGACCCAAACTACAAAATTTCGAAAAAAGTAGCAAAAAAATTCAAAAAATTAAAAAACTGCATTCCGGCATCATTTCAAGCCAAAACGGGGATGGGGCAGACCTAGAAAGTGAGGAAAAGAAATTCTCGATCTGGACCGTTTCTACCCGACCCAAACTACAAAATTTCGAAAAAAAGTAGCAAAAAAATTCAAAAAATTAAAAAACTGCATTCCGGCATCATTTCAAGCCAAAACGGGGATGGGGCAGACCTAGAAAGTGAGGAAAAGAAATTCTCGATCTGGACCGTTTCTACCCGACCCAAACAAGAAAATTCCGAAAAAAGTAGTAAAAAAATTCAAAAAATTAAAAAACTGCATTCCGACATCATTTCAAGCCAAAACGGGTCTGGACGGGCCGAGAAAGTGTGGAAAAGAAATTCTCGATCTGGATCGTTTCTATCCGACCCAAACTAGAAAATTCCGAAAAAAGTAGCAAAAAAATTCAAAAAATTAAAAAACTGCATTCCGACATCAGTTCAAGCCAAAACGGGTCTGGACAGGCTGAGAAAGTGTGGAAAAGAAATTCTCGATCTGGACCATTTCTATCCGACGCAAACTAGAAAATTCCGAAAAAAGTAGCAAAAAAATTCAAAAAATTAAAAAACTGCATTCTGGCACAACTTCAAGCCAAAACGGGCCGCGACAGGCTGAGAAAGTGAGAAAAAGAAATTCTCGATCTGGACCGTTTCTAGCCGACCCAAACTAGAAAATTCTGAAAAAAATAGCAGAAAAATTCAACAAATTAAAAAACTGCATTCCAGCACTATTTCAAGCCAAAAAGGGTCGGGACAGGCCGAGAAAGTGAGAAAAAGAAATACTCGATCTGGACCGTTTCTACCCGAGCCAAACTAAAAAATTCCGAAAAAAATAGCAGAAAAATTCAAAAAACTAAAAAACTGCATTACGGCACTATTTCAAGCCAAAACGGGTCTTGACAGGCCAAGAAAGAGAGAAAAAGAAATTCTCGATCTGGACCGTTTCTACCCGACCCAAACTAGAAAATTCCGAAAAAAGTAGCAAAAAAATTCAAAAAACTAAAAAACTGCATTCCGGCATCATTTCAAGCCAAAACGAGATGGGACAGACCTAGAAAGTGAGAAAATGAAATTCTCAATCTGGACCGTTTCTACCCGAAATAAGTAGCAAAAAAAATTCAAAAAATTAAAGAACTGCATTCCTGCACTATTTCAAGCCAAAACTGGTCGGGACAGGCCGAGAAAGTGAGAAAAAGAACTTCTCGATCTGGACCGTTTCAATCCGACCCAAACTAGAAAATTTCGAAAAAGTAGCAAAAAAATTCAAAAAATTAAAAAACTGCATTCCGGCATTATTTCAAGCCAAAACTGGTCGGGACAGGCCGAGAAAGTGAGAAAAAGAAATTCTCGATCTGACCGTTTCTATCCGACCCAAACTAGAAAATTCCGAAAAAAGTAGGAAAAAAATTCGAAAAATTAAAAAACTGCATTCCGGTAATATTTCAAGCCAAAACGGGACGGGACAGGCCGAGAAACTGAGAAAAAGAAATTTTCGATCTGGACCGTTTCTACCCGACCCAAACTAGGAAATTCCAAAAAAAGTAGCAAAAATATTCAAAAAATTAAAAAATTGCATTCTGGCACTATTTCAAGCCAAAACAAGTCAGGACAAGCCGAGAAAGTGAGAAAAAAAAATTCTCGATCTGAACCGTTTCTAGACGACCCAAACTAGAAAATTCTTAAAAAAAATAGCAGAAAAATTCAAAAAATTAAAAAACTGCATTCCAGCATCATTTCAAGCCAAAACGGGATAGGACAGACCTAGAAAGTGAGAAAAAGAAACTCTCAATCTGGACCGTTTCTACCCGACAAAAACTAGAAAATTTCGAAAAAAGTAGCAAAAAAATTCAAAAAATTAAAAAACTACATTCCAGCTTTATTTCAACCCAAAACTGGCCGGGACAGGCTGAGAAAGTGAGAAAAAGAAATTCTCGATCTGTATCGTTTCTACCCGACTCAAACTAGAAAATTCTGAAAAAAATAGCAGAAAAATTCAAAAAACTAAGAAACTGCATTCCGCCACTATTTCAGGCCAAAACAGGTCCGGACAGGCCAAGAAAGTGAGAAAAAGAAATTCTCGATCTGGACCGTTTCTACCCGACCCAAACTAGAAAATTCCTTAAAAAAATAGCAAAAAAATTCAAAAAATTAAAAAACTACATTCTGGCACTATTTCAAGCAAAAATGGGTTAGGATAGGCCGAGAAAATGAGAAAAAGAAATTCTCTATCTGGACCGTTTCTAGTCGACCCAAACTAGAAAATTCAGAAAAAAATAGCAGAAAAATTCAAAAAAATTAATAAACTGCATTCCGGCATCATTTCAAGTCAAAAGGGGATGGGACAGACCTAGAAAGAGAGAAAAAAAATCCTCAATCTGGACCGTTTCGACACGACCCAAAATAGAAAATTTCGAAAAACGTAGCAAAAAAATTAAAAAAATTATAAAACTGCATTCTGGCACTATTTAAAGCCAAAATGGGTCGGGACAGGGCGAGAAAGTGAGAAAAAAAAATTCTCGATCTGGACCGTTTCTACCCGACCCAAACAAGAAAATCTGTAAAAAATAGCAGAAAAATTCAAAAAACTAAAAAACTGCATTACGGCACTATTTCAAGCCAAAACGGGCCGTGACAACCCGAGAAAGAGAGAAAAAGAAATTCTCGATCTGGACCGTTTCTACCCGACCCAAACTATAAAATTCCGAAAAATGTAGCAAAAAAATTCAAAAAATTAAAGAACTGCATTTTGGCATCATATCAAGCGAAAACGGGTCGGGACAGAGCGAGAAAGTGAGAAAAAGAAATTCTCGATCTGACCGTCTCTATCCGACCCAAACTAGAAAATTCCGAAAAAAGTAGCAAAAAAATTCGAAAAATTAGAAAACTGTATTCCGGCAATATTTCAAGCCAAAACGGGATGGGACAGGCCGAGAAAGTGAGAAAAAGAAATTCTCGTTCTAGACCGTTTCTATCCGACCGAAACTAGAAAATTCTGAAAAAAGTAGCAAAAAAATTCGAAAAATTAAAAAACTGCATTCCGGCTCTATTTCAAGCCAAAACGGGTCGGGACAGGCCGATAAAGAGAGAAAAAGAAATTCTCGATCTAGACCGTTTCTACCCGACCCAAATTAGAAAATTTCGAAAAAAGTAGCAAAAAAATTCAAAAAAATAAAAAACTGCATTCCGGCACTATTTCAAGCCAAAACGGGTCGGGACAGGCCGAGAAAGTGAGAAAAAGAAATTCTCGTTCTAGACCGTTTCTATCCGACCCAAACTAGAAAATTCCGAAAAAAGTAGCAAAAAAATTCGAAAAATTAACAAACTGCATTCTGGCACTATTTCAAGCCAAAATGGGTCGGGACAGGCCGAGAAAGCGAGAAAAAGAAATTCTCGATCTGGACCGTTTCTACCCGACCAAAACTAGAAAATTCAGAAAAAAAATAGCGCCAAAACGGGTCAGGAAAGGCCGAGAAAGAGAGAAAAAGAAATTCTCGATCTGGATCGTTTCTACCCGGCCTAAACTAGAAAATGCCGAAAAAACCAGCAAAAAAATTCAAAAAATTAAAAAACTGCATTCCGGCATCATTTCAAGTCAAAACGGGTCTGGACTGGCCGAGAAAATGAGGAAAAGAAATTCACCATCTGAACCGTTTCTATCCGACCCAAACTAGAAAATTCCGAAAAAAGTAGAAAAAAAATTCAAAAAATTAAAAAACTACATTCCGGCATTATTTCAAGCCAAAACTGGTCGGGACAGGCCGAGAAAATGAGTAAAAGAAATTCTCGATCTGGACCGTTTCTATCCGACCCAAACCAGAAAATTTCGAAAAAAGTAGCAAAAAAATTAAAAAAATTAAAAAACTGCATTCCGGCACTATTTCAAGTCAAAACGGGTCGGGACAGGCCGAGAAAGAGAGAAAAAGAAATTCTCGATCTGGACCGTTTCTCCCCGACCCAAACTAGAAAATTCCGAAAAAAGTAGCAAAAAAATTCAAAAAATTAAAAAACTGCATTCTGACATCATTTCAAGCCAAAGCGGGTCTGGACAGGCCGAGAAAGTGAGGAAAAGAAATTCTCGATCTGGACCGTTTCTACCTGACCCAAACTAGAAAATTCAGAAAAAAGTAGCAAAAAAACTTAAAAAATTTAAAAACCTCATTCTGGCAGTATTTCAAGCCAAAACGGGTCAGGAAAGGCCGAGAAAGAGAGAAAAAGAAATTCTCGATCTGGACCGTTTCAACCCGACCCAAACTAGAAAATTCCGAAAAAATTAGAAAAAAAATTAAAAAATTAAAAAACTGCATTCCGGCATTATTTGAAGCCAAAACTGGTCGGGACAGACCGAGAAAGTGAGAAAAAGAAATTCTCGATCTGGACCATTTCTACCCGACCCAAACTAGAAAATTCCGAAAAAAGTAGCAAAAAAACTCAAAAAATTAAAAAACCTCATTCTGGCGGTATTTCAAGCCAAAACGAGTCAGGAAAGGCCGAGAAAGTGAGGAAAAGAAATTCTCGATCTGGACCGTTTCTATACGACCCAAACTAGAAAATTCCGAAAAAAATAGCAGAAAAATTCAAAAAATTAAAAAACTGCATTCTGGCACTATTTCAAGCCAAAAAGGGTCAGGACAGGCCAAGAAAGTGAGAAAAAGAAATTCTCGATCTGGACCGTTTCTAGCCGACACAAACTAGAAAATTCTGAAAAAAATAGCAGAAAAATTCAAAAAATTAAAAAACTGCATTCCAGCATCATTTCAAGCCAAAACGGGACGGGACAGACCTAGAAAGTGAGAAAAAGAAATTCTCAATCTGGACCGTTTCTACCCGACCCAAACTAGAAAATTCAGAAAAAAGTAGCAAAAAAATTGAAAAAATTAAAAAACTGCATTCCTGCATTATTTCAGGCCAAAACTGGTCGGGACAGGCTGAGAAAGAAAGAAAAAGACATTCTCGATCTGGACCGTTTCTACCCGACCCAAACTAGAAAATTCCGAAAAAAGTAGCAAAAAAATTTGAAAAATTAAAAAACTGTATTCCGGCAATATTTCAAGCTAAAACGGGTCGGGACAGGCCGAGAAAGAGGGAAAAATAAATTCTCGGTCTGGACCATTTCTACCCGAGCCAAACCCGAAAATTCCGAAAAAAGTAGCAAAGAAATTAAAAAAATTAAAAAACTGCATTCCATCATTATTTAGAACTGGTCGGGACAGGCCGAGAAAGATAGAAAAAGATATTCTCGATCTGGACTGTTTCTACCCGACCCAAACTAGAAAATTCCGAAAAAAGTAGCAAAAAAATTTGAAAAATTAAAAAACTGTATTCCGGCAATATTTAAAGCCAAAACGGGACGGGACAGGCCGAGAAGGAGAGAAAAATAAATTCTCGATCTGGACCATTTCTACCTGAGCCAAACAAGAAAATTCCGAAAAAAGTAGCAAAAAAATTCAAAAAATTAAAAAACTGCATTCCGTTATTATTTCAGACCAAAACTGGTCGGGACAGGCCGAGAAAGAGAGAAAAAGACATTCTCGATCTGGACCGTTTCTACCCGACCCAAACTAGAAAATTCCGAAAAAAGTAGCAAAAAAACTCAAAAAATTAAAAAACCTCATTCTGGGACTATTTCAAGCCAAAACGGGTCAGGAAAGGCCAAGAAAGAGGGAAAAAGAAATTCTCGATCTGGACAGTTTCTACCCGACCCAAAATAGAAAATTCCGAAAAAAGTAGCAAAAAAATTCAAAAAATTAAAAAACTGCATTCCGGCACCATTTCAAGCCAAAGCGGGATGGGACAGACCTAGAAAGTGAGAAAAAGAAATTCTCAATCTGGACCGTTTATACCCAACCTAAACTAGAAAATTCCGAAAAAAGTAGCAAAAAAATTAAAAAACTTAAAAAACTGCATTCCGGCACTATTTCAAGCCAAAACTGGTCGGGACAGGCCGAGAAAGTGAGAAAAAGAAATTCTCGATCTGGACCGTTTCTAGCCGACCCAAACTAGAAAATTCTGAAAAAAATAGCAGAAAAATTCAAAAAACTAAAAAACTGCATTCTGGCATCATTTCAAGCCAAAACGGGACAGGACAGACCTAGAAAGTGGGAAAAAGAAATTCTCAATCTGGACCGTTTCTACTCGACCCAAACTAGAAAATTATGAAAAAAGTAGCAAAAAAATTCAAAAAATTAAAAAACTGCATTCCGGCACTATTTCAAGCCAAAACGGGTCGGGACTGTCCGAGAAAATGAGAAAAAGAAATTCTCGATCTGGACCGTTTCTTCTCGACCAAAACTAGAAAATTCAGGAAAAAAATAACAGAAAAATTCAAAAATTTAAAAAACTGCATTCCGGCATCATTTCAACCAAAATGGGACTGAACAGACCTAGAAAGTGAGAAAAAGAAATTCTCAATCGGGACCGTTTCTACCAGACCCAATCTAGAAAATTTCGAAAAAAGTAGCAAAAAAATTCAAAAAATTGCATTCCGGCACTATTTCAAGCCAAAACGGGTCGGGACAGGCCGAGAAAGTGAGAAAAAGAAATTCTCGATCCGGACCGTTTCTACCCGACCCAAACTAGAAAATTCTGAAAAAAATTGCAGAAAAATTCAAAAAACTAAAAAACTGCATTCCGGCACTATTTCAAGGTAAAACGGGTCGAGAGAGGCCGAGAAAGAGAGAAAAAGAAATTCTCGATCTGGACCGTTTCTATCCGACCCAAACTAGAAAATTCCGAAAAAAGTAGCAAAAAATTAAAAAACTACATTCCATCACTATTTCAAGCCAAATCGGGTCGGGACAGGCTGTGAAAGTGAGAAAAAGAAATTCTCGATCTGGACCGTTTCTATTCAACCCAAACTAGAAAATTCCGAAAAAAGTAGCAAAAAAATTCAGAAAATTAAAAAACTGCATTCCAGCATCATTTCAAGCCAAAACGGGTCTGGACAGGCCGATAAAGTGAGAAAAAGAAATTCTTGATCTGGACCGTTTCTACCCGAGCCAAACTAGGAAATTCCAAAAAAAGTAGCAAAAAATTAAAAAAATTAAAAAACTGCATTCTGGCACTATTTCAAGCCAAAACGAGTCAGGACAGACCGTGAAAGTGAGAAAAAGAAATTCTCGATCTGGACCGTTTCTAGCCGACCCAAACTAGAAAATTCTGAAAAAAATAGCAGAAAAATTCAAAAAACTAAAAAACTGCATTCCGGCAACATTTCAAGCCAAAACGGGACGGGACAGACCTTGAAAGTGGGAAAAGAAATCTTCAATCTGGATCGTTTCTACTCGACCAAAACTAGAAAATTATGAAAAAAGTAGCAAAAAAATTCAAAAAATTAAAAAACTACATTCCGGCATTATTTCAAGCCAAAACGGGATAAGTCAGACCTAGAAAGTGAGAAAAAGAAATTCTCAATCTGGACCGTTTCTACCTGACCTAAAGTAGAAAATTCCGAAAAAAGTAGCAAAAAAATTCAAAAAATTAAAAACTGCATTCCGGCATCATTTCAAGCCAAAACGGGTCTGGACAGGCCGAGAAAGTGAGGAAAAGAAATTCTCGATATTGACCGTTTCTATCCGACGGAAACTAGAAAATTCCGAAAAAAGTAGCAAAAAAATTCAAAAAATTAAAAAACTGCATTCCGACATTATTTCAAACCAAAACTGGTCGGGGCAGGCCGAGAAAGTGAGAAAAAGAAATTCTCGATCTGGACCGTTTCTATCCGACCCAAACTAGAAAATTCCGAAAAAAGTAGCAAAAGAATTCAAAAAATTAAAAAACTGCATTCCGGCACTATTTCAAGCCAAAAGTGGTCGGGACAGGCCGAGAAAGTGAGAAAAAGAAATTCTCGATCTGGACCGTTTCTACCCGACCCAAACTAGAAAATTCCGAAAAAAGTGGCAAAAAAACTCAAAAAATTTAAAAACCACATTCTGGCAGTATTTCAAGCTAAAACGGGTCAGGAAAGGCCGAGAAGGAGAGCAAAAGAAATTCTCGATCTGGACCGTTTCTACCCGACCCAAAATAGAAAATTCTGAAAAAAGTAGCCAAAAAATTTAAAAAAATTAAAAAAATGCATTTCGGCATCATTTCAAGCCAAAACAGGATGGGACAGACCTTGAAAGTAAGAAAAAGAAATTCTCAATCTGGATCGTTTCTACCCAACCTCAACTAGAAAATTCCGAAAAAAGCAGCAAAAAAATTCAAAAAATTAAAAAACTGCATTCCGGCATCATTTCAAGTCAAAACGGGTCTGGACTGGCCGAGAAAATGAGGAAAAGAAGTTCGCCATCTGGACCGTTTCTATCCGACCCAAACTAGAAAATTCCGAAAAAAGTAGCAAAAAAATTCAAAAAATTAAAAAACTGTATTCTGGCATTATTTGAAGCCAAAACTGGTCGGGACAGGCTGAGAAAATGAGAAAAAGAAATTCTCGATCTGGACCGTTTCTATCCGACCCAAACTAGAAAATTCTGAAAAAAGTAGCAAAAAAATTCAAAAAATTAAAAAACTGCATTTCGGCACTATATCAAGCCAAAACAGGTCGGGGCAGGCCGAGAAAGAGAGAAAAAGAAATTCTTGATCTGGACCATTTCTGCCCGACCCAAACTAGAAAATTCCGAAAAAAGTAGCAAAAAAATTCAAAAAATTAAAAAACTGCATTCTGGCATCATTTCGAGCCAAAACGGGTCTGGACAGGCCGAGAAAGTGAGGAAAAGAAATTCTCGATCTGGACCGTTTCTATCCAACGGAAACTAGAACATTCCGAAAAAAGTAGCAAAAAAATTCAAAAAATTAAAAAACTGCATTCCGACATTATTTCAAACCAAAACTGGTCGGGACAGCCCGAGAAAGTGAGAAAAAGAAATTCTCGATCTGGACCGTTTCTATCCGACCCAAACTAGAAAATTCCGAAAAAAGTAGCAAAAAAACTCAAAAAATTAAAAAACTGCATTCCGGCATTATTTCAAGCCAAAACTGGCCGGGACAGGCCGAGAAAGTGAGAAAAAGAATTCTCGATCTGGACCGTTTCTACCCGACCCAAACTAGAAAATTCCGAAAAAAGTAGCAAAAAAATTCAAAAAATTAAAAAACTACATTCCAGCTTTATTTCAAGCCAAAACTGGTCGGGACAGGCCGAGAAAGTGAGAAAAAGAAATTCTCGATCTGGACCGTTTCTACCCGACCCAAACTAGAAAATTCCGAAAAAAAGTAGCAAAAAAATTCAAAAAATTAAAAAACTGCATTCCAGCATTATTTCAAGCCAAAACTGGTCGGGACAGGCCGAGAAAGTGAGAGAAAGAAATTCTCGATCTGGACCGATTCTACCCGACCCAAACTAGAAAATTCCGAAAAAAAGTAGCAAAAAAATTCAAAAAATTAAAAAACTGCATTCCAGCATTATTTCAAGCCAAAACTGGTCGGGACAGGCTGAGAAAGTGAGAAAAAGAAATTCTCGATCTGGACCGTTTCTACCCGACCCAAACTAGAAAATTCCGAAAAAAAGTAGCAAAAAAACTCAAAAAATTAAAAAACCTTATTCTGGCAGTATTTCAAGCCAAAAAAGGTCAGGAAAGGCCAAAAAAGAGAGAAAAAGAAATTATCGTTCTAGACTGTTTCTATCGACCCAAATTAGAAAATTCCGAAAAAATTAGCAAAAAAATTCGAAAAATTAAAAAACTGCATTCCGGCAATATTTCAAGCCAAAACGGGTCGGGACAGGCTGAGAAAGTGAGAAAAAGAAATTCTCGATCTAGGCCGTTTCTACCCGACCCAAATTAGGAAATTCCAAAAAAAGTAGCAAAAAAATTCAAAAAATTCAAAAACTGCATTCTGGCACAATTTCAAGCCAAAACGAATCAGGACAGGCCGAGAAAGTGAGAAAAAGAAATTCTCGATCTGGACCGTTTCTGGCTGACCCAAACTAGAAAATTCTGAAAAAAATAGCAGAAAAATTCAAAAAATTAAAAAACTGCATTCCAGCATCATTTCAAGCCAAAACGGGACGGGACAGACCTAGAAAGTGAGAAAAAGAAGTTCTCAATCTGGACCATTTCTACCCGACCCAAACTAGAATATTCCGAAAAAAGTAGCAAAAAAATTCAAAAAATTAAAAAACTGCATTCTGGCATCATTTCAAGCCAAAACGGGTCTGGACAGGCCGAGAAAGTGAGGAAAATAAATTCTCGATCTGGACCGTTTCTATCCGACCCAAACTAGAAAATTCCGAAAAAAGTAGCAAAAAAACTCACAAAATTAAAAAACCTCATTCTGGCACTATTTCAAGCCAAAACGGGTCAGGAAAGGCCAAGAAAGAGAGAAAAAGAAATTCTCGATCTGGACAGTTTCTACCCGACCCAAAATAGAAAATTCAGAAAAAATTAGCAAAAAAATAAAAAAAAATGCATTCCGGCATCATTTCAAGCCAAAACGGGATGGGACAGACCTAGAAAGTGAGAAAAAGAAATTCTCAATCTGGATCGTTTTTACCCGACCTAAACTAGAAAATTTCGAAAAAAGCAGCAAAAAAATTCAAAAAATTAAAAAACTGCATTCCGGCATCATTTCCAGTCGAAACGGGTCTGGGCTGGCCGAGAAAATGTGGAAAAGAAATTCGCCATCTGGACCGTTTCTATCCGACCCAAACTAGAAAATTCCGAAAAAAGTAGCAAAAAAATTCAAAAAATTAAAAAACTGCATTCCAGCATTATTTCAAGCCAAAACTGGTCGGGACAGGCCGAGAAAATGAGAAAAAAAAATTCTCTATCTGGATCATTTCTATCCGACCCAAACTAGAAAATTCCGAAAAAAGTAGCAAAAAAATTCAAAAAATTAAAAAACTGCATTTCGGCACTATTTCAGGCCAAAACGGGTCGAGGCAGGCCGAGAAAGAGAGAAAAAGAAATTCTCGATCTGGATCGTTTCTGCCCGTCCCAAACTAGAAAATTCCGAAAAAAGTAGCAAAAAAATTCAAAAAACTAAAAAACTGCATTCTGGCATCATTTCAAGCCAAAACGGGTCTGGACAGGCCGAGAAAGTGAGGAAAAGAAATTCTCGATCTGGACCGTTTCTATCCGACCCAAACTAGAAAATTCCGAAAAAAGTAGCAAAAAAATTCAAAAAAATTAAAAAACAGCATTCCGACATCATTTCAAGCCAAAACTGGTCGGGACAGGCCGAGAAAGTGAGAAAAAGAAATTCTCGATCTGGACCGTTTCTACCCGACCCAAATTAGAAAATTCCGAAAAAAGTAGCGAAAAAATTCAAAAAATTAAAAAACTACATTCCGGCATTATTTCAAGCCAAAACTGGTTGGGACAGGCCGAGAAAGTGAGAAAAAGAAATTCTCGATCTGGACCGTTTCTACCCACCCAAACTAGAAAATTCCGAAAAAATTAGGAAAAAAATTCGAAAAATTAAAATACTGTATTCCGGAAATATTTCAAGCCAAAACGGGTCGGGACAGGCCGAGAAAGTGAGAAAAAGAAATTCTCGATCTGGACCGTTTCTACCCGACCCAAACTAGGAAATTCCAAAAAAAATAGCAGAAAAATTCAAAAAACTAAAAAACTGCATTCCTATACTATTTCAAGCCAAAACTGGTCGGGACAGGCCTAGAAAGAGAGAAAAAGAAATTCTCAATCTGGACCGTTTCTACCCGACCCAAACTAGGAAATTCCAAAAAAAATAGCAGAAAAATTCAAAAAACTAAAAAACTGCATTCCTATACTATTTCAAGCCAAAACTGGTCGGGACAGGCCTAGAAAGAGAGAAAAAGAAATTCTCAATCTGGACCGTTTCTACCCGACCCAAACTAGAAAATTCCGAAAAAAGTAGTAAAAAAATTTAAAAAAAATTAAAAAACTGCATTCCGGCATTATTTCAGGCCAAAACTGGTCGGGACAGGCCGAGAAAGTGAGAAAAAGAAATTCTCAATCTGGACCGTTTCTATCCGACCAAAACTAGAAAATTCGGAAAAAAGTATCAAAAAAACTCAAAAACTTTAAAAACCTCATTCTGGCAGTATTTCAAGCCAAAACGGGTCAGGAAAAACCGAGAAAGAGAGAATAAAACATTCTCGATCTGGACCGTTTCTACTCGACCCAAACTAGAAAATTCCGAAAAAAAGAGAAGAAAAATTCAAAAAATTGAAAAACAGCATTCTGGCACTATTTCAAGCCAAAACAGGTTGGGACAGACCGAGAAAGAGGGAAAAAGAAATTCTTGATCTGGACCGTTTCTACCCGACCCAAACTATGAAATTCCAAAAAAAGTAGCAAAAAAATTAAAAAAATTAAAAAACTTCATTCTGGCACTATTTCAAGCCAAAACGGGTCAGGATAGGCCTGAAAGTGAGAAAAAGAAATTCTCGATCTGGACCGTTTCTACAGGACCCAAACTAGAAAATTTCCAAAAAAATAGCAGAAAAATTCAAAAAATTAAAAAACTGCATTCTGGCACTATTTCAAGCCAAAACGGGTCGGGACAGGCTGAGAAAGTGAGAAAAAGAAATTCTCGATCTAGACCGTTTCTAGCCAACCCAAACTAGAAAATTCTGAAAAAAATAGCAGAAAAATTCAAAAAACTAAAAAACTGCATTCCAGCACTATTTCAAGCCAAAACGGGTTAGGACAGGCTGAGAAAGTGGGAAAAAGAAATTCTCGATCTGGACCGTTTCTACCCGACCCAAACTAGAAAATTCCGAAAAAAGTAGCAAAAAAACTCAAAAAATTAAAAAACCTCATTCTGGCAGTATTTCAAGCCAAAACGGGTCAGGAAAGGCCGAGAAAGAGAGAAAAAGAAATTATCGACCTGGACCGTTTCTACCCGACCCAAACTAGAAAATTCTGAAAAAGTTAGCAAAAAAATTTGAAAAATTAAAAAACTGCATTCCGGCAATATTTCAAGCCAAAACGGGTCGGGACAGGCCGAGAAAGTGAGAAAAAGAAATTCTTGATCTGGACCGTTTCTACCCGACCCAAACTAGAAAATTCCAAAAAAAGTAGCTAAAAAATTAAAAAACTGCATTCTGGCACTATTTCAAGCCAAAACGAGTCAGGACAGGCCGAGAAAGTGAGAAAAAGAAATTCTCGATCTGGATCATTTCTAGCTGACTCAAACTAGAAAATTTTAAAAAAAAATAACAGAAAATTTCAAAAAATTAAAAAACTGTATTCCGGCAAAATTTCTAGCCAAAATGGGTCGGGACAGGTCGAGAAAGTGAGAAAAAGAAATTCTCGATCAGGACCGTTTCTAACCGACCCAAACTAGAAAATTCCGAAAAAAGTAGCAAAAAAAATCAAAAAAATTAAAAAACTGCATTCCGGCAGTATTTCAAGCCAAAACTGGTCGGGACAGGCCGAGAAAGTGAGAAAAAGAATTTCTCGATCTGGACAGTTTCTACCCGACCCAAACTAGAAAATTCCGAAAAAAGTAGCAAAAAAACTCAAAAAATTAAAAAACCTCATTCTGGCAGTATTTCAAGCCAAAACGGGTCAGGAAAGGCCGAGAAAGAGAGAAAAAGAAATTATCGTTCTGGACCGTTTCTACCCGACCCAAACTAGAAAATTCCGAAAAAATTAGGAAAAAAATTCGAAAAATTAAAAAACTGCATTCCGGCAATATTTCAAGCCAAAACGGGTCGGGACAGGCTGAGAAAGTGAGAAAAAGAAATTCTCGATCTGGACCGTTTCTACCCGACCCAAACTAGGAAATTCCAAAAAAAATAGCAGAAAAATTCAAAAAACTAAAAAACTGCATTCCGATACTAGTTCAAGCCAAAACGGGTCGGGACAGGCCTAGAAAGAGAGAAAAAGAAATTCTCGATTTGGACCGTTTCTACCCGACCCATACTAGAAAATTCCGAAAAAAATAGCAGAAAAATTCAAAAAACTAAAAAACTGCATTCCGGTACTATTTCAAGCCAAAACGGGTCGGGACAGGCCGAGAAAGAGAGAAAAAGAAATTCTCGATCTGGACCGTTTCTACCTGACCCAAACTAGAAAATTTCGAAAAAAGTAGCAAAAAAATTTGGAAAATTAAAAAACTACATTCCGGCAAAATTTCAAGCCAAAAAGGGTGGGGACAGGTCGAGAAAGTGAGAAAAAGAAAGTCTCGATCTGGACCGTTTCTACCCGACCCAAACTAAAAAATTCCGAAAAAAAGAGAAGAAAAATTCAAAAAATTAAAAAAACAGCATTCTGGCACTATTTCAAGCCAAAACAAGTTGGGAGAGGCCCAGAACGAGGGAAAAAGAAATTCTTGATCTGGACCGTTTCTACCCGACCCAAACTATGAAATTCCAAAAAAAGTAGCAAAAAAATTTTAAAAATTAAAAAACTGCATTCTGTCACTATTTCAAGCCAAAACAGGTCAGGACAGGCCGAGAAAGTGAGAAAAAGAAATTCTCGATCTGGACCGTTTCTACCCGACCCAAACTTGAAAATTCTGAAAAAAATAGCAGAAAAATTTAAAAAATTAAAAAACTGCATTCTGGCACTATTTCAAGCCAAAACGGGTCGGGACAGGCCGAGAAAGTGAGAAAAAGAAATTCTCGATCTAGACCGTTTCTAGCCAACCCAAACTAGAAAATTCTGAACAAAATAGCAGAAAAATTCAAAAAATTTAAAAACTGCATTCCAGCACTATTTCAAGCCAAAACGGGTCAGGATAGGCCGAAAAAGTGAGAAAAAGAAATTCTCTATCTGGACCGTTTCTACCCGACCCAAACTAGAAAATTCCGAAAAAAGTAGCAAAAAAACTCAAAAAATTAAAAAACCTTATTCTGGCAGTATTTCAAGCCAAAACGGGTTAGGAAAGGCTGAGAAAAAGCTAAAAAGAAATTATCGATCTGGACCGTTTCTACTTGACCCAAAATAGAAAATTCCGAAAAAATTCGCAAAAAAATTCAAAAATTAAAAAAACTGCATTCTGGCATTATTTCAAGCCAAAACGGGTCGGGACAGGCCGAGAAAGTGAGAAAAAGAAATTCTCGATCTGGACCGTTTCTACCCGACCCAAACTAGGAAATTAAAAAAAAAGTAGCAAAAAAATTCAAAAAATTAAAAAACTGCATTCTGGCACTATTTCAAGCCAAAACGAGTCAGGACAGGCTGAGAAAGTGAGAAAAAGAAATTCTCGATCTGTACCGTTTCTAGCCGACCCAAACTAGAAAATTCTGAAAAAAAAATAGCAGAAAAATTCAAAAAATTAAAAAACTGCATTCCGGCATCATTTCAAGCCGAAACGGGATGGACAGACCTAGAAAATGAGAAAAAGAAATTCTCAATCTGGACCGTTTCTACCCGACCCAAACTAGAAAATTTCGAAAAAAGTAGCAAAAAAATTCAAAAAATTAAAAAACTGTATTCCGGCATTATTTCAAGCCAAAACTGGTCGGGAAAATCCGAGAAAGTGAGAAAAAGAAATTCTCGATCTGGACCGTTTCTATTCGACCCAAACTAGAAAATTCCGAAAAAAGTAGGAAAAAAATTCAAAAAATTAAAAAATTGCATTCCGGCATTATTTCAAGCCAAAACTGGTCGGGACAGGCCGAGAAAGTGAGAAAAAGAAATTCTCGATCTGGACCGTTTCTACCCGACCCAAACTAGAAAATTCGAAAAAAAGTAGCAAAAAAACTCAAAAAATTTAAAAACCTCATTCTGGCAATATTTCAAGCCAAAACGGGTCAGGAAAGGCCAAGAAAGAGAGAAATAGAAATTCTCGATCTGGACCGTTTCTATCCGACCCAAACTAGAAAATTCTGAAAAAAGTAGCAAAAAAATTTAAAAAATTAAAAAACTGCATTCCGGCATTATTTCAAGCCAAAACTGGTCGGGACAGGCCGAGAAAGTGAGAAAAAGAATGCTCGATCTGGACCGTTTCTACCCAACCCAAACTAGAAAATTCCGAAAAAAGTAGCAAAAAAACTCAAAAAAAGAAAAAGAAAAAAGAAAAATAAAATAACAAATCCACATTTTATATATAGTAAGTTTATAACTGAAATTAATAATAACGTAATAATAAATTTGTACTAAAATGAATTGTAGGGTCCGTTTTTGTAGCCCAAGCCCACTAAGTGTGGAATAGGAGCCCAGCAAACCCAAAGCAATAAATTTGTAGAGCGTGGGTGAAAGAACTGGGCCGGGTATGAATTAAATAAGAGTTGATGGTAGCGTGGACAAATAATCTAACATGCAATCACGTAAAAACCATGAAGGATTAAAGGTCCGAAGAGGGATTTTATTGAGTGTTCTTAGATTACAGGTTTGAGAGCTACAGTAAAGTGATTTTCTGTTCTTCTTCCTTTTTTTCTTCGATCCCCCACTATCAGGGGCTCTCCTTCTTTATATAGCCTCTTTCCTAACCATCCTGACCCTCCACTTGTCCTCCATCTGCTAACATACTTGAGTATATGTCACATCAAGCACCTCCTTTAGCTTCTTGGGAGCGGTAGGTGAAGTTGCACTGTTCAGGGGTCTTCTACACATAAATGCGGTCAGAGAAGTTGCTGCAGGGCATTAAATGCGGTGGTGACAGCTTTTCCTTGAGATATTTCTTCATCCTTATCATCCTAGGAATGCCTAGAGCTTATCTTTGTCACCAAGATTGCTAGGAAGGGCACTCGGGCTTCCTGTACATTTATTTAATCAATGTTATGGGTGTCCGAGGAGTAGAACCTCCTCGGAAAGATGGTGGTCTCTTCGGATCGTACTCACCCACCATCTTTGGGTTCGCTGCCCATAAATGAACTTTATCCCAGCCCATTAGCACTCTTCGGACATGTAGTGGTCTCAAAAACAAGGCCCCGGGCCCAGTTAGTAAATCTGGGCTTTTATCCCCCACATGAATTATTATTTAATATTTTAAAATTATATATTAAATGTTATTTTCCATTTCTTATATATAATATAATATTATATATATATATATATATATATGCGTGTGTGTGTATATATATTACTATATATTTTATTTAATTTTTAGTACTATGTAAGTCCTAAAAAAAAAAAAAAGTTTCTCATGTAAGACTACAAATGGCTTTCTATAACTACAGAATGAATAATATAATATAAAAAAACTATTAACTACCCACCTGCCCTACTTGACCACTTCTTTATCTTCTTATTATTTTCACTGGATATGTGGGTTGTTTAAAGTTCTAGTTTCTTTCTCCTTAAACTCCTCTTTCAAAAGTTTTGGATTTGCATCTGCTTCTTCTCATTTTTGTTAAAATCTTGCACTATGCAGCAAATTTGAGATTAAAGAAATTTGAAGTAGCTGAATTTTTTGCCTCTCTTTGCAAACATATTTATTACTCCATCTCTCAGTCTCTCTCTCTCTCTCGACTTTCTCCACCTCTCCCCCCACCCCCCCCCCCCCCCCCTCGGCGGAATTTGGTTTGTATAAGGCTATCCTTTCTATAAACATGACTTGATATATTTAGAAAAGCAATGTCCAAAAGAGCTTCCAAAATGTATCCAAAAGTCTGCCTCCTATACAAAATGTGTCATTCCTCCTACAATACAAGGGGCAAAAAGATATTTATCAATAATATATAAGGACAAGAATAACAGTAAGGGCAGTAACCAAAATCAATAGAAATAACAGTTAAAGTCAGAAACTTACCCTGTCAGTGATCAGTCATCAACACTAATTGAGATACCTTTGCTTAAACTAGAACTTTTGCTTGAACTGGAACCACCTACTATTGCTTGATTTATAACTAGAAAAGAAAAAGAAATAAAGGAACTAGATTAAATTTCATTTGAATATAGAACACATTTAATAATACTTAATAGACAAAAAGTTTGAAAGTTAAACATATTACCGAAGTCATGAAATTCATCATCTAATGCCTCTACCCCATCCTTTTGCGAAAAGAAATTGGAACCAAGACTTGAAGCCAATTTTGAGCACAAACAAGATTTTGAACCACAAGAAGAGTGAGTGAACTCCAAAATGGATCAATTATGCGCCCTCCGATACTAAATGCTGACTCAATAGCAACAATAGAAATAGGTACAGCCAGCACATCCCAAGCCATTTTGGACAACACTTGTTACCTATTTGAATTGGCCTTCAACTACCCCAATATCTCAAATTTCACATCCCTTCTACCCTCACAATTTTTAGTCATATATTTTTCAATCTCATTGCTACACCCTATGGACTACTCAGCCTCCAAGAAACACTTATATCTAGAATTAACCATTGCATATGGATTGGTACAACCAATTGAATCACCTTCTATGTGTGTCCTCTCCCACCCACTTGGTACATGCACATTTGGTGAATCAACACAAAAGTAAAAATCATAAAACTTGACCAAAGTACCCCTCACCTAAATCAATCATCTCATCAACCACTTCATCTCTATAAATTTCAGAAAAAGAAAACTTCAAAAACCTCATTTTCTTTCTTGGATCAAGAACCACAACCACATACAAAAGATGATTAATTTTATCCCCTTTCCTCCAATACTTATCAAATTTATATTCCATTTTAGTTGCCATGTTTTTCAAGAGGTGGTTTTGAGATTTAATTAAATGAGCAATATTATCTTGAATAACAAAAATCTCATCAAAAAAGGTATTCAAAATAACATACAAAGAACCAGAGAACTTCTTTGTTGCATTATAAAAAAGCTTTAAAAAAAACCCAAAAATGTCCTATGATTTTGGAAATCAATACCACTAGGAGATCCCAAACCATCGTTATTTTCCTTATTCATAAAGTATGACAAATAATTGTCATCCTTAAAGTTTGATATGAACACTTTCTCAAAAATTTTAGTAGTTTCCAACATGAGGTAGGTAGAGTTCCACCTAGTTGGTACATCTAGACAAAGAAGAGATTTGGACTCAATACCTAATTTCTCCACAAAACTCCTTAAAATTTGATTTCTATTTGGTGAGGACTTCACATACCTCACAACTTCACGCACCTTAGCAATGGATACATCAATTTTTTCAAACCATCCCCCACAATCAGATTTAGAATATGTGCACAACACCTTATGTGTAAGAACTTATGTTCTAAAATAGTTCCTTTCCAATCTTTAGTTACCGTTTGCAAAAACTTAATGGTGGCATCATTTGAGATATCCACTGTCAAAGTGAATATGCCATCAATACCATACTCACGCAAACACATCTCAATCTTTCTACCTATAGTCTCCCCTTTATGGTCTTCACCTTGACAAAAATTTAGAATTCTTTTATGCAACTTTCAATCATCATCAATGAAATGACATGTGAGGAACATATAATTTAGATTTTGAATACTAGTCCATTATTGATGCTCGGCCTCGATCGAGGCAGAAAACCACCGCCATGGGCCTTCGTTCGACCACTCACCGTGGCGACACTCCCATGTGTTTGGGGGGCCCGTTGGAGGCCCCTCTCGGAAATGGTATTGCGCGTGTGTGTGGTGTGTGGCGTGGTTTGCGAGGGAGTTCGGGTGCTCTCTCTCTCTCAGTGGAGGAAGGTAGGTCTACCTTTGGCGTTATGGCAGGAATCTGGGCCAAATTTTAAGGGATTACCAAAGGTAAATGGAGTCGCCACCAATCATTGGGTCTTTCTAAGGTGTGATTGGTCACCTATTTCTAGTTGATTTTATTACCAATCCTAGGCTTAGAAAAAGGGCATTTTTTCTAATCTAATGTGGATGGTAAAAAATCTTGATTCTTGAGTTCGGAAGTTTGGTTACGTGTGGGGAAGGTGTTAGGCACCCCACAACGCCTGTCCAAGGATAGTCATTTGTTTTGATAAAACCTTAATTTTCAGAGATTGGTAGTAAAAACATGATTTTGGCATTGGCTTTCGGGGCTTTGCATGCATAGGGGCTTTAAGGTTTAGCTTTTAAATGGGTGTGGTCCCAATCTATGCCTTCCTAGGGCATTCGGGCAAAGTACCAGATTTCCATAGCAAAAATCTGGTGACGTGTCACCTTACTTTCTAGACTCCTAAATGGGAGAAGCTAGACTCCTAAATCTACTTAACATTGCTACTTGGCTTATATCTACATGCTTTCATCCATGCCCTTTCTGCTTGCGCCTGGGAGACTGTGCCCTAGCTCCAAGCGTCCTCGCTCCATGAGTGTACACGCAAAGGCAAAGACAAGAAACCAATAGACAAGTAATGGAAGGAAAAGATGCAAAGCATATGAAAAGGCATAAAACGGATAAGCATGATAGGCATGGCAAGAAACGAAGCAAGAAAGCAAGCAAACAAGCAGAAAGGCAAACAAGCAAGAAAGCAAACAAAAGGTGGTGTCCATGAGGGAAAAATGTAGGTTTGGATCGGATGTCCATAGCTTCATTGTGTTGAAGCATGGACGACACACTAGCAAGCAATAGTCATGCATAGACATATGAGTAGATGTGTAAAGATGCATAGAAAGCCAACGGGTGACACAAACAAGCATGGCAATCAAAGCATCGCGTGGAGCGGAAAAAAGGAAGGGTACGCACAGAGCAACCGGCATCATGGTGATGCATCCCAAATGGTTACATCCAAACAAGGCCTCATAGGCATTGGATGTAACCACACAACCACCAAACCCGTTAAGGGCATCAAGCGTGGCAAAGCCTAGAACAAGAAAGGCTAAGATGAGCATAAAGCATAGAAGCAAGCAAGCATAGGCATGCAAATAAGAATGATCCAAACCCTTTGATGTGGGCCAAGGTGTATGGATAATGACAAAGACCATAGGGCTAGATCGAGTCTGAACCGGTAGGCCAAAACACAAGAAAGAAAGACAAAGCGACAAAAGGGCAATAATAGCACATGGCATGACAAACATAGCCTAGGTCTAGGCACACAAACATGGCATGGAGCGCAGAAGCACATGGAAGATAGCATAAAACATGTAGAGAACATAGATCCAAACACACAAGCATGTGGAAACATACATCTAAGCATATAGGCATAGAAACACGCATGTGAACATGTAGAAACTTAACACATAAACATGAAAGAACATGAATCCAAGCATATAAGCATGTGAAGACAAGGATCTAACCATATAGCATGGAAATAAACACATGAAAGACATAAATCCAAGCAAGGCATAGCCAACTGTAAGAAAAAAACATGATTTGTATCTCATACAAAACATACGTAGCGGAAAATTAACGGATCTACTTTATTCGCAATTGATAACATGTATTATGTAAATTTCAAAATTTAAGAACAAGAGAGTGTACTTTGGTATAGTGAAATTCAAAACCAAAGATTAAAAGTACTTGGAAACACTTTTAATCTTCACTCCAATTCCATTTGTGCCCAAGAAGTGTGGTCTCTCAATCAGTTTATATGTATATGTTCAAGGGAGAATTAAAGAGTGGCTTACACTCACATATACACCACTTCATTCACTTACAAAATTCTGTATGTTTCTTTCCTTATAACTGATTATCTAATTGGGCTAGCCTTTTGGGCCATTCCAATTGGGCTTTATTATGTGGCTTGAAGTGGGACCAAAAGAAAACAAATAAAACACTAGCTCCAATAGGTTTTGGGCTTTTCTGTCAACTTTTGACAAGCTTAAAATTACCATTAATTATATTTAATACCACTACATAAATATAGTTGCACTATAGGCCTTATTAATAAATTATATCCCAAGACTTTATTATACATTCAACCCCTTCATTAAAATATTCGTAGTAATACAAAGTCATGAATGTTGACTGTCACTTTGAAGATTACTACATCTTTATTCTTGAGTACCTAGTTTAATCCTTCAAGTTATTCATCATATATTTATGAAATCTAATTTCATAAATATATACTTTAGTAACTCCTTACTAAAGTGGTTAGGCCTAACACTCTGAATAACCGAACCCATTAAATTTATCTCAAGGGAATATTTTATATCTCTGTTAAGAGATTATGAATTTCATCTTGAGAATATATGTTCCTTCAGCACTAAATGTGGCTACCCAACTTACTGAGGTTTTGATCGTGACTTTATATCTCACTCCTAATATATCAAAGCAACCAACACTTTATGATCAGGTTCATTATTCTCTTAGGATTAAGAGTTGATGTAATAGAAGTCGTGGGATTTATTATTCATTTGACAGTCATTAGTAGAATAATAAATCTCACAGCAGTCCAATTCAATATGTTTTGACACTTAAAACATATCAACATATCAACTAGAAGTCTCCACTTCCATGATCAAGACAAATCATCTTAGTTGATATGTTATAGTCTTCGCAGATGAAATGCTCAATTTCATCACCAATTACGAACTAAAATTCTGAGTTTACATAGAACTTGTGATTTATATTTTTTACGGCTAAATCACATAAATCAGATACTATGCATCACATGGACTATATGATAATGTCCAAATATTCATGTTACCATTATTTTAGATAATAATAAAACAACTTTATTAATCACAACATAAAAGAGCAAAATGAATGCTAGAAAAAAAGATTTAGAAGGTTAGGGGTGTGGATGGTAGCTAAAAAACTACATCCACACCCCTAAACCTCAAATCCAAAGTGTAGAACTAAGGAAAAGAAGATTGGGTATAAGAACAATACTTTTTTTTTTTGGTGAAGAGAGAAGAATTAAGAAGTTTTGATGTGTTTTTAGGTGTTTTTTGTGTGATTTTTGTATTTGGAAGAGGGGAAAATCGTGTAGAAAAACCAGGCAAAGATCAAAACCTAAAAAAAATGGTCTCCTCCCATTTTGAAGGGTGCCTGGGGCTTTTTATAGCCCCGGCACAAATTTCAAGGTAATAGCCCTTGTAGGGCCACCGGTGACCTTTCAAGAGCCGCTACCTTCAAACTTCCTTGGATGGGTTTGATATTGACTTTTCTAGAAAGCTCTTGACTTCCTGTTTTTGAAAATGTATGGATCTTGAAAATCTAATGGTCATATCAAAAGTTATGGCTCTCGGAAGTTAGCGGTGCATCGATCGGTGCGTTATCTCGGTTTTCGTGACATCTTGACTGTTCTAACTTCGATTTTGACCCATGAACAGTATTGGAATGAGAATTTGATAATTTTCGCAATGGCATTAGTTTCAACCCGTTCTGACAGCCGGATTAAAAATAGGGTTTTTGGGCCCACTTAGGATTGATTTCAGGTCAAACTTAGTCGAAGTTGTAAAAAATCTCCGAGAAGCTCGAGTTTGATGTAAAACTATGAAAAATGTTTTTTTGTGAGGGTTTTGACCTCATTTGACCTTTAGTCAAACTTAAGATTGACTAGGGGCAATTTGGTCATTTTAGCTAAGAAAGGCACTTCGGGTGCTCCGATGCCCGAACGGGTTGCGCCACATCATTCTGTATGTTCTTGTGGCCCTATAGAGAGAAAATAATATTTTGTAATTTTTCGGGGTCCAGCACGCAAATTGAGGGCGGACAAAATACGGTATCAACATCTGTGTCTGTAGTAAGGCACACCATACGACCCTTCAAGGCCTCCTTTAGTTTCACTCTCTCAACACCATATATGTCAATCACATCCGTAGCCACAATTTGATGAGATGGGATGTCCCTATACGCAACTTAGGTTGTAAGGTTGTCAAAAATCTTTGAAACCCATACCCTTCAACAAACCTAAAAAGCAACTCATCTATTATAATCATTTCAGCAAGTGCCTTTCTAAAAGCCTCAACAGTAAAGGCTGTTAATACAATCTAAAACGTTTCCTCCCCATCTATTATGGGTTCAAACGCTAAGGTTTGTTGCGTTTTAAGTGCATCTCTATTAGGGTTCCTAAGACAATTTAGCACATGAGCCAATAAATTAGTAGTACCATTTCCCTTAAAATGACCCTCACTAATCTATACTTTTTCAAAATGATCCTAACCAGTTACCTTTTTCCTATTATTACCACAACCAGCACCTTTCTCACTCGCCTTGCCTTTACCTTTAGGCAAAAGTGGGGGAACCTCAACATTAGTTGGAGTGGCAGTAGGTTCAAGTTGGGCAGTAGGTATTTTTTGGGAAGGGGGTGCATCATTAGAGGATTCCATAACCCGACGAAATCAAATTTAAGTATTAGCAAACCACCACAACAATGATACTACTATCATTTTACCACTACTAATAATAATAATATTAATCATTCAAACAAAAAATATAAACAAAGATTAAGATTTAGCGCACACAGAAATATGCTAAAAGAATCCAAGGAAAATAACAAGCAAAAATACAAAAAATTCCATATACATTTGTCCTATCTCCAACCATAACTTTAGAGAGAGATAAAGAAATTTTATGTCATTTAAAATATCAAATTCACCTATGAATCCTTCACAATTTAACAGCGCATTCAAATAACCACTAAAGTAAACCTCAAATCTAGCTATTACTATAAGAAACAAAGGGACCTAGAAGCAAAAAATCTTTAGACACAAACAAGTGAACAAAAGAAAACCACAAAATTAATTGCTAAGAGCCACAAGTTTTACGTTAGATGGCAAACCCAAAATCATAAAAACATTCAATTTTACTACCCCAACCATAGATCAGTCATCAAATCACACCCCAATAACACTTGGTATTAATTAAATCCAAAAACTACAAACCCAATTACAAGAACACACACACAAGTGACAACAACAACAACAACAACAAGTCAAAGCAACAACAAAAGCAACGACAAAAGTAACAAACAAACAACAAGAAGTTAAAAGAGAAACAATAGAAGAAGAACCATACCTTAGAGAATCCTTAGCTGTTAGGGATTTGAGCTTGATGAGGAAGCAAAAAAAGTAGCCTACTTGAACAACTTTCAACTCCTGTATAAAATTAGGGTTTCAATTTTTTAAGTTAGTAAAACAAAATGAATCAAACAAATGGGTAATAAAATACAATCAGATAAACAAAATAAAAATGTGTCAGGATTTCATCTTTTTAAATTAGAGTTTCATCTTTGAAAAGTGAAAACTCAAATCTATGACCCAATAAATCAAATTAAACCAATAAATATAAGGGCTATCAATTATAATGGCCTTAGGGTCTTTGACAACAACCCGATTTTTTATTTATTTTTATTTTTATAATCGTCCATTCCCTCCAATAGGATGAATGAACAATTTATTTGACAAGTCAGTACATCCAATGCTCTCACTTTAAACTCCAATCTAGGACTCTACAATTTACTACACAAATCAGCTTAAAGCTGTAGATAACATGTACTCCCTTCGTTGCAATTTGTTTGTTCTTTATTCCATTTTGGGATGTCCCAAAATATTGTCATATTCCTAAAATTAAACACCATTAATTTATTAGTATTCTTATTATGCCTCTACCTTATTTCCAAAACCGTTTTTGATAAATTTATTTAAGGGTAGTTTTGGAAACTTATACATTTTTATACAACAAACAAGACAATAAATGATGTTCTCTTAAAAAGTTGAATTTTTGAAAAATAACAAATAAATTGGGACGGAGAAATACATAGGGGTGGCAATTCATGTTTGCGGGTCGGGTTCATATCGTGTCGAGTCATGAGTATTTGGCTATATGGGTTGATCAGAATCCGACCTGTTTAGTAAATGTGTCAGGGATCCTCAACCTAAACACAACCTGTTTTTTAAACAGGTCGACCCGACCCGACACGTTTAACTCGTTTAATTAACAAGATATGTAAAGGTCAATACAAATGACCCATTTAATAATCTATTTGATTAATAGATCATACCAAAACCTATATAATTTTTATCAATTCCCATATATCTAAAATTAAAATACAATTACAACTATAAATATAGTAATAAACATATAAAAATAACCATTAATTAAGCAATAATATCAAAGTAACCAATAATTTTATAAGCTAAACAGGTTAGACAGGTCAGACGGGTTCGCATGTTGAACACAAACACGACTTGTTTATTAAATGGGTTAGCCGTGTCAACCCGAATATGACCCGAACCCGTTTAGTCTCAACCCATGACCTATTTATAAATGGGTTATTCATGTCGGGCTCACGGTTCGTGTCAGATTTTGCCACCCCTTGGAGTACAATTTTAACATTAGCAAATACAAATAGAGGCTCATTTTTCAAGCACATGCAACTCTGCGGCTTGGCAATTTCTCACAACTATAATCTTTGAGTTTTAAATGATTTGAAAAAAATGATAAACCCATATCTCAAAATAAAGAAAAAGATAGATGAAAAAGGAAGAAAATATACTTGACACTGAGAAGCTGAGATTGAGAGGCTGAGACTCAACCCATGGTGGAAAACAAGTGAGGCGAGGAAGTGGTGGTGTGGTGATAAGGCAGCGGCAGCTGCAGCTAGGGTTTGGAGAGGAAGAGGAGTGTGAAGAGTGGAGTGGAAAGTGAAGATTAGAGAGAACAGAGAGACTAAGAGTCTGAGAGAGTGAGATGAAGGCTAATAAGTATGTGGAAGTGGAATGGAAGACTAAAACTTTGTTTTGATTTGATATTAAGCCATTTTAATTTGATTTTGGTTTTGCGTGTACGTCTTAGTTAGCGTGTAAGTTATAATTAGTCAACACTCTCTACTACTATGTATTATCACTTCACATCTTTACCTATAAAGGATTGAAAAAATAATAATTAAAAAAAAAAATTCTAAAACCTTTGGTTAGGTCAATTTATATGGGTTTTTAATCCCTTAACTAGCTACCCAAACTGAATATTTGGTTTTTATTAGTAAAAGACCTAAATCCAACCAACCATGGGCTTCAGGTTTGACCGCTGGGCTTCGGATTAGGTGGATCCGGTCAATTTGGTCAGGTCCTTGACCCACTAGATAGCCCTAACCACCATAATGTTGTTATTATACTATCATTGTCTTTGTGGTACTGCTATTATAGTGTTAAAGCGTTCGCATCAGTCTATCTAAAATTTTATGTCTATTATAGCATAAGAACCTACTTTTCTATTTTACACAACCACTTTGCAAGAACACCCACATCAGATTTTCTATTATACACTCTATTTTAATATAATATTATTTCTTTATTTTTTTTTTACTCTTATTTCTATCCTTTTTTTACCATTTATTTTCCTTTGTTTTCTCTACAAACCAATACAATTTAACCCAAATCACACTCATGAAAAACCTCTACAGACACAAATCATAGCCTCTCTCTTCCTTAGCCAAACCCCCCTCCCCCCCCCCCCAAAAATCCAAATCAAAGTAAATTCAAGCCAAGACTGGGCAAACCACCCACCAAAATCACTAAATCAATAAAATTGGTCTACGAAATTACGCACCAAAATCAGTAAACCTCCAACCAAAACCAATCACTTGCACCACTAGATCTTGACAATCAGCGCCAAAGAGGAAAATTGGCTACTCTATCATGGGTTTTCAGTTGAGAGAGAAAAGATTATGGCTAGGAAAACAAAGGAGAACCACCGCCTAAAGTGTAGGTGGTGGCAAATAGCAACAGTGAGCAAGGACTATAGATGAATTGAAGAAAGAGCGAAAAAGAAGAAGCCATAGATATGAGAGAGAGAGAGAGAGAGAAGAAGAAGAAGAAGAAGAAGAAGAAGAAGAAGCAATAGATGGAATAAAAAGAGAGAGAAATTAATTAAATAATGAAATACAAATGAACAATAACCGTGTATATTACATGATTATTGTAGCTCATTTTTAAATTTGCACAATTTCAGAAGAGCTGATGCAGGTGATTTTTAAGGTTGAATGTGTAAAATTGAGCACTTTTTGAATTTTAGATGAGTTGATGTGAGTGCTCTCAATGTCTCACTAGCCTTTCTACACACACACACACACACACATATCTCTTACATGGTATCAGAGCCAAAACTCTTGACTTATTGGTGTTCCCTTCACAATGCCTATCTTTTCTAGTGTTTCTCTATTGCCTCTGCCTTTACTGACCTTTTTCTACCACCGTTAAACTTTCTTAGCATTCCTTTATCGTTGGAAGCCTCTCGCCACTGTAAGACCATTGCCTTCCTTGTGCCACACACGCCTCTAATAGACTTCATATACCAAATATGTGCCAATACACACATGATGATGCATTTCATAACCACAGACTACCACATCAACCCTAGGTCCATATCAATAAAACCTGCCTCACCAACACTAAAACATTAATATTACCTACCATTTCAACTCTGCCACATCAATATCATTGATTGTTGATCATTCTTCATTGACTTTAATTGACTAGGTATTTCCTAACTACTATTTTGTGCTTATTTTAAATTTCCAATCTATTTTTGCATTTGAAGTGTCTAAATGACTCAAAATGATATTTCTTACTCCATTTTATGTTATATGAGAGAGAGAGATTGATTAATTGAATCTTAAATGAAATATCATGATAAATCTACTACTAGCAATATAACAATATGACAAAAAATTAAATGAAAATTTCACTAATGAATAAGAAATTCATCAAAATTGTAAGTGGATGACAAAAAAAATACATTAGAATAACCAAAAAAATTATCATAATAATGTTCAAATAGGTAATCTAACATATTTTTCCTTATATAAAAACAAAGACTTATGTGAGTGCACCGCCCCATCACCCTAGTGGGCTTCAGGTTTGCGTCTTGGTCAATGTGTATTCTTTGCACTTTGCTAAGGAGTACACCTTGGTCAAGTGGATCAAAGGTGGAAGGTTTGGGAGTTGTCACCTTGTTTAGGTCCAAGAACCAACTAGACCCCTTGTAGAGGATCTTGTATATCCAAATTCTAGGTCCAGAGTTAAGGTATGAGGATGGAAAGGTTTTAGACACCCAACCTTGCTTGGCCCATGCACGGGCTAGTCTCCACTCATTATGTTCAATGTCCTAGTCATATTAATGTATCCTCTAATAGGCTCCTCTAATCTCTCTCTCTCTCTCTCTCTCTCTCTCTCTCACTAATTCTATTGCACTCAAAATGTTATCTCCCTAACATACATCCCATTGCATACATCATCTCATATTCATCCATCTCATCATATCACATCTATCGTGGCAGTGAGCATGCATCATCAACATTCAGCCATTGTTCATCATCTCATGTTCACATTCAAACCACATATTCAACAATTTCATCACATATATCATGTATTCATCTCATTTAACCATTCATATTCATACTCATATGCATGCAATTACCTCAATGCATCACCATAGCACCATATACACAGATGCATGATCATATCAATGCATGTTCATGTTCATGTTCATATTCAAGCATATTCAAAACCCTAATCATCCAAACATTAAAATGAAACAACTAATTAAACACGTTTCAATTAAAGAAAGTAGGACCTAGTCACATGTTATTGAGCATAAATAGAAACCTGAACATGCATTCAAAATAACTACAAAGAAAACAGCAAGCAAGCAAATCTAGGTAATTTTGGGTGAGTCTGCGTATGCATGCAGAAACATGCGCACGTAGGCTAGTGAAGCTGTGTACACAAGCACTTGCATATGCAACTGACTCAGAACCAACATACAACAAACAATTAAACTACATCTATTCTAACCTAGCATGTTACTAATCTAATAAAGTAATAAAACTAAACTAGAAAGCAATAAAATAAGGCAATAAATAAATGAAATAAACAATAAAAATGAAACAGAAAAGAAATGAAAAATAACTCAAACAAAGAAAGCCTTAGAGCTTGAATTTGATTGCTCCCCTCGGTCAGTCTATCAAAACAAAAACCCAAAGGCTAGTAAACATTTTACTATAAGGCTTAGACCAAGAAATGGTCTCAGCCAAGAAAACTTTTAAAATAGAAGGTGTTTAATGAAAAACTCCCTCTTAAATCACTATATTTCAAGTGATTTTAGTGTGTTTCGGGAAAATAGCCTAAAAGGCCTTTTATAGTGTCAAGAGAGGAGGTGTAGGGCCGTTCCCAAGCAATGTAAGATTAGCTTTGCACGAATTTCCATCAAAAGCTTTCTTTACATAAGTGCTAGCTAAGCCCGCATATGCATGGCTTGTGAAGATGCATACTTGACACAGAACTAGGGTTTCACAAGGCTTTTAAAGCATAAAAATGACCCTTCCACTTAAAGAGTTTTTTCAGCAAGACCCTTCACCAGTCATGAGCCCTTTAGTGATATTGTGATTGGGGAATGGACTCAAGTCATGAGGGCTATAAAATGAGATATCTACAACTTATATTTTTTCTTTTTAAATGCATGTGAGGATTAAGTGGATTAACTATTATCAATTGAAAAATATATGAGAGTAAAACCTATAAAAAAAACAAAAAAATTTAATTAGCAATTTTGTATCATAAAAAGGAAAAAAAAAAGTTTTGAAATAAAAAAAATTGTAATATAAAAATTTAAATAAATATTATTTAATTGATATTTAAATATTAAAAAAAACATTTAAATTTATTACTTTAAACCTCAAATTGGGGAGTTGAAAGGGATAAGGTGTTTTTTTTTTTTTTTTAAAAGGAAAAGAAAGGGATAAGGTGACGGGGATAAAGAAAGTGAAGGCTTTTTTTTTTCAAAAATGTTATATGCTTCAGCTTCTGTGATTATGGGAAAGGTTTACTGTTCACCAACACAGTAACACTTACAGTCACACCAAACACCAACACCGAAAAAAAAAAAAAAAAATCTAACAAACTATTTTACATTGAAGGGGGGTCTTCAATGCTACATAAAGAGATGAAAACCTTTGAAAAGCTCGTGTCCTAATATAAAATTTCTACTTTCACTTTCACCACGTCAGTGTCTGTTATTCTATGAATAATTTGCAAAGAAATCAAAACCCCAGATCCATGTCAGGAAGGAGAGACAAAATGCTACTTCGATAAATTAAGCTTACGATTTCCAATGCGGCCGACATTAAATTATTAATCTTTATTATATTGTCGATGTATCTCTTGTTATAAGCCTGTACCCAAACCGATTATTAATAAGAAAATTAATCTGTTTTATGGTCAACAGTGCAACATAGTCAATAAGCCTCGATAACATAATATATATAAAATGAATGTTTATGTACTCCAAAATGAAGCACGATCTTTAAATGATGATTTAATTATTATATTGAAGAAGCTTGATGTCTTCCTCTTAAGTTTCTGGTCTTTAAATGCCCATTTCTTCTTAATTTTCTGGGGTTTCCAAGTTCGGGGAAAAAGTGATGTAATTTTGAAAAGTCCAAAATGGATTATGGACAGTAAAACATTTGCCTTATCCCATAAAAGGTCATGAATTGTGACTTCAAGTTCACAATTTTTTTGCTTTCAAAGGGTGCAATTCACATTTGAATGGTACCTCATGGCACTTTTTCAACCATTTGATTCTCTGTTTGTCCAATCATTTTATATTTTCTTTACTATTTTCTTCTTTAAGTTTTATTTTCATGTTTAATTCTTTTTTCTTTTCTTTTTTTTGAAGGACATGTTTAAAACTAATAAAAGTCTTATGGTGAGAGTTTATAAAAAAAATTGAAAAAGAACGGAAAAGATTGTGATAATCTTATTTATAATGTGTTTGGTAGTTTATAAGCATAGATGGAATATAATGAAAAGATGTATATATATATATATATATATATATATAATTTTCACTATTGTATCAATTTTTTTTTTTTTTTTTATAAAAGATAGAATTTTACTCTAGAATAATCGATGTCTATATGTGTATAAAGTTCCCTCTTGGAGACTTAAACCCTGACCCTTGCCCCCCTCTCCCCACATTCTACAAGCATTTATATTTATAGAGTAATTATCGCGCATCGCCAAGGATGCGCGATAGTACTATTGTATCATTTACTATCTTGTAGAGATTTTAAAAAGTATGAAGTTGATATTTCATCTTTATTTTATTAAATAAACTAATGTTTTTTATACTTTTGGGAAGAATATTTATGAGAGAATCAAATGAAATACATACGTACTAAACTCCTAAACAAGGAAATTCATGAAATATTTCTTAAAAGTTAGAAGTTTAAAGAGGTGGAGACCTGAAGAAAAATTTTTCTATATAATTTTGATTATTCTACTTTACTATTCCACGAATCACAACTTGTCACATATCATTTTTTCTTTTCTTATAAAATAATTAAAATGAAAAATGAAAAATGAAAAAAAAAAAAAAAAATACACATGACATGCTGCAAGTAGTGGAGAATAAATTGGAATACTAAGTTTGGATTAAGGGGGGAGGGAGGTGAAGTGGAGGGGAGTAGAGTATAGTTGACTAAAAATAAGCTAATTTTATGTCAATTCTACTCTACTCTACTCTACTTCCCTTCCTCTCACCTCAATCCAAACAAACCATAAAGTTAATTGTAGATTTGCATTCATTGAGACTCAACAGTTACAAACACTTGGTTGCACATGCTAGTGAATCTATTCAAGTAGTGTCTTTCTTGGTATCTCATATTCCCTCCGTCCCAATTTGTTTGTTCTGTTTGAAAAGTCAAACTTTTTAAGTGAATATCATTTATTGTTTTGTCTGCCTTATAAAAATGTATAAATTTACAAAACTACTCTTAAATAAATTTATCAGCTTTAAAAAAAAAAAAATAAAGTTATTCTTAATGAGGCAACTAAAAAGGTGCCCTAATTTGATTGATTTTTTTTTAAATATTTGTTAGTTTTCTTTTCAAATAGTTTTGAAAATAAAGTAGGGGTATAATAGGAATATTAATAAATTAATGACTTTTATTTTTAGAAACATGACAATATTTTGGAACATCCCATAATGGAATAAAGAACAAACAAACTAGGACAGATGAAGTAGTATAGTTTAGGTCAAATGATACTTTTGGTAACAATGGGATAATTCTATATGATTAAGTCAAAAAAGAAAAAAAAAAGGGTACAATTGCAATTTCATCCCTATACATTTGATTATGTCAATTTCGCTTCCAACTAGTAATTGTATCAATTTTTTTTCGTAAAATCAAGTTAATTTTATCCTTAAAATCAACTTCTGATGATAAGATTGAATTGATTATTTAAGTTGAGGGAAAAAAATTAATACAATTAATAATTGAATGACCTTAACACAAGTGTACTTATAAGGATGAAATTGAAAATGTGATGATGTATAAAGACCAAAGTTGTAGTTTAACCAATATTTTACTATAAAAAATAAAAATAAAAATAAAACAAAAAGAAAGAAATAAAGGAAATCCTACCATTAGACATAGTTATGGATTCTGTTCCATTCTAATCAAAACAGTTGAAAAATACCATACCGATAATAGGAATTGGCTCTATAAACGATATGGGCCTTAATAGAGCCATTTTACAAATAATCTTTCAGGGCTTTATTGGCACTATACTTTTTTTCTTGGTGGGAACAAGGTATTTGAAAGCTCGAATATGTGTGAAAACACAAGAACTGTTTAGACCCCCAAATTAAAAATTACGACTCGGTTGATTTTACTCTAATTTAAACTAAGTGCGGAATAGAGTAAATGCAAGCGAATAAACAATGTAACTACTCTAAGTCATATTTATCAAATATCAATAATAAAATGAAAGCTAAAAGAGTAGGGAAGAAGGATGCAAACACAAGATAACACCGCGATGTATTATCGAAGAGGAAACCGAATAATTCGGTGAAAAACCTCTCCGCCGGCCTCCAAACGGTAAATCGATTCACTAGAGAATAAAGTTGGAGTACACGAATAACAAAAGACCCTCCAAGCATAGTCTACCCAATGTACTTGAGCCCTCCAAACTCCTGCTACCAACTGACTTAACGAAACATTGTCTTTTCTAGCTCTCTGGATCCAGCAATACTCCCGATTGCATCCGCCAAGCCTAACTGGCTTTTAGCAAATCCTCAAAACTTTCCAAACTCTAAAACACTCTCTACACTCTGAAAAGGTGTGAGTTGTGTTTGGGTACAAATCTCCTCTCAAGGTATGACAATGAGAGAGGGAAGGAGAAGAGGCTAGAATGATTTCTCACCAAAGATGAGTAGCTCTCTCTCTCTAAAAGATGGGTGTGTGTATTGTAGAAAACCTATCTAGGGTTTTTCTTTCTAAATAGCTTCTCATACTTTTGTGGGTAATGAGGGTATATATAATATGGGTGAAGGGTAAGAAAGTCATACTTAAAATCCTCCAAGCAGAGAGTTTCGCGGGTATTCGCGAGAAGGCCTTACCCGCGAGACACTCACGAAATCCTCTAGGCTGGCATGACTCTTCAGCTTCTAGTATGTGCTTCTCACGTGGCTCTTTCGTGGGTAAGCTTCTCGCGAGCTTCTCGCGAAATCCACTTGTTCTTCAATTCATGCTTGATTCTTCACCAACTTAATACTAAACCCAATACAATAAAATCCCACAAAATACAAGCAACAAAATTAAAGCAAATACAACATTTTTTGTCATGGAATATAGCCAATATAAAACATAGTTGTAAATCACAATTTTACAGTATTATAGAATATGTCTTGCTTATCTAGATGAAATGGGCAGAATGGCAATCCAATTCCAAAAATATTCACGACTTTCAGTATCTTATCGGTGACTTCCTTTGCATTACCGGGGATGAGTGGTTTTGTTGCAGAATTAATAATATTTGTTTAGAATAATTACTAGCCAAATTTTTTTAAATACCAAATATACAAGATACATTTGCAATAGAAATTGGAATGATATTAACTCCTATTTATTCATTTTCTATGTTACGCCAAATTTTCAATGAATACAAGTTTTTCAATGAAACTTTTATGTATCAAGAGACCCCCTCATTCCATCTCAAGCTGAATTCCAGTTCATCCAGTCAAATTTCGGTTTGCTTTTAAATTAAATAAAAAAACTTAAAATATTAAATCTATTTTAATTGTATTTAATTCTTGTTATTTCATTAATGATAATTAAATATGAGTAATAAATATATATTTATGTTTATATATATTGACGATAATTTCGAAATAATAAGCCGGAATTAATTGGCATTGAAATATTCCGTTTTCATAGAAAAACTGGAACAGACATTGAAACGAAATTCACAACATTGCTATTATAAGAAATGAAGCCAAAAGAAAGAAAGGGAATATGAGAAATAATGATATGGGTGAGAGTAAAAAAAGGAGTGACGATATCAGCTCTAGCCTGCTTCCTTTGCAATTGCATGCTTCTAGGCAGCTTACCTGCTATCTTTAGCTCAAAATCCAGCTTGATCAAATTGTGCATAATTGCATACATCAGCTCCATTCAAGGATTTCACCTTTGAAGTTATTTTACAAATTCGATCAAGGCCATTATCTTAAAGAGTGCCTTTAGGGCAATGATTAACAATTTATTTTAGGAAAGTTTTGACCCAACTTTTACGGAAAATGAAAAAAATTGTTAAAACATTAATTGCATTTTTTTCTTTTTCTATAAAATTTTCTTCAAATGAATTATTAACCATTACCCTAAGAGTATCCGTTAGTATTTCTCATTCTTTAATTATATAAAACCAATATGTCCCCAACATCAACAGGCGTCCAACACATGCAACTGAGCATGTGACTTCATCAACACCTGCACTTACAGCTAGCTTCCCATTTCACACAAACTGCATCATCAGCAATGAAGCTAGAGGATGAAAAATACGATTCTCAAAGATGTCCCTAAATGGTGATGTTTCCTAGGAAGAAAGAAAGCATTGACCTTTAACTAGGTATTGCTAATATTTTGACTTTTTTGTTACATCATTTCAATGCTCGAAGAGAGAGTCACTATTCACACACCGCTAGTACCGTCCACAAACTTCCATCTGCCTCTATTCTATTTATTATGGCCTTCTTAATTTTTCCATAACTCTCTTACTCACTCTTATATATTGAGTTCAATCTTAGGACTGAAAGTAACTGAGTACTACAAAAATGGCAAGGTGCTTCGCTTCCTTGTTCTTGGTTTTACTACTTCTATCAAGTGCAAGAGCTAGACCACTCTCATTCACAACCACCACTAGGCCTGAATCTAACCTGCATATACCAGTAAGTATTTATTAATTTCTGGCTTAAATAAGAAATGTTGTTGGCTTCAATGGTTGCCTTTTATATTACATGTATTTATAATTCATAAATTCTTTGTTAGGAGGAATCAAGCATTGTTGATGGTAGCTGCAAGGGTATAGGAAGTGAAGAGTGTTTGATTAGAAGGTCCATGCTAGCTCATACGGACTATATCTACACTCAAGATGTCAAAGGACCATGATTCTACATTCCTTTCTTCACTTCAATATTGTATCAAGTTTTGAATTAAAGCTTTGTTTAGATTTTCAGATGGAACTTAAAATCTATCAGAGGAGATCTTGATGTTGTATATATTCTTGTTTTTGTGTTATCCTAATTCCCTCTTCCATAAATAAAAATCCAAGATTTAAGTGGGTATAACTTATGAGCTTTGTGATTTGGGGAAACAGTTCGTTATTCAATACTCTAGCAATGCTCCCACTTCTAACCGAGTAATATATTACTTTACCCTTTTTTGAATTTAATTATTTTTTTTTTTTTTTTTGGGACGAGAATTTAAATCTTTTGTTAGAAACATAGGAGATACTAACTAGTTTGGCTCCATAAGGATATTTACATCCTAAATTTAATGAGTGAAACCTAGTGTTAAGTGAGAAAAGGGAGTATTATTCCGAACTGAATTATCCCAAGAAAGAAAGATTAATTAGGGAATTGAAATAAAATCCAAATTAATGACTGGAGACTAGTTGAGGTGGGGGTGAGGGTAGCAGTAGCTCTATACTAGAGAGTGGAATCGAAGTATATTAGGAGGGTAGTGGCTCTATAATTGCTGTGACTAGTCGTGGGGGACTGTTAGGTGGCAAGGGCCGGTGAAGATTTCCCCGGTGATGGAGTAACTGCTAGCTAGGCCAGTGAGCAATCAAGCAGGAGTGCAGGGCACATTATAAAATTGTTAAGTACTTTTATGAATATTCAATGGTCTAAAATTTGACACGAAGATTCTAGTTTTCACACTATTTTCTATGATTTAAATTTTATGATTTTAAAAAAATAATAATAAATTAAACCTTAAGCCCAAGATAAGCCAAGAGAATGTTAATTGAGGGATTAAAAAGTCATTTTGATGTTGAAAAAAGAGGGGAAGCAAAAGACACAACATGCCAAGAGAAAAGTTGACTGATTATGGAGCATCGTAATTTAAACTAGTAACTCCACACACACACATATGTATGTATGTATGTATGTATTGATATATTTTAAAATATGCAATTAGATGTATTTTATAATTCCTTTAGTGGGGGTTAAAAACACAATAAGTAAAGAACTAGCCTTTTGATTGAGATCAACACCACTAATTTCTAATATATGGGAAACATAAATCTATAGTAGGAAGATTAAAAAAAGAAGGTTGGAGACAAATATCACTAAATCAAAGGTTTTATATGCATAAAAATCGTATTCCCGAGTTACAAACAGGGGTTCTAAAGAATAAATACAAGTAAAGACTTTTCTCACTTTCTCTCTCTTGTTCTTCCTTTGGTTTTTTTAGATCCCTTTTTTTGTTGCTCATCTCTTCCTTTTATAGTCATCATCCTCCTCTTCCAGCTGTCTTGTTCTTAGCTGGATTTAGAGGGATATTTGTCCTATCAGCACCTTTTCTTGCCATTTTTTGATCATGAAAATAGACATTTGGGGGTGTTATCACTGTTCAGGTCATTCATTTAGCATTTAGTGTGGTTGACATTAGGTGAGGAGAGCTCATTAATGCAAAGGTGACTGTTACATTGGGCTCTGCATTCTCTTCAACATGTTTTTTGAGAAAGTAGGTGAAAAAGGTGTTCTCAGCTAAGCAAATGACCGTTTCTCAATTGGGTTGTGTTTCCTTGGGGGGATGGGTTTTTGGATTACCTCGGTAATGGGCACAAATGATCTTTTCTCAACGGGAGGCTCATCCATCACTTGTCGGCTCTTGGGCTGGGCCCATTCCACAGATAGGATTTCTCGGGACTTCCTTCTCGGGTTAAGGTCCTCGGGGCAAATTTAGGTCCACTCCCCCACACATTCATAAGTTAAATATTGACATTATTATATTTTGTTAACTCTTAAAAGAGCCTTGTAAGAATATTGTTTAGTAAAAAATGCAAATTGTTCATGCTTGTCTATCTTATTTTAGAATAATTTTACTTCTTAACTTAACTTTTGTTATTGTGATGAAATAAATTTATTTTATGTGTACATATTTTTTAATAAGATACGAAAAATTAACTTCTAGAACATAATATACTTTTTCATAGTAATTTATATTTGAACTAATAATAAGTTTTTGTAAGAAGATCTAGATTTTAAATAGATTGAAAATAATTTCAAATGAGACTTGAATAGAATTTAGCTAGAAGTAGTTTTAGTTTAAGTAATTTTAAATGGACTTAAAACAATTTTAAATAGGTTGGAAGTATTATACATTCAAAATTTTACAAATGAGATGGAATGACACTTAGCATAGATTAAAACTCATTTAAAATATAGGGGCACTTTACATTAAATTACTCATCTACTATACCGTCGGCATCTTAGATTTTGATATCACTTACTCTAACTCTAGTTATATGGTAATAGTTTATTAGTATTACTATTTCATTTTATTTATTTATTTATTTCCTTTTGTTTTTCGAAAATTCACGTTTTATTTGGCCTTTGTTGTAGTATTATTTGGTTTTCTTTTAGAGATTAAATTCTATAAGGACATGATGTAAAATACACGTTTTACTCCTCCAATCCTAACATGTCACATCATCTTATCACATATTTAAGAATAAACACAATCACACTCAATCAATTCTAATACCCATATACAAATCTAACCAAATTGGGAATCTATCGAGATGTTATTAGATGGGGTAGGATGTATTGAATTTTAAGTAAAATGCTGATGTGGCAATCACTTATTGGATGGTGTAAAACATGGGTTTTACACCCCATCCTTATAGAATTTAATCTCTTTCTTTTATTATGTCTACTTTACAACTTTCCTCTCAATTTTGTTTTTGTTTTTTTACTACTTTGGTTTTTGTATTACGTTATAGAGTTTTATAAACTATGTTTTTATCATTATAATTTTATTCTTGGTGGGGGCATTGAAAAAAAAGTTTAATTTTTAGAGGCTAAAAAATTTTCCTTTCAAATTATATTCTTAAAATTCAATTTCCCCTAAATTTTTGGTTCTCTTAATTATAATTACGATTTATGTTTTTAATTATAGCTTTAGAAATATTTTATTCTTGAATTATCTTACTCAATTTAGATTCAAAATAATACTCCATCTTTCTAATTATAAGATTTTTTTGGTAAAATTACTAAAATATTAACAGATGCCCTAAGTAAACTATTTTAAGCAAGTTTTTTTTGGGGGGGGGGGGGGGGGGGGTGGGGGGAATTTCTAACCTTCACAACTGAGTTTTTTTTTTTTTAGAGTTTGGGGGGGGGGGGGGGGGGGGGGGGTGGAGGGGATTGATAATTGCCTAAGTATTGTTCTATTAAAGTGATTAATTGCCTGAAGTCGCTTTCTATGCAATTCTCATATGGTTCTAATGCTACTGATACAGAGAGAGTTGAAATAAATAAAGCACGTAAGGTCTTTAGAATGACAATTGAGATATATATATACATATTCATTTTTGTGAAGTTACGTTTTATTACAAAATTCCAATTTAAAATAAATAATAAAAAAGGAACTACTATGCGCTAGATCAAATGTAATAATAATAATAATAATAATAATAATTCAGATCTCAAAAATATAACTCTATAAAGTTTCAAAGCCAAAAAAATAAAAATAAAAATTGGAACATTAACGGTTCACACTCTATGCACAGAAGACGGAACACCAGTGGTGAATGCTATACACACAATATATTACACAATTTAGTATCCATTTGGCATGATTAATTTTGCCAACTTATTTTACTATTCAACTTATTTTTGCTATTATTCATGGGTCTCATTGCACTTTTTGGAAATATTCATAGGTCCCACTATATTATTTTAGCTAACTTTTATCTTTATTTATATTACTTTCAGCAAAAAAGTTTTCAATTTCAAGAAAATAAGCAGGTCCCAAATAGACCCTTAATAAGAAACCTGCCAAATTTTCCCCACAAGACATTAATCTTTTTTTTTTTTTTTTTTGGCAAAAAAGCATGCACATAGAGGATGTGTTCATCTTTGTGTGACCACTGACCATTCTTAGTTCAACTGTCAACGCACAAACCCGTACTTCAGATTTGTGAGAGTGACCTGCATGTTAATATTAAGTCCAACTCAATACATATATGAATTAATCAAACCTAAAGGTAATTTATCCATGTTAGAAATACTGAATAAGTGTATTGTATTATGCATGAGTGCCTTTATATAGGAGGCAGAGTATGCAGTACAAGTAAGTGTGCTATACAAGTAAACAAGGTGAACCTAAAGCCCACATATCCTAATACACGTTAACCATCCAAATTTTCTTACAAAATAAAAATGCATCTCAAAATCTTCATTTTTCTTTAGAAACCATTGAATGACAAAAAGCTGTAACTCCTAGATTCGTAAGTATTTCCATATATCCTGAAAACTTGTTTTCAAATTTACAAGTTTAGTAATCAAATCAAAACTTAAGGATACGTGAAAACATATATTACATGAAACTATAGCATCCAAGCAACCTTTTATACTAGCGTAGCCCCAAACACAATCACAACTAGAATATTCCTCCATTATCCCTCATCCAAGGTTTTTCACCTATCCAATTAGCCCTTGTTTACCCTGAAGTGGACAAAGGTGAGAGGGATGATGGGGCCTTATAAGTCGAAAAGGCATGATCCCCGGACATGAGAGCCTTGTTTACCCATGATCGCTTAACATGTCATGGTTACAAATTTCGTGATTCTTGCTCATGATTGAAGTCATTCCATTACATCTTCCACACCCCAATTATGGAACATGGAGACAATGGAGGAGCTGATGGTCAAGTAATAAAATATACATGAGTGCCTTTATATAGGAGGCAGAATGTGTAGTACAAGTATGTGTGTTATACAAGTAAACAATGTGGGTCTAAAGCCCACAACCTATTACGCGTTAATAGCCTCCCTCAAACTCAAGGGGGGGTGTGAGACCAACTTGAAATTGTCAACCAAAGCACGAAGGCGTCCCTTAGGATGTGACTTGGTGAAGATATCTGCAAGTTGATCTTTAGAGGAGACCGAGAATAGCTTGAGAGCACTATGAACAAGATGATAATAGATAAAATGACAATCGATCTCACTGTGTTTAGTCCGTTCATAGAAGACATCATTGTAAGTAATATGAATGACACTCTAGTTGTCACAATAAAGAGGAGTAGTAGAGGATGTGGACACACCTAAGTCCTTAAAAAGCCATCGTAGCCAAATGAGCTCAAATGTGATATCAAGAAGGGCACGATATTCTGCTTCAGTACTAGAGCAAGCCACAAGGTTGGTTTGTTTCTTGATTCGCCAAGAAATCAAAGAAGAACTAAGAAGAAAGCAATAGCCAGTGGTGGACCTACGATCAGTGGGATCTCCTGCCCAATCAGCATCAGAGAATGCATGGAGAATAAGAGGAGACTGAGTAGAGTAAAAAAGGTCATGGAAGAGAGTGCCCTTCAGGTATCGAAGAATGTGTAGAACAACAGCATAGTAAGTCAATCGTGAAGCAGACAGATACTAGTTTACCTGGTGAATAGCATAGGACATGTCTGGACGAATAACAGTTAGATAAACTAGGCTACCAACCAAGCATTTGTAAAGAGATGGATTAGACAATAGTTTTCCTCCTGAGAGAGTCAAATGCGCATTAAGTTCAATTAGAGTGTCAATAGTCTTGCTATCAGTGAGTCCAACTCGAGACAAAAGTTCAAAAGCATACTTGGCTTGAGTAATATAAAGTTCATCTGTAGAATAAGTGATTTCAAAACCTAAGAAGTAGCTGAGATGTCCAAGACATTTCATCTCAAACTACTGATTGAGAAAATTCTTGAGTTCTTGAATGCCACTGAAGTTATCACCAGTTATGATCATATCATCCACATATAGGAGAAGCAAACTAGTGCCTTTGTCAGTGCAACGATGAAATAAGGTAGAATCATAATGATTGGCAATGTGACCTAAGCGAGAGATGATAGAGCTGAACTTGGCAAACCAAGATCGTGGAGCTTGTTTAAGGCCATAAAGTGCACTTTGAAGGTGACAAACCTTATTCGGTTCAATAGAGAGACCAAGAGGAGGTTGCATATAAACTTCTTCACTTAAATTCCCATTAAGGAATGCATTTTTGACATCCATCTGAAAAATGTCTCATTTACTGGCAGCGGCAACAGCTAAGAGGGCATGAACAGATGAGATTTGAGCAACCAGAGTAAATGTCTCATCATAATCAATCTCATACTCCTGTGTAAAATCTTTTGAAACAAGACGAGTTTTATATCACTCAATGGACCCATTAAAGCGAGTCTTGATCTTGTAGATCCACTTACAACCAACCACAGATTTCCCAAGGGGAAGAGTCACCAAATCCCAAGTATGATTTTTAGATAATGCATCAAGTTCCTTTTTCATTGCAATTTGCTATAAATGGTCAATGGAGGTCTCACGATAGGTGTGAGGCTCGTGCAGTGTAGCAAGGGCAGTGTAACAATAATAGTCAAGTAAATGTGCAGGAATGGATCTTACTCGAGTTGAGTGACGAGGTGGAATCTCTTGTGCAAGATCTTCAAGCGGAGTAGGAATAGGGGACCCAAGCCTAAGGTTGGGTGGCTCGTCTTTGACCTGTTCATCTTCCACCTGTTCATTAGAGGGTGATCCAGGAGAGGCATAAAAAATATCTGGTGGTTGGATAGAGAAGTCTATAGGAGGATCAAGAGCAACAATAGAAAGAATATATGGCTCATCTGGAAAAAAATTTAAGACAAAGGAGGTAGATAGGGAGGTACGGAAGTGAGAGAGCTCGACAAATGAGCAATGTTCCTAAAAGACAACATTGTGGGAGATATGAAGATGATGAGAGACAGGATCATAACACTGATACCCCTTTTGAGTTTCTCCATATACAAGAAAATGATGCATGCAAACTTCAATCGACACACCTTGAGACCTAACAAATAATATTGAAATATTTTCTCAAAAAAGCTAAAATTCAGATTTTGATAGAACCTCCAATCTAACGCTTATAAATGAAACGCAAACTAGAGGTATAAGTAACAAACCTCGATCCAATGATTATAACTGAATCACAAACTGAAGGTATAAATTTTAAATGCCACAAGGAAGAATCCTTGATAAGTTTACAGTTCTTGAAGAACCAAAAGAAGAAGCAAAACTTCACGTTTTTCTGATTTTTATTCAATATCCTCCATTACAATGAGTGTATGCTATTTATAAGACATAACTGAAAATACGAAAAAAAAAATACTAAATAATAGAAGCCTAAATTAAAGTTGATTTAGTCTAAAATTAGCAACTCCAAAATAGGAAAATAGCTAAAAAAACGTTCTAAATAATAAAAGCTTAAAATTAAGGTAGATTTGGTCTAAAATTAGCAGCTCTAGAATAGGAAAAATATCTATTAATTGGTAAGGAACTAGAAAATCAATTAGCTATTAATCCACTCCATAAATCACGTCCAATTAAGCCAAATTAGCCGTCAATGACTTGGATTAAGTTTATTACGCCTTCATCTTCCTTTGGGCCAAGCTTGGAATGTCTAGTGTTAGAATCGGTCCAAATTTCTTGAATCTGCCCATTAAGTGCTTCTTTGATCTTCTTGGATCTTGCTCTAGTAATAGGCCCAACTGGAACATACAATGGATCCTTTAATGCTTGTTGATTCTCATCAGAAAACAACAAAGTCTAGACTGAGGCTCAAGTTTGTTATGCTCATGTGGTTGAAGAAGAATGAAACAAACCGAATTGAAGGAGTGAAGGTGGTAATAGTCTGGAGGTGACCCAAAAAGGCGCATAAATGAAGTTTGATTTTGGATGACAGGACTGAGAATGTGATTAATAGTACGAACAACATGAAGAGCAGCTTCACCCCAAAAAGGAGCAGGAACTTTGGCAGAGAGAAGGAGAGCACGAACAGTGTCAAGAATATGACGAAGTTTTCATTCAACTCTACCATTTTGCTGAGAGGTACCTGGACAAGTTAGTTGATGAATAATTCCATAGGAATGCAAAATAGCTTGGAAAGCATATTGAGTGTATTCAAGAGCATTATCAAATCAAAAAATTTTGATTCATTTGGAAAATTGAGTTTCTAGCATTTTTGCAAAATTAGAATATACTTGCAATAATTCAGAATGATGTTTCATAAGAAAAATCCAGCTATAGTGGGAATAATCATCAACAACGACAACAAAATATCAAGATTCACTAATACTAGAGACAGAGGAAGGCCCTTAGACATCATAATGAATTAGTTCAAAGATATTAGTGGATATTAATTCACTAGTATTGAAAGGAAAAACTAGTTGTTTTACTAACTGACACGAAACACAATCAAAATTTTTAGTGGACACTGAACCTAGCAAACCTCTAGAAGTTAAGTGTTATACTTGAGAAAAAGATGTGTGACCAAGTCGAGCATGCCCAAGTGCAAGGGAAGGAATAGAAGACACTGCAGCAGCTACAGTTACAACAAAAACAGGAGCAACAGGTAGAAGACGAAGGTTGTCCACGAGAAACATACGCCTAATTCTAGGACAGGTCACAAGCTCCTGTCTCGTCCTCAGATCCTACATAATACACCCAGAATAATCAAAGGTAATGCGATAACCCAACTCAGCTAATTGTGCCACATAAAATAAATTGTAAGAAATGTTAGGAACATTAAAGGCCCCAGGAATAGAGAGGTTGGAGGTCAAGATATAACCTATATTATGACCAAATATTGTGGAACCATTAGTTGTGCGAATATTAAGAAGGTGTGGTGTAGGTTCAAGTTGAGAAAATAAGGATGAGTGAGATGTCATGTGGTTGCAACAAGCAAAATCCATAAGCCAAAAGGAAGGAGACATACTAGATGAAACTGAGAGAGGAGAGGAATAAGATGTATTACCAACCATACGAATGGTATTAGCGATGATGTTTTGAAGGTCAATTGTGGAAATGGTGATAGTGGATCCAGAAGACTTTGACTTTGTGGAGACAAGAGCCATTGGTTGGATACTCTCAGTGTTAGCAACAGTAGCAGCAGAAATGGAAACAGCTAATTTGTTGTGTTGATAGCAAGCCTCAATATTATGGCTAAGACGTCTGCAAAAATTGCAAAAACATTTGTTGGATTGTTGGTGACGATTTTTGCAATAAAAAGAAGACATGTCCTTATTCTTCACTTAGAAGCAAAATATGCAAAAATGAAATCTATGCAAAAAACTGGCATAGAAGTCAAAGTTAACCTGGACATGACGTCAGCAGATGACGCAAGCTAATGGCGTCAGTAGGTGACATGGTAAAGATGACGTCAACGGATGACACAACTAGAGCTAACGTCAGTGATGATGTCAGTAGGCACGTGGAGGCGTGTGAGGGTGTGTGTTAGCACGTGAAGGAGCGTGATTGATTTAGGTGGCTCGTGGAAGCACATGGAGGTACAGCCGAGACTTGCAGTGGCACGTGGCGAAGCGTAAAGCACGTGACTTTCGACACAGATTGCTTGGGCGGCGCATGAGGACTCAGATGGCTACGAGACTTCCACGAATGAGTAGATTGGCGTAAGACGATCATAGTGGTACTTGCAAAAAATTAATCAGAGCAAGATTCATGGCAGTGATGAAGGGAGCAGTGGTCTTTGTGGTGTGGCACTCCTCAATGGCGGTGGCTGCAGGTCCAGAACCCAAGGACTACGGCTTAGAGACGTCGGAGGTTCAATAGCGAGTGGCTGCGGCGACTGCTATGACGGCAAAAGCGATGTTGAGAATGGAGTAACGCCAATAGAGACAAGACTGCTAAGAAAAGGTCAAAGTAGTGGCTCTGATACCATATTAGAAATACTGAATGAATAGTATTGTATTTCTCAAGTAATAAAATATACATGAGTGCTTTTATATAGGAGGCAGAGTGTGTAGTACAAGTATGTGTACTATACAAGTAAATAAGGTGAGCCTAAAGCCCACAGACTATTACACATTAACAAATATAAACACCAAGGCAACACCATCTCAAGGTATGAGAGAAAACTCTAATTACCTTATTATTTATTATTTATTATTCTAGATTTTGTGAGTTTTAAGGTAAGTATTGAAAAAGTTTTGGCCAGTACCACACCAATGTATTTTCAACTAAGTATTCTTATATATTATAGGTCTTCCAAAGTTGTTTTGACGAGTATCCTACTGATATCCTTTGCATCGTCATTGTTAATAATTAGTCGCTAACCCATGCGATGCACGAGATAGTTAAATAAAAAGATAATTAATCTACCTCACGATAAAATATATATATATATATATATATATATATAAAAACTAAAAGAATCGATAAGAGGTTGATTTCCCCCCATTAAGAAAAAGATAAAAGAAAATAAGAAAAAAAAACAACAACAACAACAACATTAAAGACAATATGAAAACTAATCACAAAGAATTGCAACTGTTGTGTGTTTACTTGGCTCAAAGCTAGAATTAAAATTCAATTTTACAACAATAAAAATATACAACTTCATATTAACTAAAAATCAACCTCATTACACAAATCCAATGTTCGCTATAATGTATTTTGCAGATCATGCATCTAAAAACACTCATTGTGTCAAGAATTTCAATAAACATTATTGCCACTTTTATCTTTGTTCTAGACATTTAATTTACGCAAAAGTCAATAGCAACCACAATTAGCTATCACGGTTGCTTAATGCTATGACAATATTGACCTCATCTATTTCCTTTAAACCTGCATGAAAACTGATTTCAAGTAAAAATTACATTTTACACAAAATCTAAGCAACTTAACTTGCATTTCATCTTATAATTAAGTTAATAACATCTTATAATCTTACAACTATAGCATCTTGCTCATTAAAAGGCCGTAGTCACGCACAAAGCTCCTACTCATTAGACTTTATTGGATTTCGAAAAGTTATAAAATTGCACATCATCAAACAACATAAGCACGAGATGATACTATTTCAATGAAGTGAACAAAACAAAAACAAAATCAATGCATATAACTCTAAATAGTTGCATGCAAATATATAGATATATATATATATATATTCAAAAGCAGAATTGAAAGCTTTTTGTCATATAAGCAAAATCATAAATTCACTTTTAAATAGCCTGCATTCCAATCAATAGCTTTTGAGTGTGACTACCTCCAAGAAAATAGAGTGATATATAGGGAGCAATCTTTAGAAGGTAAACTATTATTATTATTGTTATTATTATTATTATTATTGATAGGTAGGTAAACTAATAGCTCATTCCCACAATAGAAAGACATTAAATGAATTGTGCATAGCATAACTATTAATATGTGTCTTTCATGCTCAAAATAGAACCTAATAAATGCAATGGAGCATTTATTATTTGACATGGCATTTCAAACATAGAAATGTTAAACATCAAATGCTTTCAAGTCGCAATTTCTTAACATCTTTCACTTTTAAATTTTACATGTTAAGCTGACCAATCAATACTCAGAACCTTATAATATATATTAAAAGTACAAATAAAGTAAATTAATAATAGGGTAGGATTGAACCTCAGTAAGTCACTACATGGACATATCATTGTAGAAAATATGGAATGAGACAAATAATCAGCTCGTGAGGATGGTCCTCTAATAAATTGCTAAATAAGAACTTTCTACACTGATGGCCATATATAATCAAGTGAAGATTATGAAATATAATGCTTAAAAAATGAGTGAAAATATTACAGTATATAAATGTAGAACTATTATAGGAAGGCAATATTTCTAACATGTTCCCAATTTTCTTGAAGTTCCAAACAATGTTGATAATATGTAAGGCACACAACATGATACACAACAACTAAATTTCTTTCATCAAGGCATTCGTTTTAATAAAGTCCAATCACATCAAAGAAAAATTTGGCATTTGTGAGATATAGAAAATGATGACCATAAGTCAGGTTAAATAGCACAGAAAGAAGTTTGGCCTAAAGATGAACATTATGCTCCCTGCAAAACTTGGAAAATAGAAAGAACGAAAACTTACCCAACATGTTTAGTGGGTGCCTACTCTGGAGGTTCAGTACACTCTCTGTAAACAATTCTGAGGCATGGAGCCATGCCTCAATTTAGTTCAATTTACACAAATAATCAATTCTAAGGTTTAGTATATTTTGCAGAAAGTCATGCCTCAATTCAATTTCTCTCATAGAAAATAGAAAGAGTGAAAACCCACTGGTAAACAAGAAGGGCCGGCAAAGGTGGAAGTTTTGGAGACAGAGATTGGATGGAGAGAGAAGAAAGCAATTGAAGCGTTAATAGGGTTTTTTCTGTTAGGGGTTTTTATGTGAATGAGTGTGTTGTAGTTGGGTTCTTTTAGGAGTGGTGGGTTTTAGGTTTTTTTTTTTTTTTTTTTTTTTTTTTTAGTAATACTGACGTGAAAAATTGTGAGAGTTTCATAGGTTTCGATTTTATATATATATATATATATATATATATATAGATAATAATAATAATGATAATAACTAGTCACTAACTTGCGCTATGCGTGGAAAGTTTTTACATAAATGTGAAACATATATAACATATGCAAAATCATCTTGATTTATTTTTCTTCTTCTGTTGAATGCATTTTTCATTTGTAGTTTAAGATGTTACTTTTAAGTCTAAATATATTCCAATCAAATAATGGTGTCTTGTGCTAATCCAAAATAAAATTAATTTTGCCAAATCCAACATTAGCTTCTATTTGGCAAATCCCAATAGCTAAGCAAAAGAAAATTGCCAAAATCCCATTTCTTAATTCCTTAACCTTCTTGAACTTCCACACTAACCAAGCCAAGAGGAAAAAAAAATATGAAATTTAGGAGTATGGACCGTCTAACCAAATTAAGTGTAGTTTTAAAAAATAATTGACTTAAATTTTGAATAACATCCCATCAACCAAACAAAGAAAAAAGCGCAGAGTAATAATACTATTATCTAAAAGAGTTGAAAGAAAGGCATGTGAAATTTGAGATCTCTTTTTTTTTTTTTTTTTTTGATAAAAAAATGGAATGCATGAGACTCCAATCTACCAAGTTACCAAATTATCATATTATTGTAGCGATATTACTATTTAAATGGGAAAAAAAATTCAGCAATACAAAAATACATTCAATCTGCTAATTCAAAAACTTTCATCCAACCAAATCAAGACATCTATTCCTCAACTTTCATACACTGCCAAGTCTACCTTAGGTTTGAACTCGAAATGATTTAATTTGATAGAGTGTTGCATAGAATTAAATTTTGTTTGTCTCAATATGTTGTAGCACTTAATTGGTGCAACCTTAATGCAGCAGTAGCTCTTGAACAATGCAGTCCAGTATGACATACTTGTTACCAAGTAATATTCCCTCTTGGCCTCCCCTGCTTGACGTTCTGTTTAGCCTCTTCTGCAAGCTTCTCCCTAATGAGCTTTTTGTGTGCCAACAACACCAAACCCTACAAAGATGGCAGAATTTTTTATGCAAATCCAAGATATCAAAACCTTAAAAAAAGAAACATATGGAGACCTTTTTTTGGATCTTAAATAACAAAATTTTAAAATACAACCCTAGGTCAATGCATTTACAACAAAAGTAGCAAAAGTTACAATGAACAATATGTCAAGCACAAATTATTCTTATATAGACACAAATCTTACGCTAACACATCACTCTGCACATCCCCATCATATTTTCTGCAAGCCCATACACAACCTCCTTCACTCTTCAGAGCATAAGGAATCATGTCATCAAAGTACATAAACTAATAAGGATGATACTTCTTAAAATGAAGTTGTTTAATGAAATCTATTTTAAATTAAATCATTAAAATAATAACAAATGATTGAAAAAGATAACAACTTTGTAAAAAAAATTCAAACTCAAACTTTTGCACTCTCCAGGGGCCATCAAATCATTACGTTTTGGCTCAGCATGTGACACCTTTAACAAACACTATCTTTGTGAAAAAACTCAAACCATGAGTTCAAGGTTGAGGCCGATCTAATAATAGTCTAAATAAACCGCTTTGGGAACCTGAGAACACCAAACAAATAAACAAAATCAATCATTATCAGAACAATTAAACAACCAAAAAGAGGTATCAATTTCATTTAAATGAATAAACGACCTTCTGAAATTAAAGTAGATGAAGAAGAATAAGTCTAAATCAAAACCTTAATTAAAACAAAATCTAACTCAATCACCTAATTCAAAACCTACTGATCAAAATACCGAAAAAAACTAAATCCTATTAAACCCCCAAATTTAAAATGAAATTTTACTTTTTAAGCCTCTACATATTTGGATAAAGATTTAATTTTTCAAACATGGAAAACCCATAGCTTGTCTAAAATTGTCTTATGGGTAACATCTAATATAACAAAATAGTAACTAACTAACATTGACACCCAAAAATTTATAATACATTTAAAACCTTATTCAAAAGTATTGAATTAAAATAACACAATTTGAAGAGATTAGTAAACCAAAGTGCTCCACAGTTTCACTTCCACTAACAAATAAAGACAACATCACACATAAATATCTACATAGTTTCTAAAGGGTGGACTTGAAACATAACACATAAATATCTACATAATTATGTATTTCCAACAAAAATAATTCAGCATATTAACAAAAATAACCTAGCCTTCAAAAAAGGTCAAGTCAGTGCACCCCATTTTGCATATCCCGGTTAGGTAACAATGTCTAAGATATTAATCATCATTGTCATAAATTTAAGTTATAAAATAGATTCTGCATCAACTATCTAACATATCATGATGGCAGACTCATTTCACATTAGAACCATCTAATTTTTTTTGGTATAGAAGCATCCTAATCGAAAGCCAAACACATTCAAGATATGAGTGTTTTGTACAGACCAAAACTGGGTTTTTGGAGTACCAAATACCATTTTTATGGATAAATTGATAAACTAAACATGGATCATCAAAACATTTCCCCCAAGAATCAGTAACACAATTAAAAGACAAAGGAATTACAACTATTTAATAAATACAACCATTAGTAATTCAAAACCTACCAAGGGCATTTACCTTTGAGATCTTACTTTATCATCTTTTTCTACAATAAGATGTGCATCTTATATCTCACCCTAATGGAAGTATATTGGGTACTGCAGTTGTGCTTATGTATAGCATTATATAAGGCAAACAAAACTGCACAAATAGACATGGAAGGAGGTGCCATGTAGATGTTGCCAAACACTAACCTATTATGCAAAAGCGAAATTTGTGAGATACATACTGGCAAAAATGATTTGGTAAAAAGTAACCTTTCCACCTACATATAAATTTTGAGTTTCCATTTTAAAGAAATACATTCAACTATTTTCTTATTTCAATTGACAACCCATGTACATAGTTACTCTTGTAGGCATTTTGTCAAACACCTAACAGATATGGCCAAGAAATAGAACTTAGTTGATGTATAGGTGCTGAAACAGAGGAACTTAAAAAAAAGTTAGAATAATGTAATCTAGAAATTAAAAACTTATTGACAAAAAATTGATATACCACCAATTTCAGGCTTCAGCTAGAAAATCCAATTTATATTCAATACATACAACAAAAGAATTGGGCATGAGGATAACCTTATGGCAACCCTTGAACACCTTTGTTAGTCTGTTACCCGGCCCAGCAAATCCATCCTCCTTAACGATCATCGCAATCTTCTTCGACAAAAATTTCCACCTTAAATCGCCAGAACCTAAAGCAAAAAAAAAAAAAAAAAAAAAAAAAAAAAAAAAAAAAAAAAAAAAACCTTTTTTAATGCCGACAAACCAAAGGCCAACCATTCAGCCATAGCAACCCACAACCACATACAAAATTCCATGAACAATTGAAGTGGAGAAAGAACAGTATATTGGAAGTAATAACTGGGCAAGTAGGTTTTCAATTGAAGAGCGAATCAGAATTCTTACTTTGGGTTTGGAGTTCCTCTGCAGAGAAGGCTGGCTTCAGTTGCAATTGACGGCCAAAACCCAACACACCCGAGGGTTAGGAAGTGAAATCCCTAAAATGATAGAAAAACCTAATCGCTAAATTGACAAAAAAAAAAAAAAACCTAATTAAAGACAATAGGAAAAGATATCATTCATAGATTAATTGAGAAATACCGAGAGAGAATGGTTTAATACGAAGAAGGGGATTGGCTGACTTGTATCCGAGATTGGAGTGAATCACTTCAGAGGCATTTTCGACGACGGAGAAGGGGAACGGGATCAGGTTTTGTTGGAGCTTATATGGGTTTGGGTTTGGGTTTTGGATGATGGAGAAGTGGTTTGGCCATGGGGTGTGTTTTGGATTAGGGGAACCAGAGAAATAGAAAATCAGAGTTTAGTTTTTTGTATTATTTACATAATCGGGTTTTAGAAAGAAGAAAAAAAAAAAAATCAGAATTTTTGTTTTCTTAAATAACGTTGACGTGGGAAATTATGGAGAGGTCAGAAGCTTTAGTTTTATATATATATATATATATATATATATATTTATTGATAATGTGATCGACCCTATATGCATTTGCCTAGCCTGTTTCCCAAACTAGTGGAAGGCAAAGTAGCAAAGTAGACGAAAAAAAAACGGAAACCTTCATCAATCAATCGCCTTCAAATGTTTTCATGAGAGGACATTTTTTGTTGAGGACTCAAGGGCAGGTTTTGTCGCTTCCTAAATCGCTTTTTTATCTTGCAAGGGGGTTCCCCTGCCCTTTATACTTTAAAGATAAGGAGGGTTTAACTTTCACAAATTCGTATTGGAAAAATTGCAAGTGATTTAAGGTATTCAGTATTCACCACTAGCTGCCCATTTCTTTTTTACATGTAATATTTATTTTTCTTTTCTCCCACATAAATTCATAAGTTAATTACATATACATAAATCATGAATCCATATCTTGACCGATGTGCACTCCCGCGGCTATTAATCTGCAGTGGCAATTGCGTCCACGTTGTGGTAATTGGTATAAAAAAAAGGTACAGTCTAGACTTAAAGATTTGTACCTAAAAGTTTTATCTAAACCATAATTATCTGCCGAAAAGTCTAAAATCACTTCAAAAATGTTATAAACTAAAAGTCATTTAACGCCTAAGTGTAAAAGATTTTTGATATCATGGAAACATAACGTTGTAGCAATCAAGAATATTTTGAAAATATTGTTTGACTTTCCACTGGGCTTGGCTGGGATTGAAACAGAGTTCCGTGGGACAGAAAGTTTGTCAAAATGCCGGGGAATCTGCCATAGACAGAATTTAAAGTGATCGAGACTAGCCTGTCAAGTGTCAACAATATAACTATGATGTCACATGGTTCATCCATATGAATCAAAATATGCTTATCCTTTGTTTGATTTCTCTGCTTCTTAGACAAACAGAATTCTAACCCAGATATGGTTAAAGGAAAATATTTAAGCCACTGCTAATTTTACTTTTAAATGTTTATAAATGGTAATAAACATGATTGGTATCATTTTCCTAAGGTAATAATTCTTGAATTAACTTTTGAGTTTGTATTTAAACACATCAGTTTACAAAACTTATGTGATAAAATTTGTAGAACCTATACACAAAATAAATACAAAACGTCTGTCCTGCCTTTTATGTTCTACTTTATATTCTAAGAAAATATCTTCAATATATATGTATCTACTATGTGCAGCCCCACGAGTAAATGCGCATGAAAGACAAATTCTGAAAAAATGGAATATGGGGTATTGTGGGGGTGGGGTTGGGGGTGGCCAGGCATGGTGGGACTTGCTGACGCAGTAGCATATAGAATTGTGGAAGAAATTACTGTTCAAGAAACACCTGAAACGTAGGCTCTACATGACATTATCCAAGTTGGAGAAAACAGTGTAAGCTTGGCTGATCAAAGTCAGGCAGGCATTGATGCTCTAACAAAAAGCTGAAAACAGTACTTGGGTGTTTTAGTGGATGGCCTTTTCAATTGTTTTTGCTTGCTATAGTAGTTATGTGTATGATGAGCCACTAACACCAGCACCTCCACCACCATTTGTCATGTTGGCCCTCTTATTCCGTGCAACACTAAACTGGTCATGGGGCCTCCTTTCAGAGTGTGACTCAAACTTATACCCACATGGGTCTCCCACTCTTGCTTGTTCTTCCCCCTAATTTTTGGCATTTGAATAAAATAAATTATTACTTCCTCTTATGGTATGGATAAAAGATTTTGTATTACCCAATTAAACATTTTTCTATTTTTCCCCTACTGTGTGCTGTTTCATGTTCCTTCCTGATTGATCAATCTGATGGAAACCAGTGATCAAAGTGGGTAGTTTTTGAATAAAATGAAAAAAGATGAAGTCGTTATATTTCTCAGATGGACTCAATGGAAATATCATTTTCATGATTTCTACTACACAAGGTGCATGATACGTATCTATGCGGCAAGAGGAACTGCAAACAGTTGCATTAAAGTATTGATTATAACGTTAATGTAAGAGAATTTAACAATTTAAAGATAAAGTGGTCCGTTTTTTGCATTGATGGCAATAACAATAACAACCATAGTAGACATAACTCATAAGTAACATAGACTTGTTATTATGGAAAAATAAGAGCCCTCATATGACTCACAAAGTCCATGGAATTGAAGGATAGATTGGTTTGAGAATTCAGCTGTGAGATGAGCTGTGTTGAAAGAAACCTATTGACCCTATTCCAAGTCTCTCAAAGCAGTTGTGTAAGGACTGCCAATTTGCAGCTCAGTGAGCATTTGGCGAAGATCTATAGCTTCCTCCTTGAGCCGTGCATTCTCCTGAAGAACCTGCTCGTGGGACTCGGTTACACGATTCAACTTGTCTATCAGTGTGTGGTTCTCTGTTCGAAGCCTAAGAACCTGTGACCAGAGCTCATCAAGGTGCTTTTGTTTCCTCATCCGTGACCTGCGAGCGGATTCTCTATTAGAAATCATTCGCCGCTGTTTCCTTTCATCGATGATACTGAGTTGATGTTCCTCATCAGCTTCATCAGAAGTAGAGTTGTTGCTTAAACATGAGGACTGTGGAGTAAATTCATGGCCTGGAGGAGGGAAATGAAAGTTGGGTAAGTTGCTTAAGAATCTATTGAAATAAAGGTTTGGTGTGTTGCTCATACTCTTCATCATGCCAAAGTTAGCTGGAATTGAAATCGGGGTTTCGGGTGCTAGATAGTGGATTCCTGTGATCTCACCTGGAACCATGGCTAACTCAAACAATGAAGAAGATGATCTATGTATGATACTTGAAAGGTTGTATTGCAGAGGTTGTTGAAGAGGACGGGAGGACATCATGAAAAATGGAAGGTTTTTATAGGAAGAAAAAGGCTAAAGAAGTGGGCCATTTTGAGCAACAAAGTGTAATAGTGTCAGGCTTACATGAGCAGAATTTGAGGAGTTAATAACTGGAACTATATAATGTATGCGTGAGGTACCATATGTATCTCCATACAAACCACTTTACATCATATTCATGTCATTTTGAGTTCATGCCATGAGTTGGGGACTTGTGTAGATGTATATATGTATGCAATAATAAGTGTACATGCATCTATAGAAAATTTAAGATTTGGATAATCATCAATAATGCTTACAAAAGAGAGAAGTTCGTGAAGTTGGGTTGCAATAATTTAGGTTAGGAACGTTTGGAAAAAGAATTTAAAAAGACACATATATAAGAAATGGTGTTAAGTCAATCCCATGAGAGTTTTTCCTGAGTGAGGACCCTAGCCAGTTTCAGAAGAATATTGGAACTTCAAAGCTCCAAACAGCCAATGACTCCTTATGATTGATGACGTTAGGAAGGTCAGTTAAAAAGGCAAATAATTAAATAATATGTAGTTTTGATGATTCTTTTTATTACAAATTTGATGACTCACTAAGCACTTCATTTTGGATTGGAGGGACCCATATCATGATGCAATTATCTAAATAGTTAAGATCAAATACCCAAATGCCAACCATCTCTGTCTTCTTGAGCTTGCATATATGGAGCTGAACTTGGTGCATGATTTAACATTTTATGCGTATTCCTGTCCCTGTGTGAGCTTGTGACCATACTATTAGTATCCTAATTAAAGGACAAGTGGCACCAAAGGGAAACTACAACCGTAATAAATATATTAGATATTACATTAATTAGAAATTACAACAATATTAGTATAATATGATTACCACGTCAAGATGAGATAACAATTCTTCATTTAAAACATGAGAAGTGGAACGTGTCAATTATATTCTGATTATCAAAATTCAAAAAGAAAAGTTAATGCTTGATGATAACTTAGTGGGTGAGTGTTTTAAAAGATTAAGAATAGAGCCCCAAGTGTTGTAAATAAATAATATTGTCCATAATTTTCGAATCCTCAAGTGTATATAAAGTCTAACATTCCACGCAAAGAAACATCTTAAACTATATAATATCTCATGTTATCTTACTTCTATTTCGTTATCTTAGGGTATTTCGTTATCTTAGGGTTCTGTGTAGTCTTATGAATGTGTTGATGCAAGTAAATATCAATTGTTACTTCGCATTGCCATTATAATGGACTTAGAGTTACTAATATAGTTACCCCCGAACCCTCGATTTGAAAGAACCACTCTTGATAGAAAGGAAAGACATTTTTGTTGAGAAAGAATGGACCCATAAACCATAGAAATAAAGTCAAATTATGAAATCAAAGGCGTGTTGCATTAATTGACATAGTCTATGACCAAATCCACGCATAAATTAAAAAATATAGGGTTATGCTAACGAATGCTCTTAGGACATTAGTTAATAATTCAGCTAAAAAAAGTTTTTATAGAAAAAGAAAAAAAAACAATTAATGTTTTGACAGTTTTTTTCGTTTCCCATAAAAACTTTCTTTAACTAGATTATTAACCAATAAAAGAAAAAAAAATTAATATTTTGACAGTTTTTTTCATTTCCCATAAAAGTGATGTCAAACTTTCTTAAAATAGATTGTTAACTAGCACCTTAAGGCCACTCATTAGTATTTCCCCAAAATAAATACGAACACATACTTTAACTGGATTATTAACCAATGAAAGAAAAAAAAAATTAATGTTTTGACAGTTTTTTTCATTTTCCATAAAAGTGATGTTAAAACTTTTTTAAAATAGATTGTTAACCAATACTTTAAGGCCACTGGTTAGCATTTCTCCAAAATAAATACAAACACATACTCCTTGGCCTTCTCCTCTTTGTTTTCACCTAGTCAACAAAGAATTTCCTGTCAGCATAAAGTGCCTCGAAATATAGAAATATGGCAAAATCAACCATTTCAATGAATAAACATCTCACACTCTTCCCAGATTGGAAGGCAGCTGAACAGGCCATGAAGCTAGTGTAAGATTTAAAAGAGCAGTTATTTATTTATTTTTTATTTATGAACACACACTTTTTTATAATTTGCTAAAGCACCTTGTTATAATTTGCTGAAGTAATTAATTGTAAATAGTAAATTATTACTTTTACATAGATCTACACTTTATTTTAAAATTTTTTTTTATATCGTCATATCAAAGTTGTGTCAAAAATTGTTGTACAAAAAGCATTAGCATCGGGGGATAAAAAAAAAAAAAAAAAAAAAAAAAACCTATTTTGCATTTTCAAACACTACTTTATCTATTTTACCAACCCATTTTACAACTTACTATACATTCCAGTTTTTATTTTTACATACAACACAATAAAATAATATAAACTATCTAATAAAATAATAAAAAGTATTATTCTCTCTCTTTTTCCTCACACTCACTTTTTCTCTTCACACAACCACAAGATTAAAATAATATATATATATATATATATATATTTACAACCTATGAACAATAAGGTATTGTTCATAGGTTGCAATTTTTTTTAAGTTTACAAACTCCAATGGAGTGGATTTTGGGTGGCTTAGGTTGTAAAATAGTAACCAGAGAGTATTTACACCCCCAATGCTAGTGCTCTTAGGGTTTTGGCCCCTACACTCAGCACATTGTCCTATAAATCATATCCCTCTTTGAGCTCCTACTTCAAAGAGGCTCTTCATGGGACAACCATCCTAGCTAGTCTTTGTCGGGGGCGGATCTTGCGCGTAGCCACGTGTCTTCCGCTGGAGGTGTGACTTTGCTAAACCCGGATTTGTTTTGGGGAGTTCAATCCAAAACTCTACATTGGGTTGCATAGACCAATGACTTCCGATGTATTTTTAAGCCTACAAAATAGATAAAGCTCAAAGTCTTATAATCATGATAATGGTTGAAATAAATAAATAATATGTTTAGCATAATAGATTTGATTACATGGTGAGTTGAACATTATTATTATGTGTGTTAAGTGATGTCTATTAAAATGATTAATTAATTGTCATATGTCCAATAATGGGATGAGTCCAATAGTCCATATCCAACTATGGTATAGTTCATGTCCAATATAATAAGGTATGTCCAGCAATGGTCTATGTCCAAATAATGTATGTCCAGCAATGGTTTATGTCCAAATAATACATATCCAGCTGTGATCTATGTCCAAACATTACACATCCAGTAGTGGTTCATGTCTAAGTAATATATGTCCATCAGTGGTATATGTCTGAATAATATATGTCCATCGGTGGTTTATGTCCGAATAATATGTCTAGTGATGGTAGATCAATTTATTAATATATATGTTCATTAATGAAGTATTAGTAAGATCATGTTTTATTAAATAGTGAGATGATATTAAAGTAACTTGCATCCAGCGGTACAATAATAATGAGTTAACATATGCTTAATAATGTAATTTCAAAGATGGAGAAAACATTGACTTATCTTTTATGTTTCTGACTCCAGCTGTATAGCATCACTTTATTCTTTATATGATTTGTGGCTCTAGTTGTATAGTATTAGTGAGCTGATAACATTCTAGCGGCATAATAACATAAGTCTAGCGATACAATGATAATGAAGTAAAATATATTCGATAATGTAAATTTAGAAATAAAGATATAATGACTTATCTTTATGTGGTTTGTGGCTCTAGCTGTATAACATTAGTGAACTTGTAAAATTTCAGAAGCATAATAAAATGAGTCCAGCGGTGCAATGTGATATTATGAGTCCTTTCATGGTGACTTCACAATTGAAGGGAAAAAATGGGTGCAACTGGAGGGAGAGAGAATATGTCTAGCCGTGTGCATAGGTTGGTTATGTTTATCCCCTTTATCATGCACTTAATGATTTTCCCCATGTAATGCTTTTTTAGTTTTTAGTCAAATATAAGTGATATTGCCTTCCACGAGAAGGGCTTTTAGAACTATAAGTTTGTGCCTTTCATATGAAGGGCTTTTAGCATTATAATTATATGCCTTCCATAAAAAGAGTTTTTGTAACATGTTCTTGGAAGAGTGTTTGATATCTTTTAAGATGTATGAAGATGATAAAAAATATATATGTTTTGTGAGATATGGTGTTTGTAATATGTATAGAAATTATATGTAGATACTTTATTGAATATGGATCTTGTATATAATTACTTTGTGAGACATGAAGTTTAAAGATATATGAGAAGTATGTATAAATATTTTGTGAGGAATGTGTTTGTAAAATATAGGGAAGTATGAGAGATATTAAGGTTAAATATAGTAAATATATGAGATTATAGTTGCTGCTGGAATGGCTTTTGTGTTATGATACTGAGTTATGTTTCTTTCTAAGAGAAGAGATTTTGTAAGAGAGATGGAGAAGGAGATGAAGATATGTTCATGGGCAGCAAAATGATGAAGTTTCAGAATATTAGAGTGTAGGAGAGATGGGTAGTAGTGCCTATAATAGGTGTTATCTAAGAAGAGAGATTTTGTAAGAGAGATGGAGAAGTATGAAAATGTTTAGAGATATGGGCAGCAAAGTAAATGAAGTTTCAGAATAAGAGAGTGAGAGAGAGATGGATAGTGTTTAATGTTGTGGTGAGTTGTGTGTTGCTTGGTCCTCTTTATATAGAGCCAAGTATGTAACTAAGTTTGAATTAGTTGAAGGGAAAATCAGCAAATAAGTAAAGGTTTTTGGCAAAACAACTGTTTTTCTTAGTTTTTTTTGTTTTAGCTAAAAGAAGAAATTCTGAGCCTTTAATGCTATTGGAGTTGCTGTTACAGCTGTTAGTCACAGCTGTCAGCTCTACAACAATAGTTGCTGCAACAGCTGACACTGTTGGATGATGTCATCTAAATGACATCTTCTGCTGGAGGAAGCATTCAATTCATAGTTTGGCTGAAAATGGTATGATATCTTTTATGGGATCCTCCTATTTCTAGTATTGCAGCTGGAGGCTAAAGATTTGGCTTAAAATGGTAGGATTTCTTTTACGAGATCCTTACTTCTTTTGGTATAGCAAGTAGTTGCTGGGATTGACCATTAATGGGCAAGTGATATCATTTTAGGACATGTGTCAACTACCTAAGTTGCTGCTGGAGCTATTGCAGTTGCTGCTGGAGTTGTTGTAGTTTTTGCAGGAGTTGTTGCAGCTTTTGCTGGAGTTAAGGCAGTTTCTACTAGAACTGTTGCTAATATTCTTGGCTAAGTTTCCTATTTTGGAAGGTTACATGTTTAGTCTATGGCTTTATTACAATATAATTTTGGTAAGTAATAAACTAGTTGGTTGATATTTAGTGAAGTTTTAGAGATGTAATTATGGTCTCTTTGTGTTTGGCCAAATCTTGGAGAGCAAGGAGAGCATTTAATGTTAGATATGTGATATTAATATAGATTTAGCCATGTGCTTGGAATTGATTTAAATGAAAATAATAATATAATTTATATGAAATAATATAATTACATTTTTAAACTTATATTATATGATAAGCATTAATTTTTATGTAAAGAGCATGGGAAGTTTTATCATTCTAAGTATTGTATGATATGAGAGGTTTACCAGATGCTACCTTTTGCACACTGACTCATCAAGGTTCAGGGAATTGGGGAAGACATGCCAAGTAACATGTTTTCCTTTATCAACATTGAACCGTTGGAGCTTTACTGAACATACTTCTTGGCCCTCCAAACCACGACTCCTAAAATTCCCCCGATGAGACTCATGAGCTTGGATCATGAGCCGAAAATGAAATGATGTATCATGAGCTTGAACCATGGGTTTTGTTGAGATAATATCGCCGTGGGTTTTGGACTGTGGGCTTCGGCATCATTTTGTGTAAATATGGGCTCTTTTGGGCTTTAAAGTAGATTTTTCTAAAATTCATGGTAATGTTGATGTGGTGCCGGTTGCCAATGAAATAAAGTCATGTGACGTGAAAAATTTGTCCTTAACAATCTTTAAACAAATTAAATGAGATACAGGATTTGTCTAACCTTTAAGAGTACTGAAGAGTGAATCTATCCTAAATATTTATAGAGCACAACCATCCATTAGGGATCAGGCTTAAAATTACCATACATTCTATCTCAAATCATCCGGATACATACTGAATAAAAACATGGTGTACCAAAGCCTCCAATTGAATTTTGACCATAATATAATAATAATAATCTTAAGTTTATTAACCGAGTCACATTCATCCAATTTTAACTTCTAAAAAGCAAAAAAATAAAAAAAAATAAAGCTCAATTAATAAAAAGTAAAAACCCAATAATAACAGCTAGTGATATTCTATGCGAACCATGTCGAGGATTAGAGTCAAATCAGACATACGCATCTTAAAAGAAAACTCGATATCACTGTAGATCAACAGTTCACGTGCATCATCATGATTTGAAGGTTCAGTGCTTTTTTTTTTTTTTTTTTTTTTTCAAGTTTAACAATTTTTGTTGTTCTTTCAGGGCGCATCAGCATTTGGCACCTTTCTCACCTTCAACGAAAACATATAGAAATAATTTATGCTCTTGTAATCTAATTGCCTGAACTACCTTATCAAATATATGTTATTATATTGGACCTAAAAGTGGAAGCGTCTCTCACTTAGAGAATAATCGATTATATATTCTTGTTTATCTATTTTTAATACATTGTCCTCGAGACCCACATGCAATATGATAAACAAAAGATGAACGATTAAAGATGATTAGACCAAAAAAGTCTTGGCAAATCTAGAGGTAGCAACTTGCAAACGTTTTACTCTTTAAATTTTTAACTGAGTTCAATATTCTATCCCAACCTTTCTTGTTTCCACACTTAAAAAATACACAGTTTAGGTGATTCCCCACTATAGAACTTCCCTTCGGCATTCTAATTCTAAAGAAAGGGATAAGAATTTTGGACGATTAAATAACAAGATTCCATGAACGGCCAAGCCAAATTCATGTTGGGACGTACAATGGAATATGTTTGGCTCCATTGTGCTTTATGCATTATCTTGGCTAGGGGTGTCCAGGACCCACTCGACCCGCCAGAACCGCTTGACCCGCCGCCACCCGAACCAAAAGTCGACTGACCCGAGCACCACCGCGGTTGGTTACAGTTTTGTCCAACGAAACCCGACCCTTGTCGGTTTGAGTTTCGGTTTCACTTCTCTCAACCCGTCAGAGCCGACCCGACCGAAGAATAGGTAGATTTTGTTTGATTTTCCTCCTTTTCTCTCTCAGATCAGCCCAGTTTTAGTGGAGATCTCCCTTTCTATGCCTAGATCGAGTGGAGATCTTGAGTTCTCCGCCCAGATCAAGTGTAGATCTTGCGATTTCCGCCCAGATTGGGTGGAGATCTCGAGTTCTTTGTACAAATCCAGTGGTGATCTTGTGATCTCGGTGATTTTCAGTGCAAATGGAGTGAGTTTTTGCATATTCAAGCGAAGTTTTTGAAGATTCTGGCAACGTTTGTAAGATCCGGCGACTCCTCTCCACCGATCGAACCAACCCGAGCATCACCAGAACCTGAACCGACTCGACCGATTGACGCTGGTGATCGATTTCAGGTCCCTCCGCCTTTCACCCGACGCCAACGGGTCGGGTCTTGGTTGGGTCCAAAACCGACCAGGCCCAACCTGTGGACAGCCCTAATCTTGGCATATAAATCAATAATTGTGCACCGGGCACTATCGATAGGCAATCATCAGCTTTGATAAGAATATAAAGAGAGAGAGACTAAGAATAATATGTATATTTTGTGTATGTAGCACTATACAATAGAGAGTCTTTTATAGGCATAGTATGTGTGAAATACAAATAATATGAGTGTACTACAAATACTATACACTGAACCCAAGCCTAGTGGGCTAGACTAACGTATACTAACATTCCCCCTCAAACTCGAGGTGGCAAGGAGGAAGTCAACTGGAGTTTAGATATAATATCTCAAAGACGACTAGGTGAATGAGTCTTGGTGAAGATATTAGCAGGTTGGTCGGCAAAGGAGATGGAGTACAACTAGAGATTGCCTTTCTTGAGATGTTGACGAGTGATGTGGCAGTCAATTTCAATGTGCTTGGTGTGGGTGCAACGGGAGGGGAACACCTCGGCCAAGTGGATCGGGGCAGAGAAAAGAAATGGAGTTTCCACATAGATTAGTTCTAAGAACCACTGATCTACTACTAGAGCACGTGTCCAGAGTTTAGATATGGGGATAGAAAGGTGTTAGACACCCAATCCCACCCAACCCGTGGGTCGGCTTCCACTAATTGTGTCTTACATCTTAATCTCTTTAAAAGCTCGTTAAATATTGTCATTCTAGACTTACACACACACACACTACCATACATCTAGCAATCAACATGACAATTTTATCCCCAAACCCTAACATACATCTATCATGCATATCACATCTCAAACCTAGCATACATCTATCATGCATCTCATATCAAACTATATCCAAGGCAGCAAACAAACGAGCATATATCATCAAGGTAGGAACATAGGCATGACATCAAATAAGCATGTGATGGGTATCTAAACATCCAACCAAGCATGTTCATACTTATTATCAAGGTAAACTCAAATGAATGTCCATATGAATGCATGACTTACCTCACTCACATTTCTACACCACAACACCTATGCATTAATGCATGATCAGGTTATATGCATGTTCATGGCACATCAAAGAAAACATTGAAAAGAAACCCTAATCTAGCATGTGAAGAACAAACATCAAACAAAACATGGAGGTAGAGACTCAAGAACATGAAAGGAGACAAGGCAGACGCATATGGTATAAATAAAATAAAGAAACAGAAGCGAAAAAGTTTGGATTAGGGTTTCTGGACATGAGTATGTGTGCGCATATATAAGGCCTACGTACGCTGCCTAGTTGTATGCGTAAGCATACGCGCTCTAACCCTAACCTAGAAAACAAGAACAAACTAGAACTGAAACTTAAAACTAGCAACCTAACATGCTTAAAACAATAAAATGAAGAAAACATAAATTAAATAAGCATATTATAACCAAACTAAACAAGAAAAACAAGGAAAAAAGAAAAGGAAAAGGACTTAGAACATATACCTCAAAACACAAAGCTCCTTAGTTTGATTTTGACCGTTCCCCTCAATCAATGTATTCACAATCAAACAATAGTGATTAGTAATCTTAAATCTCCAAGATCAATGCCAAAAGAGGCCTTAATTAGAAAAATATTGACTTGAGGATGTTTTGTGAAAAAACTCCCTTTTTGATTCACTATTTCTAGTTAATCTTATGTTTTCCCTTAGGATTTTCTGTGTGTTTTGAAAAGCTACTATGTATGGGCTTTTATAGTTTGAAAATGGGGGTTTGGAACAGTTCCTAGACAATGTGGGATTCGTTCCAAAACTCAAACTTTAATGCAGAAAACTTGTCTTTCATAGATTCTGGAACTCTATCATGCGTACACATGCCCGTGCATGCGTATGTAGAGCTTGAGCATGCGTGCACATACGTGTGTATACATACGCATGCCCTAGGGTTTCCGTGGTCTTTATTTTTCAAAAATAGCTTATTTAATTCATAAAAAGAGTTATATTTTCCAAAAATAATTTCCTCAAGTCAATTTCAATCTAATTGGGCCCTTTTCCAACCTTAGGCTTTGGAATTTCAACTTCATTAGGGAATAGTGGCCCGAGTCATAAAGGGTACAAAATGCAATGTCTACACTTGGCGCGTTCACGAAAAATATATTTATGAGCAATGTGAATAGCACTGCAATTATCACAATAAAGAGAAGTTCCTGTGGGCTATGAAGCTTCCATGTCAACCAGTAAGAGCCATTGAAGGTAGACAAGCTCAGTAGTGGTGTTAGCAAGGACACGATACTCAATCTCAGTACTGGAATGAGAAACAACATCTTGCCTCTTACTATGCTATGAGACAAGAGAAGTACCCAACAAGAAGCAAAACTTGTGATAAAGCAGTGGTCAGTAGAATCGCCTGCCTAATCGGCATCTAAATAAGCACGAAGCTCAAGAGAAAACCAAGAGGAGTAGTGAAGACCATGATAAAGTGTGCCATTGACGTATCGGAGAATGTTAAGAATGGCAACATAGTGAACAAAGCGAAGGGTGTCCATGAACTTATGACAATACTCATGACATCCATGAACTTACTGACAATACTCACGATGTGTGCAATATTCGAACGAGTGACTATGAAATAGATCAGATTGCCTACCAACGAACAGTAATGAATAACATTCGACAAAGGTCCACCATCCAAGGAAGTGAGTTTGGTATTGAATTCCAAGGGAGTGCAGACGATTTTGTTGTCTGGGAAACCATCCTTGGAGAGAATATCAAAAGCATATTTAGTTTATGAAAAATAGTATCCACCAGAGGAGGAAGTAACCTCAAGCCCATGAAAATAGTTGAGAGTGCCTAGATCTTTTATCTTAAAATGTTGACTAAGAAAGTGTTGAAGAGTATAGATACCTACAGAGTCATCTCCAGTAATAATCATGTCATCATCATAAAGGAAGAAAAGAGTGATACTAGCAAAGGTCCACCATCCAAGGGAGTGAGTTGAATTCCAAGGGAGTGCAGATGGTTTTGTTGTCTGGGAAACCATCCTTGGAGAGAATATCAAAAGCATATTTAATTTATGAAAAATAGTATCCACCAGAGGAGGGAAGTAACCTTAAGCCCATGAAAATAGTTGAGAGTGCCTAGATCTTTTATCTTAAAATGTTGACTAAGAAAGTGTTGAAGAGCGCGGATACCTACAGAGTCATCTCCAGTAATAATCATATCATCATCATAAAGGAAGAAAAGAGTGATACTAGCAAAGGATTCACAAATGCCATGAGCACTCGAAGTGAAACCCTGTTGAGCAATAACTAAGATAAACTTTTCAAACCAAGCCTGAGAAGCCTGCTTGAGCCCACAAAAAGCACGATGATGGCAACAAAATTAATGAGTGGTTGCATGTAAACTTCTTCCTAAAGACCTCTATTTAAGAAAACATTATTCACATTGTGGGCATAAGGGGGGGAGTCGCCACCTAGTTTTTGTAATGGCCTAGGAACCATATATATAGTGTCCTCTTGAGGAAGGACCGTTGATCTTACTACTAGAGTATGGGTTCGGAGTTTAGGTACGCTCTTAGGAAGATGTTAGGCACCCAAGATCGCCCAACCCTAAGGTTTGCCTTCCATCATCGTGTCTTATGTCTTAACCCTATTAACAACTAACTCAACACTTGTATTCTAAACTCTCACACACACTAATCATGCATCTAACATACAACATGGTATCTTTATCCCAAAACACATACTTACCTATCCATAAAGCAAAAGAGAGCCAAACAAACACATATCCAAACCCTAGCATGTTATCATCCTACATACCATCCACCTAACATTCATCTAGCATCATATCATATGTCTCATTCAAGGCAGCAACATGTAAACATCAAAGGATCACATTGGGAACATGGAGATCATTAAGAACACGTTGTTCGACCAAACACATTCATGCTCATCATCAAACCATGTTATCAAACAATATGCATGTACGTGTGAATGCATGAATTACCTTTACTTACCTCCTTGCATCTCAGCACCTATGGCATCAATGAATGGACATATGAATGAATGGCACGGTATCAAAACGAAAGAAAATACTAATCTATCATATGAGGGATAAAGAACGAATAAAGCATGTGAAATAGAGACTCATGTACTTGCATACATATGAAAAAGGTTTAGACAGGGGCAAAACATGTGAAACAAGCAAACCAATCAAAGTAGAAATCCGAATTATGGTTTTTGGGCAAGCACCTGTGTACGCAGCTAGAGGCCTACATACGTAGAGTTTAAGCTGCGTACGCATGCTTATGACATGTATGCATGGGGCTTGTTCAAAACCCTAACCCAGAAATAAACAAAGCAGAAAACAGAATAAGAACTAAAACCTAATTCTAAAAGCCAAATATGCTTAGAACATAAAAAATTAAAAAAAAAAAAAAAACTGTAAAACTAACCTAAACAAACATGCATATATATAAACTAAGCAAGAAAACAGATTAAAAAGACAAAAAGAAAGACAAAGAAGAAGAGAAAGTTAGAAAGAATACCTTAAAGAAAAAAGATCCTAGGCTTGATTTTTTACCGTTTCCGTCAGTCAAATCCATCACAATTCAATAAAATAGTGATTGGCAACGTTAAACTAAAAGGATTGTGGCCATAAAAGGTCCCAATCAAATAAAAATAACTTGAGGGTGTTTTATGAAAAACTCCATTTTGATTCACTATTTTCTAGTGAATCTTAGGTTTTTCCCGTAAGATTTCTGTGTTTTGAAAATGTACCATGTAAGGCTTTTTATAGTGGAAAAAATGGGGTTTGGAACGGCTCCTAGTCGATGTGGGATTCATTCCAAACCTCAACCATTATTGCAGAAAACTTACATTTTCCATGCTTCTAAAACCTTAGCTGCGTACGGAGAAGTGTGCCTGCATACACATGCTTTGGCCCACGTACGCAGGCCGTTGCCCACGTACGTGGGCCGAGGGCCACTTTGGTCATTTTATTTTCAAAAATAGATTTTTACTCATTTAAAAGGTTATCTTTTCCATTTTAACACCTCTCAAGTCAATTTGATATCTGATTGAGCTCTAAACTGGCCTTGGGCCTTAGAGTTCGAGCATCATTGGGGAACGGGGCCTGAGTCGTAAGGGGTACAAAATGCAATGTCTACAGATGCCCCTCTTTTGATTCTTGAGCTTCACTAAAGGAATCAAAAGAATAAGAGACAAAACATTTTGTTTTGACGTACAGCTCGGGCCCAACCAACGTACACGACACACATTACGCATACATGGGGCAGGGTGCAACTCTGAAGAGTTGCGTGGGATTCTTATGTCCGAAATCCCACCTTTGTTGCTCATGAAACGAGTAACGACAGGTTCACTATCCTAGAACCTGTTTTGCCACTTGCAAGCAAATGGTGAGTGACTCGCTATCCTAGAGTCATTAAAAAAAAAAACAAGGGTGCTCTTACGAGCTAACCCAACAAACAATAAAAGGATATAGTTATGGTGTCCATCCGAGGCTCTTGCCTCAAACTTCTCCAGGTGACTTGTTCCTCTTGTCTTCATCACTTCTTTCTCTACCTTTTCTGGTAAGGCTCTTGCCTCGGGTTGACCTTGGTCTCTTTCTTTATCTCTATATTTACCCTTTTCTACCATGCCTGCATGTTCAACTCTCGGAGGATATGTGCATGAGTAGTCTTGATTGTTGGATCCACTGGGATGGTGAAAACTCGCTGAGGAGTAGATGTGCATGGGGAGGAATCTTCTGCCTCTCATGACTTGCTTGGAGATGAGAAACTCGCTGAGGAGTGGTATGGACGGACTCGCTGAGGAGTAGTGTAGATGAGTGATCCACTGAGGAAGAATCTTCTGCTTCCGTCATGGTTTGCTGAGGACTATAAGGAAGAATCTTTTGCTTCCTCACTGGGGATTTTTTTTTTTGTTGGTGTATTAGACTCATTAGGAAAGAATCTTCTGCTTCCTCACGAGGGATACTTTGGGGAAGAATCTTCTACTTCCTGACTGGGGATTGTTTACATGTGCTTGGGTTTATCAGGGAAGAATCTTCTGCCTCCTCCATAGGGATGATATTCATTAGGGAAGAATCTTTTGCTTCCTTATTGGGGATGATGCTTGATGTGTTTTGATCCATTGGTGAAGAATCTTCTGCTTCCTCCATGGGGATAATGTTCTTGATGTGCTTTAACCATTGAGGAAGGGTCTTCTTTTTCTTTATTGAGGATAGTGTTCTTAATGTGCTTGATCTACTAGGGAAGACTCATGTGCTTCTTTACTAGGGATGGTGTTCTTGATTTTGTGTGATATGCTTCATTGGGGGAAGAGTCTTCTACTTCCTTTACCACTCACTAAGAAGTCCTTTGATGATTTTATGCCTAATTGGGACGATCTTGAGATGTTCTTCTTTTTTAAAAGAAGGATTTTTTTTGTTTTTGTTTGTTTGTTTATTTGTAGTCATTATCCCATTATACTGGTAAGGGATGCACCAACAAGGTGGTAGAGTGGTACAACCTTCTTGTCCCCGAAACCAGGGCCTATATCAGAAAGGCGGGCTTCGAGCCTATCATTGGTCTTCTTTCGGAGAAGTTCGCCAGTGCCTTATTAAAAGGTGGTGGGATACTACCCACACCTTTCATATTGCTGAGCAGGAGATGACAGTGACTCCCTATGACTTCTACTGCATGACCGGCCTTAGCTTTGAAGGGGCCATCATCAGTTTGGACAGCGTGTTAGGCATCCAGCTAGGTCTTGACATGTTGGGGAGGAAGTACTCTACTAAGACCATTCGCTATTTTGACTTGGTGTCGAGTTGCATGCTTCTCCCATAGAGGACTACGGAAGAGTGTGTCCGTATGGCTAGGGCTTTCCTTCTTCACTTGTTAAGGGCTTACCTCTTTGCCAATGTGGGCAAGCGATGTCTCTGAGGTGGTTGACCCTCTTTCATGATTTTGGAGAGGCACAGAGGGCCAACTAGGCAGGCATGTTTTGCCTATCTTTACTCCACCCCTGACACTCTTAGCCAGGGTACCTTGCAACAGCTTGTGGGGCCTTGGAAGCTCCTTAAGGTTAGTTCTCTTTCCATTCCTTGCATTTCCCTTTGTAGCTTCTAGTCTTGCAAATTGTATTGTCTTGCATCTTGCAAATTGTTATCTTGTAATCTGCCATCTTGCAAACTGTCATCTTGTATCTAACATGTGGCTTGTGTTTCTTTTTTTAGCGGTAGGTTGTGAGGTATGGCCTCATAACCCCGGGCATCGATCTAATTCTAAAGGAGTTCCCTCGAGTGAGGGCCCACCTTGCTAGGTTAACTTCAGATGAGGTAAGTTCAAGAGTTCTATTTGTTCATGCTTCTTCATGCATTTCCTTTAGAATACCCTTCTTCTAACCTTGTGCCATTATAGGTTAAGTAGACCCATCGGCTAGCCAGACCTTTCTTATTGCTCGAGACTTAGAGCCTGCTGCTTTCATTGCTTTAGAGATGACCCAACCCCTTGAAGGAGTGGGCTTGAGGATGCTATACCTTGCGGAGAGGGTGAGGTGCCAGTTGGTGGATAAAGATGACCCACAAATTCCAATGGAACCTCCTGAGTTCATGCTTGCCCCATACTACATGATTAATGCTGAGTACAACTCGGGGGGGAATGGCGTTCCCTATGCCCAGTGTCTTCTTGAGGGGTTGGACTATGAGGAGTTCAACATCACTCGCCTTATGCCTTCCCTTACTATTCAAGTATATGCTCAATCTCTTCTTCTTCTCCTTTTTTCTTTTTCCTTGTTTGTCATGACTTCTAATGTGGAAAATTGTAACAAGAAGGACCAGTGAGCCCATTGACCTTCCACATCTCCCTTGGACAGTCTATACTTATGGCCCTGATGGCTTTGCTCGAGAGTATGCCG